>OY728160.1:898090451-898709662 GCA_963277665.1 Viscum album | reverse complement strand
AATAAAAAAAAATATTAAAAAACCAAAACACTTAACCCAATGTTATTTTTTGAGTATATATATACCATAATCATCATAGAGTTGAATTATTGACCATTTTAAGCCACATGGAATGGATTGTGATACTTATAATATTTTATCTAAAGTAATGTTAAGGTTGTCATATTCTTGTTTTAATAAATATAAAATTTCTAATGTATAATTTTCTTGGAGATATATTTGACTATAAGTATTATTATGAAATATAGGGAATTTTTCTATGTCATTGTATTTTATTTTTAATTTTTATTTAGCATATAATCATACTAAATAATTATACAACACTGATGTAGTAATAATTTTATTAATGGAAATATCAAATTAATGTTAATAAAAAATATTAAAATAAATATAATTTGGGATAATTAATATATAAAATGAATTTTTTAAATGAATTTGTTCTATTAGAGTTATAATAAATTGTGATTTTTTAGGATAACATCATATATTTATATTTTTAGAAACCGAAGAAATAAATAGTGTCAAAATTGACACTATTGATATTTTGTCAAAAACATGTTTTATTAAATTATTTAAAAATAAAAATACATTTTAAAAAATATAATATAATTTTTATGTGGTTTAAAATAATCTAAATATTTCATTTATGGTCTAATTGACATAAAATATGTAAAAATTACACTATTTTAAAATTGAATTATTTGTTACCTTTTTTAAATTAAAATAGAATAACTAAGGGTTAATTAAAATGATAAGGTTTAAATTGATAGAAAAACTTGTCTATAATTTATTGGTTAATAATATTACAAAATTATCTCATAAAATTTCAAAAATAAGACATTTTTGAGGTTTTTGGATGTGTTTTGATTTTATTATAAATTAATATTTTTGGAGATTCCAAATATGCCCCTCACCTCAATTATAAAAGGTCACATCCTCCCTCATAACATTACTTAAAATTGATCCTTAAAGATGAAATATATTCTTCCCATTTCACTTATAAACTTCCTTATTCTAATTATATAGGTTTTTTTATTCTCAAAAGAACAACTCTAAAGACTTTAAGAGGAGATCTAGAGAGAGCTCGTTGAAGAAGAGGTAATCCCCTCTACCGATTCTTTCAAACTTATTCATTCTTATACTTCATCATCATGACTTGTTTTCGATATAAATTAATAACTCCAGTATCAACTATATTCTAAGTTATTATTATGATTACGTAATAACCATATTCCACCTTCTATCTATCCTATGAAAAATTAAATCTCCACGTGTGTGTATATACGGTTTACCATCTCCACATAGTGGTGTAATCTATTTTTCAACACCACTTTATTTGGATAGGTGTAATGATAGAAATAATAACTATATATGATTATTATAAAATTATATTGATTTCAAAATATTATATACACCCTCCAATTCAATACCATTCCATAAGTATGGGATTGATATCATCGCTTGTGTGTACGTACGACCTAATGTCTCCACAATGAAATGTGATTCATTCGACATGATATTTATTAAAGAATGATTATAAAAATGAATAGAATGAATAAATATGATATATATTATACTAATATAATTCTGGAAATAATATAACAATAACCTAATAATAGTAATATGAACTTATCTGACAAAACATGTGTAAGAAAATAAAGCAGTTAATACCCGATGGACGACTAATAATGTTATTAACAAACATGTAATAATATGATCACATAGGATATTATAAAAATGAATATGATTCTATAATAAGTTAATGAAATTATTTAAAAAGTTATAATGGAGGTTCATACTCATATGAAGGAACCCAGACCTAAGGTAAGGGATAATTTCGCAATCTCATTATTATCCAATATTGTTTATATAAAGTATTTACTCGGGTATATTTATCATCCATGTCCATGTTTCTTAAAAAAATCCTGAATATTTTTAATATTCTTCTAAAAAATTTTAAATTCATTTTTACCCATTGTTGAATTTTTTATATATTTTATGAAAGGAATATTTTTTTCATTTTCGATATGAGGTACTTTTCGACTTATCTGACAAAAATACGAGGAGAATGTTTTCATTTTTAACTTATATATCATAAATTGATTTTTATGTTTTCATAATGACTTATTTCCATAAGTATTACTTTAAAATAATTAAAGGTTATTTTAAAATTAATTCATTTCTTTTTAAAATTGTGTGGCATTTTGAGAAAAGGAAATTTATTTGAAAAAGAAATGATATTTTCCTCAATAATTAATTTCAAGTGTTTTATCAAAATTATTTTTCATCTAAAATGGGCATTATTTAATAGGGTTATGTTTCAAGTATATTATCAATATTGTTCCTATGGTTTTATTATGTTTATGATGGATTTATATTTATGAAATCCATCAGTTTAACATGTATTATATTTTGATGGAATAATGTTTAAGAAACCCATTTTATTCCTTGGGTTATGCTATGTTGAATAATTTATGTATTTGTGGAACACATAATAATGAATTCATTATGAGATGGATGGGACCTATATCTACCATCAATGCATTGGTTAAATATTTATATATCATGATATAGACAATAATTGAATGGGAAATGATCTAGATTCAATAATATAGGGATGGAATATAAAATGACCTCAGTTTATTAATATAGGGATAGAATGATAAATCAACTCAGTTCGGTAACATAGGGAAGGAATAAAAAGTGAACTCAGTTAAATAAATTACTTCTTCCACTATAATGGTTTAGGAAATTATCCCCGGATAATATGGAAATGATTTTCTATTCTTATGTTCTTTCCATAATTCCATGTTTTATGCCAATTTTATTTTCTCATGGATCATGATCCTTTATGATTTATTCCTTCTGAACTGCCAATATTTTTTCCATGACTCAAGTTATATATATATGTTATACATGGTATGATTTCAAAAGTTATTTTCATGTTATTACAATATTATGTTCATTTTTTGTTTGATATTTTCCTTTTTTACCCTTAATGACCATTTAAGATTACCCTTTTCATGTGTTTTCTTTTCCCCAGGATATAAAGAAATTTATTATATAGGTAAACTAAAGGGTGAGATATAAATGGGAGATTTTGAAGATCTTTCACCATATTAGAAGAATGTGTTCCATGTTTCCAAAGGCACTAAACTAATATGATCTTTGAGCATATTTTTTATATAATGTATTAAGTATTCTATAAAAGTAATTTAATGTCTATTTATGTCACACTTGGGTCATTATACTAAAGATTTGACTATCTAATTACATGTTTGAAATACATTATTTCATTAAAATACATTCCCATGGAATTTTAGTTTTGGAGTTTTGGATAATTATGAAAAAATATTAACTAATAAAACTCATTCCTTTTTAACTAATGTAAATTTTTCTCCATATATAAGAAACAACTTAATCCTTAACAAATTTACAACATCTTCCACTTATTCATCATATAATTTACTCTTCCAGGTATTTATTTCTTTTTTATCTTCCTAAATTAGAGAAATTTAAATATAATAATGGGGTGGTATGTGATGATTAATAAGGGTAAAAATAAGAGATAACACTCAAATATCATGGGTGAGAATAAGATGAGAATATGAGTATAATCAGGATACATGGGAGAGTTATACCCAATAAAGAATAATCTTAAATCATGTAATATTTAATAGAATACCACAATACATGAATCAAAATATTTTTCAAACATTATTCAATAAATAAGATCCATGAGAGCATAAATATAGTCATATAGATTAGAAATATAATTTTCCCATGAATCCATGCATGAAAAAAAACATTGAAATAAAAAATAAGCATATAGATATTATAACATTGTGAAGAAATAAAACTTCCATGATACATTTTATGAATAAAAATTCACACACATCATTTTTTGAATAAAAAAATTTCCACACTTCATGTTGTTAAAAAAACATTCAAGATTCATATTTTGCAGACACAAAAATGTCCATGCTTCATGTTGGGAACAAAAAAATATACACTCTTAACATCCTTGTCTAATGAGATATAAATCCTTAACCAATTAATTAGAGGTTGATATAAGACCCCAACCTTCAATAATCCATACATATTGTTGCTCTTGAAAAAAATTTCATTAAACACATCATAAAGAACCCATGGAAATAAAATTATATTTCACAATTTTTATCGATAGTGTCACTAAAATTGATGTCAAGAATTTAAATAGTGGATAACTAAAATTTAATCAACCAAAAAGGGTATTTCATAATAACATTTTGTGAGTGTTTCATCAATAATAAATTTTAAGAAAGTTATACTTTTATAGATAAATATGAAAATTGTAGGAAAACCATTAATGTGTTTTTATAAAATGTTTTTATCATTTTCATAAAAGATGATATATTGACTCACATTCAAAAGTCATTTATAAAAAACCTTTACTTTTAAAAGTAATATTAAATAATTAAACCTTGAAAACAAAATCATGATTTCAAAAGGTGATGTGAAAAAATTTTCAAAATACATATCTTTAAAACATAATTCTTAAAAAAGATCCTTAAAAAAGAAATAAATGTTTAAAAAAGTTGATGTGAAAAAATTGGAAAAAAATTAATTTAAAAAAAATAGAAAAAAATAATATATCCTTGAAATGAAATGAAGGTTATCAAAAAGAAATGTTTAGTAGAAGATAAAACACTTTTTTTGATAAGATAGAGAACCATTTGAATATTTTGAAATGCCTTTTTTAAAAAACCACATCAAAAATGGGAAGTAAAACCTTCATTTTAAAAGATGAGAAGGGATATATAGAGTTAAAACTAGTAAAATAGTATTTAAGTTTAAAAATAATAATGGAAAAATTGTAATAATGAACATGTAAATAAAGGGGAACACATCTTTAAAGAGGGGGATATTTTTTTCTTGAAAACATTGTACTTTTATGAGAAGGAAATTCATCGATAAAAAATATTTTAGTTAAAAACGTCATATTACCCATATATAAAAGATAAAATATATCATGAAATAGAAAATAAAATGATTTATCAAAAATATAATAATGACGCTTAAGGAATAACATTTTAACTCAAAAAAAGGAAATTGCAGTTAACAAAATCCTTTACAGATGTCATAATTTCGGAAGAAATGAAAATTTATAAAGGGGTTATGTGCATGACATATAAATCCATATAAAAAATATAAATTACAACATAATACAATCAAATTTAATAATTTACCCAAAATATATGAAATAAGTTCATGAAGAATATTCATAACTCAATGAATATGATTTATGTTTCCAAAAAACACTTACAGAAATGGTAAAAAAATAATAAGAGGGTTACTATGAAATTGAAATTCAAGTATCATTAAATGATATGTATTCATTATACTTTAAATTAATAGAGTATTTAATACACCATATAAAATAAATTATGGTGTGTGATATCAAACTTGTATTATGGATTTGATAATGAGATAATGGAACCCTTACCTTGAATTCCTGATTAGTTAATCGCACTCTTACATCCTGTATCACAAAAATAACCATATTAATCACCTATTTCATAAAAATATTCATTTATATAACCATTTATAAACATCATATACAATTATTCCCTAAATTAATTTTTGTTATTTATTATCTACTTTTAATATTGGTTGTGAGTAATATTGATCATTTTGAACAAGCTTCGTAATAGCAGTGTTGTTCTTATTTATTTTCCAAAATATGATCACTCAAATAAAATATAATATAAAAAATTTTATGTAATATGATATTTTATAATTTTATTATTTAATTATATGAGATTTTTGTTTTAAATCAATAATGATGAATTTAATGATGATCTTGTTACGATGGTTTGTATGGAATGAGGGGTGTTTTATTAAATAATGAGGTGAGTTTTATATTACCTTCTAGAACCAAAATAAAATCATTATTTAGATAATTATATCATATATTAATAGAAGATAAATTCTCAAAGTCATCCATGATAGAAATGTATCGCATTGTTTAAGTAGGAGTTTAAACCAACACAAACAAGAGTGTGCCATAATTAATGGATGATTATGTGGTGGTTCACTTGTAATATCATTATACCATAAGCATAATGATATAATTTAGTGTTTATTAGTGTGATATATTATAATCAAATGCCTCATATATGGGTTTAAAACCAATCCCATAACTCCAAAAATTTATTATAAAAGTAAAGTCGTAAAAGGAAAAAAGTGAGTCAAGTTAGACACAACCTAATGCATCCATGTTAATATGGAAGGATCTATAAGAAAGACAAACTAATTTATGGATCCCAAATTCCTCACATTTCATCTTTTTAATTTTGGAATTCAACCATGTCTGCATGTCTTGGCCCTTTGGGGATCCTCACATCCTACGTGAAATGATGAATCAAATGATCCCATTGGAGTGGAAGATATCCTGAACTTATAAGATAAATCTCTAAAACCCATTTATGGGTTGGCATGTAGTCCATATTAAAGATTAATAGATAGAAACTTTCTCAATACTATATAATCATTGAAACCAAATATGTTCGATTCTATCATAGGAAAGGTAGCATCACGCTGTAATAAATATCATTCCACTTCCTCCTCACTGGTTCCAAAAATATTCCTTTTACCTTACAAATTATTTAGAGGTATAATACTAGAATTGCTTGAAAATTACTATAAATATTCCTCTTGAGATTACCTACAAAAATAAATATATATTTTTTTCATAAAATCAGTAAAATGTGGTGGATAGGACCACTTGTTACACTCAAGAATAGCATTACTCCTCATAGTACCATCTAGCACTAGAATTGCATAATCCACAACCTATACAACTTAAAATTATTCATCATGTAGTTTGGATTTTCAAGGCATAACCAGGTAGAATACATCTTTATCCACCACTACTTTCTTACATTTGGACAGTGATCCTTGCATCACCAATGTGAGATCTATTGCACCTCCCCTCTTATCATTCTGGCCAAAAGTAAAAATCTCTGGGCAAGACTGAACACCCTCGTATAGATGACATTTATCTTTCTTAATATGATTAATCGACCCAAAAGATTTAACATTCATTTTTTTCTTTCCAATAATAACCCAAGTATAAATAATAATCTCTTCTATAAATAGTTGACCATAAGAGTCCTGAATTTCATATTCAGTAGGAGATCAA
Organism: Viscum album; assembly: GCA_963277665.1. Classification (NCBI taxonomy): domain Eukaryota; kingdom Viridiplantae; phylum Streptophyta; class Magnoliopsida; order Santalales; family Viscaceae; genus Viscum; species Viscum album. The sequence continues at coordinate 898,702,479 of OY728160.1, read as the reverse complement.
TCACCCATTGAGTCTTCAACCATTTCAGCATTCATATCCAATGATCCTATTGCAAGTCGTATAGCAGCAAAGTTCTTCTCCAAATCTTTAATAAAGGACCTATCAGGTGAAGTTTCCATTTATTTATAGGAGGGTATATTCCCATCATCTTCAGGATAGATAATTCCCTCATCATAGTGTGTATATATTTCTTCAGCAATGTCAGCCCATGTCCAACTCTTCTCGTATATTTTTTAACCCATAGAATAAGGTCTAATATCCTTAGAAATTAGCACATATTTTATCTTCATGTTATAATTAATGTTAGTACATGAGTTCCTCTCTATATTTCCTTCAAAAAAATAAGGTTCAGTAACCTCAGCCTCTTCATTTACCATGCTTTAATCCCTTTCATCCATCTTCCTCCAACAATTCAATACTACATGCCCTTTCAATTTATATAATACACAGTAATCCTAATACACGCATATATTCTTAGTATTCCCAATAGATTTTCATCTACTATAAAATAGTGGTAATTTTTCATACTGAATGTTTAAATCAAAATTTTATTCAATAGTAGAAAATTCACATTATCAATTTGGGTTGAGTTGAGGTTCTTCTAGGAAGTGCATAAAGAATCCATACCTTGATTCCCCTGTAGAATGGTCCAGTATGATAGAAGTTCCAATTAATGAGTAAATATCAAATAAAATTCACGGAATCTACCAGATCCATCTTAGAGAATAAATATGAACCCAAAATTGGTTCCTTGTGATTTCTGATGCAAACAAATTGAAACTAGGATGCCAGTTTCGAAGGCAGATCATACCTGTCTGGAGGAAGATCGACTAGAGCCCCCAGACCTTGAACATCAAATCATCCGATGGAAATAGTATGTAAAAGTAGCTACACCCAAAAGTAATATACTTTCAATCATTAAATCCCCAAGATAAAGAGAAACTTAGAATCTAATCATTAGTTTTTATGCTTTTTGTCATGATGGAAGAACCATTCTTTCTATAAATGAAGACTCGCAGCTCTTGAACCAATCAAGTATTATATCTTGACTATCACAGATAAGGCCTGAGTTCCCCCACTTGAATATTATATAAAAATATATATAATTTCATATAGAAAATTATTGGTTAGTGTTGCATGATTCAAATCCACTAGAAAAAGAAAATGACCCCAATTTCCAGTTCCCTAGAACCAATTTGGGTGAGGAGGAACCCCAACTCCTCCTACTACAGCCTTCTGAGAATAAAATTTGTCATAAAATGAAATTAATGATGTCATAAAAATCATATTTATCCATAAATCCGTTATAATTACTATCATGTAAATTGGGGATGAAAAAAAAATGAAAATCAATTGTTTCATAGATGCAGCAGTCCACATGTACGCATGGATAATAATATAATTTTCTATAGAATGAGGAAAATGAGTAATATGGTTTATCATTTTATAATATAAAATATTTCATAAATACATAAATATATATTAAATTATCTTTTAGTAGTATCCTTGAAATATGGTGAAGGAAAATGAAAACGTTAATTCTTTGAGACTGTAGTCCACACAACAAACGGTTAATAGTTTGGGTTTTCTCAATATAAAAGTGATAAATTTGGTTAATTCTTGTAAACTAATTATAATTGAAAACCCTTTAGATTTTATGAAATAGTTTTTTTTTTCAAATTAATCTAATTTCTTCAATAGCTTGTGTTACATGCAACCCCAAGTTTAAATAAATCATGATATAATATTATTATAACATAGCTATTAAAATGGAAGTTATGAATAAGACTAACCATGTTATCAAAATTATATGTCGGAAAAATGATTAAAATAATTTCATTGGTTATTTATTATAAATATAAATATAAATAATCATTTGAAAGAAAAATAAACATTCTTCAGAAAACCAATTTTTGTGTGCACAATGTTGTTTTATCCAAATAAATTAAATTAGCAACTATTTTTTAAATATTATAATGAAATATATATATATATATATATTGAATGAAAATTTTATCATTTGTCTAATATTTTTTCTAGGAATTAGATAAGAATAAATATGGTCATATGCATAAAAACGGATTTTTAAAAGTGGTTTTGTTGCATTTGTGCACTTATTTTAAAATTAATTTTTTCCACTTTAGAAAATTTATTTTAAAAAATAAAAAAAATCAATCCATATATAAAAATTATCTTAGAGTTAAATTTTTAGAATTTTTGGAAATCATTAATTTATCGATGAATAGTGAAAATACTAATTTTTATTGAAAACATCCATTTCATTTAAAGAATTTACAGAATTAAGTTTTGTTTTAAAATTGATTTATAACTAAAATTAGTTCAATTAAATTATTATTAATCCAATTTAGTTATTATAATCAATTTTTTGTTAAATTTATATATAAAAACATTGTGTACTGATGAAAACTTTTACTTTGGAAAACTGCATTTTCATCACGCTTGCGGGTTTAATTTTAAATTAAATTATACCAATTCTATGAATTGAGTTTGGTAAAATTAATTCCATATTTATAATAAAAATAATTAATATTATTTTTTATTATCAACTTAATTTGTTTCATAATTAATAGTAAAAATAGTAGAAATTAATTATCGTGGTTATACTTAATACAGTGTTTTGTGAATTACATGATCCTATGTTAAAATTAATTTTCCACACACATAATAATTTTATTTTATGAGTTGGATTTAATATTTATAATATTTGGTTCTAAATTTTATAATAAAGATCATTAATATTTCATCTTAAAGGATAAATTACCTAGGAAAATAAATAAAAAATAGTTAATGATGTGAAAACTAAAATGGAAAACGTAAGTAAACTTAGATATTAAGGAAACAAATATTTAAAACAAGTGTTTTATTTATAAAGGAGGTTTTTATCAAACATATATTTCCTCCACCCAATTATTTATTAATTTTAGAGGATCTTGTGTTGAGAGTGACTTCCCATTATTGAATAGTTTTGTGTATTTACAAAAATACCCCTCTAAAATTATAAAAGGTAATATTCTCCTCTCACATATTCACACCTCATAATCCATTTGAATCAACCAATAAAATAAAAAATAATATCTCCCTAATATCCTAATCCATGTTTTAGAGCATATTTTTTCCCAAAAGACCAACCCTATGGTCCTTAATAATAGATCCAAATGTGGTCTTTCCATGAAAAGGTAATTGTATTCACTAAGCTCTTCCATTTTATTTATTCTCTTACACCTTAATTAATATATTAATAAATAAAATATAATAAAAATAGTATCTAAAATATAATTTCATGTTATTATTTTTATTTAATAACTTATATTCATCCCCACTTCCATCAAATGGGAAACAAAACTGTTAATCATGTATACAGAGAACTACTGATTCTTGAACTGATGTAATTGGTTTTCCATCACCACTATTTAAATATGAATATAATGTACTGTATATTATTCTATATTTTTTATTTTTTTATATTATATAGATTATTTTTTAAAATAGGCGCTGAGATGACATGTGATTCTGAGATCCGGTGTGCCTAGAATAAATGTTTGAAAAATATTAAATAGAAAGTGCACACAATTTTCCTATAAAAGGGGAATAAATTATAAATAGGGGTCTAGATTATAAATCCAAGGACATATTTGAGTTTAGAATGTGATTTTTACCCTAGGCGCGACTTAACCTTGGTCGGCGCATGTCATTTGTGGAAACTCCTTCATGGGCATAAAATGAATAAAATAATTTAATTTAATTATTTTATTTGTTTTCTTGATGCAGTGATATAGTGTCCTAACTTTCCCCTTTAAATATTCACTTATGGAAAAATTTTAGGATTATCCATATAACCCTTTGAATTAACGAGATCCATTGGATTCATTGGATGAGATCCTGTTTGCAGATGATGGGCGATGCGAGACAGAATCAAAGGATATCGCCAAAAAATTTAACTCAACTTCATTCTTCATCAGTGATCAATCCAAATCAAGTTAGGGATTATATTATATTTTTTTTATATCCCCATTCTTGATTCATATGAATAACACAGATCAATCAACCAACGGATTGATTTTTTGATCATGCATATTTGCAATATGGGTTTATTGTGGGATGATTTTGTGAGAATTACAATGAATTGATGATTTATTAATTATTATTATCAATAAAATGAATCAATATCAACATGGACATCGATCAAGGTTCATTACTCTCCCTTTTCTTGTGATTTTCTCCCCCATTTCATCATTCACCCAAGAAATTTCTTCGTTTGGCTCAGGGTTAGATATATCCTGATAAATCTATTGTTTTCCACCTATTTCTTAGCACAATGATCTGAAATCATAGATCTAGAACTAGCATGACATGTTAGTGGTGTGAGTATGTAAATTATAGTGAATCTAATGACGTAGATACCTAATTTCATGTTCTTCATCATGGAACATAGAATGAAAATAATCCAATTTTTTGAGTGTATTGAAGGCCCAAAAGATAATGATTAATGATGGATAGGTTCTTCAAGGCCTGATACATGATTTTTATTTTGAGTCACAACCTTCTCAAAGGACAGATAACTAGAGAAGAAGCACAGACCGGGTATCTAGGATTCTAGAAAATCCCAATCCACAAGGCATGTAATCCAGATCGACACATCGTGTGGGTCCCCTTTTGTGGCAGCTAGGGTTTTAGGTAGGTGTTAAAGATCACACAGAATTTGAACCTATCACATGACATCTGAACTCTCCCTAGAGACTCGACATGTACCTTAGAGGGTACATGAACATAGGTTTGAGTACATGGGTTGGAGCACACTGTGTACTCCACCACCTAGACACAACCTGGACTAGGTACACTGGCTAATCCATATACTGGTATATGGGCACATGTACATAGGAAAGAGTCTTGTATTGGAAATGGGTATACTAAATAGGAATTCTACACACCATGTACTTCTACACAAACATGGAATGAGACACGGGTCGATTACACGAGAAGGACCCAAGGTCAAGGGACACAATTTGTGACCCCTACTACATGTTTTGTACTCTTTTATACATATCTTAGAGCCCTATTACTCTGTGACATGGAAATTTTTTTTAGGGTGTGTTACCCTTATTCTTTAACTTAGGGTTGGTTTGGAATCATCTCATACTCCTACGAAAATGATCACTTCAGCTGGAATTCTTGTATAGAGTTTTTGGAATCCCTCTGTGAGGCTCAGAGTGAGATCCTCTATTCATCTTTGTGCCTTAGGTGGAGTTCTTAGTATCATTGTGACCAATAGTACATAGGTTTCAATCACCTACTTTGTGGGTTAATCCATATTTAGTTTTTGGTATCACCCCATGGACTTGGGAGTGACCATCATATGTGTATCATATCTCTTCAAATCTTTAGTGTGTACTCCTAATGATGAGACCTAATGAGTTATACCTCTCAGGAAGACATCATCAGTGCTATCAGACTCAGTAGTGTATTGTCCTAGGTGAGTGCTTTGTGGAATCTTCGAGATGTAATCCTAGGTATATTATACTAGGAATGTGACTTACCTTTATACTGTGTATATTTTTATAACTATATCTATTTTTTTTTATCTGTTGTAGACATATACATGTGTAGATCTAACTGTATTTTCCTTTTTTGTATGATTTGTGGTTTTTGTCATGTCCTACTGAGTATTATTATACTCACTATTATACGAGATTTTCCCACTAATGGGGCATCTTGTGCAGATTATCGACATTTTGATAGAGACCTTGAGGGACAAGGAACAAATGGTGCTTAGGGAGACCAAAAAGATCGAGGTGTGTTCCAATAGTATTTTGAAAATAGTCCTAATTTTACTTTTAGGTTGGACTTTTGTTTCAGACTCTGTGTGGTGGGAATGTATTTGGACCTGGTTACATTCCTTTAACTTATTTCATACTGTGGTTATGGGATTTATATGTATGCTTTCATGCCTATTCAGTTGTTTTATTACATTTCAACATTTAATAGGCTTGGAGATGTGTCTGTGTGTATATGAATTTAGGATAAGGCATCCCATGTTAGGGATATTCCTTCTCAGCACTAGTCTCTAGCCCCTAGCCTATTGAAGGTGATCTTTGGGAGTCACAACATAGGCCCAACTAGGACGGTTCATGACAGAGTGGTATCAAAGTTGACAGTTATACTTTAGGACCGAGATTCTGTGAGATTGGTTTGGGGGAAAATGTTATGTGTTTCAAGTTTGGATTTAAGGACAGGGACTCCAGTGTTTGTGTGGCAGCTAATGTATCCATACACCAAGACTCTGATCACCTTCTTTTTTACTCGGTACATTTAAAAAAAATTTGGTGGGAAAACAATGGTGCATGCATCATATAAGAATGGGTTGTGGCTTTCATGTCCTTCTTGAGTCAACTCTCCAGATATAATCATTGATTACGGTACATATTTTTTACTTTTGGGATTGCTCCTAAATGTATGATAGCTAAGATTCAGCATCATGATCACAATTATTATTCCCTTAGTGATGAGGTATCGATATAGGTACTAGTTCTCCAGTTGTTACCTCTAGGTGGTACAATAACCATACCACCACCAATAGAGTAGCTAGTGGTTCCCTTAGTAATAATGGATGAAATAAACTGGCTAACCACACTTCACTGGTTTCTATGATAGATACCCCTTAGGTTCCAAGGTGAGCCCAACCCATAGGTTCATGAGGAAATTCTTGAGGTGGTTAACCAGATCTTCCATCTAGTAAGGAAACCAGCAGATCAAATGATGGTCCGGGAGGTGAGCCTTCCTCAAGGCTCAACAGGATGATGGTATGGTTTAGTGACCCAATCTTATAATGAGGCCACTATTTAAAGGATTGACATTGAGAACCATTTTAGAGATTAGTTCTCACCAGCTATACAGATGTGTGTACATATACAGGAGCTTCTACAGCTCTAGAAAGGAAGAATGATAGTAGCTGAGTATTCATCGAGGTTTACCAACCATTCCAGGTACTCGATGGATATGGTTCGTGACTATTTCTTCAGGGCTTGGACCTTTGAGGGAGGTTTTCCTAGAGACATATGATCTATTTTTATCCCTCTATGCATTCCTACCTATTATAGGGTTCTATAGGGAGATTTGGTAGTAGATATTTTTTTGGATGAGCGTATACAACTGGTGTTTGTCATCATTGGGAAAGAATGAGTGGATACCTTGGTAGTAGGGAGCTGATGTTTTCCTCATGGATCTAGATATGCGATAAATTTTAGGAGGAGGTCCTGGGAATGAGGATCTATGATTCATGGATCACAGGGTGGGTCCAGTTATCCTAGGGATAGGCGATGCCACTCATGTAATGGTAGAGGACATCTTTCCTGAGATTGTCTGACTCACCTTATAGCTGACATGGAGATCGTAGATAGGATGTCATGGCAGAGACAGTGGTTGGAGAAGGAAGGTTCACAAGGTTTCAGATATAGTAGAAGATTTGGGATAGCATTAGAATGTGGTACAGGCATTGACTTGTTTCACCACTACCCCTAGGTGGTCCATGCAAAGCACATGGAGCAGGAGGATAGGGGTGGGGATAACTGTAGATAGTCAAAGATTACAACCCATAAGATCTCGGAATAATTTTAGGCATGATCTATATCTTTTATACCTTAGTTGTAGTACTAATAGATACAGGTTCTAGTCATTCCTTTCTTTCCACATGCCTTGTTTGAGACATAGAGATTCTAGTAGATCCCTTGGCTCGATTGTTGCACTTGGAGACTCCTACTAGAGAAGACTCAATGATCACACACTTGTGATGATAGTGTGACCTGAATCTTTGAGGTGAGAGTTTATATTTCAATATCATGGTATAAATGTTGAGACCTTATGATGTCATTCTTGGTATGGATTTTTTATCAATAGTTCATGCTCAGATCGACTATTTTAGGTGAAGGATGTGGTGTGTCTACAGTGACAGAACCAAATTTTCCTTTTTCAGTGGGAAAAAACCCCAGCATTGTAGGATGGACTCATTCATAGGAGGGTTCAGCTGATTACTCATTATTTGGATAAACTAAACCTTGGTGTAGTGGATGTTGTGAGTTCCCAGTTTCTTCTAGTGGTGGAGGAGTATGTGGATATCTTCTCTTAAAATATTCCATGTTTACCTCCCCACTGAGAGATAGACTTCTACATTGATCTACACCCTAGGATGATAATGATATTTGTGCCAGCATACCAGATGTCTCCCAAAGAGCTTCATGAGTTGAGGGTACAATTGGAGGACTTGAAGAGGAAGTGCTTTTTTAGACCCAGTGTTTCACCCTGGTCAGACCCAATTTTGTTTTCCATAAATCCATACAGAAGATTGAGGTTATGTGTGTACTATCGGCACTGGAACCCAGTGACTATGAAGAATAAGTATCCAATACTGAGGATTGATGACCTATTTTATCAATTGAGAGGGGCATGATGGATCTCAAAGGTTTACTCTAGTTCAAGAAATCACCAGGTGTGAGTACGAGATGACGATATACTGAAGATGACATTCAGATGTTGATATGGTCACAATTAGTACTTGGTGATGCCCTTTGGAATGAATAACTCCCCAACAGTGTTCAGGGGACTCATGAACCAGATATTTAAACCTTTATTAGACTGATTTTTAGTAGTCTACATCGATGATATGCTTGTGTACTAGCATCTGAGGAGGAGCATTTAAGACACTTGAGGATATTTCTAGATGTACTCTTAGAGCACTAGATTTAAAAAAACTCTTGAGGTTGTAGTTCTTGATTAAACCATACCACTTTCTAGGACATGTAATCTCAGTGGATTAAGTGTCAGTGGACCTAGTAAAGTTTGAGTTAGTGTTATCTTGGGATCCACCTAAGAGTGTGATAGAGGTATGGAGCTTTCTTTGGTTGGTAGGATATTACCAAATATTTGTATTTGATTTATCCAGGATATTATCACCCATGAAAACTTTGACTTGAAAGGGGAGTCCTTTAATGTGTAAAAATAATTTCTAGTATGATTTTTAGTAGTTGAGGTATATTTTGATGAGAACTCCCATCTGGATATTTCCATAAGAGGGTTTCGAGTATGTATTGTTCTACGATGCATCAGGAACCGGGCTTGGTTGTGTTATAACGTAAAGGCATGGGATGATTGCCTATGGTTCATGTTAGTTGAGACCAAATGTGCATAATTATTCTACCCATGATCTTGAGTTATAAGTAATAGTATTCACACTAAATATGTGGTGACACTATCTAATGGGCGAGTAGTTCATCATCTATTCTGATCAAAAGAGTCTCAAGTATATATTCTTTTAGAAGGATCTTAGCATTAGGCAAAGGCGATGGATATATCTCCTCCATAATTATGACATTTAAATTTTATATAATACTAGGAAGGAGAAAGTAGTAGAAGATGATCTCAGTAGGAGATTTTGTTTATAGTTGTTGAATGATGTGTTAGAGAAGTTATCCTCATTGTAGTTATAATTTATGGATGGAGATGGAGTATCTTACCTCCAGTTGATGGTTGTTACCCCTCCGCTATTGCAGTGGGTCAAAGAGGCACAACTTGGGTATTTGAAATGTGAGACCCTACATACTCATATATCCATTGGACATGCTTCTAATGGATTTTATAAAGGTGGGGAGCATTTCATTCTTCTCAGAGGATACACGATGGTACCAGTGATGTTTTGGGAGGAGGTTCTGAGTTAGTTTCATACGTATCCTTTTTCAATACATTCAGGTGTGGAAAACATGTTCTAGTACCTATGATGTCAGTTTTTGTGTCCATGGATGGAGAAGGGAGTTGTAAAGTTTTTTTATCAATTCTTGACTTGTCAAAAAATGAAAGATGAGCACCAATTCCCAGTAGGTTTAGCTTAACCCCTTGAGGAGCCATTGTGGAAGTGGGATGGGATATCCATGGACGTTGTGATGGTTTTACCATATACATATAGGAAACACAATTCTATATGGGTGAACATAGACCAAATCACCAATTTGGACAACTTACTAGTTTTCCAAGAGAAAAGTTCAGTAGAGAGCTTGGGATGCCTATACGTTCAAGTGATAGTTTTTCTACATGGAGTTACATCGACGATCATTTCTGATCATAATTCTCACTTCACATCCTAGTTGTTGAAGGGATTAAATGAGGTATTTGGGACCTAGTTACGCTTGAGCATAAAATTTCACCCCCAAATTGATGGAAAAACTGAGCAGAAAGTTTAGGTTCAAGAGGACATGTTTCAAGCTTGCATGTTTGACTTTTTTCGTATTTGGGAGGATCACCTACCACTGATGGTGTTTGCATATAAAAATAACTTCCATTCCACCAACGTTGTAGAACCATTTGAGGTTTTGTATAGGCGACCCTGTAGGTCCCCACTTTGCTGGACCGACTCATGAGATTCAATACTCATGGGCCCAAAGTTAGTGTGAACAACTACCGAGAAGGTGAAAATCATCCTGGAGTGGATGAATACTGAACAAATCCATCAAAAGTATTATATTGACATATGATGAAGGCCCTTGGAGTTAGAGGAAGGATACCATATATACCTACGGGTTTCACCACAACGTGGATTGTAGAGATTTGGTCAAGGCTACAAGTTATCTTCGAGGTTCATCAACCCTTTCCAAATACTATGTAGATTTGGATAGGTGGTGTACTGATTATCTCTACCTATATAGTTAGACCAGATACACAACTTCTTCCACATTTTACAGTTGAGGAGGTATGTGCATGACCCATCACACGTTATTGACTAGGGTGAGCTAGAAATCAGGGATAGAGTGAACTTTTCTATGTACCTATTATAGATCAAGGATCGAAATGAGAGGATCCTCCATGGATGAGTGATTCCTTTATTGCATGTTAGGTGGCAGCATGAGAATATTTAGGAGATCCCATGGTCATAGGAGGCTCATATTCATGATCAGTACACACATCTTTTTGAGTATCCCTTGTTTTTGATTTTCAAGAACATAAAACCTCAAGGTGGGTAGAATGTAATGTCTTATATTTTCCATGTATTATTTTTGGATATTACATCATTTATTTTTTAGAGCAGGAACTGAGATGGAGTGAGATTCCATGGCCCAATGTACCCAGAATAAATGTTTGAAATATATTAAATATATTAAATTGAATGCATGCTTAGTTTTCATGAAAAGGTAGAATAAATTATAAAAATATGTTTGGATCAGAAATATGAGGGAACATTTGAGTTAATAATGTTATTTTTACCCTAGGTACGATTTAACCTTAGTCAGAAAAGGTCTTTTGTAGAAAATTAAGCATGGGCATAATATTAATATAATAATTTAATTCAATTAATTTTTTTGTTTTGTTGATATAGTGACACAGTGATGTAACATTACTCTTTAAATATGTGATTATGTAAAATTCATAAGGTAATCCACATAACTCTATGAATTGAAAAGATCCATTAGAGATGTTGGAGGAGATCCCATTGATGGATGATGACCAGATTAAGGATAGATGACTGGTACAGGACAAAATCAATGTATCTCACCAATGAACACAACGCAACATCTTTCTTCACCAACAATCAATCCAAATTGAGGTAAGGTGACTGTTTGATTTGTTTTCCTTCCCCATTCATGATTTCTATGATGAACACAGATCAATAGAGCAAAATATTGATTCTTGTATCATGCATATTTGAGTTATGGGTATATTGTAGAGTGATTTTGGATGAATTACTTTGAATTGAAGATTTCTTCATTGTTATTCTCACAGCAATGAATTGTGATGTAAATGAACATTGATTTAGGTTCATTCCTCTCTTTTGTTCAGAGTTTTTGTCCCCCAGTTATTTATTTACCCATAGGTGTTCTTTTTTTGGCCAGGGGGTTGATATATCCCGATCAATCAATCATTGTGAACCTGTTTATTGGCACAATGATCCGAAATCATAGATCTAGGACCATAATGACACAACAACGATACGAAAATAGAAAGAAAAATGAATTAAACTTTGTAGATACTCGATTTCTGTGTTCTTCAGTATATAACTATGAAAGATGGAGATCCTAATTTATAAGAGGATCAAAGGCCCAAAATTTCTTGATTAGTGATGGCTAGGTTCAATAGAGCCTGATTCAATAGTTTTTTGGGTGAGGCATAATTGGATCAGAGGCCAGAGAAGTGGAGAAGACATAGGGAACATGAATCTAGAATTCTAGAAAATACCAATCCACAAAGTGTGTAATCCATATCTACATGTTGTGTGGTCCACCTTTGAGGAAGATAGGGTTTTAGGTAGGTGTTAAGGGTCACATGGCGTGTGACCTAATCATACAGTGTGTGACCTATCCCTAGAGACTCAGCATGTACCTCAGAGGGTACACAGACCTGGGTTGGAGTACACAGGTTTTAGAACATCATGTACTCACCCACAAGGACATTTCATGGACTAGGTATATGGTCTAAGCCATATACTGATACACATACACATGTACATAGGCAAGAGGTGTGTACTAAAACCCAGGTAGACAACACGGGCATCCGACACACCCTGTACTTCTACACAAACATGGGTTGAGACATAGGATGATTACATGGGAAGAAATCGAGGTCAAGGGACACGGTGTGTGACCCCTACTACATACAGTGTACTCTTTTATACATGGTTTAGATACCCTATCCTTTGTTACATGGATAAGTTTCATTAGGGTGTGTTCCCCTTATCTTTTTCCTGAGGGTTGGTATAGAATTGTCTCTTACTCCTAAGAGAATGATCCCATAAGCCAGAATTCTTGGATATAGTTGTTGGAATCCTTCCATGTGGCTGAAAGTGAGATCCTATATTTATCTTCATTACCTAGGTGGAGTTCTTAGTATCACCATGACCAAAAATATGTGGAATTCATACCTCTACTTAGTGGGTCAATATAGATTGAGTTGTTGATATCACCCCATGGACTTGGGAGTGATCCTAAAATGGGTATCATATCTCTTTAGACATTAAAAAAGTACTCCTAATAAGAAGACCTGATGAGAAGTAACTCTCAGATAGACATCAACAGTCCTATCAGTCTCAGGACTGTGTTCTCCCATATGAGTGCTTTGTGGAATCTTTGAGCTGGAATCCTAGGGCTGGTATACTATGGTTGTGACTTACCTTTAGACTATGTGTCTTTGTTGAGTATATCATTGTATCTTTTTATGTGTGTTTTATACATATAATTGGGAAGATATGACTATATTTTCCTTTTTCTTACTTTTTTTGGTTTTCAAGGTTTCCTACTAAGTATTGTTATACTCACCCCTACAAGGAATTTCCCCGCACGTGTCATATCTTGTGTAGATGATCAAAATTTTGAGTGAGTCCTTGATGGACTAGGACCAAAAGGTTCTCAGGGAGACAATACATACTAGTTTTTGTTCTTTTAGTTTTCTAACAACTATCCCAGATTTATTTTTAGGTTGCAATTATGTTTCAAAGTCTTTTTGGTGGGCTTGTATTTGGACCTATTTACTTTCCTTTACTTCATGTAGTACTCTGGTTGTGGGATTTAAATGTATGAATGCATGTTTCTTTATTTTTTTTTACATTTCATAATTATATAGTCTTGGTGATGTGTGAACAGGTATATAGGCTAAGACCTCCTGTGTTAGTGATATGCCTTCTCAGCACTAGTCACCAGCCCCTGGTCTATTGGAGGCAGGCTTAGGGAGTCATGGTACGGGCCCCACTGGGATGGGTTGTGACATATAATAATGTATTTAAAGTATATATATGGTATTTATGAAATTATTATAATATTTTAATTATAATAACACATTTAACTTCTTAACATTAAATTCATTGGAAAATGATAACTTCATATGTGTGTACGTGTGTACTACCTCCTCCATAAAGTGATGTGATTTGTTTTTAATTTATTTTGTAATGGATGGTAATAAGGATATATTTAAATAATATATATGATATCTATGATAAAGTTTTTTTAAAGTTAATTTTACAATTATGCTTCTCGCATTCCATCCGTTGAGGAAATTGAAATAGTGTTCACGTGTATGTATGTCCTGCCGTCTCCATGATTTGTGTAATCAATTTATTTATCGGTAAATTTTATATGTGAATATATATTTTTATATATATAATTAATATAAATTATATTTATATAATCATTAAAGTTTTGAGGTGATTTAACCATGAACAAAGTATAAGGACCAAACCTGCAGAACTAAAACATACGTGAAAAATAAAGCAGTTATCACCCAAAATAGTAACTTTAAAAGAGAATTGTTAATAAACTCATGGTAAAAGGTTATAAGTAAATAATATATGGTATTATGTGTATTATTATGGTTATTAAAATTATGTATGATCAACTTACACATATTATACAGAAGTTTCAAGCATGTACGAAGGAAGTTGAGACATGAGGTATTGAAATTCTAGTCTCTCTTCAATTTCTGGGAGACGCATCCATATTCACAACTTGTTTATTTTTTTCAATATATATACTATACTATTTACATTTTACATCATTAATATAATTATTTTAATTATATTTAAATCTTCAATTGATGTTATTCCTTCATGGGTCTTTCAATTCAAAAGTTTCCATAATGGTAATGGATTTTCGTCTCACTTTTATTTCTCTAGGAAACATTCCATATTCACCATTTTTTTTATTTTTTGTGGTGTATATAATTCACATGAATGTATTTTATAATGATTCTTATGAACAAATGTATTATTTTCATATACATCTAAGGTTCTTTATTTTATGGGGATTATGATTCAAAAATTACCAATGTGGTAAGGGTTTCATGTTACTATCTCATTATTTATCAGGGTTGTTTATAATTATGCTTATGATGATAAAATATTATGATCTAACTCTCAATAAAATCATGAATATTATTATCCTTTAGTTATTTCTATATAATACATGTTTTTCTTTCATTTTCCTCGTTTAAATAACTAAATAAACCCAAATAATGTTCTTAAGGAAAATCAACTTTATTTCTATCTTTAGTCGAAAATCATTTCTCTTCCATGTTAATTTTTTCTAAACATTTTTTTAAAAATGTTTTTACTATTAACCTATGATTTAAAAATTTCATTTTTACTAATTTTTTACAAAAAAAATTTAAAATTATTCTTCTTGAGGATTTATAAAATGAGGTACTTTTTATTTTTTATTTAAAATGTGAAAGGAATCTTTGTTTTTTTGTGAAAAATCTGAACAATATTTCCTAAATTAGTGACCAATAAATTATTTAAATATACCCTTACAATTTTTCAAGTTTATTTTCAAAGAAATTTTTTTCTTTAATATTTGACAAATTTTTATATTTTAAATAATTGATTTCAAAATGTAAATGATATTTTCCTCAATAATGTTTGAATAATCTTTTTATATAATTTATATTCATCAAAATCAAAAAACATTTTTTGTTTCTTATGTTTTACTAGGGATATGATCCAATTATATCATCATTATTCTATCTCTATAATCTATATGATTATGATGAAAATATTTTTCCAAAACCCATTTATTTTTTATAGGTTATACTCTAGTAAAATGATGGGATGTTTACAATGATCAAAATTATTTGTAGGTCATGCTATGATGAGTTGATGGAATTATTATGAATCATGTTTATTATCCATGGGTTATTCCATGCTTATGATACCCATTTATTTTCATGGTTTATGATATATTGAATGTTTTGTGATCTTTTGAAACACATATGTTTGATTATTCATTATATGATGGGTGGTAATGTAATTATATATACCAATAATACATTGGGTAAAGATTTATAACTCATGAGTTAATTTTTCATGTGTGAACCATGTTTCATTTTCACAATGTTATTTTTTCACCATGTTTTATGTTCATGAGGTTATGTGTGGATATGTTTTCATTCCCATAAGGTCATGTGTAGACCTAGTTTCATGTCCATAATCTAATGTGTGTACCTAGTTTCATGTCCATAAGAATATGTGTATACATAGTTTTCATTTCCAAAAGTTTATGAGAGGGAATGATTTCATGTCCTTAACTTTATGAGTGAACCTATTTCTATTTATACATTTTCACAATGTTATAATATTATGTTTTTCTGTATTTATTTTTCTATGTTATGCTCCCATGGATTATGTTCAAAGAGTTCCTTTGTGATTTATGTCTTATGAAATTTCAAAATTTATTCTAGGATTGAATATTATGATCTATGTTATGAATAGAATGGTTGTTAAATGTTAATCGCATGTTCTCAGACCCCTATTCTCATGTTATGAGCAAGTTATCATTGATATCACACTAGTTTACCCTTACTGGTCATTTGGGATCACCTTTTCTTATATTTCCTTTCCCTGGGTTTTGAAGAAAGGTTTTAATAAGGTAGATTACTAAATGGGGAGATCATTACGGGAGAAATTTAATACCTTTCATGAAATTAAAATATTGTGTATCTAGTCTCCAAATACACTAAAATTATATAGTCCTCTAATGTTTATTTGTGAATTTTTTTGAATATCCATCTAAAAATATATAATATCTATGTATTAAAATCCTTGGTTATAATAATTGGTATCATATCAAGTTTTATTCAATATTTAGATATTAGTATTAGAAAACATTGGTGAAAACCCTGTGGAAATGTTTAAGTATAGGATAACATATTAATGTTCTAGTAATAAATATATTATATTATTTTCCAACAAATTACATCCCTTTATGGATACAAGAAGTGGATTTGTCTCTAATATAGTTGTATCTGGGGGTAATAACTCTACAAAGGGTGCATTGATCTTTGAATCTCACTTCACCTTGTGCAAGATAACTAGCCTTCTTGCACACCTAGTTTCAAACTCATATGGGATATGATTTGGTCAATCCACATTTTATTTACAAACCACTATAAAGGACTTGAATGGAAAATGATGATAGGTATAATATGTTAAGTATAAGGTGTCTTGGATTGAAAATAATTTTTAAGGATTTATACATCATATAAATTATTTTTTTATAATTATATGGTTTCCCACCATGAAAATTGTTGCTCATAGAATGTTTCTTGGTTTTAGATATTGGCAGGAATGAGAATGAACATGGGTAATGATGAATATGATAGATAACATGTTAATAAGAAACCAAATGGGGTGATTAATGGAGTGAAAGATATTATGATTATGCCTAATCAATTATCAAAATTTATGATTAACACCTTTCACCTTAATAAAATCTAGAATTCAGAAAAGAATAGAAGGATAGAGTTTGTGGAGAGCTCGGTGGTGGATGTCATAAAATAAATATGATTTAGCTTCCCACCAATTGATAATGTGGGAAGAAACACTCAAGGGAATGTCTCAAATGAAAGTGAATCTATTTTTTATGTGGAGAATAAGGAAACAAAGTAAATAATTGTGGAGGAAAAATAAAAAGTTAAACTAATGCAATTGATAAGAATAATAATTTTCCAAAGGAATCATTAATGGTTTGAATATTTTAAATGTTGAATGTATGGGAATTATGTATGTTGATTTCCTAGGGGGAAATCTCAATAATATGATCAGTAAGTTTGTTTGATTAATGGTTTTTCTTTTTATGATGAAGAGACTACAAATGACATATGAAAGAAAGGAGGTATTAATGAATAATATGATGAATTCTAGTTAATGATTTAATAATGAAGTGGAATTATTGATGTTTTTATATGTTGGAAATCATGAATTAATTTATATGAATCATGAAATATATAAGTATTATTCTATATAAAGTTTCATTAAGTATTATCATAAATATGTTTAATGGTACTGATAACTGAGAAATGTGATTTAATGGAAAGGTAATATTTTATTAAAACCATAGGATTATAACCCTTGAGGTGTTCCTAATGTTGAGATAATAGTTTTTATTTGGGATAAAGATTTTATTGATATGGATAAATTAAAATCAATTATATTTATAACCTTGGAAATGATTAAAGATTTTATTAAAAAGTAATTTATGATATCATTAATGGAGTTAACAAATTTTTTTGATTTATAGAATATATTAAATAATCTATTTTTTATTTAATGAATGAGGAATAATTAATGTTTTCATTGAGTTTTTATGGTAATTATAGTTTTCACCATGTTTTAGGAGAATATATAAACAAGGTATTCTGATATTTGGTATGTTATAATTAAGATATACTTTATGATATTTTAGGGATTAATGTTAAGATTATTTTGGAATCTTAGTGTCTTTATATATAATTTTTTGAATTTTGGAATGGTTTTAAAGTTAACCACTTATGTAATGGTTTAAGTGGAAATATAGAAGAGGTTTTAGAGGTTAATGTATTATTTCATCATATGGAGATTTATCCATATTTGATAACATGTGTTAGTCATTCTGGTTTTTATGATAACTATATATATAAGGAATGACTTATCGATATTTTATAGATCTTATGATCTGTTAGAAGTTACTTTTATCTATTCAGGCATGAAAAATTCATCTTCATTTCTTAGAGTAATAGATGAAATGAAAATTGATCAAAGCATAACCAAAGGATGAGATTGTGCTTATGATAGGGAAAGAAATAATGTATGTATTTTTTCCCAAGTTCTCTATCTTTATAGAAAAAAATCTCTTAGTTGTATAAAAACAATCTTGAGACAATAAAAAATTCATAATACTTTCGTTTATGAAGAATCAATAATCTTTTAAATCATTATAGATTTATGGTTTTCGACTGGTTAACTTTCTCAAGATTATATTCTCTAACACTTTATATTAATACTTAGGTATTAAGATTTTCTTATATGTCAATATTTTCACTTCCTGCTAATATTATTTTATTTCGAAAACTAATTTGTTATTATTTAATATGACCTTTTTATTTACCCTTCTTTCATTTAAAGAGGATGTTTCATTAACCCTTCTTACGATGTGGCTTTTCTATAATGGGATGTTCAAATGTTAAACCTCTTGTTACCAAGAACAAGTTCAAATTTTGTGAAATCAATTTGTGAATGTGATGGGAGGGATGAAACGCACAGATATTTTATAAAATATATTTTTTTCAATCAAGTTTAATTTCGTCGATAGCTTCTGCTAAATGAAACACTAAGTTTAAACAAACCATGATATACTATTGTTATAAAATGGAAAACTAAAATAGAGTGTATAAATAGGAATGACTAAGTTATTAAAATTATATTGTTTAAAAATGAATAAAATAAGTTCATTTTTTATAAATTTATTATTAATGAAAATAAAAATAATCATTTTAAAGTAAAAAAAAATCTGAAAAAACAATTCATATGCGTGCAATGTGGTTTTATATTAATAAATTAAATTAATCACTATTAGTGAAAGATTTTAATGAAATTTATATATTTTATATTTAAAAAAAAATTATCATTCATCTAATATTTTTTCTAAGAGTGTGAAAAGAATAAACCCAATTTTATGCTTAAAATCTATTTTTAAGCGGTTTCATCGCGTTTTGCACACTTATTTTTAAAAAAATCTAGTTTTGTAAAATTTATTTGAAAAAATAAAATTCATTTTTTCCTTAAATTTTTTTAATTTATCTAAAAATAATTTTTGATAATTTTTTGAAAAGATTAATTATTCGATGAATAGTAAAAATTCAGATTTTTATTGAAAATTACTTTTTCATTTAAAGAATTTGTAAAATTAAATTTGATTTTAAAATTATTTTAAAAGTAAAATTAGTTTATTTATATTATTATTAATCTAATTTATTTCATTGTAATAAATTTCATATTTAATTTTGAAACAAAAACCTTTTCTACTTATGAAAACATTTACTTTGGAAAACCGCATTTTTATCGCAATTGTTAATTTAGTTTTAAATTAAAAAATTCAGTTTTTTAAATTGAATTTGGTAACATAGATTCCATATTGGGAATAATTATAATTAATATTAATTGTTAATTTTTTCATAATTTATAGAAAAATTAGTCGAAATTAATTATCGATGTTAAGGTTAAGACAAGGTTTTGTATGTTACATGAGCTTATGTTAAAACTAATTTTACACTTGAAATTTAATTTTATTTGATAAAGTTTATTTATTATTTAGAATCATTTGTTATAATTTATCTAATAAGTTTCATTTATTTTTAATATTAAAGGACAAATTACCAAGGTAAATAAATAAAAAACAATTACCATGGTGAAAACTAAAATGGTATGAGTAAACTTAGAGATTAAAGAACAACATATTTAAAACATATGTTTTTTTATTATGTATGTGTGTCTTCACCATATATTATCTCCACTATATTATTTTTCTTATTTTAGGAACTTGGGTTGAAAGTGACTTCCCATTATTGAATAGTTTTGGGTATTTACATAAATGTCACTCCTCAATTATAAAATAGCACCTCCTCCCCTCTCTTCTACAAACCTCAAATGCCATTTAGCTCAGAAAAACACTATAGAAATATTTCCCCCAAAATAATTTTCCAATTTATATATGTATTTATACTACCAAAATACCAATGCTAGGTTCCTTAATAAGAGATACAAAAGAGTTTTTCTAAGAGAATATAATTATTTTTACTAAACTCCTTTTTTATTTCTTCTCTTACAACCTTCATTCAAGTATTAATAATTTAAATATAATAAAACTAATATCTAAAATATAATGATATGTTATTATGTTTATGTAATAACCCATATCCATCTAATATTCCATAAAATGGGAAACAATACCATTGATCGTTTGTACGGTGGACAACTGCCTCGCGAACAGATGTAATTCATTTTCCATCACCACCTCTCATGGATAGATATAAATATGGATTTAAATTATATATATGATATTTATGAAATTATTATAATCCTATAATTATAATATCAAACTACCTTATAACACCTTTAGTTTTTAAAATTAATAACATTATGGTTGACAGCGTATGTGATACACAACACCGAGTATTAAGTGAACCGTGATACACTATTAAAATATTATTATCTATGGTAATTGTTATAACCTAGATATTAATATAGATGGAATGAAAATTTTCAATAAAAATTTCAAAATATTTATAAATTTTTAATATAATACATTTATAAATAATTACTTAATTCTCAATAAAATCATTTTATGCTTTAAAAATTAATTTTTTTCCAAAATGATTTTATTTTCCATTTTATGTTTGGGAATTATAATTAATTTATACAAATTTTATAAATTTTATTTCATAAAAATAATATATTTACTTTAAATAATCACATAAAAATTATCTTAGTGTTAATTTTTTGTATTTTCTTGAAAAGAGTAACTTTTCAGTGACTAGTAAAAAATACCTCTTTTTGTAAAACTGCCATTATTTTCAAAAAAAATAAGTAAAATATCAGTACAATTATGATTTGAATTTTATTTAAAATTAAAATAAGTATTATTTAAATTTTATTTAAAATTAAAATAAGTCTTATTTAAATTTTATTTAATATATTTAATTAAAATTTAATCATATTTTTGTTGGATATTGGAATAAGTTTATTATTATGCTTAAAAATATATTTTTATGAAAATTATTTTTAAGCGCATAAAGTTTATCCATTTTTATTAATTAAATTAACCCATAATGAGGAATAATTTAAATGAAATTTTTAAATTAAATATATATTAATTTAAAATCATGTGATTATGATTACTAGTCATGGAGTTAATGTAAGTTCACCTTATTCTTGAAAAATACATTTTATGAAAACCTGTTTTTTGACACGTTTTGAGGTTTATTTTTAAACTAAATTAAGCTAATTTTTTAAATTTAATTTTATAAAATGGATTCCCTATTTTAAATAAAAATAATTAATATTATATAAAAATTTTAACATAATTTTGGGTCATAATGGTTAAAAAATATAGTGATATTTATTTACTGTGATTAAGGTTAAAGTGGGGTGTTGCGTGTTACTTGCGCTTGTGTTAAAATTATTTTTCCACAGACCCAAAATTTTTAATTGATAAATTTAATTTAATTTTAATAATAAGTGATTCAAAATTATCTTATATGTCTATTTTTTATTTTAGTATTAAATGATAAATTACCTTGGTTAAAAAACTAATTATTGTGGTGAAAACTAAAACAGTAAAGGTAAGTAAACTTAGAGGATAAAGGAATAAATTATATTAAAATTTTATATTTTTGTGTTTGAGGTGTGTATAGACCTTATATTCCCTAAAATACATTATTTATCAATTTTTTAGGCACTTTGGGTGAGGTTAAATTACCATTATTGAATAGTTTTGGGTATTTACAAAAATTTAACTCTTCCTTAATTATAAAATGGCACCCACTCCCCTCACTTATTCACACCTATCAAGCCATTTATCTCAACCAAAACCTAAAAAATATATCCCCAATATCCTTACACACATTATGGATCTATTTTTATTTCCAAAATACCAGACCTAGTGTCCTTAATAAGAGATTAAAATGTGGTTTTTCTATGAAATGTTACCCATATTCACTGAGCTCTTTTTTTTCTTATTTGTTCCCCACCTTCAATTTTGTGTTAAAAATTAAAATATAATAGAAATATTATATCCCATATATTAATAGTTTATTTTTATGTCAAAATATTTATCAATCTACCTCTCCATTAAAAGGTAAACAATGTAGTCACTTGTGTATATGGCATACTACTACCTCGCGAACCGATGTAATTTGTTTTCTATTACTGACTCACCTAGATAGTCATAATGACCAAAATAATGAATATATTTAATAAATATGACATCATATTAATTCTTTAAAATTAATATATATTCCATTTCTTTACACTTTCTCCCATTAAGGGAATTATATCATCCTTCATGCGTACACAAAGTCTACCATCTCTATAAAGAAATGTGAATCATTTTCCATGTCCAACTCTCAATAATGGTTCAAAAAAATTATACAATGAATAAATATGTTACTTTTAACAATAATATAACTCTATATATTATTTATATATATCATATTTATAATAAATGTAACTTATATGAAAAAACATGCATGAGAAAATGAAACAATTAACACCCAAAATAATGGTAATAATGAAATATTATTAACAAACTGGTGATAATATTCAATAAGAAGATAATATATGATATTATAAATAGTAATATGGTTATATTATAAATTAAAAAAATGTTTAAAACAATTATACATGTGGTTAATTAATGGTCAAATAAATGGAAATGTGAGGTAATATACATCATCTCAATTTCCTTTCTTTGAGGAATATTTGAATTTTATGAACCAATTTATTTTATATGTTGTATTTACTAAACATTTATATGTAATTTCCTTAATAATTCATAATTATTGTTATTTTATGTTTCAATTTGAATTATCTCATCCAAGTTTATTTTACTTGAAAGTTACCAATTGGTAAGTAATTTCATAACTCAATTTCTTTTCATTGGGTTATATTACTTCTTCATTATATTTGATATTCTAAGATTACATGTGTAATGTATTTTCATTATTTTAGGTTTTATTTACACTCTTTTATTTATATTTAAATTTTATACACATAATCAATTCATTTATTAATTATCACTTCAACGGTATGATCTTTATAAGATATTTTGTCCCAATTTCCACTCCATTGAGACATATTTGATACTTTGAACCAATTAATTTTTTATGAGGAGTATCTGATGAAACTTTAATATGTTATATCATGAATATATATATATATATATTCATGTTATTTAATGTTTCATTTGAATTTATATCATTCATGGGGGTTATTATTTAAATTTACTAAAGTGTTAATGGTTTATGGTTAAATCTCATTTTAATCGGGGTTTTTTATGCTTAAATTTCCATTGAAGGAAATTATTTGATAATTTTATAAATAAACTCCTTTCATTTTATTATTATATGGTTAATAATTATTTTTTCAGGTAATAGTACTATTTTCCTCACATTTTAACTTAAAATGATTGATAAAATGGTTTTTAGAAAATACAATGTTCTTTCACTTTTCAATTAAAATTTCCTTTTATTCCATATCTATTTTTTCCTTAAAATGGTTTAAAGAGTATTTTTAATATTCTACAGTGATATATTAAATTAATTTTTAACCATTTTTTACCTTTTAAAAAAATATTTTAAAATAATCTTCTTTCTATTTTCAAAACAAAATACCTTCTTAATTTTACAAAGAATGTGAAAGAAAACTTTGTTTTACCATAATCGACTTCAATGGAATATTCCCACCATCACAACCTATTATTATTTTGAATCTTAACTTAAAATTTTACAAGGTTCCTTTCAAATACAATTTTTCTCCTAATATTCTGGTAAATTTTAGTTTTTAAAAGTTTTTTTCAAAGTGAAAAGTGTATTTTCTTTAAGACCATTTTAATGATCTTCTTATGGTATTTATATTCATCAACAAAAAAACCAATTATTTTAATTATACTCTACTTTGTATATTTTGTAATAATACCATACATATACTTTTTTTGGATGGTATATGATCATTTTGACCAAGAAAATTATTGTCATTCACTTACTTGAATAATTTTGTTGTAATTAACTTTCCCTTGAAACATTCATTTTCTTGTGATCATTATACATTAAATTTCCCTTAAATAATCGTATTATTTATCATTTATATTCTTATTTGGTAAACCATATATCATTTTTACATATGGTGTTTCACTTTTGAAGTTATTTGATTGATTGGGGAATTATTTTTAAATATGTATTCTTTTCATAATACAGTTATTTATTAATAAAGAATATTCTTCATGCATTAAATTAGACATTAAATATATAAGGAATGATTTGGAAATTTAGTGATGGGTGGTCCCCAAAATTATATATCCCCTCCATTCATCGATAGGTTTCATGAGATAAATTAATAAGACAAAAATAGATTTATTTTTTGTGTATACTTATACATAGTTAAACAAGTTTATAAAAATGTTTTGATGATATAGAAATCGTGATCTCTTAGATCATGATGACCGATATTAATCACTTCATTCATTTTGAATTCAGTTACTATTACCCATGATATTATTGTATTGATAGTATTCATGTATTGTCTTCAAGATCATGTGATTGTTTATATGGAATTATATGATCGTCATTTATTCCTGTCATATTATTATTCTTGATAGAGTTATTAATTAAATTGAATGTGTTTTCATTTATTTACCTTGCCATATTATTTATGAATTATTGATTCATGATAGTTTCTATTTCACATAACATTTAATAAGAATTTTACTTCACCCTTATTTTGATTCCCATCCCCTTGATATAAATAATGAATATTTGAATGATTTAAAGGATTCATATTATTTACATTCAAATTATTTTAATTAATTTTTTAAAATGTAATGAAAGACTCAATTTTGTATTTAGATTACCAAAAATACTAATCTATTAGGTCATGTGGGATTTTATCACTTGTATCTAAAATCAATATAATAAAGTAACCACCAACATCAGACTACTAGGTTTAGGGTCTTTACAGATGTTATTAGAGAATGTTTAGTAGAAACTTTGAGAACTATATTTAAGAACATAATCATATGATAAAATTTGGGGATAAGTATTGAAGAACATCCACAAATTTTGTTAAGGAAAAGGATATCATTTTTCCATGAAATTATATGCCTCTGAAGATACTAAAAGTTGATATGGTTCTAGAAGAGTTTTACTTAGGGGCAATAACATCAAAAATGGAGCATTGGGATCTAAATTAATCATCACCTAGGGAAAGATAACAGGACTTACTATGTACCTATTTTGACACTTATTAGGTATATTCTTGGGATAATTCATATTTTATTTAAAAATCATGATGATGGATTTGAATAGATGATAAAAATTAATAAACTAGGTGAAAAATAATGTATATTATATTAAAAAAATATATAGCATGATTTATACATCCTATAAATGATTATATGGTTTTCCACTATGACTATTATTTCTCACTCTATTCCTTTTAATTTTAGTCAATGGATTAAACTTGAAAGAATCGTTTCAACATTGAATATGATGATCAATGTGATGATTATGAGAAACAAAATTTGTTACTGATTGGAGTGAAATATATCATGATTATTTTTAATCAATTATCCTGATATATGAGTAAAAAAATACCATAACCAACTCTCAGACTCGCCAAATAATAGAATGATATATTCCACTAAGAGCTCAAGTGGTAGAGATCAGGGAGAAAAGAAGGTTAATTTTTTCAATATTATAAATATTAAAATATATGACTAGGAGAATGTATCAAAGGAATAGAAGAAAAAAATAGGTATGGATAATAAGGTCATAGAGTAATAAATTGTCATAGAAAATTGAGGAGTTCAATGGATACAGATAAATTATATCCTAGAGATACATTTATATTTCATTATCATGAATATAGGTGACTTTTGAATTATCTAATTCAACTCCCTCTTTTAAATTTTAACACCTAGAACATTTAAGGTCCTATGATGAAGTAAATTTTTTGAATTATTTATATATTAGGATTCATGAATTATATTATCAATGTATTTTTATTAAATATAATTTTTTATAAGAATAATGATACATATATGTATGGTGTTTTTTTTGAATTATATATGTTTTAATCTATTATTAACTCAATAATTATGGATACCTTCATGAGTTTATGAGTTTAAGGTTTATCATAAGTTAAAATATTTATATATCCCTTTTTTGGTTTTAAGTGATGGTATTTTCATATTATTAATGAAATTTTGGGAGATATTTTATTGGGTTCAGGTATATGTAACCCTTATGTTCCACCTAAAATATTATTTGATGAAGAATTATCCCTTCATATGTTTAAAGGTATTAATAACATTTATGTTTAATATGATCATTTATGTTAAGGTAATAATAGTCAATTAAGATTATTTGATTTTGTGGAAAAAATGGTCATACAGAAAATTCTTGTGGGTAAAAATGGATTTGATGAATAATGATATTTTTTGAGGATATTCGTCATATTTCTGTGAACTTTATAATAATTATATTAATATCGTCAAAGAAAAAGGATAAGTTTCATTTCATGTGATAACCCATCACATTCGAAAAGGTTGTAAGGCTTGATCTTACAACCAAAGGCCAAAAAGGGTGAAATGCCTACCACTAGACTATGCGATTTCTTAGTTAATCTGATTTTTTTTACATAAAATATTTGATTGATAAATATTAAATTAAACATTGGGAGTTACTATTTAGGTTTAGAAATTAATTGGATAAATTTTTCTAACCATTTGTGGTTTTGGTAAATATTTAGAGATAGATGAAAATACTAGTCACTCTTTTATGGATATTATGATTCGTTAAATGTTACCTTTAGTGATTCAAGTAAAAATACATTCATCTTTTATATTAATTTATTGTAATAATATATAAACTGTAAATTGATTTATGTGAAACCAAAGGATGAAATTTTTGGTATGAAATAAAAATATATCAAATAAGTATTTTTACTTATGTTATTATTATAGATGGTAATAGAATTCCTCAACTCTAGGAAAATAATCTTAAAAAAAAATTTATCTTATTACAATCATTCCTAATTAATTTATGGTCTAATAACTCATCATATATTTTTGGATTTGTGGTCAGTAACTATCTCTTAACCACATTCTCTATCAATCCTTATTAGTCCTCGAGGGTTAATTTTATCCTTTGTGTCCATATCTTCACTTAATATTAATTTTATCATATTTTTAAACTTAGTTTTGTGTTATTCTATATGAAATTCATATTTACCTTTCTCTCCTTTAAGCGGAAGTTCTATTAAACCTTTTTTGGTGTGGGTTTTTCAATAACAAAATTCTCAAATATCAGACTCATTATTTATGAGATCAAGTTCAAATTGCGAGGATAAAATTTATTAATTGTGCAGATAATATAACACCCCTAGTCTTTAAAATAAATAACATTATGTTTAATAGCGTATAAAACATGAAATACTGAGTTTTAAGTGAACTGCGATATAATAATAAAATATTATTTTTTTAATGTAATCGTTATAACCAAGCAATTAATTTGGTTGGAATAAACATTGTTAATAAAATTATTAAAATATGTATAAATATTTTTTATAATTTATTTATAAATACGTACTTAATTCTCAATAAAATAATTTTATGATTCAAAAATACATTTTCTTCAAAAATTATTTAATTTTTTATTTTTATTTTTGGAATTATAGTTATTTTATGCCACTTCTAGAAATTTTATTTTTAAAAAATAATATAATTTTTTAAATTATAATATAAAAATTATCTTAGGGTTAAGTTTTGTATTTTTCTAAAAAGTGGAATTTTTCAATGAATAGTAAAAAACCACTTTTGGTAAAATTTCCATTTCTTTTCAATAAATTAAGTAATATAAAATCCTAATTATGTTTTTTATTTTATTTAAAAGTAACATAAGTATTATTTATATTATAATTGATATAATTAATTAAAATTTAATCATCATTATATTTGATTTTGATATAAGTTTATATTTAGGCTTAAGGACGTGTTTTTCTAAAAATAGTTTTAAGTGCACAAAGTTTCTCAATTTTAATAAATTAATCTAACCTATAATTTAGAAGGATTTAACTGAAATGTTTTTATTATATATCTATAAATATTAATTTAATTTTTTATAATGATGGTTATTATTTATGGACTTAATATTAAATCATTTTATGCTGGAAAAATACATTTCTTGAAAAACAGTTTTTCCGACACATTTTGTAGTTCATTTTTAAATTAAAATTTTACACTTATTTAAATTGAAGTGGGTAAAATTAATTCCATATTTTTAATTGAAACAATTAATATTATATAATAATTTCATCTTAATTATTGGTCAAAATTATTAGTAAAGATAGTGAAATTTATTTACCATGATTAAGGTTAAAATGGGGTTTTGAACATTACATACTCTTGTGTTAAAATTAATTTTTTACATGAATGGAATTTAAATTTTATAAATTTCCTTTCATATTAAGAATATTTATATCCAAATTATCATATAATACTCTTTTTATTTTTTTCATAAAGTATAAACTACCTCGATTAAAATTTTAATTACTGTGGTGAAAGAAAAGATGCTAAAAATATATAAACTTATTGGATAAGGTAATAACATGTTTATAAAAAAAAATTAAGGCTTTTATAGAATGTGAATTCCCCCAAATCCATTATTTTTCAATTTTGGAGGCACTTTGGGTGTGGGTTACTTCCCATTGTTGAATAGTTTTGGGTATTTTCAAAAATTTCACTCCTCCTAAATTATAAAATGGAACCCCCTCTCCTCAATTCTTCACACCTATAAATCCATTTAGATATAACAAAAAAATACCTAAACACCTATAAAACATCCTTATAAACATTATATATCTGATTTTAATTCCAAAATACAAACTCTATGGTCCTTAATAAAAAATACAAAGGAGGTTTTTCTAAACAAAGATAATTGTCTTTACTAAGCTCTTTCTTTTTTACTTATTCTTTTTATGCCTTCGATTATATCTTAAAAATTAAAATATAATAAAAACTTTGTTTATCATATAATTATAGTTTATTATTTTTATTTCATAATAACTATCCATATCCTTGTCTATAAAATGGGGAAAACTTCATCGCTCATGTGTATAGTGGACTACCGCCTCCCAAACTGATGTAATTTTTCCATCACTGACTCAAAAGGGTAGTAATAATGATATAAATAATGAATATATGTGATAAATATGACATGATATTTATTCTGTAAAATTAATATATCATCCAGTTATTTATCCCCTCACCCATTAAGGTAATTATATAATCGCTCATGCGGACATACGACCTACTGTTTCCGTGAAGTGTTGAAATTAATTTTCTATATCCAACTTTAAATAATGGTTAAAAAAATATCCAATGAATAAATGTGATGTTTATAACATTAATATAAGTCTAGAGATGATATATATATATATATATATCATATTCTAATGAAATGTAACTTCTGTGAAAAATCATGTCTGAGAAAATGAAACAATCAACACCCAAAACAACCGTAATAATGAAATATTATTAAAGAATGGGTGATAAGATGTTATAAGAATATAATATATGATATTATAAATATGAATATGGTTCTTTAGTAAATTAATGACTTGTTTAAAAAAATATAAAAGATGTTAAATTTGGAGAACCATTCCTTTGATGCATAGTATTACATGATTCTTAAACATAAATATCGATTAATACAACCCAAGTATCGTAAAGGCCTTGTGTATTTTTAATACTATATTAAAATTAAATAAAAGGAAACTTAAATATGGAATATTTATTTTAATATTCATAGTGATCACATAAAATTTATTTAATATTTTAAAAATACATGTAATAACCTGGTTAATACATAAGGAAATGGGTGATCTAAAAAGCATATTAAGTGAATAAACATGATATGGAAACATAAAATGTGAGTCAATGGTATATCATGATATCATAAAATATAAGGATTATGAGTAATTAAATGGAATCATATCATAAATAACATGGGGTAATAAGATCATGGAATCAAAGGAAATATGGAAACAACAAATAACATGACATAAAAATGAGCCATGGAAAATACCTAGATAATATCACATGGTGTAAAACATCCAATAATAGATTAGGTTTACTTTATATTCCTATAAATGACACCTCATGAGACTAAAGATTTACCCAATGAATTTTATAACTGTTTGGGATCACCCATAATAACATTATCATGATTCATGCGTACTATATAAAGGAATAAATCATAAGTCATAACATAATAATTACCCATGGAAAGAAAATGGGTTGTATAATCTTGCTTCAAATCAGAAACAATAGAAATTTCATAATGAAATAATTTTATAAATGATAATAAGTCTTACATTACCTCATCAAATTAATATATAATAATCTTTTTATATATGTGATATACATATATACTGAATTTAGTATCATTCCATAACATTGAGAGAGATATAAAGTGATTTAGAGAGAAGTTCATAACTGGAAGTAAATAGTGGTTTAGAGAGATCCCTTACCTCAGGCCTTATTTTTCATATGCATTCTTTATATCCATGAATAATAAAATTAATTTAATTATATAATTTCATAATAACCTTTTTAAATTTTATTATTATTTTTAATTTAATTTCATAATAACCTTTTTCATGTAAAGCATTAGTGAAGTATGAATCACATTGCTTCGAGAGGAGGCAGTATGTCGTACACACGAGTGATGCTATCAAATTCTATATGTAATATAAATTAAGAAGGTATATGTGATACTATAATTATATAGGTATAAT
Source organism: Viscum album (assembly GCA_963277665.1). Lineage (NCBI taxonomy): Eukaryota > Viridiplantae > Streptophyta > Magnoliopsida > Santalales > Viscaceae > Viscum > Viscum album. Next base: position 898,671,116 of record OY728160.1, on the reverse strand, counting down.
TATATCTTAAATATTGTATATAAACATTAAATTCAAAATTATATATGTCCATGTTTATATATGATGGAAAACCAATTATATTGGTTCGTGAGGCGGTAGTCCGTTGTACACATGATCAATGGTTTCGTTTTCTATTTTAAGTAGGAGGAAAATGTAATAGTTCATACACTTAACATTAAAAAAATTATTATATAGAATATAATGAGGTTATTATATTATCATATTTTAATAATATTTGGAGGATGAGGGTAATAAATAAAATAAAATGCTCGGCTAAGAATGTTACCTCTTATTCTGACGATTTCTTTTGGTATTCCCTAAAAGTCTTATAGGATGTATTCCTGAAGAAAATGCTTCTAGTATGTGGGGAGGGAATTAGGAAAGTAATTTGGTTAAGTAGTTTTTGAACTGATTGTTTTTTAAAGTGTGTAAAGGATAAGAGATGTGGTTTCCTTTTATAAGGGGGGAGACGGCACATATGGACTTTCTAAAAATAAAGAATTTCACCCACATTATTATAATTAAAAAGTATTAAAATAAACCATTTTAATAAATTATAAGTTAAAAGGTATAAATATTACCAGAAAATAGAAATTATAAATGTTTTTGGTCATTTTAAACCCTTATATTTTTAGTTTGACCCCCAGTAAACTAGTTTTTACCTTAACTACGATAAATAATTTTTATTGTTTTCACTGTTAATTATGGTAAAAAATTAAGTTAGATATATTAGATAATATAAATTATTCTCATTAAAAATATGGAATCAATTTTTTAAAATTTAACTCACCGATTTGGAAGAATTTAATTTAAAATAAACCCACATACATGTAAAAATGGGATTTCAAGAAATGGCTTTTTAATGAAACGATGATCTCATATTAACTATAATAAAAATTTTATTAATTATATTAATTTAAATTAATATTTAAAGATATATAATAGATACACTTCATTTAAATAATTTCATATTAAGGGTTATTTTAATTATTTAAAATGGATAAACATTATGCCTTTTAAAACTATTTTCAGAAAAGTGTTTTAAATCCTAAAAATAAACTTATTCTAAAATCTAGTATAATGATGATTTAAATTTAATAAATATATTTAATATAAATAAATAAAACTTATGTTAATTTAAAATAAAATTAAAATAATAATGTTACTTATTTTTTTAAAATTAAATAACAATTTTATAAAAAACATTATCTTTCACTATTTACAGAAAAATTAATATTTTCTACAAAATCCAAAAATTTCACTATACGTTAATATCGATGTGCTAATTTAAAATTTTTTGTTAGTTTTTTAAAAATAAATTTATAAAATTGGTAAAAAAAATAACTTTAAATTATGTTTGCAAAGTGCGACTAAACCGCGTTTTAGAAAAAATAAAGTTTTTCAGAAAAAAAAATTTTATTTCAAATGGTTCTTATTTTATTTATAATTCAGTAGATAACCAATGAATTTATGTTATACATGTGTAAATAATATAATTTTCTTAATGTGTTTAGTCTAATCCATACTCACCAACTTAAGGTCTAAGTTATAAAGGCCATTTTATAATAATATTTTAATAGCGTATCATATTTTGTATGAACCTAATGTTGCATGGATCATAAGATATTTATGATATTAAATTTATTTAAAAAGTAAAATATATTGTAAATTGTAAAGGTTTTACATTCTTCCCCCATTAAAAAATTTATCCCTCAAAATTTCATATTACATACATAAATGAAAATAAGTGAGGGTACATCTGCTTCATTACCTCTTCTGGTTCCCAAGTTCCTTCCCCAAAAATGTGGTTTCTCTATAACACATTGACCAGGTGAGTTTTCTTGTTTCGGAGAACTTTTTATCAAAGATCCAAGATCTTAACCATCTTCTCCACATATAAAAGATATTTATCGAATAGAAGCACCTCAAGATTTAGTACATTTGAGGGTTCTTGTATGTACTTCCTCAAGAGGGATACATTGTACACATAATGTACATGAAATAGGTTAGGTGGGAGTGCTAGTCAATAGGATACCACTTTGATGCGAACAAGGATCTCAAAGGGGCCGATGTATGTAAGAGAAAGCTTTCCCTTCTTCCCAAACTGCACGAATTTGTTCCAAAGTTATATATAGAGGAACATCTTATATCTAAACTTAAACTCCAAGTCTCATTAATGGTTGTCTACATAGCTTTTTTTTCGAATTTGTGGGGATTTTATGTGATGATGAATTGTTTGGAAATTATCAATCATCACTTTATAAAGATCAGGTCCCATCAACTTCCACTCTCTAACTTCATCCCAGTGTGTCGGAGTCAGATGCCATTTCCTATATAGATCCTCATAGGGTTTCATTTGAATGTTATAATTGAAACTATTGTTATATTAGGACTCTACTAGGATAACATATTGATCCCAACATTCATGGAAATACATTTAATAAGACCTCAACATATTCTATAGAATTTAATGGTTCTTTCAGACTAACCATACATTTGAGGGTGATAAGTAGTACAAAAACTCAGTTTTTTATCTAATTCATATTGAAGTCTTCTTTAGAACCTTGAGGTAAACCTGAGATCTTGACTAAATTCAAAAGAGAGTGGTACTCCATGAATTATTACAACTTAAATTATATATATCTTAGTGATTTGGTCAAGAGAGAAATATTCCTTAATAATAATGAAATGTGCCAAATTTTTAAGTGGAATGACTATCACCCAGATGGTGTTATTTGGTTTGGGTTTCATGGGGATTCCTACGGTGAAAATCATTGTTATGTTTTCCCATTTCCATAGTGGTATATGAAGTGGTTGCATCATACCCTTATACTTATGTTGTTTATCCATGACTTGTTGGCATACCAAGTATCACAATACAAATTCCACAATATCCCCCTTCATGTTATACCAAAGAAGATATGCTTTAGATCTCTATATATCTTATTACTTTCAAGATGAATAGAAAATTACAATATATGCTCATAATTCTGAATTTCCCTCTTTAGCTATGGTTTTTATGTGACACGTATCCAAGTTCCAAACCGTATGACCCCATATTTAACATGTTTGAACTCAAAAATATTCCGTACCTTTTTCTATAGAACCTCATCCCCTTTATAGGCCTCCTCTATTATTTAAATAATGGATGGTTAAAAAGTCATCTAAGAAAGGTATGATCAATATACTTTTACAATTACTATTTCCATTCTTTTTAAATTATAGGAACATTGTATCCTTCTCAATTCTCATCATCTATAAAATTTACTTATCCTTTCTACTTAGTGAATATTCCACTTTGTTTTCTTTCCTAGGATGGTAATAGATCGATCAATCATAGTCCTTGATCAGATCTAACCATTGGTGCATGTTAATCTCCTTATATGTGAATATATATTTGAGACTCTTATGATCCATATATATTTCACACTTATCCCAATAGAGATAATGTCACTAGATCTCTAATGAAATTACCACTATATCCAAATCCAAGTCATGTATAAGATAGTTATGCTTGTGAAATTTCAACTAATTTTTGGCATAGGATACAACTTTATTATTATTTATTAATACACAGCCTAAACCCTTCTTTGAACCATCACTATACGCCATAAAAATTTACCCACTTGACAGCATTATAAGTACTAGTGTAGGGATAAGCCTATTTTTCAACTCCTTAAATATTTATTCACATTCATAATTACATAAAAATATTAATCCCTTTCATTTTATCTTGGTTAGTGAGTTTGAAAATAAAAAAAAATAAAAAATAATCATTAATACATGTCTAATAAAAGGAAACTATGGATATTTATTACAGATGTTGCTCTCAGACAGTCCATGATTGCCTTTTCCTTATAAGATTCCACAAATATCCCTTTTCTAGGGATAATATTTCCCAATAATGATACATCCTTCATCCAGAACTCACATTTAACATACTTCTCATATATATTCTTCTTTCTCAAAGACCTCATAACATTATTTAAATTCTCTCCATGATCCTCCTTACTTTTGGAGTAAATCAGAATATCATCAACAAATACTACCACAAATGTTTCTAAGAAATCTCTTATGACACTATTCATTAAGTCTATACAGATTCCTAGAGCATTGGTGAGTCAAAAATACATTACTCTGAAATCATAGTGTCCATAAATTTTTTAAAATGAAGTCTTGGGAATTTCATCCTTCTTCACCCTTAATTGGTGATATCCCAACTGAAGGTCTGTCGTAGAGAAATAATGAGCTCCATGTAGTTTATTGAACAAGTCATATATTCATGGAATGAGATACATTTTCTTTATTGTTATTTTTTTGAGTTCATAGTATTCAATATAGATTTTCATTTACCCAACCTTTTTCTTGATAAATAGGACTGGCACGCCCCATGGTGAAAAAATCAGGAATATAAAACCCTTTTCTAGATTCACTTATAACTGCTTCTTTAGTTATTCCAACACAATAGTGGCCATTTTATAAAGAGTCTTGGATATGGTTAAAGATAAAATTATAAGTTTTTTTGATTACTGAACCTCTAGATTAGTTGGAAGACTAAGAAACTCTTTGGTGAATACATCAGTGTAATCTCTCACAATGAGCATGTATTCAAGAATGATTATATCCTTTATATCAATCATTTTTCCTAGATATTAATACTTATAAGGAAATAATATCCATTCTTGAAAAAAATATTCCAGGGGATATTTTTCCTCTTTCTTACACTTGTATAAAATTTAAGGATGACTTAGGAAGTGAAGAGTGATCTCCCCCTCTCAAAAGTTAATGTTGGATTTATATAAGGAGAGCCAAACCATGGAAAAAATAGCATCAAAATCAACTAAAAGAAGTAATATGATATTTTATGAAAGATGAATTCCAAAAAAAATACTAGGGATGAGTTATATACTTAGGATGAAACTATCACTCCATTAACTATTTTCACATATTTCTCAACCCCCCATGTTTTGAGGTGGTGTTTTAATAGTTCTACTAAACTTGAAATATATGGAAGAATGTATAGAACCATAATAAAAAAAGTACATTATATATTCTTAAATAAATAACTTCAATACTCATCACTATATGATTTTAATTGTCTACATCAGCCTTAGTGATAAAAAAATTCCCTTCCTTGTTTCAATGGAGGTTTTTGTTGATGATTTTATCTAAAAAACTTGGTTTGGGGAATTTTATTGCATAATTACCATGTTTATTGCTATTAAAACACAACAAAAAAATCATATTTTTTATCAAGACCTTATTTTATTCTTCCTAATTAGTGGTATTATTCATTTCCCTATGATAATAATTATTCTGATTCCCCTCCATTTGAAACTTGAATTATCTTCCGGTTCCCCTTAGGTAGTTTCTGGGATTCTTCTTCCCACACTTTTGACAAGTGGGATGTTGGGTTTTATTTTCTCTATGGGGTTTATCTGTTGATATTTTCAAATAAAACTCAATTTTATTTTATTTTTCTCCATACCCATGAGACCATTGAGAGTCACCAATCTACATATCTACTTTATTGGGAAAATTTACAATATTTTCATTACTATCAACATTTAATATCACAAAAATCATTTCATAAAAACATCTTTAACACACTAAATAAATGGTCCACCTTAATTTTGGTACTGATAACAAAGATAGATTCATACCATGATATCCTTGTAAATTTTTCCTCATACACACCAATATAATATTAATCCTTTTACTTTATATTGAGGAACTCCCTCTCTATTTTAAGACAGAGAGTTTAAGTAAAATATTTATTTAAAGAAATTTTCTTTAATTCTTCCCATTCCATGGAATTAATATCATCTTTGGAATTTTTTTCTTTGATTAGTGTCCAACACTAATCATATTCTCCCTCAATGTTAAAAACCATCTTCACAACTTTCTCTTTATCTGTGAATTAGGGGAAAGAGAATATATTATCAATAGAGTTAATCCATTGTTTAACGATGAGAGGATAATAAGTTCTACTAAAGGTTGTGAACTTTTTCATATAAAATATTCAACTGTAACTTGATCCTTCTTAGGAGGAGTAGGGAGTTCCACATGATTCATGTTATTATTCATAACTTGAACTAGTTAATATAGTACTATAATGTAGTCCTTAACTCTGCACTCAAGAGATTATGAATATCATTGGGAAAACCATCATTTTTCTTATCATGTCAGTTCTTTGCATAGTTTATCCTATTTTCCTCTATTAAATAGAATAAAAATAAAATGATAATATATTAACTAATAAATTCACACAATATAAAATATTTACATGGGAGGAATAAATTATAAATGATAAGTACATCCTAAATTATGAGTCTCTAGGTTTCAACCTATGTTATCCATGGTAATTTTCTTATTAAGTTTCCTAACCTAGAAATTTTTTCAGGTCATTCATAATGGTTCATAAAGAGTTTGATAATTTCCAAAACATATCCCCCAAGAGTGTCAAAAAAGGTGCGTAGTAAATCCCATTGTTGTGTACAAGGTAATTCTTGAGTTAATATTGACACACTATTTTTGGAGTTATTACCAATAAAAACATCTGTATCAAAGCTACGTCCTGTTGTAGTATCTAGACAAGGATGTAATTTCTCATAAACCACTCTCTCTATAATTCACCATGATTCTACTATATTTTACTATACTTAGTATTATCCTTACACATATCCCTTGGGTTCTCACTAAATTTTTTTCATCCTAGTTATAAAGTTTAACTAAAATTTTACTCTAATACCAACTATGGTGACCCATAACTTTTACACATATTACTACATGATTCTTTAAAATTAATTTCCCTTAATATAATAAAAGTATTTTAAAGGTTTAGTGTCTTTGTAATACTAGGTTCAAATTATATAAAAGGAACATTAAGTATGTTGTATTTATTTTAATCTCTATAATGATATCCTTAAATACATTTGATCTCCTAAAACTACATGGGATGACCTGGGGAATACATAAAGAAAGGTTTGAGATAAAAATCCCAGTAATAGAATAAACATAATGAGGAAAAATTACATATGAGTCAATGGTATAACATGATATCATAAAATTAAAGGCTTGTGTGCAAATTCATGGAATAATATCATAAAGAACATGGAATAATAACATCATGTAATCATAGTAAATACTGAAACAACCTATAACATGACATAAAAATGATTCAAGTATAACATCCCAGCCAATATCACATGGTATACAAATTCCCATATTGGATTATGTTTACACAAAAATTCTATACATGATGCCTCAAGAGAATAAATCCTTACCCAATGAATTAGACTGATTTCTAGTCACACCCATTATAACATGTTCATGATCTATGTGTTATAAATAAAGGAATAAATAATAATACATAACATAATAATTATCCATGGAAACAAAATGGGTTTCATAATCTTTCCTCATATCATAAACAAAGGAAATTTCATAATAAAGGCATTTGAGAAAATTTCATAAGGTATGTATTTCCCTATAAAAAAAGGGGGAATAAGCTAGTTATATATGTGAGAGAAACATATATAGAATTTATAATCATTACATAACATTAATAGATATATAAAGAGAGTTAGGGAGAGAAAGTTCCTGACCTGAAGAAAATAGTGGTTTAGAGAGAACCCTTTCCTTGAGCCTGATTTTTCAGGTGCATTCCTTATTTCCTTGAATAATAAACACAAGTTAATTATTTAATTTCTTAAGAACATTTTTATAGTTTAATATTCCTTTTATTTTAATATTTACCATGTCATATTCAATCATTTATCCCATTAATTCCACATTGGTTTTTTAACGATAAACAACTCATATATCAAAAATTACATTGATAAGTTGACTAAGGTCGAAGTGTTTATTTATTCTTCATATCAAAAAATTTAAATGTGAAATAATTATAATCATATAAATAAATTATACATTTTAAACCATTTATGAAATATGGTTATGAAAAATTAACTATGTTACAATCATAGAGATAGTATGTCATACGTACGCATAAGTAACGTTTCCATTTTTTCAAAGGTCATGACAAAAGGAAGGTATGTTTTTTTTATCTTCAAGATATTATATCATAAATATAATATTATTTATTTAAATACCATTACACATACCATATATTTGATTTAGTGATAATAAAATTAAAATAAAATGAAATACATCACTTCACGAGGTCATAGTCCATCGTACACACGAACGAAATTATCATTTTCAATGGATCATAAGTTAACAAAGTATAAGGTTTATTAATATTATATAATGGTTAATATTTCATAATTATAATATATAAACATTAAATTAATCCTTACTACTTTCCATGTAAAGTTTATGTGAAGAATAAATCACATCGCTTCAAGAGGTGGTAGTCCGCCACACACATGAGTGACGTTATTATAATATCTACAAAATATAAAGTAATAATTTACATGAGATACTGTAATTAAATAGGAATAATAATATCATATATATCATATATATATATACACATTAAATACATCATTATATTCATCCATGTGAAGTGGTGGTGGAAACAAATTACATCAGTTCGCAAGGCGGTAGTCCGTCGTACACACGATCAAAAATTTCATTTCCTATTAGAGAGAGGATTTATATGTCATTAAATTAAAAAAAATAAATATAATTATATTTAATATATTTATTTATTATATCATCATTCATTAATAAGTTTTGGAGGAGGTGGAGGAGGAAATAAAATAAAACGCTCAATTAAGGATGTTACCTCTTCTTTAGAAAATTTGTTTGTATTTTCAAGAAAATCCCACCATAGTTGGATTTATGAGAAAATCAAGAATTATAGGATTAGGGAAGATAATTATAGAATTTATATTGGTGTTTATTGGATGAATCAATGGGTTTTTCATCTATCAAAAGGATAAGAGAGGGGGTGGCCTTTTATAAGTTAGGGAGAGGAGACACTTTGATGTTTTGAAAAAATGAATTTCATGTACTTTTTTATCATTCCAAAAGAAACAAAAATAGAAAATTTTAGAAACTAATAATATATAAGATAGAAATATTAACATAAAATAGGAATTATAAAAGTTTTGGGTCATTTTTAACCCTTACCTTTTTATATTAACCCCTGAGTAAAACTGTTTTTACCTTAACTGTGGTAAATATTTTTAGATGTTTCACTATTTATTATGGTAAAAAAATAAATTATATGTTATTAGATAATATAAATTAGTATTATTAGAACTATAGAATAAATTTTTCAAAATTCAACTCACAGAAGTGCAAAATTTTAATTTAAAATTTAACCCGCAGATGTACCAAAAAAAGGGTATTCAAGAAATACATTTTTAAGGAAAATATGATATCACATTGACTATATTAAAATAAATTATAATAATATTAATTTAAATAATATTTATATATATAATATAAATTTCAACTAAATCATTCCTCATTAGGTTTTATTTTATTTATTTAAAATGGAGAAACATTATGCACTACAAAACGGTTTTAAAAATGTGTTTTAAAGCCTAAAAATAAACTTATACTAAAACATATTATATAGTGGATTTAAATGAAATTAATTTGATTTAATATAACTAAATAATTCTTATTTAAATTTAACATAAAATTAAAATAATAGTGGTACTTAATTTATTAAAAAATAATGATAATTTTATAAAAATTGGTATTTTCATTATTCTCTGAAGAAATTAACATTTTCCAAAAAATCACAAAATTTCAATGTAATTTAATATCAATATTATTATTTAAAAAAAAATTCATAATTTTTTAAATTAAATTTTCTAAAATTGGTAAAAAAATTAATTTTAAATTATGTGTGCAAAGCGCGACTAAACCCCCTTTAAAAAAATACTTTTTTTAGAAAACATTAATTATTTAAAATTATTCTTATTTTATTTATAATTAAGTTGATAACCATTGAATTTATTTTATACATGTGTAAACCACATAATTTTTATAATTTAGTTTTTCATATTCATACCCACAAACTTAACGACTATGTTATAAAGGCCCTGTTTAAATAGTGTTTTAATAGAGTATCATGTTTTGTTTAAACCCAGTGTTGAATGTATCACAAGATATAGAAGTGATTGATTTTATTTAAAACAAAAAATATATCTTCAAGTATTAGGGTGTTAAATCAAATGGGAGTCTACTAAAGTGAAATGTGAGGTAAGGGATTCTATCTCGATTTCATTTCATTGATACATATTCTAATGGTATGCACCAATTTATTTTATATAGAGTATTTTCTACCAATTTACATGTAATATCCTGAATAATTCATAATTATTGGTATTTTATGTTTCAATTAATATTATTTCATTCAATTGGATTTTAATTTAAATGTAATAAGTGGTAAGGAATTTCAAAACTCAATTTCTTTTCGTTGTTTAATATTACATCTTCACTGTATTTTATATTTTATAAATATATGTGTAATGTATTTTGTTATTTTATTTTTTGTTTCAATATTTTTTTGGATTTAAATTTGATACACATAATCAAATCATTTATTAAATCTTACTTCTAGGGTATGAACTTTTTAATAGATTTTGTCTCAATTTCCATTACATTAATAAATATTTGAGATTATGAACCTATTAATATTATATGAGGTGTATCTACTAACCATTTGATATTTTATATCTTGATTGTATTTATATTCATGGTATTTTATGTTTCATTTAAATTTATTTAGTTCATGGGGGTTATGATTCAAAATTTACCTAAGCGGAAAGGTTTTATGATTCAATATAGTTTTAATTAGTATTGTTTAGGCTTGAATTTCCATTGAAAAAAATTATTTGATCATTGTATAAATAAACCTATGAAATTTTCTTCACCTGTGGTTATTCAGGATGTTTTCACAAAATAATACCATATTCATTGCATTGGTAATTCTAATGATTGGGAAAAAAATTTTAAGAAAAGACAACCTTATTTCACTTTTCTGTTAAAAATGATTTTTATTACATATACATATTTTCATTAAAATGTTTTAAAGAATATTTTTAATATTATCCATTTATTTAGAAAAGAATTTTTTACCCATGTTTTAATTTTTAAAAAATCGTTTAAGAGGAATATTCTTATCATTTTCTGAACAAAGTACTTTTTAATTATTTATGAAAATGTGAAAAGAATGTTTTTTACAATACTCGACATGAATGGAATATTATCATCACCATGACCACTCATTTATTTGAATATTCCTTTAAAATTTTATTTTAAAATAAAATTATTTTTCTAATATTCTAGGAATTTTTTTGTTTTTAAAAGTGTTTTTCAAGGTCAAAAGGGTATTTTCCTCAAGAATGTTTTAATGTTCTTCTTATTATATTTCTATTCATCAATGACAACAATAATTTATTTTATTTATACCAATATAGGGATATTTCATAATAATACCTTATTTAATATTTCTCTATATGGTTTAAGATCATTTTGAGCAGAGAAAGTATTGAAATTCACTTTCTTGATTAATTTTTTTCATTAATTTTCCCTTAAAATATTTACTTTCTTGTGATGATTGGACATTAAATTTCCCATAAATATCCATTTTTTATCATGGATATTATTATAAATTAAACCATATATCATTTCTATATACAGTGTTTTACGTTGAATTTAATTTTATTGAATGAGGAAGTATTTTTTAAATATGTATTCTTTACTCAGTATAGATATTTATTGATAAGGAATTTTGTTCATGAATTTAATCAATCTTTTGATATATGAAGAATGATTTAGATATGCAGTGAAAACTTGGGACTTGAATTATATATCCCCTATATGTATTATAATGTCTCCTGAGATAAATTAGTATGCTATAATTAATTATATTTTTAGTGTATACCAACCCATATTTAAACTCTCTAATCATAGGGTCTTGATGTTATAGATTGGTATCAGATATTGTGACTTTTGAGTTCAAAACTATCAAGGGTTATAGTCAAAAGATCCATATTCAAATGGATTACATGGTTGATAACCAAGAAGGTATTTCAATGTTTAGAGATCCGTATTTCAATGGTAAAAATTATGGTTTCTCAAAGTCTTTCATGACCATTTATTTGAATAATCTTGTCCTAAAAGTTTATCTCAAATAAGTAAAGTTGTATTAAATTCATAATACATAACCTAAAACATGGGATTCTATAGTTGAATCAGATTATGATATAAACTCTAAATATATGAATGCTATAATATGTGTATTAGGACTAGATGAGTTCAACAGAGTTTCATAATATCAAATAGCACATGAAATGTGGACCACTATAGTATTTTCATATGAAGGTACCAACAATGTTAAGGCTCTTAGATATTATATAGGTAATATTATGTTTTATACATCCAAAATGGATGAAAGATAAATAATTACTCATATGAATGGAATGATCACTGATATTGTCAATAACATTTCTTCTCTAGGAGAACATATTACTGAACCTGAACAAGCATTGAAATTTCTTAGAGTACTACTACCCGAGTGGAGTGGAATATTAGCTGCTATCATAAAATATAAATAAATCAATAACTTAAAAATATAATACCTCATCATAACTCTCATGATTTATGAATAAAAAAATGGAAAATGGAATTGAAGAACAAATATGATCAAGAAAGAAAATAATTCCCTAAAGGTTTCTACTTCTAAAGATGATAGGAAGCATAAAATCACACAAATATCTGAAGCAACTGAAGAATAAAACTCCTCATGCAATTCTGGATCAAGTGATGATCTTTCTTAGCTTTCTCTAATCTTTAAAAATTTATACAATAATAGAATAGGTTTCTTAATACCCTTTAACATAAGAAACATGGTGACAACTCTGAAGATTTGATATGTTATGAGTTTAAAAGGGTATAACATATCAAGTCTAAATGTCTAAAAATTAAGGATTATAAGAAGACAAAAAATAAATACATCACGAAGATAGGTTATAATAAATTTAAAAATTAAATAAAGTCCACCAAGAGTGCTTCTGAATATTATAGAGAATGCACATCAACTGAATATGAATCTAAAGCTATTAGTCATAAGGACAACGCATTATTTATAGCACAATCCAATGAGGTATGTTCCTACTATTCTTATGAGAATTAAGATGAATCAAAAAATTAAAACTACTCAAATGAATATTAAATGAATATTATACCATGTTTTAAACCAAGTATTAAAGCCTGAAAAAGAGGAATAAATCCCTCATAAAATTTTATAAAATAAATTTAGTGAATAGGAATACAAGAAAAAATTGATTTTAGATTTAAAAAATTAGTTAGAAAAGTCTACTACCAAATATACTAAACATGTTAAGACAACTGAGAACATATAAAGGAGGTTAAAAACTTCAAATATGTTTCAAGTGTTTTTAAAAATAGGTGGTATTATTTAAACAAAATCCTAGATCAAAATAAACTTAAAAAAAAGAAAAATTTGCAATTGGAAGATAGTTTGAAAAGAATAAACTTTATAGAACACATTTTGTGCTAGCGTGAAAAATAAAAACCTTTCTAAAGTTAATTTTTTTTCTTATGGATAAGTAGGAAACTATGCCAATAATTTTTATTTGGAAAATCCTCAATTTTGTGGAATTAAAAATGTTTTTCTTACAAAATATTTTTCAAAATATGTTGCCAAGTTTTCTGGAAAAAAGATATGGATTCCCAAGTCTCTTATAGATAACATTTCTGAACCCAAAATTTTTTGGGTACCAAATAATTATATTGTTTTATTTTTCATTATAGGTAACTGGCTATGAGAACATAATTTAAAAATGGTTTAAAAATAATGGTTTTTCAAGTAATAAGAGTGGTGATTACTCAAGCTTTGACTAACTATCCAAAATAGATGGACAATATGTCAATTTGTTAGATAATAAAGAAGTAAAGATAGTTAGTATTGGATATATTGGAAATAACTAGATAATTTTCATTAATAAAGTAATTTATGTTCAAGGTCTGAAGCACAATCGGATAAGTATTTCTCAACGTTATGATGATGGCCATTCTATTTATTTATCTAAAAATTACTATTTAGTTTTCAAAGATAAGTTTCTAATGTTTAAATCACCTAGAACAGACATTGTTTACACATTATATCTTAACTCTTTTTTTATACATAAATGTAAATTTCTTAAATTCTGAAATTAATGAATTGTGAATTTGGAATAAAAGTCTTGGACATTGTAAAATTCATTCCATGACAAAAAAATTGTATGAAAAAATTAATTTCTGACTTTCCTAACCTCAAATTGTATAAAATGAAGCTATATGATTCATGCCAAATGGTAAAGCAATATAAGTCATATTTTAAACTAATTAAATATGTTTCTATATCCAGACCTCTTGAACTTATCCATATTAGTCTGTTTAGGCATACTAGAACTACATGTCTTGCTCGTAATTCGTTTGTTTATGTGTTAGTTGATGATTTTTCTATATTTACCTGGGTTTACTTTTTAAAACATAATAGTGAAGCATGATCCATTTTTATTAATTTCTATAAACTTGTGCCAAAATAAAAAGATATAAAAATCATGTCTTTAAGAAGTGATCATAGAGGGTAATTTGAGAAACATGAATTTAATTCATACTACTCTCAGAAAATAATTAAACATACATTATCTTACCCCAAGAAACCTCAACATATTGTTGTTGTTGAAAGGATGAATATGACTTCTCAAGAAATTGATAGGGTTGTGTTATGTGAATATAACTTTCTTACTCATTACTAGGATGAGGATGTTAACACATCATGTTATGTCATTAACAGAGTTCTAATAAGACCAATCTTAGAGAAAACACCCTAGTAGTTATGGAAAAATATAAAACTAAAAGATTGATACTTAAAATTATTTGGATTCAAGGTTTACATCTTAAACACCAAGGATAATCTTGGACTGTTCCATCAAAAGGATGATGAAGGTATCTTCTTAGGTCACTCTACTACTTCTAAATCCTATAGAGTTTTCATCAAAAGTTCAAGGATTGTTAAATAATCAACTCATGGGAATTTTGATTAAAGTGGTCATATTGATCACCAAATTGTGCAAACTAATGATCAAAGTGATTCACTCAACGATAAGATACCTAAAACTCTCTTTAACAACAAAAAGGATGATGATTTTTAACTTGATTACTTTATAAAAAATCCAGCAAGGTTAGATACTAGTGAACTATAATGTGTATTTCCTATAATACCTAGAAATATTAAATACCATCCTATATAAATATTTTTAAAAATAATAGATTAAGGTGTAAGAACTAGATTAAATATAGGAAACCTAGTTGAATTATCTTCCTTTTTGTCCCAACTACAACCTAAATATATAGAGGATCTATTATCTAATAAAATTCATTTCATAACTATGAAAGAAAATTTCAATATATTCAAAAGAAACAAAGTTCCGAAATTATTTAAAATACCCTTATACTTTCCAATAATTACAATAAAATGGGTTTTTAGAAACAATTAATATTATCATGGTGTAATAACCAGAAATAAATCTATATTAGTTTCCAAAGGATATAATCAAGAAGAAGGAATTGATTATGAAGAAACCTCTATTTGGGTTTTTAGGATAGAATCTATTAGAATCCTTCTTGAATATTTTTCATATATGAATTTTAAATTTTATCATATAGATGTAAAATATTCTTTTCCAAATTTATTTTTAATGGTAGAAGTTTATGTAGAACAACCTCTAAGTTTTGAATACCCTTAGTTTCAAAATTCTATTTTTTAAACTTACTAAATTTCTATATGGACTTAAATAAGCTCCAAAGGAATTGTATGAAACATTAAGATCTTTTATTTTATCAAATGGTTTTACAGTAGGAATATAATACCCTATATTATTTAAGAAAACTTCATCCTCATATATTTTTTTGGGGGAAATATATATAGCTGATGTTATTTTTGGATCAAAAAATGTGATACGATTTTTGAAGAAATATTAAATATGAATTTGAAATGAGTAAGATGGGTGATTTAAACTATTTAATAGGATTTAATTTTTATCAAAAAAATTTTGGAAATGTTTTAAATCTTAGGAAATAGATAAATGATTTAGTTAAGAAATATGGACTTGAAAATAGTTGGACTTACTCAACTCCGATGAGATATAATATTAAACTTGACTGAAATGAAATTGGAAAATAAATTGGAAATAAGTTGTATAGAGAAATCATTGAATGTTTATTATATCTTACTACAAGTAGAATCGATATTATGTTTCATGTATGTGTATGTGCAATATTTCAATCCAATCCAAAAAAAATCATATTTAAATTATTCTAAAATAATTTTAATATATTTTAAAAGAATTATGTCTCTTTCTATTTTTTTCCAAAAAACTTATTATTTTAATTTAACTTCATATTTTTATGTTAATTTTGTTGGATATAGACTTCATAGAAAAAAAACCTCAGGAACCTACCATTTTCATAGTAAATTTGTTGTTTCTTGGTCAATTAACTAAAAAACTTTGTAGCATTATCAACCATTGAGGCTGAATATATTGCAACGAGAAGTTTTTGTGAATAAGTTTTTTGGATAAAACACACCTAAATGGATTTTGGATTTAATTTTATTTTTGTGATAATAAAATGCAATAAGAAAAGTGTTATCAACATTTCAAATAATTATATAAACCATTCAATAACTAAGCACATTGGTTTAAGACATCATTTCTTAAGATAACATGCACAAAATAATGATATCTCTTTATAACTTGTTTGCAAAAAATCAATTGGCAGACAATTTTACAAAACCATTTCCTGCTAACATATTTTATTTCAATAAATCGGAATTAGGTGTGTTTAATTTTACCTAATGATATTTTATTACAAATTTTTAATATTTAAAGTAAATACATTATTTACATTATATTGTTTAGTTTTTGTGTCATCTTTTTTAGTACTAGTCATATTCAATAGGTCGTGTCACCTAGTTTTATTAATAATTACTCCTCACATCACTATGCAACACCTCAATTACCAAAAATGAAAAGTAATGTGTATAAAATTTATGAATTAAATACTTTTCAAATCTTTTATCCCTCTTTATCTCTACCCAAACATTCATTATCCTATCCTTTCCAGCATCCGAACCATTTTTAAGGATATTAGTATGTGTTTGATGGGATTTGAACCTAATTCGTATTCAAAAGGTAAGTTCATGAGTTTTATAAATCAGCATTTTTTCACTTTAGTGATGATGAAGAACTGGTTACCTAGACAATAAACCATAACAACCTCTTGATAACATCTATAAATTTAGCAGAATCCATCATTAAGGATACCCATTTTTTCATCACCTCCTTATCTATGGTGGACGGAGTCACTCCACCATATATAATGAAGTCTCTCTTCAGAACACCATCCATCTTGAAGAATCTACTAAAGGATTTAGAACCCTAAATAAATTTTTTTACTAATTTCATACAGTCAGGAATAGCGTAAAGAAATGGGTATTTTGATGAAATTATTTTTCAACACATTACAATACTTTATCTATTTATGATATAAAAAATTGTAAATCTAGCATATTACATTTTTCAATACATGTTCCATGTTCAGAAAAAGACCTTGAATTTATATCCTTTAGGAAGGATATTACCTCTTTTTTTTAATTCTAAAGTTTTCTTGGATGAGAATACCATAATATCTTATCATGGTTTGACAACCTTAAGTGAATGTTTTTTAAGAAAATGTGGTTTGTGTTGGAATTTCTCATTAAAAAATTTAGTACCATTAACCTCAATTGTTGAAGTGGAACCCACACTAACTAAGGGGGGGTTATTCCTTCCTATAATAAATACTACTATTAGAATAAGGATCACCTCAAAGTAATAAGATAATAAAAAATCTAGATTGTGAAGAGAGTCTCACTATGAGGAAAAGAAGAGTCCATGTTGGCATTCAATTAAGAGAACAAACTAATCATCATGAGAGTACACCTTTGGTCCTTGTTTTTTCGGAACAAGTTAAGAAATAAATCATAGCCTCTGTTATCACCCACATGTTTTTGATTGGTTAGGGTAGGACCATTTTGATAAGACCCAGAACATCCATGATTAAGGTGGAAATGCTGAAGTTCATATATTTGGAATGAGTGTCCTTAAAAAGTTCAATATAGCTAATCGAAATTATTTTCTAAAGTATAATCAATAATAGATCTAGTGACTGAGTTTTGTAATGATGTTTGAAATATTAATGATCAAATTTCATCAAAGTCTGATGTAAAAGAATTAAATACAATGGTTAAATCAATTTTTGAAAGGTCATCAAGAGAAATCACTACAGGAACTGTAAATAGTTCTGATATACATTCGAAGATAATGGAATTATCCCAAGTGATGGATACCATGACTATAGATCTTTGTTCCTTATATGGTGAAATTATCTAAAGATAGATATTTCACAAATTTCAGAAAATCATGATAGATAAATAAAGAAATTCATTCGTTATTACTAAATAAGCTTTTTAATTTGTTGATAAGTCCTAAGAAAACAAATTAGCTCTATGTTGAATATGACGATACCAAAAGTTCAAGTAAATTCAATCCAAGTGAAGAAAGATGTAATATTTATAATTAAATTTCTATAGAATATGTATGAATCTTTAGTGAATAATTTTGATTTTATAGAAAATAATTTTGGAAACATACTTGGTTTAGTGGTTAACAGTTTAAAGGGAAATTCCTCTGAAAATGAAGAAGAGGTAAAAGATGATTTTTTTGTAGAAACTTTGAAAAGACATGTATATACAAGAGGAAAAGGTTATTTCTATTATAATTCCATAAAACTAATTTTATGTGTTGAATAATATAATAACTAGTTGTTCCAATAAAAGAGACATGAATAATTTAAATATAAATTTCTCTCAGTGTCTATGGAGTGGATTCACAACCCTTTTGGACTGCTGCAAGAATGATCTGGTGAAAAAGATCAATGCTTATACAGATTCCCTATTTCAGATTATTGTAATAAGTTTTCTTGGACCTAATATTGTAGATCAACATTCTTCCACTTCTCAGTATTTAAAGGAAATCATTTTACCCTCTAAAATATATCAAATGGAAAACCTCAAGTTTTCTGAATAACTATCTTTATATTTACCCGAACTGTCCTCTAAAATATCCTTTACCCATATAGATAAATTTTATTTGGAGATGGAACAACAAGATTCTCTCAAAATTCAATCAAATAAATTCTTGGTTTTATGTGTTTTGAGGATTCAAAAAATCCCTAATGTTATTCTTGAAATTTTATCCTAAGTGTTTCATATTGTATTTGAAAAAAAGAATTTATCTTATGTAGTTTCACCAAGTTTTTATCTTATGTCGTGTAAAGTATTTGAAATTCAAATAAGTATTTTATCATAAAAGAATTGAATAATTAATTTAGTTTTCTTAGAATCATAAAGTGTTGGAATTTTATCCTATTACATAATAATTTATCATATGATGAGAATGGATTAGTTTATAAATCCATATGTTTCAATAATAATGAAAATATGATAATACATTATCTTATAAAAAGTAAATTCATAAAATATTATCTTATAAAAGACAGCAGGCTAATTTTAGTAACATATTTATCAATTGTTGAAGAATTATCTTACAATTAGTTTTGTTAAAGGAACTTTTTTATCTTATGAAGTCTCTCCAGAAGTTATCTTATGTTGAATAGTGCTTCCATTTGAATATCTTATAAATTATTAGCTCTATGTGATTATTACCTTTCTAATCTCTCAATAATTCATGTCATTATTTTAAATCATATCAAAAAAGGGATTATCCATTTAAGGAAAAATCAATCTGCATAGTCTGTAACTTTTCTATGAATGGTTAGAGCTGAATAACAATAAGATTTCTAACATCATAGTCATAAAATTAATTTCTATATTTGGAAGGTATGGATGCATATCTGTTATAGATAGGGGAAATGTGATGTACTAATATTCTATATGAATGACATGTGATGTATCCATCAACCAAGTAGTTCTCTTTTAGAGAACCATGAAATTATGAGATAACCTATACTAGATAGGGATTATATAGTGTGTAGTGGTAAATCTATGTCAAGTTAAAATGTATTATATAGGTGTATATAAGATTTATTTGATACATATTTAGGTGGACATGTTCATATAAAATGTTAATTGGTTTGGGGGATATCACACCGGACCCATTAGTAGTTTTAGTATCAAATATTTTTTCTATAGGTCATTCTTTTCTCACATATGTGAAATAGGGGTTTCATATATGTTTTCAATGATTATAATTCAAGTTGGGTCACAAAATTATGCCTTTGGATAAGAATTAAGTTTTTTCATACATATTTTGTTCCAAAATTAAGAAATTTTGGTAAAACCATATGCAAAATGTGTTTTGGATGGATTCACAAAGAGTTGTGAAGCATTTTATAAATTCCTTTGATATTTTAGTGTAATTAGTATATTTTCATATTTGAACTTAAAATTATATTCTTGTGATTTATATTTAATAAGGATATATTTTTTCCAACATATCTATAAGAATAATCCTGATCTTAAATTGGTTCTAATATAGTCTGGTGTAAATGAAATGAATCCCAAAACTACATTGTGCTAAACATAATGTGTGCTTTTATCATGTCACTACCACAACACTACCACATATATTTCATTGGGTAATAATCCATGAGATGGATTATTTAATTTATACATGCCTTTATTTAAGTGTTCAAAGAAGAACACCCCAATGATATGTAATGTAAAATTTCCATGAGATGGAACCTGATACTTGTGATATGGATGATGATCTTCATTTAATCAAGAGCATAAAACATGGACTATAAAAGAAATTTGTTCCCTCATTTGTGGAATTACTGATTCATGTGAATCCTACTGACTTTACCTTGTCATGATATATTGTTCACCACTTCCCAGTGAAGGCACTAACACCCCTTTGAGCATATGAGAATCCTCAAGAAGAGTTATTGGATCCTTTATCCAATGTAATCCCCTTTAAGGTAGGAAACTTTGATTTATTCTTTGATAATCATTGTAAACTTTACTATGAAGATTAAAAATGGATTAATCAATGATACAAGTATGCTAGTTCTTTTAATAACTATTCATATTAAATATGTAAAGGATATATTGAGCAGATATGGGTTTTTTTCTGCTTCCAATGTTATTTGATGATCCCCTAAAACCCCTTAGATATGTCCATTATGAGTATTTAGTGTGTAATATCATGTTCCTTTTCTAGGTATGACTTTTTTTTTAAAAACAGTGAATATGGATTTTATTTATTCTAACTAACAAAAATGATTTATCAGCAAAATTTAGATAAATATGTTAAAAGCGTTAAATACTAGTTAACATCTTAGAATATTAAATTGAATATTTTTGGAGTTCAACACTGAGTTAGTGTTATATTATGAGGCCTGTAAAGTCTCGGTGTAGACTGAATGAAAATATTAAATATTAAATATTAAGTGCACACTTTTTATTCAAAATAACTAGATAACTCCAAAACAGTACATCGCATGGGAAATCTGATACCATAGTTGTTTCCAGAATAGTGTGTTTACCCTAGGTGGGGTATAACATTTGTAAGCATCGTATGTTTGGACGTCTTGTTCACAAAAATAACCTTTTTTAAAATTAATGAATTATTTAATCCATTTTTTTAATATTAAATAATTAATATCTCTCAAATGGTGCGTCATATTAAAATTATAAGGCCACTGTTGGGTCTGAAATGGGGGTTTTACCCTAGTAAGTGTGTAAATTTTATGTGTAATGGAAGTTTGATATTGTTTAATTTTTAAGATTAGTTAATTTTCAAATTAATTGAGATAATTAATATATGAATTAAATAATATGATTTATGAGATTAATTAATTTTCAAAATAATTAATGAGGATTGTCATGTAGATGAAATTTAGAGAATTAGATAATTAATTGTGAAATTAATTAAGTGATTTTGAGTTCGTGGATATTAATTAATTGATTGATTGATTGATTATTGGTATTTACATAATTAATTAATTAGGGAATTAATTATGGATATTTATGTGACAGAATAATTATTTTTAAAATACCTTTTCAGTCATAACTCTTTTGTATGGTATCGGATTGACATGCTATCAGTGGAAAAGTTACCCTAAAATTTAGGCAGCCATTTCAAGACAGATATTGAATATTTAATTCAGTCTCATGGTACATATCCATGAAACACCCAAAATGATGATGGGTTGACGCATGAAATTTATAGGATATATTAATAAATAAATCATTAAATTAATAAATTTAACAAAATTAATTGATGAAAAAGTATTATAAATTGGATTTGGGTGGTGTGCATGGAATGGGTATGAAGCCCATTATTTATGACATTCCCCTCTCTCCTCTCCCTATCTCTCCATTCATACTTCAATAATCAATATCTTTTTTTATATTGATCAAATTGACATGCATTTAGTGGCAATGTATTCTTATTGATAATAGGATGGTGCGTATCAAATTTGTTTTCATAAAAAAAGAAGTATTTTGAGAATATTTTTATTAAACTCGATATGCTTATTTATTGAATTTATCCTTCGATGGTCATTAGAATAATTCGGCATCAGTGATGTTGCATTCATATCATGTGTTCATTGTATTTGAGTTTGGTGGTCTAAAATTCAAATCCCATAGTCTTTATTATCAATTACATGTTTGTTATTGTAGATTTTCTATGATTCATTTAGTAATTGGAATTCCAATTTGAATTAATTAATGTAGTCAATTAATTAATTTAAGAATTAGATATTTGAGTGAATAATGGAAAATATAAAACGTGGATAATTAATTGGTAAAATTAATTATCAGAGTATTGAATTGGGAAATTAGTGAATTAATTATGAATTTATTTAATTAAGTGAGTTAGAAATATTAATTGGTGAGTTAATTATTGGTTTATTTAACTAAGTGAGTTGGGAAAATTAATTTAGGAAATAATTGGTGTTATTTAATCGATTACGATGGAACAATTCATTGTTTAATTAATTGAGGAGATTGAATTAGAATAATTAATTAATGGATTTTATGCAAAAAATTAATTAGTGACTTAATTGAAGGGATTAATTTAGATTAATTAATTGTAGAATTAATTAATGGTGTTGATTTGAATAATTAAATGGTGAATTAATTGAAGGGATTGTAGTAGATTAATTAATTATATAATTAATTAATCTAGTTTATGTGAATAATTAATTGGTGAATTAATTGAATGGATTGAATGTGATTAATTAATTGTTAATTAATTAATGAGATTCGCCATTAATAATTAATTAGTGAATTAATTGAAGGGAATAAGTTAGATTAACTAATTATAGAATTAATTAATTAAAATGATTTAGATTGATTAATTGATAAATTAATTAATGTGGATTATTGAGATGTTTAATTGATATAATTGGATAATTAATTAAAGAATTAATTATGAGATATTGAGATTTTAGAATTAATATAATTAATTTTTGAATTAATTATGAAATATTAAATTTTTATTTGAGATAATTAATTTATGAATTAATTATGAGATGTTGAGTTTGGTAATTGAGAAGATTAATTGATAAATTAATTATGAGTAAGCGATTAATTAATGGTTGGGTTAATTAAAGAGATTGAAGTGATTAATTAATTGGAGATTTAATTAAGGGGTTTTATGTGAAGACTAACTGTTGGATTAGCAATGAGGGTTAGTAGATTAATTAATAGATAAATTAATGTGATATTAGGGGAATGTGTTTAATGTTGATTAATCCTTCTTGATGTGATAATGTGCTATATAGGATAATAGAGCTAATAACTGATTAACCTTAATAAATGAGATACATATGATATACGTAAATGGTTAATTATGTATTATTAAATGGTGAATGGTAACATGCTCATTCACCCAACTATTAAGAATGGTGACATGGACATTCATGGGTGTGTGATTATGGAATGGTAACATGGACATTCATGTGTGTCTAAGTAGGGAACAGTAACATGGACATTCATGGGTGAATGAGTATGGAATACTAATGTGGACATTCATGGTTACATGAGTATAGAATGGTAACATGGAAATTAAGGTATGTGTGAGTAATGGAATGGTAACATAGTCATTCAAATGGGTGGAAAATAAGCATGGTAACATGCTCGTTCAATTGTGGGGTTAAATAAAGAATGTTAATTAATGTGATAAACTATTTAATTGTGCATTGTAATTACTTTATTTATATAACTAAATACACTTTCTATTTACTGAATTTGTTTTAGAAACTGTTGGTTGTGGCCTACAGATTTTTACTCACACCCTATTTGGGCTACCTGATCAGTACCCGAATAGACTTTGTTGTTGCAGGATGGGTTATGGGAAAAGGCCCTAGATTAGATAGCTGACTGGGGATGGAGTATGGATGAGGGAATCATATGTGGTTCAGGACCCTCTTGGGAGTCTTTGGTGTCTTTATTTTTCATTTCTTCATTTTGACACCCACTTTGGCATGGCATGTTTCCCTTTCAGTTGAGTACTGCATTTTTAGATTTTTTTTACCTTATAACATTAGTATTGTTATGATTATATTTGCTTCCATTATTTATTTATTTACATTAGCTCGTTTTTTACTCTGATAAGAGAGGTTAAAGTCTCCCTATTACTTGCTTACCAGACCCTCACTCCTAGTCTACAACCTTTAGCATATGGCGAGGCGCACCTGAGGTCATGTGGCGAACCAGCTTGGGGCACCGATGTGTGGCACTCGAGTCGAGATGTTACAAAGTGGTATCAGATATCCATTATACTTTTCTATTTCTTTTTCCTTACTATTTAGGAAAGGTAGATAGGAGACTAAGAATAGTTGGGGCTTGGTTATGAGCTCATTCATTGGAGTATCTTATCTATGTATGGGATAAAACCCAAGTACCCAGTGTTAGATTGTTGTTATTGATGTAATATGTTATAGTTGAATATTATTTCACCATGGGGGATGCACTTTTTGTGTAATGTGATTATTGTTTTTGAGATTTTTTAGGATTGACTTGTGGCCCTAAATGGTACGAGAGTTGAGTTTTTATGCATCATTATAGGCACTCAAGATTATTTTGTGAATATGCATCATTTTTTATAGGAAAGGGGAAATGGTTTCTGGGTAAGTTATTGAACTGTTTTTCCTTTCCTGTGAAATTAAACTGAAAATGGTTCCTTACATGAAATTAGCAAAGATTGTAAAATGATGTGATATGTGAATAAATGGGTGTCTAAATGAGAAAATTTAATAATGAGAATGTTCTTACCCTTGTTAAATGGGTCCTAGGTATAATATGGTTAAGGGTTGTGATAGTGCATCGGTTTTGACCATGTGGAAGGATAAAAGGTGGAAATACTAAATTTTTTGTGTAAATATTTCTTGTTAACTGTGTCAATGTTTTGAATTAAGAATCCCTTGTATTATTTGTTTGACCCTTGATGTGGGTAGTTTTGGTAGTGAGAATTCCCCAGTTTGAGAACTCGGTTGTGGGTTATGTGAGGGACATTCTGGTTTTGGATCAGTGGGGTGGGATGTTGGTGGGTAGGGAAGCCTGAGACTTTCCAAAGGATAAGGTTTTTCTATAGTTGTATGTAACATCGGTAATGAATGATTGGTGGTGGTATTCATCAACAACTTCTTAGTGTACTTTTAATTAGTGACCATCATTTCCCCTATATTGACATCTTCTCGGGTACACTGGGAACTCTCTAGATTTACGCCTAGCAACCTAAATGTGTTTTGGTTGGATATGGGGCCCCTTGAAGGTTGTGCTTATAAAGAGGTATATATATAGAGCTTGATGGTGTAAGGTGTGAAATTGAAAATTTACAGATGATGATCTTAGGGTTGACCAGAGGTCAATAAAAACTATGGTTGATGAGGTACTTAATAAGAGGGGTTAATAAAGATCCAAAGGTGGGTAGATTGTAAGATCTCATTTTTTCGTAAAGGTTCTTAGGAGTACAGATCGAGGACAAGTTTTTATAAGGTGGGGAGATTGTAAGATCTCATTGTTTCTTAAATGTTCTTGGGAGTACAGATCGAGGACAAGTTATTATATGGTAGGGAGATTGTAAGATCCCATCCCATTTCCAAGTATGACTCATTTAATATTTTTATTTTTGGTGAAGATGGGTTGGATTTGTTTTAATTCAAAAAAACGATTTATCAGCAAATTTTTTATAAATGTGTTAAATGCCTTAAATGTCAGTTAACATCTTGGATTCAATTGAATATTTTTGGAGTTCAACACTGAGTATGTATGTGATTTCAAGGCTAGAAAATTCTTGGTGAAGACTGGATAAAAATATTAAATATAATATATTAATCATACACTTTTTATTCAAAATAATTGAATAAATCCAAGACAGTGAATTGTATGGGAAATATGAGACTATCGTTGTGTTTGGAACAAGGTTTTTACACTAAGAGGGGTATAAAATTTTTAAGCGTCGGATGTTTGGATGTCATGCTCATAAAAATAACCTTTTTCATATTTAATTAATTCTATAATGCATTCATAGAAGACTAAATAATTAATATATCTCAAACAGTGAATCCTATGAGAATTATGAGGCTACCATTGGGTCCACAATGGGGGGTTTACCATGGTTAGGGTATGAATTTTATTCGCAATGAACATTTGAGGTTATTTAATTTTTAAGATTAATTAATTGTCAAATTAATTGAGATAATTAATTGATGAATTAAATAATAGTATTGATGAGATTAATTAATTTTCAAATTAATTAAGGAGGATTGTTGTGTAGATGCAATTGAGAGAATTATATAATTAATTGTGAAATTAATTATATGATTTTTAGTACGTAAATATTAATTAATTAATTAATTAATTAATTATTGGTATTGATGTACTTAATTAATTGGGTAATTAATTAAGGGTATTTATGTGACAAAATAATTGTTATCAAAACACTATTTCAGTCATAACTCTTTTGCATGGTGTCAAATTGTCATGCCATCATTGGAAGCGTGAACCTAAAATTGAGGCGGTTATTTCAATACCAATGTTGAATATTTAATTTAGGCTTATGGTATAGGTCCATGAAATTCGCAAAATGATGATGATTTGACACATGAAATTAATAGGAGATATTTATAAATAAATGATTTAATTAATAAATGTAACTAAATTAATTATTGAAAAGGTATTATAAATTTAATTTGGGGTGGTGTGCATGAAATGGGTATGAATCCCATTATTTATTACATGCCCCTCTCTCCTATTCATATCTCTCCTTTCAAACTTTAATAATCAGTATCTTTTTCGATATTGATCAGATTGACGTCCTGTTAGTGGCATTAGATTTTTTTTTCTAAGAGTTTGGTGCATATCAAAAAACATTTCATAAAAAATGACGTACTTTGAGTAGATTTTTATTAAACTGAATATGCTTATTTATTTAATTTCTTTTTCGATAGTCGTCGGAATAACATGCCATCAGTGATGTTGGATTCATATCTCATGTCATCATATTTGAGGTAGGTGGTATAAAATTAAAAACCCAAAGTCTTTATGATCAATTATGTATATGTGATTGTATATTTTCTAGGGTTCATTTAGCATTGGAATTCCTAATTGAATTAATTAATATGGTCAATTAATTAATTTAGGAATTGGAGATTTGAGTGAATAATGGAAATTATGGAATGTGGATATTTATTTGGTAAAATTAATTATCAATGTATTGAATTCGGAAATTGGTGAATTAATTATGTTGTTATTGAATTAAGTGAGTTGGAATAATTAATTGGTGAATTAATTAGTGGGTTATTTAATTAAGTGATTTGGCACAATTAATTGAGGAATTAATTGGCATTATTGAATCGATTATTATAGAATAATTAATTTTTTATTTAATTGAGGATATTGAGTTAGATTAATTAAATAAATATGTAATTAATGGAGTTTATCTAAACAATTAATTAATGACTTAATTTTAGGGATTGAGTTTGATTAATTAATTGTAGAATTAATTAATTGTGTTGATTTGAACAATTAATCAGTGAATTAATTGAAGGGATTGAGTTAGATTAATTAATTCTAGAATTAATTCATCTAGATTATTTGAAAAATTAATTGGTGAATTAATTGAATGGATTGAATGTTATTAATTAATTGTAAATTAATTAATGATAGATAGCCTGAACAATTAATTGGTTAATTAATTGAAGGGGTTAAGTTAGATTAATTAATTTTGGAATTAATAAATGGAAATTATTTGGATTAATTAATTGGTATGTTAATTAATGTGTATTGTTGAGATATTAAATTAATAGACTTGAATAATTAATTGATGCATTAATTATGAGATATTGAGATTTTAGAATTGATATAATTAACTTTGTAATTGATTATGAAATATTAAATTTTAGATTGAGATAATTAATTGATGAATTAATTATGAGATGTTGGGATTGGTAATTGAGATAATTAATTTATGAATTAATTATGAATAAGAAATTAATTAATGGATGGGATCATTAAATTGATTGACGTGCTTAATTAATTAAGGGGTTTTATGTGAAGACTAATCGTTGAATTATAAATGGGGGTGACATATTAATTAATTGATAAATTAATGTGATATTAGGGTAAGTGGTTTAATGTTGATTAATCCTGCTTGATGTGATGATGTGATATATGTTATGATGGGGTTAATAATTGATTAAACTTGATAAATGAAATATATGTGATATGTGTAAATGGTGAATTATGTATTATTAAATGGTGAAGGGGAACATGCTCATTCATCTAACTATTAAGAATTGTAACATAGACATTCATGATTGTGTGAGTATGGAATGGTAACATGGACATTCATGGGTGCGTGAGTGTGGAATGGTAACATGGAAATTCATGGTTGAATGGGTATGGAATGGAAACATGGACATTCATGGGTGTGTGAGTATGGATTCGTAACATCAAAATTCATTGGTGCATGAGTATGGAATGGTAACATGGACATTAAATGGTGCGTGTGTACGGAAATTTAACATAGACATTCAAGTGTGTGTGTGTGTTATGTAATGGTATCATAGTCATTCAAAATGGTGGAAAATAAGAATGGTAACATGCTTGTTCAATTGTGGGTTTGAATAAATAATATTAATTAATGTCATAAACTCTTTAATCGTGCATTGTATTTACTTTCTTTATACAAAACCATACACTTGATACTGACTGGATTTCTTTTAGAGACTTTTTTGGTGGCCTATTGAGTTGTACTCACAACCTATTAGGGATGCCTAATCGGTACCTGAATATACTTTGTTTATGCAGTAAAGGTTAAGGTAAAAATCCCGGTATTATATAGTTGATTGGGGATGGATCATGGATGAGGGAACCAGATGTGATTTGGAACCCACTTGGGAGTCTTTAGTGTATGTATTTTTTTAGTTCTTCATTTTTACACTCACCTTATCATGGCATGTTTTAATTTCAGATGAGTATTGTATTTGTAGATTTTTTTACCTTGTGACATTAATATTGTTTTGATTATATATGCTTATGATATAGATTTATTTACTTTTGTTGGTGTTTTACTCTGATAAGAGAGGGTATAGTCTCCCCATGATTGGCGTACCAGACCCTAACTATCATTCAATATCCTATGGCATACGAGGAGGTGTGCCTAAGGTTGCGTGGAAAATCGGCTTGGGGAATCGGTGCGTGGAACCCAGATAGAGATTTTATAAAGTGGTATCAGATCTCCAGTGTTCTTTTATTCTTCTTTTATCTTACTATTTGGAAAATGTAAACAGGAGACTATGAAGAGTTGGGGTTTATTTAGGAGCTCATTCATGGTAGAAACTACCCTGTGTATGGGGGGAAACCAAATTACCTAATGTGGGATCGTCGTTATTGATGTTTTCTATTATAGTTGAATATTATTTCACTTTGGGTGACACACTTATTGTGTGATGTGATTATTGTTTTTTAGATTTGTATATATTGACTCGTGGCCCTAAATGGAAGGACAATTGAGTATATATTCATAATTCTAGTCACTAAGGGTTATTTTGTGAACATGCATCATTTTAGGCACGCAAGGGGAAATGGGTTATGGGTAAGTTGTTGAAAATGAACTATTTTTTCCTTTCTTGTGTAATCGAACATAAAATGATACCTTATACAAAATTGAGAAAGATTGTAAAATGATGAAATATGTGAATAAATGGGTGTCTAAATGAGAAAATTAAATAATGAGAATATGCTTACCCTTGTTAACTATGACCTAGGTGTATGATTTTTAAGGGTAGTGATCGTGCCTCGGTTTGGATTGTGTGGAAGGATAAAAGTTTTAAAGACTTGATATGGTTTTTTGTAAATCCCTAATGTTAACTGTGTTAATGTTTTGAATTAATAATACCCTATTTTGTTCATTTGAACCTTGATGTGGGTAGTTTGAGTAGTGATAATTCCCTAGTTTGAGAACTTGATTATGGGTTTTACGAGGGACCTTTTGGTTTTGAATCAGTGTGGTGGGATGTTGGTGGGAAGGGAATCTCAAGACATTCAACAGGTTAAGGTGTTTCCATAGTGGGAGGTAACATCTGTAATGAAGGATTGGTTGTGGTATACATTGACGAATTCTTGGTGAACTTTTAATTAGTGATCATCAATTCCCCTACCTTGAAATCATACTGGGTACACTGAGAAAGCTCTGGATTTACAAATAGACACCTAAATATTTTTTGGTTAGATATGTGGCCCCTTGGAGGTTTCCCTTTGGAAGTAGTATATATGTGGAGTTTGATGGTGTGAGGTACGCCATTTACAATTTACAGATGAGATTTTCAGGACTGACCGGAGGTCGATAAAAACTATGGTTGTTAAGATACTTAACAAATAAGGGTAAATGAAGCTCCAAAGGTGGGTAGATTGTAAGAACCTAATTTTTCTTAAACGTTCAAGGTATTAAAACTCAAGGAAGAGCTATTATAAGGTGGGAAGATAGTAAGATCATGTTATTTTTCTATGTAGGACTCTTTTATTTTTTATTTTGGTGAATATGATTTGTGTTTTTTTTAATTCAAACAAATTATTTACCCAAAAAAAATTGATAAATGTGTTAAAGGCCTTAAATTATAGTTAATATCTTGGAATATTCAATGGAATATTTTCATAGTTTGACACTAAGTTAGTGTGAGATTATAGGGACTTCAAAGTATCATTGAAGACTGAATAAAAATATTAAATATAATATATTAAGCATGCTTTTTTATTAAAAATAATTTAATAACTCTAAAACAAGGCATCGTATGTGAAATTTGATACCACCATTGTGACCAAAATAGGGTTTTTACCCCAAGTGAGGTATAACATTTGTAAACTTTGGACGTTTGGATGTCTCGTTGATGAAAATAACATTTTTTATATTTAATAAATTCTTTAATCATTTTTTTATATTAAATAATTAATATCTCTCTAATGGCGCATCGTATGAGAATTCTGAGACTACTATTTGGTCTAGAATGGGGGGTTTTACCCTATTTAGAGTATGACTTTTATGTACAATGGAAGTTCGATGTTATTTAATTTGTAAGATTAATAAATTGTCAAATTAATTGAGATAATTAATTGATGAATTAAATTATAAGATTCATGTGATTAATTAATTGTAAAATTAATTAATGAGGACTGTTATGTAGATGCAATTAAGAAAATTAGATAATTAATTGTGAAATTAATTATGTGATTTTGAGGTTGTGGATATTTATTAATTAATTAATGGATAAATGACTAGGATTGGCATACTTAATTAATTGGAAAATTAATTAAGGATATTTATGTGATAAAATAATTGTTTTCAAAAACACTGTTTGAGTCATAACTCTTTTGCATCATATCATATTGACACACTGTTAGTGGCAGCGTGACCCTAAAATTGAGGTAGTCATTTAAAGACCAATGTTGAATATTTAATTCTAGCTAATTATATAGGTCCATGAAACTCCCAAAATAATGATAGGTTCATATATGAAATTAATAGGAGTGATTAATAAATAAATTATTCCATTAATAAATATAACTAAATTAATTGATGAAAAAGTATTATAAATTAGATTTGGGGTGGTGTGCATGGTATGGGTAGGAAGCCCATTATTTAGGACTTTCCTCTCTCTATCCTCTCCCTATCTCTCCTTTCAGACTTTAATAATAAATATATTTTTTGATATTGATCAGATTGACGTGATGTCAGTGGAATTGGATTCATCTTTATAAGAAGATGGTGAATATAAAAAAATTATGGATAATTAATTATTTTGAGAAGGTTTTTATTAAATTGGTTATACTTATTTATTTAAGTTCTCCTTTGATAGTTGTTGGAAAAACATTTCATCATTGATGTTGGATTCATATCATGTGTTCATAATATTTAAGGTAGGTGGTCTAAAATTCAAATCCCATAGTCTTTATTATCAATTACATGTATATGATTGTACATTTTCTAGGGTTCGTTTAGAAATTGGAATTCCAAATTGAATTAATTAATGTGGGTAATTAATTAATTTAGGAATTGGATATTTTAGTGAATAATGGAAATTATGGAATGTGGATAATTAATTGGTAAAATTAATTATCAAATTATTGAATTGGAAAATTGGGAATAATTAATTGGGAAATTAATTATACATTTATTAAATTAAGTGAGTTAAAATAATTAATTAGTGAATTAATTATGGGGTTATTTAATTAAGTTATTTGGAATAATTAATTAAGGAATTAATTAGTGTTATTGAATTGATTACGATGGAACAATTAATTGTTTAATTAATTTAAGATATTGAGTTAGATTAATTATGTAAATAATTAATTAATGGAGTTTTTGTGAACAATTAATTAGTGACTTAATTGAAAGGATTGAGTTAGATTAATTAATTATAGAATTAATTTATAGTGTTTATGAATACAATTAACTAGTGAACTAATTGAAAATATTGAGTTCTATTAATGAATTATAGAATTTATTAATCATGATAACATGAACAATTAATTAGTGAATTAATTTAATGGATTTAATGTGATTAATTAATTGTGAATTAATTAATGAGAGTTGGCATGAATAATTAATTGGTGAATTAATTGAAGGGATTAAGTTATATTAATTAATTGTGGAATTAATTAATGGAAATGATTTGGATTAATTAATTAGTAAATTAATTAATGCGAATTATTGAGATATTGAATTGTTATAATTGGATAATTAATTGATGAATTAATTCTAAGATATTGAGATTTTATAATTGATATAATTATCTATGTAATTAATTATGAAATATTAAATTTGGGATTTAGATAATAAATTGATGAATTAATTTTGATTAAGTGATTAATTAACGGTTGGGTTACTTAAATAGATTGATTTTCTTAATTAATTGGTGAATTAATTAAGGGGTTTTATTTGAAGACTAATTGTTTAATTATTAAT
Organism: Viscum album; assembly: GCA_963277665.1. Classification (NCBI taxonomy): domain Eukaryota; kingdom Viridiplantae; phylum Streptophyta; class Magnoliopsida; order Santalales; family Viscaceae; genus Viscum; species Viscum album. The sequence goes on along the minus strand of OY728160.1, from coordinate 898,637,586 downwards.
GAGGGTGAGAGGACTAATTAATTGATAAATTGATGTGATACTGAGGTAAGAGGTTTAATGTTGATTAATCCTACTTTATGTGATGATGTGCTATATGTTATAATGGGGATAATAATTGATTAACCTTGATAAATGAGATACATGTGATATGTGAGAATCAAGAATTATGTATTATTAAATGGTGAATGGTAACATGCTAATTTGGCCTACTATTAAGAAAGGTGACACGGACATTCATGGGTGCATGAGTATAGAATGGTAACATGGACATTCATGGGTGTGTGAGTATGGAATAGTAACATGGAAATTCATGGGTTCATAATTACGGAATGGTAAAATGGATATTCAAGTGTGTGTAAATTATGGAATGGTAACATAGTCATTCAAATGGGTGGAAAATAAGAATGGTAACATGCTTGTTCAATTGTAGGGTTGAATAAAGAATATTAATTAATGTGATAAAATATTTAATTATGAATTTTATTTAGTTTCTTTATAAAACTTCTTGCACTTGCTATTGATTGGATATGTTTTGGACACCATTATTGGTTACCTACTTAGTTGTACTCACATCCTATTCAGGCTGCTTGATCAGTACCCTAATAGACTTTGTTACTACAGGACAGGTTAATGGAAATGCTATAGATTATATAGTTGATTGGGGATGAAGCATGGATGAGGGAACCAAACGTGGTCCAAGACCCACTTGGGAGTCTTTGGTATCTTTTTTTCTAGTTCTGAATTTTTACACTCACTTTGGTGAGGCATGTTTCCCATTTGGTTGAGTACTATATTTGTAGATTTGTTCACCTTGTAACATTAGTATTGTTATGATAATATATTCTTATTCTATTTCATTATTTACTTATTCTAGTGTTTTAATCCTATAAGAGAGGGTGTAGTCTCCCCATGACTCACTTACCAGACCCTCGCTACTAGTCAGTAGCCTCTGGCATACAGGGAGGTGCACCTGAGGTCATGTGGTGAACCAGCTCAAGGCACCGATCTGTGGCACCCGATCCTGGAAGTTACAAAGTGGTATCAGAGCTCCAATGTTCTTTTCTTTTCTTTTGTCTTAGTATTTGGGAAAGGTATATAGGGGACTAGGAAGAGTCGGGGCTTGGTTATGAGCTCATTCATGGGAGTAACAACCCCATGTATGGGGGGAAACCCAAGTACCTAGTGTGGGATTGTTTTTGTTGATGTTTACTATTATAGTTAAATATTATTTCACTTTGGGTCACACACTTGTTGTGTGATGGGATTATTTTTTTGAGATTTTTTGAGATTGATTCATGGCCCTGAATGGAATAAGAGTTGAGTCTAAAAACATCATTCTAGGCACTCAGTGTTATTTTCTAAACATGCATCATTTTAGGAACGCATGGGGAAATGAGTTATGGAAAAGTTGTTGAACTTGAACTATTTTTCATTTCTACTGAAATTTAACATAAAATAGTACCTTACATGAAATCGAGAAGGATTTTAAAATGATTCAAGATGTGAAGAAATGGGTGTCTAAATGAGAAAATTGAATAATTATAATGTGCTTAACCTTGTTAACCAGGAACTAGGTGTATGATGGTTAAGGGTAGTGATCATGCCTCGATTTTGACTTTGTGGCAGGATAAAAGTTGGAAAGACTTGATATGGTTTTTTGTAAATCCCTCCTTTCAACTGTGTTGATGTTGTAAATTAATAATCCCATGTTTTTTTTGTTTGACACTTGATGTGGGTAGTTTGGGTAGTGAGAAGTCCCTAGTTTGAGAACTCGGTTTTAGGTTGTGTGAGGGACCTTCTGGTTTTGGATCAGTGTGGTGGGATATTGGTTTCCAGGGAATCCCGAGACATTTGATAGGTTAAGGTGATTCCATAGTGGGAGGTAACATCAGTAATGAAGGATTGGTGGTAGTATTCATCGACAACTTCTTATTGTACTTTTAATTAGTGACCATCATGTCCCCTACCTTGACATCGTCTCGGGTACACTGAGAAATCTCTAGCTTTATGCCTAGCTACCTAAATGTGTTTTGGATGGATATGGGGCCCCTTGGAGGTTGTTCTTTTGAAGTAGTATATATGTGGGTCTTTATGGTGTGAGGTACGCCATTGATAATTTACGAATGATATTGCCAGGATTGACCAAAGGTCGATAAAAACTATGGTTATTGAGAAACTTAACAATAAGGGATAATGAAACTCCAAAGGTGGGTAGATTGTAAGAACCTAATATTTCTTAAAGGTTCTTGGGATTAAAGCTTGAGGAAGAGCTATTATAAGGTGGTGAGATAGTAAGCTCCTATCCTTTCTTCAGGTATGACTCTTTTTATTTTTTTTTTGGTGAAGATAAGTTGTCTTTGTTTTAATTTACAAAAATGATTTATCAACAAAATTTTGATAAATGTGTTAAAGGACTTAAATTTTAGTTTAACATCTTAGAATATTCAATTTAATATTTTTGGAGTTCAACAATAAGTTAGTGTGAGATTTCAAGTCTCGCAAAGTCTCGGTGATGACTGAATAAAAATATTAAATATAATATATTGAAAACACACTTTTTATTAAAAATAATTAAATAAATCCAAAAGAGTGTATTTTATGGGAAATATGATACCACTGTTGTGTTCAGAACATGGTGTTTACTCTAGGTGGGGTAGAACATTTTTAAGCTTCAGAAGTTTAGATATCTCACTCTTGAAAATAACCATTTTTATATTTAATTAATTATTTAATCCATTTTTTGAATATTAAATAATTAATATCTCTCTAACAGTGCATCGTATGGAAATTTTGGGACCACTGTTAGGTCTGAATTGGAGGGTTTAACCTCATCAAGGTATGACTTTTATGCACAATGGAATTTTGATGTTATTTAATTTTCAAGATCATTAAATTTTCAAATTAAGTGAGATAATTAATTATTGGATTAAATAATAGGATTGATGAGATTGATTAATTGTAAAATTAATTAATAAGTATTTTTGTTTAGATTCATTTTATAGAATTAGATCATTAATTTTGAAATTAATTATGTGATTTTAAGTACGTGGGTGTTGATGGATTAATCCCTAGGATTGACGTGCTTAATTAATTGGGGAATTAATTAAGGGAATTTATGTGACAAAATAATTGTTTTCAAAACATCATTTTAGTCATAACTATTTTCTATGGTATCAAATTGACACTCCTTCAGAGACACATAACCCTAAAATTAAGACGTTCATTTAAAGACCAATATTTAATATTTAATTAAGTCTCATGGTATAGGTCAACGAAACACCCAAAATAATAATGGGTTGATGCATAAAATTAATAGGAGAGATTAATAAATAAATGAATCAATTAATAAATTTACCTAAATTAATTGACGAGAAAGTATTATAAATTGGATTTGGGGTGGTGTACATGGCATGGGTAGGAAGCCCATTATTTATGACATGCCTCTCTCTCCTCTCCCTCTCTCTCCTTTCAATCTCCAATAATCAATATATTTTACGATATTGATCATATTGATGTTCCATCAGTGGAATTAGATTCGTATTGGTAAGAGGATGGTGCCTTTTAATATTTTTCATTGAAATTATGTATTTTGAGAATATTTTTATTAAATCAGATATACTTATTTATTTAATTTCCCCTTCAATAGATGTCGGAATAACACATTTTTAGTGATGTCGCATTCATATCATGTGTTCATAATATTTTAGGTAGGTGGTCTAAAATTTAAATCTCATAGTTTTTATTATTAATTACATGTATATGATTATACATTTTCTAGGGTTCTTTTATAAATTGGAATTCCAAATTGAATTAATTAATGTGGTCAATTAATTAATTTATGAATTGGAGATTTGAGTGAATAATAAAAATTATGGAATGTGGATAATTAATTAGTAAAATTAATTATCAAAGTATTGAATTGGAAAATTATGAATAATTAATTGGTGAAGTAATTATAAAGTTATTAAATTATGTGTTTTGCAATAATTAATTGGTTAATTAATTATGGGGATATTTAATTAAGTGAGTTGGTAAAATTAATTAGAGAATTAATTGGTGTTATTGAATTGATTATGATGAAAAAAATAACTGTTTAATTATTTGAAGAGATTGATATATATTAATTATTTAAATAATTAATTAATAAAGTTTTTTTGAACAATTAATCGGTGACTTAATTGAAGGGATTAAGTTAGATTAATTAATTTTAGAATTAATTAATAGTTTTGATGTGAAAAATTAATTGGTAAATTAATTTAAAGGATTGAGTAATATTAACTAATTGAATAATTAATTAATTGAGTTGATGTGAACAATTAGTTGATGAATTAATTGAATGGATTGAATGTGATTAATTAATTGTAAATTAATTAATGTGATTTGAAATGGACAATTAATTGGTGAATTAATAGAAGGGATTAAGTTAGATTAATAAATTATAGAATTAATTAATGGAAATAATTTGGATTAATTAATTGGTAAATTAATTAATGTGGATTGTTGAGATATTGAATTGATAAAATTGGATAACTAATTAATGAATTAATTATGAGATATTTAGATTTTATAATTGATATAATTAACTATATAATTAATTATGAAATATTAAATTTCGAATTGGGATTATTTATTGATGAAATAATTATGAGTAAGTGATTAATTCATGGTTGGGTTCATTAAATTGATTGATGTGATTAATTAATTGTGGAATTAATTATGGGGTTTTATGTGAAGACAAATTTTTGAATTAGAAATGAGGTTGAGTGGATTAATTAATTGATAAATTAATGTGATATTGGGGTAAGAGGTTTAATGCTGATTAATCCTACTTGATGTGATGATGTGCTATATGTGATAATGGGGTTATTAATTGATTAACCTTGATAAATGAGATACATGTGATATGTTTAAATGGTAAATTATGTATTATTAAATGGTTAATTGTAACATTCTCATTCGACCAAATATTAAGAAAGGTGACATGGACATTCATGGGTATCTAAGTATGGAATGGTAATATGGAAATTCATGGGTGAGTGAGTATAGAATGGTAACATGGACATTCATGGGTGTGTGAGTATAGAATGGTAATAGGGAAATTCAAGTTTATGTGTGTTAGGTAATGGTAACATAGTCATTCAAATGGGTGGAAAAAAAGAATGGTAACATGCTCATTCAATTGTGGGGTTGAATAAAGAATATTAATTGATGTGATAAACTATTTAATTATGAATTTTAATTAATTTCTTTATAAAATTGCATACACTTTCTATTGACTGGGTTTTTATTATACATCGTTGATGGTGGCATACTGAGTTGTACTCCCACCCTATTCGAGCTACCTGATCAATACCTGAATAGACATTTTTGTTGCGGGACAATTTAAGGGAAAAGGCCCTAGATTAGATAGTTTATTAGGTATCGAGCATGGATGAGCTAACCAGATGTGGTTCGAGACCCACTTCGGATCCTTTGGTGTCTTTATTTTCTAGTTCTGCATTTTCACACTCACTTTGGCATGGCGTGTTTCTCTTTTAGTTGAGTATTATACTTGTAGATATTTTTACCTTGTGACATTAGTATTGTTATGATTATATACACTTCCTCTATTTCTTTATTTACTAATACTGGTGTTCTAATCTAATAAGAGAGGGTATAGTCTCATCATGACTGACTTACTAGACCCTCACTGCTATTCGGAAACCTCTGGCGTATGGGGAGGCACGCTTGAGGGCATGTGTTGAACTAGCTCGGAGCACAGATTTGTGGAACCCAGGATGGGAAGTTAGAAAGTGGTATGAGATATCCATTGTTATTTTCTTCTTATTTTATCTTACTGTTTGGGAAAGGTAGACAGAAGACAAGGAAGAGTCGAGGCTTGGTTATGATCTCATTCATGGGAGTAGCTACCCCGTGTAGGGGAGAAAACCCAAGTACCCAATGTGGGATTGTTGTTGTCTATGTTTGTTGTTATAGTTGAAAATTATTTCACCTTAGGTGACACACTAGTTGTGTGATGTGATTATTGTTTTTGATATCTATTGAGATTGACTCATGGCCCTGAATGGAATGATAGTTGAGTTTTCATGCATTATTCCAGGATCTCAGGATTATTTTGTGAACATGAATCATTTTAGGCACGCGTGGGGAAATGGTTAAGGGTAGTGATAGTGCCTCAGTTTTGACCATGTAGAAAGATAAAAGTTAGAAAGACTTGATATGGTTTTTTGTAAATCCCTCTTGTTAACTCTGTTGATGTTGTGAATTGATAATCCACTTTTTTGTTCGTTTGAACCTTGAGGTGGGTAGTTTGGGTAGTGAGAATTCCCTAGTTTTAGATTTTGGTTTTGGGTTATGTGGGGGACCTTATGGTTTTGGATCAGTGTGGTGGGATGTTGGTGGGTAGAGAATCTCAAGCCATTTGACAGGTTAAGGTGTTTCTGTACTGGGAGGTAACATTGGTAATGAAGGATTGGTGTTGATATTCATCGATTAATTCTTAGTTTACTTTTAATTAGTGATCATAATGTCCCATACCTTGACATCATCCCAGGTACACGAGAGAGCTATGTATTTACACCTAGCTACCTAAATGTGTTTTGGTTGGTTATGGGTCCCCTTAGGGTTTTTCTTAAGAAGCGGTATATATGTGGAGTTTGATAGTGTGAGGTAAACCATTGAAAATTTATGGATGAGATTATTGGGATTGACTGGAGCTCGATACAAAATACGGTTGTTGAACTACTTAATAAGAGGTTTTATAGAAGCCCCAAAGTTGGGTAGATTTTAAGAACCCAATTTTTCTTAAAGGTTCTTGGGAGTACAGCTTGAGGAAGCAAGGTTTTAAGGTGGGAGATAGTAAGATCCTGTCCTTTTTTCAAGAATGATTCTTTTAATTTTTTTGGTGAAGATGAGTTGTATTTATTTTAATTCACAAAAATGATTTATCCATAACATTTTGTTAAATGTTTTGAAGGTATTAAATTCTAGTTAACATCTTGTAATATTCAATTGAATGTTTTTAGAGTTCGACACTGAGTTAGTGTGAGATTATGAGGCCCGAAATGTCAGGGTGAAGACTGAATAAAAATATTAAATATAATGTATTAAGCACACACTTTTTATTAAAAATAATTAAATAACTCCAAAATAATATATTGTATGGGAAATCTAAGACCACTATTGTGTCCAGAACAGGGTTTTTACCCAAGGCAGGGTATAATATTTGTAATCATTGGAAGTTTGGATGTCTCACTTGCAAAAATAACCCTTTTATATTTAATTAATTATTTAATCTGTTTTTTCTAATATTAAATAATTAATATCTCTCAAACGGTGTGTTTTATAAAAAAAATTAGACCAACATTGGGTCTGGAATGGGGGTTTACCCTAGTTAGTGTATAAATGTTATGCAAAATGTAAGTTTTATGTTATTTAATTTTTAAGATTAATAAATTGTAAAATTAATTGTGATAATTAATTGATGAATTAGATAATAGGATTGATGAGATTAATTAATTCTCAAATTAATTAACAGTGATTTTTTTGCAGATGCAATTGAGAGAATTAGATAATTAACTGTGAAATTAATTATGTGATTTTGAGTTTGTGGATATTGATTAATTAATTGAGGTATTAATCATTGTGATTTATGTACTTAATTAATTGGGTAATTAATTAGGGGTATTTATGTGACAAAATAATTAGTTAAAAAACACCATTTCAGTCATAACTCTTTCATATGGTGTCGTATTGACACGCCGTTAGTGGCAGTGTAACCCTAAAATTTTGGCGGTCGTTTAAAGACCAATGTTGAATATTTAATTTAGCATCATGTTATAGGTCAATGAAACACCCATAATTATGATGGGTTAATGCATGAAATTAATAATAGATATTAATAAATTAATTAATAAATTTATAAATGTTACAAAATTAATTGATGAAAATGTATTATAAATCAGATTTGGGGTGGTGCACGTGGCATGGGTAGGAAGCCCATTATTTATGACATACCTCTCTCTCCTCTCCCTATCTCTTTTTTTAGAATTCAATAATCAATATATTTTTTGATATTGATCAAATTTACATGTTGTCAGTGGAATTGGTTTCTTCTTGATAAGAGGATAGTGAATATCAAAAAAAATCATAGAAAATGAAGTATTTTGAGCAGATTTTTATAAAATTGGTCATACTTATTTATTTAAGTTCTCTTTTAATAGTCTTCATAATAACACGACGTCAATGGTATTGGATTAATATAGTGTATTCATCATATTTGATGTAGGTGGTCTAAAATTTAAATCCCATAGTCTTTATTATCAATTATGTATATATTTTTTTAGATTTTCTAAGTTTTATTTTGTAATTGGAATTCCAAATTGAATTTATTAATGTGGTCAATTAATTAATTTAGGAATTAAAAATTTGAGTGAATAATTGAAATTATGGAATGTTGATAATTAATTAGTAAAATTAATTATCAAAGTATTGAATTGGGAAATTGGGAATAATTAATTGGTGATTTAATTACACTGTTATTAAATTAAGTGAGTTGGAATAATTAATTGGTGAATTAATTATGGGGTTATTTAATTAAGTGAGTTGGGGAAATTAATTGAGGAATTAATTGGTGTTATTAAATCGATTACGATGAAACAATTAATTGTTTAATTAATTGAGGAGACTGAGTTAGATTAATTAATTAAAGAATTAGTTAATAGAATTTATGAGAACAATTAATCAGTGACTTAATTTAAGGGATAAAGTTAGATTAATTAATTGTATAATTAATTAATAGTGTTTATGTGAATAATTAATCATTGAATTGGATGAATGGATTGAGTTAGATTATCAGATTATAGAATTAATTAATCGAGTTTATGTGAATAATTAATTTTTGAATTAATTGAATTTATTGAATGTGATTAATTAATTTTGAATTAATTAATGATAGTTGGAATGAACAATTAATTAGTGAATTAATTTAATGGATTAAGTTAAATTAATTAATTTTGTAATTAACTATTGTAAATGATTTGGATTAATTGATTTGTAAATTAATTAATGTAGATTGTTGATATATTTAATTGATATAATTGTATAATTAATTGTTGAATTAATTATTATATATTGATATTTGATAATTGATATAATTAAAAGTGGTATTAATTATGAAATATTAAATTTTTGATTAAGATCATTAATTAATGAATTAATTATTTAATGCAGAGTTTGGTAATTGATATAATTAATTGACAAATTAATTACGAGTAAGCGATTAGTTAATGGTTGGGTTAATTAAAGATATTTTTGTGATTAATTAAATGAGGAATTAATTAATGGGTTTTATGTGAAGACTAATGCTTGAATTAGAAATAAGGGTGAGAAGATTAATTAATTGATAAATTAATGTGATATTGGGGTCAAAGGTTTAATGTTGATTAATCCTGATTGATGTGATGATGTGCTATATGTGATAATAGGGTTAATAATTTATTAACCTTGATAAATGAGATATATTTGATATATGTAAATGGTGAATTATGTATTATAAAATGGTGAATGGTGACATGCTCATATGACCAACTATTAAGAATTGCAACATGGACATTCTTTGGTGCGTCATTATGGAATGGTAATATGGAAATTCATGGGTTCGTGAGTATGGGATGGTAACATGGACATTCATGGGTGCATGGGTATAGAATGGTAACATGGACATTCATGGGTGTGTGAGTATGGGATGGTAACATGAACTTTCATGAGTCTATGAGTAAGGAATGGTAACATAGAAATCTATGGGTTAATGAGTATGGAATGATACCATAGACATTAAAGTGTGTGTGAGTTATGGAATGTTAACATAGCCATTCAAATGGGTGGAAAATAAGAATTGTAACATGCTTGTTCAATTGTGGGGTTGAATAAATAATATTAATTAATGTGATAAATTGTTTAATTATGCATTATAATTACTTTTTTATACAACTGTATACACTTTTTATTGACTGGATTTGTTTTAGACATTGTCGGTGGTGGCCTATTGAGTTGTACTCACACCCTATTTGGGATGCCTGATTGGTACCCGAATAGACTTTTTTCTACGGGACATGTTAAGGGAGAATTCCTAATATTAGATAGATGATTGGGGATGTAGCATGGATGGGGGAACCAGACATGGTTCGGAACCTGCTTGGGAGTCTTGGGTGTCTTTATTTTCAAGTTCTTCATTTTAACACTCACTTTGTCATGGAATGTTATTCATTCAGTTGAGTACGGTATTTGTAGATTTTTTACCTTGTGACATTAGTATTGTTATGACTATATATTCTTACGCTGTTACTTTATTTACTTCTCCTAGTGTTTTACTCTCATAGGAGAGGGTATAGTCTCCCCATGACTGACTTACCAGACCCTCACTACTAGTCGGAAACCTCTAGCATATAGGGTGGCACGCCTAAGGTTATGTGGTGAACCGGCTCGGGGCACCTATGTGTGGCACCTGGGCCAGGATGTTACATAGTGATTTCATTTGGTCTGATGAACTTATCAATGGTTTTTATATGAAATATAAACTAGATCTTTCACCCCATCTTGGATTTATTCATGGTTTTCTTAATCGATGAACTTTTTCTCTATTCAGCATCAGAGGATGATCATTATGAGGATCTAAGCATCATTTTTGACCAACCTCAAGATCACCAATTGTAAAAAAAGAAATAAAAGTTTTAGTTTTGGATATAATAGGTTTACTTAAAAGTAAATTTCATCTTATAGGGTGTAGTAGCTATGGACCTATCAAAAATTGAGGTAGTTCTATCTTGGGATCTACCTAAGAGTGTGTTTGAGGTTTAGAGTTTCGTTTGGTTGGTAGATTATCATCAGAGATTTGTGGCATATTTCTCATCAATTTTGGCCCCCATAAATTCCCTCATCCAAAGTGGAAACCATTATTTTGGTATGAGTGATTCTCGCTATATTTTGAATACTTTAATAATAGGTTGATGATTTCTCCTCTCGTACAGTTTCTAGAGCAGAGAGTCTAGTAAATAGAGTTATGCAATGCCTTTAGGGATGGGCTTAGTTGTGTGATGATGGATAGATAGGAAACATGTAAAAACCTACATAATCCAAGAAATAAATAAATATTATAATTTATAATTATTCTTTTTTATCTTTTAATGTTCATCATATTTTTCAAAATGAATTTATATAATTTTTCAATTGGAAAATGAATAATTTTATTAAACTAATTTGTTTTTTCAAGAATTATATAATTTTAATTTAAAGGTAAATTTAAAAATATTATAATTTTAATTTCAAAAAATGAATTTTTTTTATTTCAACATATCAAATATATCCTAGGTTTTATTTTTGGGATTTTTTTGAAAAGAGTGTTTTTTAGGGTGAATAGTGAAAAATAATGATTTTTATTAATTGTGTCATTTATTTTAAATTATTTAAAAAGTATTATTATATTTTGGATTGGTTTTAATGTTTCATAAGTACCCTTTTACAAAAAAAATAATTTAATTAATTCTATATTTATCAATATCATACTTTTATTTGGTATAAAATCGTTTTTTAAGGACATTTTTCTAATAACTGTTTTCATTACAGTTTTTGTATTACTATTAAATATAATTTTTTCCACTTATTGAAATTGAATACAGGGAAATATATTTTATATTTTTAACAATGACTTTCAAAAAAATTAATAATTTAAATTTCATATTTGGTCATTATGAATAGAAATCTTGTTGAAACTTTGTCACCATGGTAATGGTTAAAAGAGATAATGTGGGGGTTAAAACTAAGAGATAAGGATTAAAATATCATAAAAACTTTTTTAAATTTATTTTTACAAGTTTATTTCAACTTATCCTCTTCCTATATTCTAAATATTTCGATTTTTTTCACTTTACTTTGAGAAATACATATAATATATTTTAAATTTTTAAGTATTTACTAGTCTGTCACTCCCATCACTCATAAAAGTGTACCTCCTATTCTCACATATTTAAGAACTTTGAGTAAAATAGATCATTATATACCTACTAAAATCACTTACCAACTATACTTTATAGTTACTAGATGTTTTTGTCTCACCAGGATACAATATTAAGAAATATTAAGGTGTAAGTTAAGGAAGGTTTTCCAAAGAATATGTATAATTATTAAATGAGTTTTTCATGTTTATTTATTATTATAACTCCTTAAAATATTATTTTACCATGTTGAAATTTTTCATATAATAAAATATTATTATTATTATGTTACAAATATTTTTCATCTCGTTTTTCTTCCCATGGGAAATGAAAACATCACTCATGCATACGTGTGGACTAACACCTCCATGAAGCGATGTGATTCATTTTTAATAATTTAATCATATTGATGATTAAAATGATGGATAAAATGAATATATATTATAATCATGAAAACAAATTGATACTATATAGAGGAAATATTATTTACCTTCCTACCCTTAAATCCATTTGAAAACAATAATGTCACTCGTGTGTACGGGTGGATTCAAACATCCATGAAGTAATGTAATTTGTTTTTCATTTACACCTTACAAGGATGGTCATAAGAATAGAAATAATGAATAAATATGATATTTATAACATATTTATGATTATGGAAAATTAAAATATTATCTAATTTATTTCTTCACCAAGTATAAAAATAAAAATGTCGTTCAAGCGTACGTACGGACTAGCATTTCCATGAAATGATGCGATTCATTTTTCATAACCACCTCACATAGTTATTTTTGAAAGAATTTTTAAAACATAAATATGATAATTATCACATTTTTATTATTATATAGGTAATGTTTCCATAACCTATTTTACCATAATAAATGCATCGACATTGTTTTGGGGTTATAAATGAAACAACACAAAAATTTCCAACGTGAACTTAACTGTTTTAGTAACAAAATAAAATATAGAAATAAATAAAATTAAGGGAGTAATGATAATTAAATGAATATGAAAAATTTTCTCAAGAAATTAAATATCAAATATAGTTTTATTTTTCAGGATTTATAGATTGTATGAATCCAAAAATTACATATGTTATGGGACATTCATTTAAAAATCAAGTTCTAATGTCTTCCTTAAAACTATTTTTATTCCATGTCAAGGTTATTTTAAATATTTTATGAATGTTCTTATATTTTTCTTCAAAGGTTATTAAAGTTAATTTTTACTATGTATTACTTTCTTTAAAAAAAATTAAAAATTAATATTTTCAATATTTTTAGTATGGTTTATTTACATCTTTTTTTATAAAATTAAAAACATAATGTTTTTTAATATATATGGATTGAAAACATTTTTCTAATATCATAGATGTTATTTGTTATCAATATTACTCTATAAGTTAAAATGTTTTTTAAAATTGGTTCTTAATCTCTCTCATTTGGTAATTTTTCTTTTTTATGATTTTTAAAAGAAAAGGGATGTTTCTCCTTATGATTATGAGAAAATGAAAAGTGTTTTGGTTATGGGTTCAAATAAGTTTTTCAAGGATTTTATGATGATAAATTGAAATATTAAATGTTTTTTATTCATTATATAGTACTTTATAATTATATATGATGATTTTTGAACTCGATATAACTCATGATGATACGGGGTCTCGATATAGATCTCAAATGCATTTAGTAATGATATAGTCTTCGATGGTAAAAAATGAGGTAGATAATCTGGTTGGTCACTCCTATTGAATTAATTGGGATTTATTTATTCTAAAATAGGTTAAACATGAGTGAACATTGATTATGAATATGAAGATCCAATATACCTATAATATTCTTTTAAAAAGGGTTTTTGTGGAAATATTTTGATTTTATGAGGTAAGGAAAGTATGTTATATTTTAAAGGTGAAAGGTTAGAAATGTTTTCATAGATTTCCGTGTGAATCAGGATTCCTTCATGGTTTTCCTATGATTAATAATGGGTTTTCAAATATTTTATTTTTTCCAAGGTTAATTATCATATGTGGAAATGTTTTTTTATATGATCAAAGTTTTATTGGTAAATATTTAACCATTTTGATGGGATTTCATGTCTTCAGTGGACTAACAAGATTCTTTCTTTTGTATACACCTTACAAAGTTTTTATACTCAGACCACATTTTCAAATGTTTATGATAGGATCTATAGATGATTATGAACTATATCAAGGAAAAACATTCCACTTTAGGCTCCTCTTTAAATAAGTAACAAGTCTCTTGAATTAAATAAGGGTTTAAACTTAAAACCCATTATTTGTGGAAAAAAATGTACACTCTGTGGAAGTTTCTACTTTTTATGTAATTTGTTTTTAATTCTCTATAACTATAAACCCGAAGGATCATGAGAATGTAAAAATTCGAAATACTTGCTATTAAACTCATATTTATGGGTTATTAATGTAATGGTACATTATATTTGGTATCAAAGAAAGGTTAATATACATTTAAAGCTCAGTAGAATGTTAAAATACACTCTTAAGATATTAATATTTATGTTTATATTATAATGATAATATTTTGAAGGGTTACCAGGTTTCTTCAACTAATCAGTGTCTTCTAAGAATGGTTTTCCATAGGGGAAATGAGTAATATGAATTAAGAAGTAATCATGAGAATAATAACCTTACAAATTGGTAACCTAGAATTATTGGAACAAAATAGTTTATGGTAGTGTTAACTTAGTTGACACAGGATATTAATAGTGTCACCCATGAAAGATAATTACCAAATTCTCTAAATAGGAACATATAAATAGTGTAGAATTTCATAAATATCCACCTATGAATTTTAGTGGGTCTTCATACTTGATGTAATTTTAATGATGGATAAATGCATTAGTGAAGATATTAGAAGTTTTGGGATGCATTGAAAATAAAAAGGTGACTATTTTTATTTATCATTATGAAGGTGAATTTGATCGATAGTGGTCTTTGATTAAGAATATTAAGGAAAATAATTATATTTATAACATATAGTAGATGGTATTTAAATATATATTTTGTGATAAGTATTTTCTTAATGTTCAACATATTAGAATTGAAGGATAATTCTTGGAGTTGAAGTCAAAGTAAGAAGACTCAGTGGCCACTTATGAATAAAATTTTACCAGAATGGATAGGTATACACTAAGTTTTATTTTTTATCATGAGAATAAAATTGATATATTTTATATAGGATAAAAACCAATTTTAAGAATATCATTTTCTTATCAATAATTTAAATATTATGAGTTGGTTGTTTATTTTACTAATAAATTTTAGATGGATTTTTCTAAAAATTATGTACTTTTTGATAATAAGTGTAAGAAGTGGTCTAGGTGGAAAGGAATAATGAAGTAATAGACCAATAAATCTATAGGTAAGTTTCCCAAAAATTTCAAATTTGATAAGAAACCTTAATTTTTTATTGGTTCAATAAAGTGATATTGATGTGGTAAGCTCGGTTATTTTTCTCATGACGATAAGGAAAAGAGTTTTGATTAGAAAAGTAAAGGGAAAATATATATTCATCCATCAATAATATTTTTTAATTATAATGAGTTGGTACATTATGATAATTCATGTTTGAATTTAGATACTCAAGGTGGAAATCAGCAATATTAGAAAAAAGGTGAAAATTTTATTTTTCTAATATTATGGTAGATGTGGGACCATAAAATGAAGTGGTAATAGGTAAATTTAGTTTTTATTTGGATTATTCAAATGTCTCATTTGATTCAGGATCCATACATGCTTTTATATCTGGGAAATTTGAAAGTAAAATAAAAAAACTGTCTCGAGAAATGAAGTTATAACATTTGTTAAAAACTTACGAGGGAAGTATAAAAGAAACAATAATTTATAAAAAATAGTCTTTTTATCTTCTATGGAATATTTTTTCCTAAAAACATGTTGACTTTATGATTTTAGAATTTAATATTATTCTGGGTATGGACTGGATTTCATTTTATCATGGTAAGATTGACTCTAGAGATAAATAATTCATTTTTCAGAATGAGTTTTATTTTGTATATAAGAATGAATTTACACATTTGATATCATATCTTGAAGCTAAGAAAACTTATAAAATATATAATTGATATTTATCTTGCACATATTTCTAAGATGAGAGGAACTTTTCAAATTAGTGATGTGCTAGTAGTCAATGAATATTTGGATGTATTTTGAAATGTTTTACTTGGTTTTATTCCTGATCAGGAGGTGGAATTTACTTTTTTTAATTTTTTTCCAATGATAATCCAATTTCGAAATCGCCTTATTGAATGCATCTAGTAAAAATTTTGGAATTGAAATACTAGTTACAAGAGTTTCAAAATAAGATTTCCATCACCCCTAGCACTTTACCTTTGGGTGCTTCAATTTTTTTTCTAAAAAAGGATGGTTCCATGTGAATTTTAATTGATTATATATCACTTAAAACATCACTACTAATAAAAAGTATATGTTTTTAGTATATAAAAGTTTTAAATTAATTTTTTATTTTTTTAAATATGTTTTGATAAATTACTTGATAAATTTGTGTTAATTAAATTTTCAAATATATTATTCATCATTGAAACGAGTCGTCATTGAAACAAGTCACCATTGAAACGAGTCACCGTTGAAATGAGTCTCTATTGAAAGGAGTCTCCATTGAAATGAGTCATTGTTGAAAGGATTCACCGTTGAAATGAGTCATAGTTGAAATGAGTCAACATTGAAATGAGTCACCAATTAAATGAGTCATCGTTTAAATGATTCACCATTGAAATGATTAACCATTGAAATGAGTCACTGTTGAAACGAGTCACCATTAAAACAATTCACCATTGAAAGAGTCACAGCTGAACAAGTCACTGTTGTCAGTCACTATTGGATTCATACAATGGTAGGTCAGTAAGTCTCCATTGGACTTCCAACGATGAGTAATATTTTTTTCATTTAAATTGTTTCCCTTTTGATCAAAGATAATCATGATGTAGTTAGTTTTGTAAAAATTGATTTAGTTTTTCTTAAACTCCCTATGGTATGTCAAATGAGTCACTATTGGCTTCATGTAATTTTATGTAAAATGAATCATTGTTGGATTCATGCAATGATATTTCAAATGAGTCATTGTTGGTCATCCACAGGTAAAAAAATTTGCTTTTTTAAAATTCTTCTTCAAAATTAAACTTCTTAAATATTGTTATAAAAAATTATTTTAATTATATTTTTATTATTTCATGATTAAAATGATTATTTAAAAAAAATTATAATATTTTATACAAGCAGATTAATATGTCATAAAATGCTCTATTTTTATGCATTTTTTATGCATGTTTTAAATAGATATTTCAATTAATTTATTTATTTTTAATTCAATTATGAATTAATTACAAGTTTATTACTAATTATATAAATTTTTTTGACTAATATTTCAATGTGATTTAATAGCCTGACTGTTTTATTTTTGAATTCACCATTTTTTTAATCTCCTACTCGTAAGGTAATTATTTCTCTTATTATTTAACAAGTATCGTTCAGTGAGTGAACATAGATACATGATTTGTGGATTCTATTTTAAATGTTCCTAGGGGATAGTTCAAAGGGAGTCCTATAAAAAGGGATATGAAAATCATTCAAAATAGACACAAAAACAAGATATGACAAGAAAGGTGTTATATTTAAAATTTCTACTACTCTCAAAATTGTTTCAAGATTATCTGTGACTTCCATCATCTACTGTAATAAAATGAATGACTCCATCTTCTACATCTGTTCCTTTAAGTGACTGGTGATCTTGTTATACATGCATCAAAAACTTTCATATCGTCATCTGTTGTTGTTCATTGTATCTTTTTCACTTCATATAATTCTTTAATCTTATATTTGTACATATTCTATGTATGTTTTATGATTTTTCCCTTTAAAATCATATTTTCTCATTCCCTGGTTATTCCACCACACAAAAGGAAGAATATGTTGTGACTCCTAAACAAAAGTTAGGGAAACAGACAAGGGTAGTCTCCTGTAGTAAAGACTGGGTTGTGCCTCTAGGTATTATAAAAGGAAGAGTCTTTAATAAGTTATCACACCTTTAAAAGTGAGGTTTAGTGGGTACCAGTCTCATCGAGGAGTATAGGAGATTGATGAGTGGACTGGGATCTTTAGATCTGAACCACTATAAAAATTCTCTATGTTAGTGTTCTTTATTTTTCCACCGCATCCATTTATTTACAAAAACATTTCTCTCACAAAGTTTTATTTTTTTTAAATATGATAATTTTTGGTAACTATGATTAAATTTTTAAAATTACTATTCACCCCCTCCCCCCCACTCTAGTATTTTTTTCCATACAAATAATAATCCAAAAATTGGTTTCATAGGAGGGTTATTGGCTCTATCGGTCTTTTTTTAAAATAAGTATTCTATTACTTATCTATTATCACTATGTTAACATGAAATTATAGACTTAATAGTCTAAGAATCAAAATAAGAGATTCCTTCTAAAATGGTAGATATTAATACCAAGGATGGATGAATACCAAAAAACCCCATTCTTCAATGGGAGTGACTACGGTTACTAAAAGGATATAATTGAAGCTTACCTAAAGAAACTAATTTTTGAACACTAGATGACAATGGAGAAAGAATACAAGTTACCTAAAACTGATCCAGAGACTCTTACTAGTAATGTCATGGTGAGATACATATTAAATTACATGGTCAAAAATATTTTGAACTATTCTATTAGTAGGAATTTATATATCCATGTATCAACCTATGAGATTTTCAAAGACATGTGTAGGATTATACAAGTGACCCATTATGGAACTTACAATCTCAAGAGATCTATGTTGGGAATGCTTCGAGAAAAATATCAAGATTTCATGATGGGTGGTGAAGAATCTATAAACCAAATTTTCCATCGATTTATGAGAATCAAAAATGGAATGAGTGGTCTTGGTAAACCCTTAGACAACACTGCTCAAGTGGAAAGAGTATTATGCTCTCTTCCAAAGAGATGGAATGCAAATAAGGTGGCCATCGATGAAAGTAGAATTTTAAGGAATACACTGTGAATGAATTGATTGGCTCCCTACTACAATATAACCTTGAGATAAATAACATTGCTAATGAGGATTCTACCAAAATAAAAGTTATTTAATTTAAATATAAAATTTTTGATACCTCTAATGCCTCTAAATATGAGTATTGGGATTGTGATAAAGAGATTTCCCACTTCAGTAATAAATTTTTCAAGTACATGAAAAATAAAGGTGGGAAGAGTCCATTCGATAAGAAATTCAATAAGGACAATATAAAAAGTAATTCTAACAATAATAGTGATATTTAAAAATTAACCTATTATGAGTGCTAAGAAAAGGTCATATAAGGACTGACTCCCCAAAACTCAAACATCCGAATAAAGAAAAAGAGAAAATAAGGAGAGCGACACAAACTCTATTTGGAGGTTGGGACAACTCACATAGCTCTGACAGTAATAATTCTAAATATTAATAAGAGACAGGGAAATTAGCCCTGATGGGTATTCAACATGAGGTAAAAAAACTATCATTATACTCATTTGATATCTCTTTATATTAGTGATAAAAATGATTTATCTGAAAATAAAACTGAAATTTTTTCTGAATCATCATATTATTTTGATTCAAAAAAATATGAAAAAAAATAAAATGCTTAAATAAATTAAAGATTTAAATAATTATGGAGAAATATTAAATGAAAAATATAATGAGTTAAAATAAAGGGAAAAATTTTTCAAAAGGCAATGTGAATATCTGGAAATCCACAATTCCCAGAATAATAAGTATAGAGAAGATCAAAATTATGAACTGCTTAGACTAAAGGATACAAATGAAACAATTAAATATTTTTTTGTTTTTTAAAGATAAAATTTAATATAAAATATTTAAATTTATTTTTGATTATTTAAATAAAGTGGAAAATTAATGTAAGAAACTTAAACAAGAAAATAAGAAACTGATAAATACATCATCTAGTACACATGAAAATGTCTTTTTAGATTTAGAAACTGTTCAAAAGGAAAACTTTTCATTAAAAGATGAAGTGGTTAATCTTAAAAGTGAGTTATCTAACTTTTTATATTGTGAAAAATAGTATGATAAGATGATGAATTTAAGGATATTAAGTCATAAAAATTTTGGATTTGGTTACAAAATTTTCACTCCTCGCTTAAATAAAACTACATTTTGTTAAAATATAGAAAGGGATTATTTCAAGTGTAACATGTTTTAAATGCAGAATGTAAGGGAATTATGCCAATGAGTGTTCACTAATATTTACATAGTATTTTTTTCATACTGAAACTTAGGTTTCAAATGATTTACATTCGAATCAAACCTCTAATAAATGATTTAAATCAATATGGGTTCCAAAATTTTCTACTACTAACCAAATTGGACCCAAGTTGGCATGGGTACCAAAACAATCTATTGATTGATTAATTGTAGGAAATATGTCTTATAAGTCTCACAGACTCATGGTACTTAGGAAGTGGCCACTCCAGGAACATGATAGGTGATATTAGTACATTTCTATCATATAATACAGGTTATGGTGGCCTTGTCACTTTTGGAGAAAACTCCAAGGGACAGATTAAAGGTATGGGTGAGGTAGTTTCTTCTAAAAATATAATAATTTCATAAGTACTATATGTATATGGTTTAAAACATAATATTTTAAGTATAAATTAACTCTGTGATGATGGTTCAAATGTTGTTTTTGAAAATGATAAGTATACGGTTATGAAAAATAACTTGGTTTTTTTCTACAAGTAGAAAAGAAAATTTTTACTCTATTAATATTTATAAATTAACCAAAAAAGGTAAAGTGTCTAAATGTTGTAGAGATAGATGATGTACTATGGAATAGGAGTCTTGGTCATGTAAATTTCCAACTGTTTCATAAACTGTCGAAGCATGAACAAGTTCTATAATTTCAAAAGCTTCAAACAAGTAAGTCTTATTTGTGTGATTCATGTATAAAAGGAAAACGACCCAAAGAAAGATTTAAATCTATCAATGATGTTAGTACTACTAGATTCATATAATTATTACACATTGACTTGTTTGGACTAATTCAACCAGCTAATTTAGGTGGTAAAAGATATGTATTTTTTATTGTACATGATTATAGTATATTTTTATGGTGTTATTTCTTGTCTTATAAAAATGAAACGTTATCCAAATTATCTTCTTTTTGTAAACATATTCATAATTTCAAAAATACATCAATCATATCCATCATAAGTGATAATGGTGGTGAGTTTTTTAACTTAGAGTTTGAAATGTTTTGTGAATCTAATAGCTATAAATATTTATTTTCAACCCCTAGGACACCACAATAGAATTGTGTTTTATAAAGAAAAAATAGATCCATTCAAGAAATGGATAGATCCATGATTATAGAATATACAGTTCCAAAATATTTTTGGTCATAAGATATAAATATAGCATCTGATGTGTTAAATAGATTATCTATTTGAAGCTTTCTAAATAAGACCCCTTATAAAATCTTAAAAAGTTATAAACCCAAAGTAAGTTATTTTAGGGTCTTTGGGTGTAAAGTGTTTATCTTAAATAGAAAATATAACTTAGATAAATTTGAATCTAACTCAGATGATGGAATTTTCTAAGAATATTTAGATTCTATTAAATATTATAGAGTTTTTAATAAATATTCTTTAGTTATAGAAATATTTGTGCATGTAATGTTTGATGAACATTTCTTTAAAAATAAGGATTATGGTTCTTTAACTAAAAATGATTAATTTAGAAATTTTAGTTTTGGTGAAGATAATAATCATGAAAATGATAATGAATCAGTAGAGGGGATAATGCCTCTTCTCAAATTGAAATAAATGAATGTAAAACTCTTAAATATCACCAAATCGATAAAGTAATTGGACATGTTGAATCTGGTGTTCAAACCAGAAAATTTATTATGCTTTATTGTTTTAATTCTTATTTTGTAGCTAATTTTGTTCCAATAATGATTGAAACTGCTTTAACTGATTCAAATTGGATTAATTTCATGCATTATGAATTAAATCGATTTGAAAGAAACAAAGTGTGGGATTTTGTTGTTTTTTCTAAAGGTAAACTTGTTATATGAAAAAAATAGATTTTTCAAAATAAACTTGATGAGGTTGGAAATATTATTAAAAATAAATCTAGACTAGTAGAACAAGTTTATTATCAAGAATAGGGCATTGACTTTGAAGATTATTTGTATCCTCTTGCAAGGATGGAAGTAATTAGAATCTTACTATCCTTTGATAGTTTTCAAAATATAAAATTATTTCAAATGGATATAAAAAGTGATTTTATAAATGGAATTATTTTAGAGGAAGTATATTTATGAAAACCTCTTAGTTTTGAAAATTATGAGTTTCTAGATCATGTTTAAAAACATAATAAATCCATATATAGTCTCAAACAAGATCCAAGAACCTGGTATGAGATACTTACACAGTTTTTACTTAAAAATTATTTTATTAAATATAATATCAATCCAAAATTGTTTATAAAAAAAGTTTCAAATGATTTAATAATTATTTAGATTTATATAGATGATATAATCTTAGGTTCAAAAAATATTCTTTGTGTAATGATTTTTCTAAGCATATGACTAGTGAATTTGACATGATCTTGATGGGTGAATTAAAATTTTTCCTTGGATTAAAAATTAATCAAAGGATGGATGGTATTTTTATAAATCAAGCTAAATATGCTAAATATATTGTAAAATTATTTAGTTTATATTCTTGTAAATATATGGAAACACCCACAACCACTAATTTTAAATTAGACTTAGGTGAATCTGGTAAGTCTATTGAAATTAAACAATATAGAGGCATGATCGATAGGCTTTTATATCTCACTAATTATAGGCCAGATATCATGTTTTCAGTATGTCTGTGTGATAGGTTTCAATATAACCCCAAATAAAGTCACTTAAAATATGTTAAAAGAATAATAAGATACATCAAAGGTATTGTTGGTACTAGACTCTTTTATTCAAAATAAAACTGTTTTGATTTACAATCTTACTCTGACTCTAACTTTAGAGGTTGTAGAATCGATAGAAAGAGTACAAAAGTTATGTGCCACTTTCTTGGTAAAATTTTAATTTATTAGAGCTTAAGGAAACAACTATCAGTAGCACTATAAACAGATTATATTGACTATTTTTTTGCTGATAGTTGTTGTTCCCAGAGAATATGGATTAAACAAACTATGTATGATTTTAATATACATTTTGATAAAAATCCTATCTAATGTGACAATTCTAGTGCTATTTCAATTTCTAAAAACCCTCTTCAACTTTCTAAAATAAAATATATAATTGTTATATTTAATTTCTTAAGATATCATGTTAATAAAGGTGATATTTTCTAAGAATTTATTCCCACTAAGAATCAGTTAGCATATATTTTCACAAAACCTTAGATTATGCTAATTTTAAAATTTTAAAATTTGAATTAGGAATGTTAGATGCTTAATTTTTTTGTTATAATATTCACTATATCTAACTTATTCATACTCCATGTTCACATTTATTATAAAAAAGTGTTTTTTTTAATTTATGTTTACTTTTTGATAAATTTCAAAAGGTGGAGATTTATGTTGAAAATTTAATATTTTTCTTCATATTTTGTAATTTACAAATAGGGGGAGTTTGTTAGGATTTAAAAGTATGTAAATGTTTTATATTAATTTTGTAATTTTTAAATTATGTTTGGATAAATTACTTTCTAAATTTGTGTTAATTAAATTTTAAAATATATTATTTACCATTGAAATGAGTCACCAATGAAATTAGTCACCATTTAAAGGAGTCATCATTGAAAGGAGTCACCGTTGAAAAAAGTCATCATTAAAACAATTCATTGTGGAAACGAGTCATCATTGAATCGAGTCACCATTGAAATGAGTCACCATTGAAACGAGTCACCTTTGAAATAAGTCACCATTGAAATGAGTCACCATTAAAATGAGTCACCATTTAATGAGTCACCATTGACAGTCACGATTGAATTCATACAACGGTAGGTCTGTAGGTCACTATTGGACTTCCAATAGTGATTAATTTTTTTATTATTTAAATTGTTTCCCTTTTGATCATAGAAAATCATGATGTAGTTAGTTTTTTAAAACTCGATTTATTTTTTCTTAAACTCACAATGGTATGTCAAATGATTCATCATTGGCTTCATGCAATGGTATGTAAAATGAGTCACTGTTGGCTTCATGAAATGACATGTCAAATGATTCACTGTCGGTAATCCACTGGTAAGAAAATTTAATTTTTAAAATATATTATTCAAAATTTAACTTCTTAAATACTATTAAAAAAAATATTTAAATTATAGTTTTATTATTTCCTGATTGAAATAATTATTTTAAAATGTTTTTATAATACCTTATACAAGCAGATTAATATTACATATGATGATATATTTTAATGAATTTTGGTCACATGTTTTAAATAGATATTTAAATTAATTAATTAATTTGTTTTTCAATTATAAATTAATTTCAAGTGTGTTACTAATTATATTAATTATTTTGACTAATATTTCAATGTGATTTAATATCCTGATCTTTTTATTTTTGAATTCACTGTGTTTTTTAATCACCTTCTCATAACAGAATTATTTCTATTATTATTTAACAAGTTTCATGCAGTGAATGAACATAGATACATGATTTGTGGATTCTATTTTAAATTCCCTCATAGAATCGTTCAAAGGGACTCCTATAAAAAGGGTTGTGCGGATCATTCAAAATAGACACGAAAACAAAATACGATAAGAACACTGTGATATTTCAAATTTCTACTGCTCTCAAAATTGGTTCACAGTCATATTTGACTTCCACTATCTATTATTATCATATGAAGGACTATATATTCTACATCTATTTCTTAAAGTAACTGAATATCTTGTTCTACATAAATAAAAATCTTTCAGATAGTTATTTATTGTTGTTCATTGTATTTGTTCACTTCATATAATTCTGAAATCTTATGTTTGTACATCTTCTGTGTATGGTTTTTTCTTTTTCCCTTTAAAATCATTTTTTCTCATTATATGATTATTCCACCACCCAAAAGGAAGACTGGGTTGTGACTCCCTAACAAAAGTCTGAGAAATAGACAAGGGTAGTCTCCTATAGTAAAGACTGATTTTTGCCTCCGGGTATTATAAAAGGTAGAGTTTGTAATAAGTTATCAAACCTTTAAAAGTGAGGTTTAGTGGGTACCATTCTCCTCGAGAAGTAGAGGAGATTTACGAGTGGACTAGGATCTTTAGATACGAACCACTATAAAAATTATTTGTGTTTGTGTTCTTTATTTTTATGTTCCTTCCATTTATTTACAACGACATTGCACCCATAAGGCTTGATTTTATAAACTCTAATAATTTTTGGTAACTGTGATTAAATTTTTGAAACAATTATTCACCCACCCCCCACCCCTAGTATTCTTTCCATACTAATAACGATCCAACATATGTTTCCTTATATAAATGATTTGTTTGATCAGATCAAGGGTGTTAAGTATTTTTTTAATATTGATCTTGGGTTTGGAAATCACCAGCTAAAGGTGAAGGAGGAAAACACTCTGAAAAAAATTCCATACTAGTTATGATCATTATAAGTTTGTGGTTATTTATTTTGGATTGAAGAATAAAACCACTATATTTATGAATCTTATGAATTTAGTTTTCCATGAGTATTTGGATAAATTTTTAGTTATTTTAATTAGTGACATTTTGTTTTATTCTAATATTTATGAGTTATATGAGGAATACCTAAGGATTGTTTTAAATAATTTAAATTAAAATAAGTTGTATGAAAATTTAAATAAATATGAATTTTGATGCAAAAAAATTTATTCATTCGGTATATTGTTTCTAAAAAAGGCATAACTATTGATACTGCTAAAAAAAGTAGCGGAAAGTGTCTAGGGACTAAAAATGGCATTGATATTAAAAAAATTCTTGTATTAGTGTGTTAATACCGATGGTTTTTTTAAAAAATTACTCGGTTATCTATCCTAATAACTAAGTAAAATTGAAAAGGAGTAAATTTCATTTGAATTTTTTTTATTGGAATTAAAAATATTATTGGTTAATGAACTTTTGTTTGTCTTACAGATAATAATTGGTGGATATTTTACTTATATTAATTCTTCTTTGAAGGGAATTGATTGTGTATTAATGAAAGATAATCACGTAATTGAATATGAATCACACAAATTGAAACTCCATGAGAATAATTACCCTACACATGATAATGATCTTGTAGTGGTGGGTTTTTTCTTTAAAAATTTTGAGGCATATATTATATGGGATAAATTGTGAATTATATACAGAACATAAAACCTTAAATTATATATTTTCTCAAAAAGAGTTGAACATGAGGAAGTGGAGATTGTTGGAATTGATAAGGGATTGTTATTGAATGATTCACAAGCATCTAGGTAAATAAAATAAGGTAGTTAATTCCTTGATTCAAAGATATAATGTATCATTAACCATGTTACTTTTAGAATATGATCCATTGGTTAATTATTTGATGAATGTTAGCCTAGAATTTTTTTTCATGAAGTAACTCGCTATATTTTGAATTAGGTGTCAATGTAGTTATATTTTTATAATATAATTAATCATGATAAAAAGGATAATGATTTGTATTAAATGTTATAATTAGTCAAGAAGGGTAATTTTCCTGAATTTAACATTGATAAAGAAGGTGTTATGAGAATTGGAAAGAGTTTGTGTGTGTCAAGTAATTCCCAGTTAAAGAAGTAATTGTTAATTTAATATCATATACCTCTATTTTATATTCATCCAATAACACTAAAATATATATAAAACTTCAAGATTATTATTTCTGGGGTAGAATATAGAAATATATTGTTGATTTTACCATGAAATGTTTGACTTTGAAATATATTAAAACAGAATGAAAACTATTGAAGGGGGTGAATTATCCTTTTCTAGTACTTGAATAGAAGTTGTGGAATATATCAATGGATTTATTGGTGGTATTAAAAAATACATCTTGAGGTTATAATTCAATTTGGTTAATTGTGGATCATTTAACTTAATATGTGAATTTTATTCTAATTTGAGATACTATGTCTTTAGATTATCTTAAAATGTTTTATCATAAAGAGTTGGTCATATTACACGGATTCCCTCTATCTATTATATCTAATTGTGATCCTAGGTTTACCTTAAATTTTTTGAAAGGAATTTAGAGGTCACTGGGCACTAAATTAAATTTTATTATAGATTACCTTAATATGATGGATAATCAAATTAAACAGTTCATACTTTGTAATATATTATTTGGGAATACCCATTAGATTATCAGGGAAGTTGGGATCAATATATTTCATTAGTGGAATTTTCATATAATAACAATTTTCATTCTAGTATACAGAATGAAACTTTTGAGATATTATAAGGAAAAAGGTATCAAACTCCATTTTTTTGGGATGAAATCGGTGAAAGGAAGTTGTTGGGACCAAATTTGGTGGAAGATATGGTAGAGAAGGTAAATATTATTCAACACAATTTTAGGGTATCTTAGATTAAGTAGAAAGTTTATGTAGATAATCGTAGGAAATATCTCTCATTTGAGGTAAGTGATCATGTTTTTTAAATTATCTC
The DNA here is from genome assembly GCA_963277665.1 of Viscum album. Classification (NCBI taxonomy): domain Eukaryota; kingdom Viridiplantae; phylum Streptophyta; class Magnoliopsida; order Santalales; family Viscaceae; genus Viscum; species Viscum album. The sequence goes on along the minus strand of OY728160.1, from coordinate 898,609,864 downwards.
CATGGAAAAGTGTTATGAATTTTAAAAGGAAAGGAAAATTAAAACTATGGTATATTGGTCCATTTGAAATTATATAAAAATTGGATTTAGTTGTATAACAAGTGGCATTACCTTCACGTTTATCATAGTTACATGATTTGTTTCATGTTTCAATACTAGGGAAATATATCCTTGATGCATCTCAAGTTTTAAACCTTGAGGAAGTACTATTAGAAGAGAATATTTTATATGAAAAAAAATATGGTTATAATTTTAGTTAAAAGGGATAAGTTGTTGTGAAATAATGTGATTCTACAAGCTAAAGTTTTATATAATAATTACATGACTAAGGAAGCAATATGTAAATCATAAAAATCTTTGAGTGGAAAATACCCTCACTTGTTTAAGTAATGAATAAAATTTCAAGGATGCAATTTATTAAAGGGAAAGAATTTGAAAACCAAAGAAATACTAAAAATAATTAAATCTTAATATTTATAATAATTTATTTTTATGGGTTCATATTCATCATAGTTTTATAAATAACAATTTAATTTTTAATCAAAAAATGAATTGTTTTATTTAACTAATTTTTTTCATATATTATGTGGTTTTAATTGAAATATAAATTTCTATATATTATTATTTTAATTTTATAAAATTTTCTTCACTTAAAATATCAAAATATCAATCATAACTTACAGATAATTTTTGGTTTTTTTCTAAAAATATTGATTTTGTGGATGAATAGTGAAAAATACTGACTTTATTAAAATTTCAATTAATTTTCCAAGTATTTCTAAAGTAATATTATATTTTGGATTAATTTTAAACTTAAATTAGTCCACTTTTAAAAAAATAATTCAATTAATCCCATAATAATTAACATTATACTTGATCTTGTTATAAAATCATTTTTATACTTAAAAGGGGAATTTTTCTTAAAACTGTTTTCATTATAGTTTTCATATTTATATTAAAATTAATTTTAACCAATTTTGGAAATTTAATATGGTAATATGGATTTAATATTTTAAATTATGAGGTTCAAATTTTTTTAATAATTTAAATTTCATCTTTGTCCATTATGAATAGGAACCTTGGTAAAACTGTGTCACCATGATAATGGTTAAAAGAGTTAACGGGGGTTAAAACTAAGATATAAGGTCTAAATATTATAAAATCATATTTATATTTGATTATATGAGTGTTTTTAGACTAATACTATTACTATATTAAAAATATGTCAATTTTTTTCACTTTCCATTGAGAAATACATATAATATATTTAAAGTTTTAAGTATTTAAAAGTGTGACACTCCCCTCACTTATAAAAGGGAACATATTATCCTCACTTATTCACACACTTTGGTAACTATATATCATCCAATACCAAATAAAATTCACTAAAAACTATCCTCCACATCTTCTATAGGTCTTGGTTTAACTAAAATACCAACCACATAAGGCTTAATGAGTAAACCAGGGGAGGTTTTCCATAGAAGATGTATAATTCTTAACCAAGCATTTCATGTTTATTTTTTATTTACCAGTTTCAAGTATTATTTAACCAAGATGAAATAATAAAATTATTTTATTCCATATACTAAAATTTTATTATTATTATGGTACAAACCTTTTTAATCTCTTTTTTCATACTATGGGAAATAAAAATATCACTCATGTGTACTACGAACTACCACCTCCACGAAATGATGTGTTTTGTTTTTCATCACTAGATCACATATCTAGTTAATATTATAAAAAAATGAATATATATGAAATTTTAAATAATTATTATTATATAAATATAATATATAACTTACCTTATTACCCTTCCATCTATTGGAAAATGATAACATTGATCGTGTGTATGGGTGGACTACCACCTCCATGAAGTGATGTAATTTTTTTAATTTACACCTTACAATGATGGTCATAAATATGGAACTAGTGAATAAATATGACATGTATAACATATTTATTATTATATAAAATTAATAATATTATCTACTTTTTTTCTTTTCCGCCTAGTATAAAAATGTATATGTCATTCATGCATACATACGGACTGCCATCTAAATGAAACGATGTGATTAATTTTTCTATACTTCCTTACATGTTTGGTTTTAAAACAGTATTTAAAGTACAAATATAATAATTATATAATATTTAAGATTATGTAGGTAATGTAACAATATCACCTTTGACCACAGTCAACACACCGAAGTTTTTTTGAGTTTATAAACTGAATAACCCCAAAACATCTAATGTAAACTTAAACATTTTGGTAACTAAATAAAACGTGATAGAAAACGAAATAAAAGAATTATGATGATAAAATGAACATGAAAAATGTTCATAATCATGTAAATATATAATATAATTTTATTATTCAAGGGTTAGAGATTGTATGAAGCTAGATCAGACTTAAGGTAATGGAATTTCTTCTAAAAATATTTTTTTAACGTTTTCCTTAAAAATATATTTATTCCATATCGAGCTTCTTTTAAATATTTCAAGAATGTTTTTTTTGCTAAAATGGTTTATAAATTTAATTTTCAAATATATTTTAATTTATTTATAAACGTGTAAAATGTAATATTTTCAACATTTCCATATGGGTTATTTTCAACTTTTTTATAAAAGTGAAAAAAGAATGTTTTTAACATATATGGATTGACCAACTTTTCTTTCCATCATAGCCATTATTAATTATCATGATTCGTCTAAAATTTTACATGGTTTTTCAAAGTAGATACTATTCTTTATCTTCTGATAATTTTTATTTTTTATGAGATTTCAATGAAAAATGATATCTTTCTATATGATTATGTGAAAATGAAAAGTGTTTTTTTATGGGAAAAAATTAATTTTTCATGGGTTTTATAATTAAAAGGTTAAATCTTTTAAAAAAATTAATCATGATATGGTACTCTATAATTATATATGATGATGTGTGATCCCTATACAGCTAATGATTTTGGGTGAGACAAATATGGCTCTCTAATGAATTGGGTCAGGTTTTAGTCTTATAAGGTGAAATTTGAGGGAGATAACTGAGTTAGTTGCTCCTATAGAATTAACTAACCTTCAGATATTTTGACATGTATTAAACATAATTGAACATGATTTATGAATATAATGATCTAATATACATATTTTATTCTTTAAAAAAAGATTTTTTATGGAAATATTTATATTTTATGAGGAAATAAATGTTTATAAACTTTTAAAGGTGAAGATTTTGAAATGTTTTCATGGGTTACCACATGAATCAAGATTCCTTCATTATTTTTATATATTTATTAATGGGTTATCAAGTTTTTTATTTAATAAATGGTTGATTTTCATTTTTTAAAATATTTTATTTATGTTCTCAAACTTTTATTGGAAAAAAATTAAACATTTTCATAGGTTTTCATGTTTTCAATAGGATAATCATATTTATTTATTTTTATGTCCTTACTATGATTTTTGTTCTCAAATTTTATTTTTAAATATTTTTTATAGGATCAAAGGATGAGTAGTAAATATATCAATGTCAAACATTCCATTATCGGCTTATCTTAAAATAAACAAAAGTGTGTTGAATGAAATAAGTGTTTAAAATTAAAAGCCTAGTTTTTGTGGAAAGAACGAACCCTGTGTGGAAGTGTCCATTTTTTATGTAATGTTTTTACTAATTATCTAAAACTATAAACCCAAAATATCATGGAAATTTAAAAAATGTGAAATAATTACTATTAAACACGTATTTATGGGTTATTGAATTAATGGGTCATTATACAGTGATTGTTTATAGATATAAGAAGTTGAAACCTCGTTAGAATAACTATGTGACCACAGATTTGGAGCTAGAATCCAAAGTGTTTCTATGAAGACTTAGATGAACTACAGTTTTTTAATGTGGTTCATAGTTTATTCAGACTATAGGTATCACCCCTAATTTCAGTCACATTTCCCTTTATTCTTGTATTTTGAGTCTATATAATTCTTGGGTTAAGTTTTAAGAGGTTATTAGGGGTTTTTGTATGTTTTGGAGGATTTTATGGAGCTTCACAATCTTCGAATGATTAGAAGAAACCATGAAGTATCTCTAAGAAACCATGCAAGGAGAGACAATGGCACTTGGTGGGTGCACTGTTGGTGCACATTTTGTCTAAACCATGTAGATTCCCTATAGAACCCATAAATATTGAAACAGAGGGAATAACACAATTTTAGAATGGTTTTCAAAACTATTGTGAGATATATAGTTAAGAAAGTAGCACCACACAGTTTGAAAATGGTTTTCCAAACTATATGGCTAAACTATGTGGTGTATAGTTGACCCTACTTTCATTGTGGATCTAACCTAAATTAACCCATTTAACCCACATTTTTACTTAAACTCCTAATATCCCAAATTAAATTTTCTCAATAGGCTTAATAGATGATCACATTTTATCCAAGAGTGATCCTTAGGTGAATCAAAGTGCATTAGAGGCCCATATTTATCGGTATGTACTCTTTATTCATTGTTCTTCTTAGATCCAAGTTTCTTCTTTCAATTTAATTCATATATAAAGTCCATTATGGATAGATATATGTTTTATGAATGGTTTTATGATGAAATATTATTGTATATAATGAAGGTAATGTGGGTTGTGAGTATATCTTAAAGTTTTATTATGTTGTTCCTTATTTTTTCAAACTTTTGTGAGGTAGGTGGCTTCTCTCTTGAACCCATTTTATTTAGAACTTTAAGGATTAGTTTTAATTAAATTATTTTCTTGAAGTTTGAAATACTTGTTTGATTATTGATTGTAATATCATTTTGGTATTGGCTTTAAAATTTTAGAAAGTTTATTGGTTTTTGAAAAAACCCTTTTTTATAATTTTAAAATGATGATTTTAAAATTATGGTTAAGTTTGATGCATGTAAAGTATTTGTTGAAGTAATTTAAAGAAAGAAATTTTTTGATTAGAATGACTTGGAATGAATTTGGAATAAATATTTGGGTGTGTGTTCAATGTGATGGATAATGGTCATGAAGTACCATCATTAAAATGGGATAGAGTATGGATAAAAAGTTACACCTTCAATGGTAATACAAATATTGTGTAAGTGTGTCTGTGGTTGGGTTTATAGAATTGAAAAGTAATATTACAAATTAAATAAGAAATAGTTTAATGGAATTTTTTTATTATTTACTTGGAAAATAAATTTATGTGTTTGATATAAAATATTTTTACTACTTAAATTGTTTATATAAATTGTGCCAACATATTTGGTACTAGTGGAATGAGTTAAGAAGTCATTTGGTACATTGTTTAGAGTAACCCCTTCCTTGGACACTATTGTGCATTTTTAGATGTTACTGATGGAGACCCTGGTAAAGTAAAGGTATATAAGTTCTTTAGTGATGCTTCTTGGCACCTTTTACATGGCATGTGGAGTTAGATCTTTGAGTGGGTTGGGGGTTTCTGGTTGATGTCATTTAGGAGTTTTGAGTTTTATGGTCGTTTGTTTCTCCCTGTGTATTTAATTTGATTTCCAATTACAATATGATTTGGTTTATTGGTTTGGTAATTTTTTTATTTGTATTTGGTACTCATCTATCATATATAGGTTTGGTTTATTTTTTTATGTAGTTTGTATACTTTATCTTTCAAATGGAAAATCATCCCCTGAATGTTCTTGAGGCCCTAAAATTTATTACCTACCTTTGGTGTCTTGGGTATGTCACCTAAGGCCTAATGGAATATGTGTCACATATCAAGCCAATTAGGAGGGAAAAAATGTTAAAAATGGTATAATATTTTTTAATCCTTGACATAGGAAATTATATTTTCTTATTCATTCCTTGACATAGGAAATGGTATTAGTGTTTTTCAGTCCATGTTTCATTTTAGGACAAATGGAGTCAGTTTCATTTAGACCTAGAGTTGGAAATTGTGTCATTCTCTATATTATGATGGTTTAAATGAGATATTATTTTCCAAACATGAAATCTAGAGCATAAAAAATGCTTTACTAACCGCTTTATGATGAACTTTATATTACAAGGGTGTTTTAATATATGAGTTTTTTAAGAAACTTCTAGCTGATTTTTCACCTAATAATCATGGGTTTGTCTGATTAGAGTTTAATGGAATCAATTGATAGTGAGACTTACCTATAGTACCACATTTTTCATTTGGACTTAAGTAGTTTATGAAATAGATAAAAAGTTTTTATTTTTGAAAATAGAGGAAATAGCTAATTTTGAAAAGCATGGACGTTGTATTTTCAAAAATGGTTAAAATGTTGATGATGGTTTAATTGTGTAAATATATGTTGTAATAAATGTTGAGGTGGTAAATTGGAATTTATAATCCCTCAATCTCTAATGAGTGAGACTAAACCTATTTTTGTTCTTATAATAGTTAATGGAACTAGGTAGGCATCGTATAAATCAATCAGAAGTGGATACTAAGAATGTGGTTACACCTAAGCCATAAGTGAACCAAAATATTATCCAAAGCATTGTCTAGGATTATCAATATATATATTAGGGTAATATTAATGATGAACTATGATAATTAGACTATTTGATTCAGTTACAAAAATAGAATCCACCCATCTTTCAGGGTGATTCCAAGCCAAAAATCACCAAAGTTTTATTAAATATGATTAATTAAATCTTTGATCTACTTAGGATACCCATATTGAAGAAAATAAATTTAGTTATTTATATGTTGGAGGATTTGAAGCACCATTTGTGGGAATGAGTAGTTTAGGATAAATTGGAACAAGACATGACATGGGATGATTTTAGGTATTTGTTTAAAAATAAATTATATCCTTGTTCCTTTCATATTTCTAGAACAATAGATTTATTTGGTTTAACAAAATATAATCTCTTAGTGATGGAGTATGCAGGTAAATTTATGAATTTAGTTAGCTTTTCCCTATAATTTATGGAAATTTCATCCTTGAAGTCATTCATTTTTTAGTTATGCTTTAGTTTGGACATTTTCTCAAAGATTTTCATTCTCTATATAACTAACTATACATAAATTGTCAATAGATAAATGGTGTAAGAATGGTATTTATTGGTAAATATAGTTTTTTGGGGTATATTTATTTCTATAGGAATAGGTGGGAACTCTAATGTTGGTGACAAGTAGAAGAGAGACATATACTTCCATAATATGGTACACCTTAGGATCAAACTATGGGATATGTAAATCTTTCTCCTCAATCCAAAAGTAATTAAAGATGTTTTTAGTTTGGTTCACTTGATCACCTTAATAGATATTGTACGACACCACCTAGATCATGTCATAATTACAAAAATATGGGACATCTATAGTGCAATTGTTTCAATTATCCAAGGTTTGGTGATAGAGACACAAATTTTGTTTCTCAAGAATCATATGCTTTAAGTAGATGTGTGCTGCCGAATAATTATCATCATCGTAACCAAGTAACGCAAGGTGATCTAAGAACACCATTATTCTCAATAAGGTAACAAAGAGAAAAGTGCAGTGAGTAAGAAATTTTATGGTGTTAATAAAATGATCATGGATGATCAATTTGATACTTTGATGGTGATAGGTTCAATTATTTTGAATTAAACCATTATAAAATATTTTTTTAAAATAGCCAATTACCACTCATTTATTTTTTTCTCATTTTATTGATCATATAGGTTTTCATGTTGAGATAATGACTTCTATTTTAAAACTTCAAACTCTTTATGGCCAAATAGAATGTTGAGCCTTTATGTGTAAACTTGTATTATTACTATCGATGGGGTTGAGTTACTTTGGAATTTATCTATGCTTTAGATAAATGTCTATGACTTGATTTTGGGTATGGATTGGTTTACATTGTTCATGGACCACATCAAATATTATGAATGAAAGGTTAGTTTCACATCTCTAGATGGTGTTAAACATATCTTTAGAAGATATTGGACTGTAAATACAAGTAGGGAAATATTTTTGGCACTCGTGGATGGAATTATCTCTTATTAGTTGGCAGATCTTACCTTAGAATTTGTGGATGATTCTAGTAATAGATATTTTGTAACTATCATTGACCAATTTCCAGACATTTTCTAGGAAAATTTCTCATCATTTCCACCCAAAAGATAAGTTGATTTTACGATTTATCTCCTATCAGGGACTAATACAATTTCACTTCCATCTCATAGTATTGGACCAATGAAATTGAGAAAATTGAAATTTCAAATGGAAGAGTTATAAAGCAAAGGGTTCATTCAAACAATAATGACTCTATGGGAAGCACCAGTTCTATTTTTGAAGAAGGTTATTGGAACTCTTAGACTTTGTATAGATTATCAAAATCTTAACCAAGTTATGATAAAGAATTGGTATCCTCCTCCAAGAATTAAGGATCTATTTGATCAATTTGGGTATCCCAATTTTTCTCTAAAATTGTCTTACATTAATGGTCTCACCAATTGTGAGTTTTGAAGAAGGATATCCCCAAAATAGATTTCAAGTGAAGATATGGCCATTAAAAATATGTCATTATTCCTTTTGGACTTATTAATGTACTAGTTTTCTTTATGGTAATGATTAATAAAATCACTTAGATATGTATAGATTCCATTTTGTTAGTGTTTTTTGATGATATACTGGTGTATTCTAGGAAAAAATAGAGTCATGGGAAGAACTTGGTTGTAATTTTGGTCATCGTATTGGAGAATAATCTGTATGAAAAGTCATCAGAGTTTGATTTTTGGATACAAGAGGTATGCTACATTGGCCATGTAATTTTTGAAAAAGTAATTTTAATGGATCCTAAAAATATAGAAGCTATTATCTCTTAGAAACCACTAAATAATTTCTTTAAGATATGCAGTTTCATTGGCTTAGTTGGATACTAAAAACTTTGTACATGATTTTTCACATTTAGCATCATCAATGACATCTTTGATGAAGAAAGTCATTTTGTTATAATGGAACAAGGTATTTCAAAAATACTTCTAAGAACATAAGTTTAGACATACAGAAGAACCTTTCCTTACATTTATAGAGTTTGTATAAGGCTATGTAGTCGATTTTGATGCATTAGGATCCAGATTGGGTTGTGTTCTCATGTAGGGATATTATATTGTTGCTTATAGGTTAAGGTAGTTTTGGTTTCATGAGAAGAACTACCCAACACATGATTTGGAATTGGATGTTGTGGTCCATGATTTAAGGACTTGGATTCATTACCTATTTGGGGAGAAATTCACAGGGTTTATGAATCAAAATAGTTTGAAACACATTTTCTCACAAAGATATTTGAATTTAAGGTAGCATAGATGGATGGAGTATTTGAAAATGTTTGGTTTTGACTTTATGTATACATAATATAAAGGTAACTCCATGGTTTATTCATTAAGTAGGAATTCATATGATCATTTTGATAAAGAGGCTTTAGACTAGTGGAAACTAATTCCAATTATATTGGATATGAATCTAGATTTCTCAGATGAAGGTGATGTTATAGTTTTCTTTCTAGTTTTGTTTGTTCCTAATTTGGTTGATCAAATTAGAAAGGATTATACATTTGATCTAAAATGTGTTTCTATGAGGTCAAAACTTAATGGTGTAGAGACTATTTAGGGATGGTAGTTGGATTAGAGTTCAGTGTTGTAGTTTAGAGATCGAATGAGCATACCTTTAACTTATCAGGAATAACTTCTTAGTTACTTCTACAATTTGAGATGGGACATTCACCATAAGATCTATAATATTTATAAATCACTTAAAGAATAGTTTTTTCGGTTGGAATAATAAGATATATAGTGTATTATGTCTTGAGATTCCTCAGTTTTCAGCAAGTAAAGGCATAGCACTAATGAATAGTAGGTATATTTTAGACTTTACAGATTCCTATGTGTAAATGGGATTAGATAGCCATTTATTTTTTAAAATTTATACCAAGTATATTCATGAAATATGATCCCATGTGGTTGATTTTGGATTGACCCAAAAATTCAGCTCACTTTATCCAAATTCATGTAACAAATTCGATGGAAGACTTGTCAAAAATTTATATTGGGGAAATTATAAAGATGCATGGTGTTCCAGTCTCGATTATATCAAAAAAAAATACCCCAATACTACATATTATTTTTGTAAATCCTTATATAAATCCCTTTGAAGATAGTTGACAATGAGTACGACTTATCATCCTCAAATGGATAGACAGTCTGAATGGAAAATCCAAATATTAGAGGACATGATTGGGGATTGTGTAATTGATTTTTGTGTCTCTTGGGAAGATCATTTATCTTTAGTGGAGTTCCGATATAATAAAATCTATCAGGATTAGATACATATGTCTCCTTTCAAAGCATTGTACAAACATCCTTATCATTCTCCACTTTTTTGTGTGGAAACAAGTGAGATTTCAATATTTGGACCAAGCCTTATGCAAGAGACAATAGGAAAGATCCAGTTGATCAGAAAGAGAATTGAGACAGATCAAAGTCATCATAATTCATATTCTGATCATCATCGATGACTTTTTTTATTTCAATTAAGTGACTATATGTTCCTTAAAATCTCTCCAAGGCTTGGGTATCATCATTTTGGTAATCATATAAGGTTATCTCCTCGATACAAGGGCCTTTTTGAGATACTTGAATGAGTTGGTAAGGTGGAATATTAGTTGTATTTTCCACTAAGGATAAATTAAATGCACAATGTGTCTCATGTATCTCAGTTGAAGAAGCTCCAACATGATTATGACTATTATATTTGATGGGATCGTGCTGACCTAGAGCTCAATGCTATATTGATTCAAGTGCTAGTATAGTTTTGGATAATAAAGAGAATAGCTTTCATGGAAAAATAATTGGATGAAAGAAGAAAAAAGGATCATGAGAATGAAATTTTGGATTAATGGCCCAAACTCTTCAAGGGAAATAGGGGATTTTTAATTTTTGAGAATAGAAAGTACAATGGGGGGAGAATGTAACACCCCAAATTTTAGGTATATGACCCTTTATTCATGTATTTTGAGTATGTATAAATTTTAGGTTAAGTTTTAGGAGGTTATGATGGGTTTTATAATGTTTTTTAGGATTTTATGGTGGTTCACAGTTTCTACATAGTTAGTAAAAACCATAAAACATATCCAAGAAACCGTGCAAGGGAAGGCAATGGGAGATGGGTAAGTGCACAGATGGCCCAAAATTTGTCCAAAAAATGAAAATTCATAGGAGAAACCATGCATCTTGAAATAGAGTGGAAAATAGTTTGTGCACGATTTTTCTTATCATGGGAGCTAAGTGTGTGAGGTGTGACCTTAATACAGTTTCTTCACATGGTTGGCAGATGGTTTTCCAAATAGTAGAGCATACATTTGGACCTCATAAAACTATATATATAAGCTGAATTAATCCCTTTAACCCTTTTGTCAACCTAAAATCATAATATCATGAATTCATTTTACTCCCTATTCTTGATTGATGACCCCCTTTGATCCGGGAGGTATCCTTAGGCGAATCAAAGTGCATTGGAGGCCTGTATTCATCGATAAGTAATTGTTATTCTTCATTATTCTTAGATCCAAGGTTCGTATTTCTCTTGTAACAATAGATATAGTCCTTCAGGGATAGATCTATGTGTTATTATTGGGTTGTGATGAAATCATGTTGGATTTATTGAAAGGAATGTGGGTTCTGATCGAATCTTAAAGTTTTTTTGTGTAGTTATTTATTTTAGTCGTCCATTATGAGGTGGGTGTATTTTATATCAACTCCAATTGATTTAGAACTTGAAGTCTTAGCTTTAATAAAATGATTTTATTAAAATGATTTTGAAATCCTTAGGTGATGCTTGATGAAAATATAATTTCTCTTTTTTCTTAGAAATTATGGAATGTTGATTGGTTTTTGGAAAACCCCTTTTTAAAAATATTAAAATGATGAATTTAAAATTATGGTTAGGTTTATAGTATATAAATATTTTTTTGAGGTTATTTAAAGAAAGTAATGTTTTTATTGGAATTATTTTCATGATTTTTGAATAAATGGTTTATCGTGTGTTAAATGGTTTGGATAATGGTCTTGAAGTATCGCTATCAAAATGGGAGGGAGTATGGGTGTGAATTTCAACTGTTAATGGTAACACCATGCTTTTTTGTGTATTTGGTAGGGTGTGTGGACATGTAAAAGGAATATTTCAAATATAATGAGAAATTATTTAAAGATTTTTATCTTTAATTGGAAGGAAAAAATTTATGTCTTTGATATACACTATTTTTGTGCTTAAACTGTTTTAAATTAATTTTACTAACAAGTTTTTTCCTAGTTGTGTGAGTTTTGAATCCATTGGGGAAATAATATAGAGTTTAGAATCACCCCATTATTGGGAACTATTTTTCATTTTCATATTTTATCTATTGAGACACAGGTAAAGGCAAGGTATATCAGTTCTTTAGTGATTCTTCTTGATAACATGGGAATGGCATGTGGAGTTGGAACTTCCAGCGGGTTGGGGGTAACTGGTTGATATCACTTGGAAGTTTTGTGTTTTTTGGTATTTTGGTTCTCCTCATGTATGTAATTTAGTTTCTTCTTTCACTTTTATTTGGTTTATTTTTTTGGTTATGTTTTGAGTTTTATTTTTTACTCAAGAATTATATAGAGGTTTTATTGATTTTTTTATATAGTTTTTATGTTTTATCTTTAAAAGGTAAAATCATCCCCCAAATCTTCTTGAGGCCCTTGACATTTATTTCTAGCATTTAATGTCTTATGTATGTAACATGAGTCCTAGTAGCACACCCATCACTTCTCAACTCAATGAGGAGGGGTAGTATGTTACATCATAAGAGTATCAAGTACATAGTTTCTTAAATGGATCTTAACCTGAGATAGAGGTATTGGTAGGATTTCCTACAAAACTATGAATTCATTATTGTCTATACTCTAGGGAAGGTCAATTTTAGAGCTAATATTCTTAGTAGGAAGTCTCATTCTTAGTTTTCATGGGAGGCGTCAGAGAAGTTAGCCTCATTGTGGATACCCTTAGTAGGTGAGGTAGAAGTGGCTTATCTTGGATCAATGGTGGTGGAACCTTTGATTATATAAAATTTGAGGGAGTTCTAGTTAGGATAAATTTATTGAGAGGTTTTTCATCAATAAATATCCTCAGGTGATGCACTCTATGGATATTTCAATGGTGGGGAACACATCATCCTCTTATGAGGATGGGAAGTGGGCCTAGTTACTCCGTGTGATAAGGTTCCAAGGTATTTTATACTTCACCATTAATGGTACGTCATGAGATGATTAATCTGTACCAAGACCTCCAATGTCAGTTTTGGTAGGCATGTATGAAATAGAGTGTTGTATATTTTATCTGTCACTACCACACCTATCAGTAAGCGAAAGTGGAGCATAAGATCATAGTATATTTGGGATAACCACTTAATATTTTAGAATAGAAGTGGGATGAAATATAAATTCATTTAATGATGGTAATTAATAATTCAATGATTATTCATGATGTTATCAAAGTTATCAATGACCTACTAACCTAGTCGATCCACTTACTTATTATTCAAGAGTAGAATTTGGTTGATAGATTGAGATTAATGTATGTGGAAGATATATTCTAGCCATATGGTATACCCCTAATGATAATTTCTAACTTAGATGCTTGATTTACATCCTGGTTATGGAGAAATTTTTAGGATGCATGTAGGACTCAATTACAGATGTGTACAATGTTTCACCATTAGACCGATTTTCAAACTGATCAAACCATTTAGGTTATCAAGGATATGTTGAGGGATTAGGTGATAGATTTTGGATAGAGCTGGGAGGATTAATTACCATTAGTAGAGTGCACATAAAATAATAAATATCACTCCACCATTTGAATTCCATATTTTGAGGACTTTTATAGGAGACCTCTCGGTTACCCATGTACCAGAATGAGGTAGGGGAATCATCACTGATGGGGATAAATCTTGTAAGGGTGATGAAAAAGAAAGTTCCATTGATCTAATAGAATATTAGGACATACTAGATCTATGAAAAATCAAACAATGAATGATGATAGAGGCCTGAAGAGTTTGAGAAGGGATATCATGTGTTCTGAAAGGTCTCTCTATGGATAAGGTTATATAGATTTATTTAGGGAGGAAATTTATCCCTAAGGTTCATTGGTCGATTTCAGATACTACATAGGGTGGGTATAGTTTCTTACTGATTCTGATTCTTCTCATTGTTGTACCAAGTGCACAATTTCTTTCACATGTATCAGTTGAGGATATACATGAATGAACCATTAAACATCATTGATAAGAGAGATTTGTATATCAAAGACATATACATATTCTCAAAGTAACCAATTTAAATTGAGGAATAATTGGAGAATAATATTCAGGGAAGATATATTCTATTGGTTTACCTTCATTGGTAGCATGGGATCCTTTAGAAGAGAAGATGGGAATATGATAGTTAGCTATAGGATCATTACCCTCACCTTTTTCAAAAGGTTTCAATTTTTTGAATGAAATTAATTGAAGGTGCAGAAGATATAGTTATCATGTAATTTTCTATTTAAACCCTTTAAATATTTCTAATGACATTTTTGTTATGGGCTGATGTGGATTTGTGGGTGTTGCAGATCCTTGATGATGACATATTATAAATAATATATTATTTTTAGTCCATGAGTGCCTGATTGTGAAAAAAAAATCTTTTCATATAAATGGATCCTATGATGGGAAATATTAAACTATAGTTCGTTTTTTAATTAGGTTTTTACCATAGGAGTGATATAATCTTTATTCACAATAGGGCCCCTTGGGTTCTAGGCATCATGGTTGGAATTGGTTAATTGAATTAATTAATAGATTCATCACTATAAAACCAAAGACCTAATTATATAATAACTACTATGAACATTAATTACATTTTTTTTAAATACTAATTATAGAGGATTGGATAGGAAAGGAATGTATTTTGGAGGTCTCGGATCCACCCAATGAAAACTCTATAAAGGATCGACATCAAACTCAAAATCCAGTGCATTCTACATTAGTGATCAATCTGTTAGTGAGATAAGAATTTTATTTATTTATATACTAATTCATTATTTTTGATTCTTGAATTGTTTCTCAAAAATCATGGCCTTGTAAATTTATTTTTTTCTCTAATTTGGGCTCAAAAGCATTATTTTTCACTATCCTTCTTTTTTTTTAAATTTTTCACCTAACGATTAGTGTTGAGGACTCACAATAAACATAATTAATTATTATTTATAATTTTACTTTATTTTCACTTCCCATTTATTCAAAAATTCATCACCATCCTTCTCTTTGTCTGGTGGTTTTATAGATATTGGTCTTGTTCATTACGTGATAAAAATATGAGACCACAATCGATTGATTTGGGATAAATAGAAAATATCAAGGCATACAAAAGGGATGTTGTGTGATGATGGATCATTAAATAAATTCTAGATTGGTTACCATAAGGGTTGAATGAACAAGGTAATTTGGACAATGTGTGTAGTGGTTTTAAATTCTATTTCTATCCATAGATATCCAAAATCAACATTTGTAGGCACCACATACAAGAAAGTGTTGTTCAAAAAATCTCATGGAATAATCAGGGGTGAGAATAGTGATGAAAGGTAGTTTTAAAAAAATTGAGAATTTTGGATTCAATGGATGAACACATGGTGTGTGTTTTGGTGTCGCACATAATGTATTTTCAAGGTAGAAATGACTAAGTTTTTAAGAGGAGATAAGTCCACACACTGTGTAATCCAAGGGGACACACCATAAAACCCTATGATGGATAATATAGTGTCTATAGGGATTACATGACCAACTATCCATTTGGACACACAATATGGGTTGTTCAAGACCAAAAAATTTGCACCATCGGTCTTATATATCTTGGACTCCCTAGTAGTAAATGTTGAGTGAGTCAGCTGAGGCTACATGCCATATACCCTCTTGGGCACACTGTGAATTTAGGCCTTTAAACAACATGAACTATGATGATAAATTATAAGTATCCCAAATATAAAAACATGTAGGTGTACCACTACACACTATGTGGTGAGGTAGTACATTACTTGACAATTTCTAAGGGGCTACACGCCATGGACCCTTGTACTACATATGGTGTACTTTTTTCATCCTTAGTGGATATTTTATATGTCCTTGTATGAGACTCATATTTGGGAACTCATGTAGTCTATCTTGATAGATATTCCACATAGAACATGATGGTGTGAATCTCTTCATCCTCAGTGGCGAGACATGAGGTGATATGAGTATTTTAGTATCCTTATATCCATAGGACTGATGATTTGGATCAGGCACATTGATCAGAGTATTCTCAAGTTTATTACTCCCATAGAGATGTTTCGATATTAGGTAATGTAACCCCTCATCTCAGATAGGGTTTGGTACTCCCCCATGAACATAGCATGTGGTTCCTCTATCTATGTAGCCAGTACTCCCCCATCTAAGATCACTAGTGTGTAACATGTCCTCCACTGGGGTTGGTTACTCCCTCATTTGATACTTATCCTTCAGTGAGTTGCGGGTCCAACACTATAGTTCCATAGAGGTTAAATGGGTTTCTTGTTCATTAATATGGCATCATGATGTTTCTTTAAGATTATATTATGGTAGGGCTATAAAGAGTGGTACTTTCCCCTATGTATTGAGTTTTCTTCTTTTTAGTATAGATGGTATCCTTTTATGGGTTATTCCTTTATTCTTATCTTGTAGTTCTAAGCTGACTAGTTTTCTTTCTTATTCATTTGTGGTTTTTCGGGTAATCCTATGAGGTATGTATATACTCACCCATACATTGAAATTTTCTACCTCATGTTTCATGTCATATGCATATGACATGAAGTTCAATAATGACCTTGGTGGACACAATATTGGTTGAGCTTAGTGGTACCTGGATATAGTGGTAGTGGATAGTGTTCATACCTGGAGCTTGATCATTGTGGAGATATTTTCACCATATCTATTTAGGCTAGTTTTCTTCTTTAGGTTTTTGGGTGTATATCATTCACCCTTTTCATTATGATTTTTACTATGGTTGTATATTTTTGGATCTTAGAGTCCATCACATGTATTTTATATTTATTATAGTTATATTATTTGTATCCTGTATTGTTAATATATCCTATTTGTAGATGTGTATTTGGGTAAAAATGTATTAGTATAAGGCCTCCCATTATGTGTGATATATCTACTCAGTGCTAGTCACCAGTCCCTAGCCTATTGGAGGATGACTAAAGGTGGAACCCTCAATTTATCACCACTAAGGAGGGGTTTCAATGGGTTGGGTCATTTCATTTTGAGCATGGAATTTTTTTTAAATTGATTCTCAAAGGATTATCCATAAAATTTTAACCTTTTCTCTCACATTGTATTAAAATAATTATTTTTCATTATCCTTATTTTTTTCTATTTTTTCACCCAAAATCATTGGTAGGGATTTTTAATAACCGTAATTATTTCCTATATATGATATTCCTTGTTTTTTCCATCCCCTTTCTTCATGACTTAATCACCAACCTTTTTCTTTAGCCAATGGTCTGATAAATATTTATTTGTTTTGGTTCAAAAGTGAAATCATGGGATAAAATAAATTTATTTGGTCTTGGAAATGAAGATCATAGAATACGAAGGGATTTTGAGTGAATATGGGTCATTGGAGGTGTGTTTTTTTAGTTACTCGAAGGTAAATGATGAGGGAGGAATTCAAACTATGTGAAATCTAGTTGAAAATTACTTTTTCAGTCAAAGATAGTTTGCAATAAAATTTTAGAGGAACAACATTCATAAACAAGGTGCTTAGAGAAGCTTCATGTTTAATTGGGGGAGAGAACAATGATAATACTATTTTCTTAGAATTTTGTATAATCTGGGATCAACGGTATGCACACATATTGTTTGTTTCTAAATCACACACCCTATTGTTTCCTAAAAGTAGCACCTGAGGTTTCGATAAAAGATAAGTATCACACACCATGTAAACTAAGGAAAAATATCATGTAACCCTATGCCAATGAGCATTTTGTTTATAGTGAGTACACACCTAAGTGTCCATTTTTTCAATACATGGATTATAGATTAGGACCACATACCACACACCTTTGGCCTTACATTCCTCGACCTACATATAAGTACATGCTGAGTGAGTTAGATAAGTCTATATGTTTTGTACCTTTTGGGTAATACCATGTATTTTAGACATTACATGACATAAACTATGGTGGTACTCACTGAGTACCCCACCGATCTTTCACATCATGTACCCCAAAGCACACGTCGTGTAGGTGAACCATTACACGAC
Organism: Viscum album; assembly: GCA_963277665.1. Classification (NCBI taxonomy): domain Eukaryota; kingdom Viridiplantae; phylum Streptophyta; class Magnoliopsida; order Santalales; family Viscaceae; genus Viscum; species Viscum album. Next base: position 898,591,538 of record OY728160.1, on the reverse strand, counting down.
ATGTGGTGGGGAAATACATGGTTAGATTATTTCTAATGGGTTACATGTTTTGTACCCCAATAGTAAACATCTTGTAATTTTTATAGCCTTGGTGGCTCATTTGAATCTCCCTCCATAGGACTTATAATTGGGAGATAAAGTAGGCTACATTTGGTATTTTTACATGTAGGTCATGGTGGTTCACTTATCTTTAGCCTTGGTAGTGATACATAAAATGATATGAGAGGTTTAGTATTCTTTTCTCCATAGGGATGATGGTAGGGATCAGGCACAGTTATCTAAGAATTCCTAGGGTTGGTACTCCCCTAGTGGCATATGAATTTTAGGGTATAGATCCCCTACATTTTAGATAGGGTTAGGTACTCCCCCAAAAACATGGTTCATGTTCCCTCTATCTATGGAGTTGGTACTCCCTCATTTAAGAGCTCAGGTAGGGAATAGTTCCTCCAATGGGGTTGGTTACTCCCTCATTTGGCACTTATCATTTGGAAAGGCATGGTCCCCCACTATAGTTTTAGAGAAGTGATGTGGTTTACTAGTTGGGTAGTTAAGATTATTCATGTTGCTTATTGATTCTCCTATGGATGGGATATATTGGGTGGGATGTTCCCCTATTTCCTATGTTCTCTCATTTTTAGCATATATGGGTTTCTTTTTTATGGTTTATTCCTTTATTCACATCTTGTGGTTCTAACTTGATTGGTTTTCCCAATTTTTTCTTTATGATTGTTGGGGAACACGACTAGGTTTATTTATACTAACCCTTGTATGCACATATTTTCATGCATGTTTTTTGAATTATGCATATGATAGGAAATTTAGAGGTTACCTAGATGAAAATGATAGTAGTTGAGCTTAGTTATTTTTAGAGGTGATTGTACAAATAGTGTTCATTCCTGGAGCTTAATCATCACATAAATCTATACACCATAATTATTTAGGTTGGTTTTATTATTTGGGTTATTTTGGAATATATCTTGCCCCTTTTTAATATTATTTATACTTTGGTTATGCCGTTGTGGATGTTAGAGTCTGTCACATGTATTATATATATATATATATATATATATTATTTAGATTCTTTTTATATTGCATTATTATTATATCTTGTGTGGTGATGTGTATTTATGTGCAGTTTCATAAGGATATGGCCTCTCATTATGTGTGATATGCCTACTCAGTGCTAGTCACATACCCTTGGCCTATTGAAGGTGGCCTTGGGTGGCACAATCAGCTCATTACCTCTTGGGAAGGATCTTGGTGGGTCCGGTCATGTCAGTGTGGTATCAAAACAGGTCTGTATTGTGGAAAAGATTTTGAGTTGGTGTCTCATGAGGACTGGTTTGGGAATTTTGGGGAAAATGTGAGAGGGTATTAAGTTTTACATTCATCCTATAGAACCTATTATTGTGCAACAACCAACATATCTATTTACCAGGACTCTAATAACTTGTGTTTCAACTCAGTTAACTAAGACACTGATTATAGGTGAAAATGAATAGTAAATCCATCATATAGAAATGGTTCATTGATTTCCATGATGTTCATAATATAGATTCCTTGATATGATTTTCTAAACATGGTCAATACTATAAAATTTATAGGATTCCTCCATAAAGACATCTGGATAAGACCTTGTGGCAGGGTCATGACATGCCCATGCTAATGACTACGCATCATGTCACCAACCAAATAAGTGATGTGGATTATATATAAAGACTATATCATGAGGTATTACCACTTATAATGCAAGGATTATTAACTCTATTTGTTTATCAGCATGTAGGACCACATCCCCTAGTGCAAGAAGATGTTCCTCCACACGTTGTGGAATCGATTATTCTATTGGAGTATGATGAGGATGAATTTAGGATGAGTATGATACATTATTTTTAGTGATAGATATATCTCATGTTCTAAGGTAATCATGATCCTCAGGTGTAATTGAACTGGACTGAGATAGTGGACCAAGTATTCCAAATTATTCATACACCTATAAATCATATTATTATACTATAATCTAGTCTTATTCACAGTAAAATGATTCACTAGTGGGCCTTGATCATCCAAACCCATTATGAGATGAAACTTCTTGGGAAAGAGTTTGAAAAAAAAATTCCACAAGGAGTACTACGTGATGAAATTGATTTTTATGTGCATTCAAGAGCTGTTGAAGTTATATTTTAGTTGCATGCATATTTCTAAGTACACATCTAGATTCACTGATTTCATAAGTTACTCCCTTTAAATGATTCATGATGGATTATTTTGATCATGGAAGTTTGTGCATGACCTCCATAGATACATTTGATCATGTATGGTTTCCCTTTGTATCCCAACTTATATCAAGATTCTAGAGAAATCCTTGGTAATGAAGAGCTTTTTAGCAGAGGGATAAAAGGTTATTGGCACTGGTGGCAGTCATTCAGGACCATGTTAATTAGCTATAGTCATCTGATACCAAGCATTGGGATCATGATACATGATGTATTCACATAAGTTTTCTTATACCCTAATAATAAAAGCTCATGATTCCTGTAGGGGATCTAGTTAACCAAGTAATAGTATTCACTATAGATGTAGAGGATAGGGTCACTTAGCATATTACTTCCCAATATGTTGTGCTACTAAGGTAAGTTAAGTAATTTATTAACCTCCATGTTATAGGAAATGATTCAATAAGGGACATCCAAATAGAAATTATGGAGTTCCTCATGGATGCATCCTTGGTAGAGGAGCTGGTGGTGTTCTATGAGGATGAGCTAGATAATGATTCAACATTCTATTTACACTACCTCTAGACCCTGGAGGTCTACACCAGGATAAGAGGGCTACTGGTCTGGGATGTGTCCAAATACAGGGTATTGAGTATTTATACCAAGAAACACCTAACATGATTTGATTTATTATATATGTCTACTATACTTTGGAACCCATACTTGTAGAAATTTTCATAGACCATTCTTTTGTAGATGAATCCCTAGTTCAAGATTTAGAAACTCTGATGAAGCCCCTAGACCGACCCATGTATCTAGATACTCCTATAGAAATAGATCTCGTACTCACCCATATCTGATGAAATTGTGATCTTACACTTGATAGAGAAAGGTTTTTATGGGATCTCAAAGTGAATGTGATAAATCCTTATTGTGCTGTCCTTGGTGGGGACTTGATGTCCTCGGTTAATACCAAGATTTACTTCTACAATCTAAGAGTGGTGTGATTTCAATATGATGGATCAATATTTTTCTTTGACGGTGAGTGGGACCTATAGTTTAGGTTAGTAGGACCTATGTGTAGAAAATTGTATCTTATCACCCATTAGTTGGTGAGTTTGGATCTATGTGTGAAGGATTCTTAGAAATATTAGCTTTTTGAAGTTAGGTAGTATTTATATGTTTTTTCTAAGGATGAACTAATATTTCCCCCTTGAATAAATGTTGAATTATGCATTGATATGTACCGTAGAACCACTCTAATATCTTCATTAGCTTATCAGATGGACCCAACTGAGGTCATGGAGTTGAGGTTACAATTGTAAGACCTTATCAGAAAAGGTTTCATCAGAACCAATGTGTCCTTAGGATAGATCCAGTGTTGTTTTCCAATAATTTGGATGAGATCTTGATGTTTTTTGTTGACTATCGCCTCCTGAATTAGGTGACAGTCAAGAACAAGTACCTTATACCGAGGATTGAAGACTTAATCAACTAGCATAAGGGAGCAAAACTATCATCAAAGATTGATCTTAGGAATGTCTATCAATAAATTTGGGTTCATGAAGAAGATATCCCAAATATTGAATTTTGATGTTTCTATGACCATTATTACTTTTTGGTGATTCCATTTAGAATAAAAAAAGACCTAGTGGTGTTCATAGGCCTTATGAACCAAATCTTTCATCCCTTATCAGAATTGTTTGGGTTGTCTTTATCGATAACATACTTTTCTATTTATCATTGTAAGATAACTATACTTTGAAACTAAGGATTTTTATGGACCTACTTTAAGAGAACTAGTAGTACTAAAATCTATCGAAATGTCAATTGTAGATCTGAGTGGTTAACTTCATAGGAAATTTCATCTTAGTGGGAGGAGTAGCTATATACTTGGAAGAGATCGAGGAAATACTAGCTTGGGATCCACATAATAGTGTGTTCAAGGTGTAGAATTTCCTTGGGTTGGAAGGTTAATACTATAGATTCATGTAATATTTCCCTAAAATTATGGTCCACATGCACTATACAAAAAACACCATTTAACGATGGATTTTTAGATTTACACAACTATTTAATCCACCAATAAATGATCAATGATGATTTTCTGAAACAACCATGGACACATGGGTTAGGTATTATTTTCTATGATTTAAAAAAAAACATTTCCCATCATTTCATATTAGTTTTTAATAGAAATTTTCTTTTAATAATTTTTCAATGACGAATATTTTAAAAAATTATTTATCGATGGTTTTTTATTTTTTTATTATTGTTTCTAATATTTCATAATTTTTTAATTATAATTATAAATTATTTATTAGACCTTCCCAGTAAAATTAAGCACATATATGTATCGGGTGAGATTTATACCCCTTAATTTTTAGTTATTCTTTAAAGCCTTTACTACTCCACCAAACCATTCATGTGGTGTCTAAACAAACATTAATATACTTATATATATATATAGATAAATATAGATAGATACAAATATATGAGTACAAATATTTATCCACAATTTATATATACATACATACAAATATATATAAATATAAATAAATTTACATAAATATATTTAAATATATGTATTTATTTATAATTAAATATAATTATATTTAAATATAAATATATATTAATATATATAAATATAAATTCATATAAATATATATAAATATAAATAATTATACCAAAATACATACAAATATCTATAAATATCTATAATTATATATATAATTATAAATTAAATACACATAAATATATATAAATTATAAATAAATAAACATAAATATATATAAATACATAAATAGATATAAATATACATATATGAACACATAAATAAACACACACACTTATGTATATAGATACACTTCCCCACATAATATATATAAATATATATATAAATATAAATGCATATAACTATTTATAAATATACATAAATATATATAAATATCTATATATATTAAAACACACATAAATATACATATATAAAAACATATATATATATATATCCACATAATATCAAGAAAATATCCCATTAGAGAAAAGATCTAGGGTCCAAAAGATTTGTAAAAAATGATAAGAAGTTTTATAAATAGAAAGTAAGATGTTTTCCTCAATTGCATCAGGAAAAGCATGAGTCTAAAAAATATTTCAAAAACCCACACCCAAGTTGGAAAGAATATCACCATCCTTGTTTCCTTCCCTGTACGTGTGCGATACTACAAATTCAATGTGTTGGTATTAGTTCTTTCAATATTCCTAAGAAGTTATCAGTCTCTGGGAAAGAGAGATTATGTTGATCTTGATAGCATTCACAATGAAAGAATACTCCACTTCTAACCATACCTTTCTTAAATTTGAAAATCATTCAATATTAATTTCATGAATGACATCCTCTATTTCCATTTCATAAGCCACAACTAGTCTAAAGTCTTTAAAGAAGCAGGTTTGAGGTCCTCCTTTAGAATCCATGAAAATCCCACCACATCTTTCTGGACCCAGGTTGCCTTTAACCACTCCATTAGCTGTAATTTTTATTAAAACTGCACAAGTCTTTTTTTAAATAATAGGAATATAACCAAGATATCATCTATAGTTTCCTCAAATGGATAGTATATCAAATACAGTTAACTCTCGAATGGAATTCCTAATTGTGGCAGATTAAAGGGGATTGTCCATTTTAACTGATGAGAATAAGTTGGTCAAGGCCTGTTAGAGATTAATGTTCTGAATATTGAACCTTTAGAGGTTCCTATTCCACCAAATAAGGTGATAGGTTTCTGACACTACATCCATAAAATGCTTTTTAAGCAAGGTGTATTTTACAAGCTACAGTAGTATACAAGTAGTTCTGAGATAGATTGAATAATAAAGTGACTGATTTAAAATTAATCAATGTCAAAGAACCATAATTCAACAAAAAAACATCATTAAAATAAACTATACTCAGTAGAATCCTTACCTTTCTTAAAAAACTATACATTGAGAATAAAATAGTACCAGTGTTCCCCAAAAATCTCTAAGTAGGAATATTGTTATAAAAATATCTCCATAAAAATGGATTTTAAAGGTATAATATAAGTCTCAAAGAACTACTAAGTTGATTTAGATATGGATGTTGGGATACCCATGAGGTATTGATGGAATAGATTACTTGTTAATGTTCCATTTCTATATGGTTCCAAAATCAGAAAATCATTATTAGGAAAATAGTTATAATAGAATATATGCTCCTTAATCTAGATAGGAAGTATATTTAGTTGATCATTGTAAAATTTCTAACGTTCCTGACCTTTCCTTTTTATTTTCTAGATGCTCAGTTCTGCTGAGAGGGAGTTCTGTGGTGTTCTATAGGCTAGGGGAGTGGTCATGGCCATTTTGGGGATCACCATTCCCTGGTGGTGGGTATGGTGAAGGAAGTTTTTGTAGATAATGGAGTCAAAAATCCATTTTGGAATGGTCTTGTGGTGTGTGGTTCACCACAGGCAACAATATAGATTTTCAATCTATTTTAGAGGTTGTTTTGGTCATGGTGTCCTCATGTCTGAAATAGGAAACTGGAAATATCTAGGGTGGGAATTGCACTAGGAATGGATTCTTAGAGGCCCTCTTATCTGAAACTGGTAACAAGACATCACCATGACTTTGGTAGAGGCTATGGTGATGGAAAACAACCAATGGTTAGAAAACACACCCTATCAGAATCTGTTTCTAGATGGAACACTAATAAAAACCATATCTATGGTGGTGGTCATGGTGGAATCCATGGTGGTTGTTATTCTTGTTTTCAAACAGATGAAATCATGAATGTTATTTATGGATCTTGGTTTTGGTTGTAGAAACCACATATGTTTACATTATGCTAACATTTTTTCTATTATTTTACTATATAGTATTTTATCAATGTTTATCTTATGGTTTAGCATGCTTTTTTTATTTATAAATTAGATAAATAACATAAAGCTAATAATTATTGTTTAATATATAAAAAATAATTTAGTAATACTTATTGGTTAAATAAAAAAGAGTCATGTTTAATTTAATTTTTTCTTCCTTTAAGTTTGTTGGGAAAAGGAATTTATTCTTGAAAGTATGTTTAATATCTTGTAGTTGTAGATCGTCGATGCCTTAGGTTTTCTGTGGTTGTAACATGTGATAAATGAATTATTTAATTCAATTTGGTAAAAAAATGGTTGATAAAAACAATTGTGTGGGGATGAGAAATCTTTTTTTTCTTATTAGGTTCATATTCCATGGTTTTAGGGCCTAACTTCCCTATTTATTTTGTTGTTTTATTACTAACTTGTATGTTTACTCTGGATAAATATTATTATTATGAGACATAGTGTGAGCCTGATATTGCTTATTTCCTATATATATATGGGTAGGGAGGACCATTTTTGTGGTAACAGTTGACCCCTATAATGGAGGGATGGATGATGATAGGTGTGGTGGTATTGGGGATGGAACCAAGACTGATGAAGTTTTTTAAAGCTGATCTTCTCCAGTATTATGTTGAAATTGGGAATTATTGCATGATAATGAAACTTATTTAAAGTCTGAATGATCAAGACATTTTTTTTATTCATTACTTACTCCACTTCTTAATGTAGATTTATGTTCATGGTTAATGAATCTTTTATGGTATCTTTTGATGAGTCCTAAATTACCCAAAATTAAGGAATGATAATGAATCTTAAATAATTTAAGCTAAAGGGTTGGAGTCTTGATGAAATTTTGAAATGATGATAAATATTGAGGAATCATGGGAGTGGTTTGATTATATCTGGAGGGCATTGTTTTTTTATAATAGTTAAATTAATTTTTAATTGTGTAAAATAAATAATTAATTATAAGTATTCTTATAATGATTGTGTGCTTATAGGATATCTAGTCCTATGTTATGTGATTTCATAAACTATCCCACCCATTTTGGTAGGGAAATAGACACTATTTAACTCTAGAGGGTGCTTTCTCAAACATCTAGGTTGGTGAGGAACGGATGGCCAATTACCCCATCTTTCCCTGCTCTCTTGTCTGGGTAGTATTATGTGATGGTATGCATGGTGGTTACCTTTCCCATATATATGTGTGTAGAGGGTTGTAATGGATTGTGGTTATTTCACACACATTTATCTCTGCATATAGTATCCTAAGTATTATTATAATTTTTTCATGTATGGTTTTTGATAGATTGAATTATAATACATGGTGTGCGGGCTGTGGTGGATCCTAGAAACTACTCAGTTGCTATCTATAGATTTAGTTATTGATTATGAGATAATTTGATTAATGGGGTGCATGATATGTGTTGATCGTGAGATGATGTGATGCACAAGATTCATTATATGTTATAGTTGGATAGGTTTATTCATGCATGCTAACTTTTTAGAGAGAGATGGCTTAGGATTTGTGACAATGGGATAGAGTGGAAAACCAATGGGGAAGTGGTAGTAATGTACCTTCATTTTATAATATTTTAGATATTATATTATTACTTTTATATGATACTTTGTGAGATAGTCATGGTAAGTATGGAAACATTTCATACCTGATTAGGTGGTGAGTCATATTTACTTGTTTATTTACTGGGATTTAGTATAATTTCTTTATCTTTTGAATGAGAGGATCTGAGTAGGATCTTACTAAGTGTATCGATTTTACTCACCCTATATATATAAACATTTTTTCAAGGTTTTAGGATTTGGTTGGTGATTGGGTTTGACATTACTATATTGGGGTGTTAGTCAAGATCTTTTTAGGCTTCTAGGTCAATGAAAAGTTTTTTATTTTGGTTCTTATAGTTACTTTTTATTATTTTTCTAGTTGTATGAAATTACATTTATGTATTTGGGATATTTTTTTTAATCTTAATCATGCTTTTCTGGGTGGTTACATATTATCTATCATTACCCATGTTTTCCTAGAGGGTAATTCCTCTCATATGTGTGTATGATATACCATCAATGCTTGTCTCCAACCCATGGACTACTGAATATGGGATTTGGCCATTATTATTTACCTTCTCTTATTTATAGCCTGGGAGGGGAACCCTTGTGGGGAGTGGGTATGATAGAGTGGTATGAGAGGGCTAATTGAGGTATAAGATAGAGTTTTGAGGTAGTCACTGGTGAGGACTGTATGGGTTGGTATGAAAACCATGTAAGATGAGCCTAATAAGTAATGTAAACAAGGGAGACCATGTAGGAAATGAGTATTTATGGCCCCTATGATTCTATGTTAGGACCTTTAAGTTTACTAAGACTACTAAGTGAAGTAATACTGGTTGTAGGGTAGAAACCTAAGAAATTATTTTGCGTCATTTTTTTTCTATTCTTGTGTTTCAAATGGGTAGTCCTTGGGATTAAACTGAACCTTAATTAAATAGTTAATCATAAATATGTTATATTTCTTATGTAGTAGTCACAAACTGTTTTTTCTTTTGTAAGTATGTCTCCAAATTGATTTCCTCATCAGGTTCACACTGAATATGTTTAGCATGATGCACTGGTAGATCACTGTAGAGTAGAGGTAGATGATGATGATACATGGAGGATAAAACTATGAGAATTGTAGCATTAGATTCTGAATAATTATGAGGAATATGTTTTATACTTAGTGATAAAGGACTTGTTGAATGAGGTGGAGATAATCCTCAGTTCGATTAGAGTTCATAAGGAGAACTAGGTTTCATTAGCGGTGATACTTCCACATAGGATAATCAATAAATGATGGTTCTTATTTCTTTGGGATCATGAGGAGTCGGATGTCTCATGGTAGAAGTTTCAAGATCAGTTCTGAGACAAATTTATTTCATTAACCATTAAGGTGTCTAGTCTCCAAGATATTCTTACCCTTTTACAATGGAGTTCTAGTGTATGGGAGTTTGGGATCTGTTTTAGGATCCTTCTTTGATATTCTTCAGAACCATTTCTAGATGAGGAGGCTAAGGCAAGAAATTTCAAAGAGTCTTTGCATCCGGAGTTATAGATCCAGGTCACCCCATTTATGCTTCTGATGTATCTTGAGGTGTTGGAAAGATAATAGGTTATTGAAAGGATACCGGTTAAAACCAAATCATCATGATAGGGGAGTTATTAGGAATCTCCAAAAAGTAGAGCTATTTTCTATGGTTTTCACTTTCATGGACAGAAGAATTTTTAGACATTCGAGGGTAGGTCCCATCCCTCACCAGCTCATTTATCCTAGGGTGGAAACTCTTAGAACACTTATTAGGTATCAAAAATATATTTCTATTATTTAGGGAATATTCGTTAGCAGAGATAATTTTTGAGATTTCTAAGTAGGCATTTAGTGGTAGGTGTTCTAATTTAGGTTCCACCATTACGATAGTTTCAGCCGAGGAAGCAGCAATTGGGTTCTCCATATTTGGATCAATATAGGTGATACGATGCAAGTAGAAGATAACCCTATAACACTACTCATCCTTATAGATTATATCACGGTAGTAGAGGGTTTCATCATTAGGGTCATATAGGCCATGGAGTAGGTTATCACAAGTTTCAAGCTTTGGATTTACCAGCACCTAGAAAGTCAGACATAGTTTGAGGTAACCTTTACTTGTTTTATACATAGTTTCATGATTTGTTTGATTTAATATCTACACACTCATTTATATCACCTACTCTAGTCCCTGATTTTTGACATGATGTGCAGAGGCTTCCAATGACCTTGGTGTTGACTATGTTAGTTGGAGGTCAAGCTTATCTAATTGAAGTATGTAGATATTGTGATCTAGTGCTGGGGAAACACTGATCTAGGGGAGTCTTCCTATGCGTTCATATACAATTATATGACATCATCCTCGTTATATAATGGTTGTATTCAATTAATTCTATCATGGATTTATTTAGTATTAAGATTGTTTATATGATGTTGATGGAGAGTTTTCCATGTTCATTGGCAAGCGAGACCCTTGGATAGGCCGAAGACATATTCTATACTTATCTTCCTTGATGATCAAGTTAATGTTGAGTTAATCTGAATTCATGTCAATGGTGTTTCTATGGGTTGTGTAAGAGTACCCTAATTTCTTTCTAGAGGAGTTTGTTTCATTACCCCCTCGATGGGAGATCGATTTTGGGATAGATCTATAGTTAAGAACTTATCAAAAATTGATGTATCTATATAGTATGTCTCCTTTTGAGTTTTGGGGTCTGTGGGTATAGTATCATTGATATCTTTTAGTGAGTTTTTTTTCTCATGAGTGTGTCACCTTGGGTGTCACAAGTTTTTCTTGTAAAGAAGGATAATGGTATCCTATTTATATGTATCGATTATCATTTCTTGAATCAGGTGATATTAAATAATCACTATCCTATTCTATAGATTCCATAGATTGATGACTTATTAAATCACCTAAAGGGAGCTATTTAGTTCTCAAAGATCGATCTATGATTGGTAAGTCATCATATGTGGGTGAAGGATGAGGATATACCAAAGGTTATTTTCTGATTTCATCATGGGAATTATGGGTTCATTGTAATGTTGTTAAAACTGAATAATACCCAAGCTATTTTGATGGGATTTATGAAAATAGTGTTCTGATAGGGTTTGGACTAGTTCATGGTGGTTTTCATTGATGAAACCATTTTGTTCTCTATGTTTGTGGAAGAGCATGAAGATCATCTTTGAATAGCTTTGGGAGTTCATCATTATCACCAGTTGTTTGGGAAGCCATCAATGTGTTAAATTTATGCTCTTGACTTTCATTTCTTTTAGAATTTTATGTCCCATCATTTTATATCCATGGATCCTTCAAAGATCGATGTAGTTGTTTCTTATGAATCCCCAAGAATATTGTATAGGTGTGAAGATTTCTTTGTCTTGAAGGATATTATTAGAGGTTCATACTTGAATTCTCTTAGATTTCAACCCCTTTAACTACCTTAACTAGAAAGTATTGAGAATTATTACAGACTAACTATTTTCAATAATATTTTGAGTACCTGAAGGGGAATTTATTCAGTTCCCCATTTCATCATTTTCTAGAAGAGGGGTTGAAGTTTGAGGTCTACTATGATGCTTCATGTATGGGATTGGGAAGTATCTTAATGTATTAGAGATCTATTTCTTCTTATAAGTCATAGTATTTATGTATCCATTATTGTAACTATGCTACCCATGATCTCTATTTGGTATCAATTGTGTTTTCATTGAAGTTTTGGTGATACAACCTTATCAGAGAATGCTTTGTGGTTTTTACTGATCAAAACAACATGAGGTGTGTTTTCTACCAGTATAACCTAAACTTGCGATAGTGATGATGGATGAAATTCTTACAGTAGTATGACTTAAATATTTCCTATACCCCAAGAATGGGTAATTTTGTGGCTAATTCACTAAAAAGTATGTTAGGGAAAGATTTCATGCATGAGTCTTGATATTCTTGGAGAGTGATAAAAGATCTATCAATGATGCAACTCGATATAGGAGAGGTTGGTGGAAGAGGATTCCTTTTGTTAGATGATGGAATAATAATATTTAGTATAGAAATTGTAGGATTCGAATATGTGGGATTATGAGGGGAATTTTGGTGATATTGAGTTTTCTATGGTGAAGCCTCTAATGGTTGGTTTGAGGATGATTTTCACCAGATGTTGTTCTTGGAGAGTATTTTCATTCCTTTGATGATGTAAGATGTATTTCTCTATAATTTCCATAGCTCACCCATAATAGTAAATCCAATCATGATAAATATGTGCCATGCTTTGATAGTTTAGTTTTTTGTGGCATTGGTCAAAGCATTTAGTTTCTAAGTTCATGTCCTGATGTTTAGTCTTCTAGAAGTTAAAATATGAACATCGTGTTCCCAGTGGTTTTCTTTAATTATTAGATGTTATTCAGTGGAAGTGGGGGGAAATATCTATAAAATTAATCACTATTTAACCTTGACCTCATGGAGGTTATGATGATATATGGTTGATTGTGTATTTATTGACAAATTATTCTCACTTCTTAGCAATCAAGGAGTGGTGAGGCACTATGGAGATATGAGAATGATCATATCTGATCATAATCCTCTCTTCACCTCCAGAGTTTGGATTGGTCTTTATCATTATTTTATCTCTCAATTGTGACTTATCTCTACTTTTCATCCATATATGAATGGTAAAATAGATCAGACCATCTAGACACTTTAAGACATCTCGTATTCTTATGTCTTGGATTTTGGAGGTTTGAGATGATGCAATTACCTTTGGTCACGTTTTCTTTCAAAAATAGTTTCCACTCCACCATCTTTATTTCCTCATTTGAATCTTTGTATATCTAACCTTTATATTCTCCATTGTTCCATATTGGGGTATAAGAGACATCAATTCTTAGGTTAGAATTAGTGTCGAGCAGAATAGAGATAGTTTAGGTGATTTGTGAGAGGATAAATACATCAAATGATTATCAAAATTCCTATAATCACCATAGGAGGATACCTCTAGAGTTTGATGTTGAAGATCATGTGTTCCTAAATGTGGATGTTCATTGTTGGATGTGATGATTTGGTCATGGGATTAATCTTTCAATCTTGTTTTTTGGACTTTTCAAGGTGTTTGATCATGTTGGAGTCATTTCCTATTAGATATCACTTCCCCCATAGATGATTTGGATACATGATGTATTTCATGTGTTGAATCTATACTTATATATTCATGATTATTATCACATTATTGAGTGGGGTTAAACTGACATTGATGATGACATGACCTTTTCAAAGTAGCCAATAGAGATCTAGGGCCACTAAGAGAAGGTGTTGTGTGTGAGTGTTATTCCCTAGGTTCATATCCATTGGAAACATGATGGCATGGAGGAGACCACCTAGGAATGTGAGTAGTAAATATTCACTAAGTAACCTTAATTTTTTTGATTTTTAGATATATTTTTTTGTGTTTATGTTTTACAGTTGTTGACCATTTTTGTCTTAGGATATAGTTTTCTCTTATTCAATGCCTTTCTTATGGCCATACAATTATTTAAGAGGTATCCCTTTGAGAGAGTGCTTGGGATATTTTTTTTAGTGTTTCATGATTTTTAACCTTATTTTTTTAAGTGAGGTGGTTGTGTCCTGTGATGAATAGATTCTTGAGAGGTGTTTCATAGGGTGATTGTTTGGATGACCCATTTTTTCTTCTCTTAGTGTTTGGATTTAATTATAAAGGATGAAAATTGTTTTCTAGGTATCTAATGTAATGGCCCATAACTTCCTATAATTTTAATTTCTTTTTCCTAAGGTTTGGTGGTGTAACATCCCATTACTATTCTAGGTATTCCTAACCCATCTTGTGTAAAATTATTATCATGTTAAATGGTAAAAAATGGCTTATCATTGAAAAATTTTATTTTTTTTAAACACGTCACGGAAAGGTAAATCGCCCAATTAATACTCCAGAATATTCAATTAAATATTTTCTGAGTTAAACACTGAGTAAGTATGAGTTTTCAAGGCCCAAAAAGGCTCAGAAAAGAAAAAATAAAATTATTAAATAAAATATATTAAGTGTTTCCTTTTTATTCAAAATATTTAAAAAACTCCAAAATGATGTGTTGTTTGAGAAATTTTAGATCACTATTATGTCTGAAATATGTTGTTTACCCTGGGAGGGGTATAACATTCAAAGGCACCATACATTTGTAGGTATCGCTCATGAGATAAAGTTATTAAATATTATTAATATATTATTTATCAAAAATAATTAAATATCATTCAAATGGTGTGTCTTATAGGAAATTTGAGACCGCTGATGGGTCTTTAATGAGGGGTTTACCTTAGACAGAGTGTGACATTTGTAAGAATTGGTCGTTTGGACGTATCGCTCACAAAAATAACACTTTTTTATTTTAATTAATTAATTATTCTAATTTTTCATTAATAAATCATTAATAACTCTCAAACTATTCATCATTTGAGAAATCTGAGACCACCGTTGTGTCCAGAATGAGGTTTTTACCCTAAAAGGGGCATAACATCAATGCACAGCGGTCATTTGGTATTCTTTAATTTTTTTTAAATGTTAAATTGTTGATTTATTTATTTTATTGAAATTTTTAAGTAGGGAATATTCATTTTCTTCCACATCGAACAGAAACCTCCATTTTTAATGCACAATAGAATTTGGAACCTTGGATTTCAACCGTTTTTTACCCATTAAATGTTGAAACACATTAATCAGATGAAATTATTGACTCTATAATCAATTTTCCAATTCAGTTTTGGATTTAATGTGTGTTTAAAGGAGGGGTTATATATCCTATGATTCTAGGGTTATAAATAGTGGAACGATTTTTTGTGGCTCTTTGTTTATGTGATCGAGTTTGATAATCTCTAGAAGTCCTATATGCACGACATTCGAAGATCCTTTGATTCGATCAGTTGTTTTTCCTTCTTCCTTCGCACCTCCTTTAGTTTTAGGCATTGCACATAAGGTGTTCTACTGTGTAATATGTTAATTATTCAATTACTCTCTTAACTTGTCCCTTTGTTAAAATAAAATATTATTGAAGGTAAATTGATTGAATGTTTAAATAATAAATCTAAAGAAAATAATGGTGGATTTTAAATAAAATTATAAAGACCTAAATTATCAAATGATAATTTTAAAATTATCAAATAATAATTTAAATAGGTTTTGAATTATAAAAAGATATATATATATATATATATTGATAAAAGCACTTGGGATAATCAAGATTTAATTAAATGAAATTGGAAAATGATAATTTCAATGAGTTATTGAACAATAATTTCAATATTATCAAAGGATAATTATAAATAATTATAAAATGATAATTACAATGAATATTCAAGAGATAATCATGAATTTTCCAAATGAAAATTATTAAAATAATTTATCGAAGGATAATTATTTAAATTATCAATGAATAATTATAAAGTACTACCACATGTGTTATCGTTTTAATCTAAAGATATTACAATATTGAATGTGGTTTATAATTATTCTGAGGATAAAATTGTGAACATATGTGCTGACATAAAATGATAATTTGGAATTTTATTGAGGATAGTGGAAGTATCATCGCATGTGATAATAAAAATGATAATTCAAGAATTATCGAAGAGATATAATTTATCATCGCATGTGATAAATCTAAATTATAATTTGATAATTATTCCTGAGAGAGAGAATATCATCATATTTGATATTTTAATAAATAATTCAAAAAAAATTATCCATGAGAGATAAAATGTAATCAAATGTAATATTGTATTTCCTTATGAAATAAAATAGAGAGATATAATTATTGAATGAGGTTTATAATTATTCTTATGGATATTTATTACAATTTCATGTCTTAACATAAAATGATAATCCATTTATTATCCAAGAGAGGGAAAATGTAATTGCATGTAATAATTTATTTCCATGTGAAATAAAATAGAAGTTTTTGTTCTAGGAACCCTTGATGAATGTCGAGCATTGGTGTGTTGACACTTACGATAATAATGTCGTGAGGAGGTGTATTGAACCACACTAGGTAGATTTTCGTTGTTGCTGTTATTGGCAACCATGAGGTGGGTTGTTCCATTCTGATCATCCAAATTGACTATCCCTGTATTGCTTGATTTATTTCAACTCTTGATTTAAATTCAATTACTTAAATTGATTTCAATTTATGTAATAAAATCAAATTCCTTTGAATTAGAATATTTTAATTGGTTTTAGCATGAGAATCTGGAAAAACCCCAATTCCATTGAATCGGGGTGCGTGTTTATAGAAATTGGATGATTTAAATTATTTAATTTAAATTGTGAATTTGATGGGAATTTTTTCAATTAAATTATTCAATTTAATTGTGGAAATGAATTTTAAAATTATGGAATTGGTTTTTAATGGACTTCAAACTACAGAAAACGTCTTAAAAATATTTGATAGAAACACAGTGGTTTTATCTGGTGAAAAAGACATGTTTTTGAATAAAACTTATTTTGGTTTTAAATGGAAAGGAATTGGAATTTTTGAAATGTAATAATGGGATTGATCATATTTTAATCAGTATTAAAATATTTTTCCCATAATGTAAGAGCACATGAAAACCTTCGGTAGTTACTGAGTTATTTGGATACACTCTATGCTACGATAACATTCTAAAACATACATGCAACGGGTTACATTCTCGATGGGTTGGTGATGAGTCTCCTTGGGCCAATTTCATAGGGACGTGTGTATACACATTTTTTGAGTTCACATAGAGAGTGTGGAATCCTATAGCTGGTTTATACTATCGTACCTTTTGCAGATTACCATGTTTCTCTCTTGTTTATTTATATTTGAGATATAAATGTATGACAATGTTGTAAAACTGCATTACATGCCTCTGCTGAATTTACATAAACTATTTTATATACTGATTTATTTAAGACATTGTTTTATAAATATTCCATCATTTGAAAATCATTTCTTAAAATATTTATTTCCATCATTTGAAAATGTATAGCATGTTTTGTTTAAATTTGCTTTTGAATTTCCAAACCAGTTTTTTTGAAAATTTAAAGCTTTTATTTGGATAATCTATATTTGGAATGTGTTATGGAATCATTGGTGGAATCATACTAGGATTAGTCTCACACCCTAATTTTTCCTTTGGGTGTTTGTGGACTTTATTCTTTCAGGTTTGATCAAATGGGAAGGGATCTCTTGGAGGTGGATATAACTATTGAGCTTTGGTCTTGGTGAGTTGTGTCCTTAGGGACCTTGGGGTTATTTTACCCATTTAAGTACTTGGGTTATAGTACTTTGGGATTTTTATTCCTTGTTTTATTCTGGTACTCCACTCCCAGTGGAGTTTCTTTTGTTATGCATATTTCCTTGTTTTCTTTTGCTTCTGCATTCTTGAGGAAAAATAGTTACCACTTTTATGGTGTATGATGCCAGGTGCTAGTCACCAACCCATGGGGATTAGGAAAACCATTCAGGCTATGTCAGGGCCATCTTGGTTATCAGGTTACCAGGGTACCCAGGCTGGTTCATGACCGTGGTATTGAGAGGGATTTTGAAGGTGTTCTGGAGGCTAAGGGAGTGTTCCTAGCCATTCTGGGGGTCACCATGCCCTGGTGGTGGGATTGGTGAAGGTTTTATTAAATATAAGGGTTATTACAGGCCATTTGGGTATGGTCATGTGGTTATTGTTGCACCACATCTAGAAAAGGACTTGTCAAGCCATTTTGGAGGATTTTTTTGGGTTTGTTGTCCTCCTTTCTAAAATGAACTACTCAAAATGACCAGGGTGGGCATGGTGCCAGACATGGAATATTAGAGTACCTCTTATCACAAAAGAGGAACATGACCTCACCACACTCATGGTGGAGTCCATGGTGTGGAAAAATTCCTAGTGTTTAGGAAATATTCCCAAGAAGAATCTATTTAGGTATGGCACATTGAACAACAACATGACCATGTTGGAGGATATGGTGGATGTCAGGGTGGTGGTTGAGCTTGATTAGAAATAGTATAAATCATCTTTATTTTCAATTATATCATCTATTTCAATGGTAACCACATTTTTCTTAAATGATTGATATTAAATATAGTTTTTACTCAATTATTCCCCTCTATTAACTGATATGTGATTCTCTTATTTAATTCCTTCGTTTTCCAGACACTTCAGATGAACCTAGGGCATGATTGGGATACTTTCTCATGTTTAGGCTCCATTGATGTATGTTTACACTAATAAGTGTTAGTTATACCCCCTTATAACCCTATGTTTAACTTATTTGGGGCTCCAAACATTGGATCATGGAAGATCGAACACCCTTGGTTCAAGGTTCTGCCTAGTATTCCTTCTTTTGGGGGGTGTTTCTTCTAGTGGTGGTTGATCCTTGGTCATCCATTATTTTTAGATAATAATTTATTTAAACTTAATAAATTTTCAATAAAAAGAAAATTGAGTCTTGGTTTTGTTTGTTGTGATCACATGTGTTTACACCATGTTAATAGTTTGCCTCTTGTTTTTCTAGATAGTGTGTTATCTATGTTTATTCTATGGTTTATCTTGTTTTTTCTGTTTTTCAATTGGATAAAGAATGTAAATCTAGTAATTATTATTGGATAAATAAAAAATAAGTTGGTAATTATTGTTTGAAAAATAATAAATATTCATGTTTAATTGAATTTTTTCATCCTTATAGTCTGATGGAAATAGGAAGTTATTATTGAAATAAAGTTTAATATCGTATAGTTATTTATAGTTGATTACTCAAGTTTCCTATGGTTTTAACCTGTGATAAAATAATTGATTAATTAAATATGAAAAATAATTGGTTTTTTGATAAAAACAATTGTTTGGGGTCAAGCGAGATAGTTTTATTTTGTAGGATGGATGCCTTGGTTTTAGGGCCTAGTTTCCCTTTTTCTTTGTGTGTTTTCTATGGATTAGAAGCCTTGGTATAATGTGTGAAGTGATCTTGGAATGTCTGGTGGTTTGGTGAGATATGGGTGGGGGGATCAATTATGTGGTAGAATTTTTTGCTTATGATGATGGTATGGATGATGGAATGCATCGTGGTTCTAGGGATGGCATCATAACAAATGTAGGGGTTTAAATATGGTCTTACTAGTTGATTTTTGTACTAAAAGTTGGGATGCTAACATGATACTGAAACTGATTTAAATTTTATATGGTTGGGATATTTTTTTATTCTTATTTCCATTCCTCACAACTTAATAAAGTTAGAATATAATGGATGACACATCTTTTATAGTAGATTTGAATGATTCCTAGAGTAATTTGAATCAAGGAATCATAATGAATATTAAATAATTTAACTCAAGTGGTTGAGGGTTAATGGAATGTTGAAATGATAATAAATCTTGAGGAACCATGGGATTGGTTGGATTATGTCTATAGTTAATGGTTTTTGGCTAGAAATTAATGTAATTTTTAAACTTTTAAAATAATAAATTAATTGGAAGTCTTCTTGAAATTATTGTGTTCTTATAGGATATCTAATACTAAATAGTGGTGGTTAAGGGTTTGATAGATGATAACTATAGTTGAGGCCAAGGTTAGGTAGTTTTCTATAGTGTGGTTGTGAGATATATATATATATATTCTTGTGTTATGAAATTTCATATGCTACCCCACCCATGTCGGTAGGTTGATTGACACCAGAGAACCCTTTAGGGTGTTTTCCCCAACATATTTGTTGGCAAGGAACATATGGTTGAATACCTCCTCCTTCCCCACTCTCCTCTCTGGGTAGTATTATGTGTATTCATGGTGGTTACCTTTCTCAAATATATGTGTGTGGAGGTATGTAATAGATTTTGGTTATTTCAAACACATGTATCTCAAAATATAGTTTCCTAAATATTATTATAGTTATTTAATGTATGGGTTGTGATGGATTGAAGTATAATACATGATATATAGTTCATGGTGGCACTCAAAAACTGTGTGGATAATATATGGATATATGGATGTTGATAATGAGATGATGTGTTGCATGGGGGAATTATATGTGTTGAAGATTAAATG
Source organism: Viscum album (assembly GCA_963277665.1). Classification (NCBI taxonomy): domain Eukaryota; kingdom Viridiplantae; phylum Streptophyta; class Magnoliopsida; order Santalales; family Viscaceae; genus Viscum; species Viscum album. The sequence goes on along the minus strand of OY728160.1, from coordinate 898,570,811 downwards.
ATTTGATTCATGGGATTAATGATATGTTATAGTTTCCCAGGTGTCTTTATTTGGGATTAATTTTTAGAGGGGGATGGACTAGGACATGAAACATTGGGACAGAGTAGTAAACCAGTGGGGAATTGGTAGTGGGATACCTGAAATTGATATTATATTGGATGTAATATTATTATTTGTATGAAATTTTTTTAGATATTTATGGTTATTATAGAAAATAAGAACACCTAATTAGGTAATGAGTTAGATTCACTTGTTTATTCCCTAAGATTTTATAGGATTTATTTATCTTTTTTAAGAGAGGCTCTGAGGAGGATCCTACTAATTATACCTATTATTCTCACCCTATGTATATATAAACTATTTTTCAAGACCATGGGAGCTATTCGGTGATTATTTTGTATATTACTAGCTCAGGGTATTGTTCAAGAGCTATTTAGGCTTCAAGGTCACCATCGAGTTATTTCTTTTGGTTCTTATTGTTATCTTTTACAATTGTTCCATTTTTATATCATTACATGAATGTATTTGTAATTTTTTATTTTTATTTTGTGTATGAGATTCTTGGTGGTTTTATATTATCTCTTTTTCTTCATGTTTCCTTAAAGGGTAATTCCTCCCATTTATGTGTATGGTATACCCTTGGTGCTTGTCACCAACACATGGCCTATTGGAGGTGGGCTTTGGGATTCATTATCTACCTTCTCTCATTATTGGGATAGGAGGGGTAACTTTGGGGGCAGGGGTCATGAAAATAAGTGAGTTTTCCTATTAATTTAAATTGGATCTAAAATATCATCTTTTGTGCTATTGGATAAAGGTTCATCAAGCCATATATCATGTAAACATAAAAGGTTATAGTTCATACTATTAATCCAACTTGATTGAGTCATAAAGAAGATGTACATTTGTTTCATACATTGAAAAATAGAGGAGTGCATATAATAAATCTTACATTTTTTATCCTATCTAATAATATGGATTTTAAGAAGATATTTCCTTTATAGTTTTAAAATTATAGACTCTAAATAAATTATTCTTTATGGGATTCATTGAAAGAGATGCGATTTTTAATACTTATGATTCCATCCATGATATAATTATAGTATTTTATCTATAAAACTATGAAATATTTTCTCTCAAACATGCATATATTCTATATGATGTTTATAATATGAGAGTTTATTCTTTTGATAAGATAAAGGGTCTATTTATATACCATAAAAAATAGAAAAATATTGTAATGACAAGCCTTTGAAGAGAAATTTTTCATACAAGAGAAATAAATTTTCTCCTCCAAGAACTCATATAATCATTGAATTTATTGGTAATTTCATTGAATAAATTAGGTATACCCCATAAAATAGGTATTCCTAGGTAAATAAATGGGATAATTGTTTCTTGGATTCTCAAATACCTCTTGAAAATAAGTTTCTTTTAGCTATTTAAATTTTTTCTAAAGAAGGTAAAGGATTTGGTCTAGTTTATATTTTGTCCAAAAACCTCTCCATAATGATCCAAAATACCATTGATAGACTTAATGCTTCCATGAATGCATTTTAAATTTAGAATCAGGTTTCTAGAATAAAAAAGGTAAAAGGTAGAATTTATATACCTTCAAACTTGAATGGATAGATTAATCCTTATTATACCAACTTGAGGATAGATCAACTAAGTTAATATTAAAAAATGCCACAAAGGATAGTTGAGAGTAGGTCTCTTTTCTGGACACCACATGAGAATACCAAGTATCTTTCATGGGTTTGATTGATTATGATAGATATCTTTGTAGAGGTAAAAGATATCACCATCCACCGAGTGAATGATTATTTGAATCCAAACCCATTAGCCAATTCAAAAAAAAATTCCCAATATATGGTATAAAATGCCTTTAATACATCTAGATGGAGATAAATGTTTTCATTTTTTTCTAGAATTTTTAAGTAGATTTAAGCATTGAGATGTTATGGTAAGTTGGTCTTGATTATTTCTACTTGCTAAAAACCAAACCGATTTCTCGATACAACTCTTACAATAAAAATAAAAATATTGGTGTCCAAAATATTTCCCATAATTTTATAGATATTATGGGCTAAAGAAATAAACCTGAATAGATAAAGTGATTATACTGACTCCAATTTAGGAATAAGAACATGAAACTGAGAATTAATCACTATGGGGAAAATATAAGTAATAAAAAAATTTCATCTTCAAATGGTCATGTCGCACAATATCCAATAATTTCTATAAGAACATGTTAGAGAAATATATAAGACCAAGATCATTAGAGGGGTTAAGAGGTAAAAATATAGTTTTTACTTCCTTCATATCAAGTATCTTAGAGATAAAGTTGTTTCTAGCTATATCAAGGACTTTTGGATTGTAATCCATCATGTTACTGATATTTACCTTGTATTTTTCATCGTAATTATCCTTATAATAAAATAATATATTCTCATTCATATCATTTTTTCATTGATGACATTATTACTATGTTTTGGGTATATGATAGTATTATCAACCTTCCAAACTCTCTATATATTTTTAAAAAAGGTGGTATTTATATCACCATACTTGATCCATTTGACAATAAATATATCTTTAATAATAGCCTCTTGATTATAGATTTATCATTGAGTTTAGTAGCAATGTCAAATTCTTTATTAAATATAAGGATTTCAAAATCATCATTATAGTAGTTCTACAATTCTTCCATCACTTTTTCAAGACTATAAATTTCAAAATAAATGAAACTTAAAGTTTATTTACTCTAATTTATGAGTATGAATGTAAGGTTCATTGGTTTTAGAACACAAGTATAATGGTTATTAGTGTAAAAATTGTTGGACCAGACATCCTACATAACTTTCCTATAGTATGGAAACTTAATCTAGGAATTATTAAACCTAAATAGTAGTAGTCCATTTTCTTTATAATTATAAATGATATTGATGATAAGTTAATGGTCATAATTGATTTTCATAAGGGTTCTGAAGTGAACATCAACCCATTCCTCTAATCCATGGAAGCTAAAAATTATTTTATCTAGTTTATCGGTGGACACTACCATGTTCACTGATCTTCTATACCCGGTATACTTGTAACCTTATAGAGAAACTTCCACTAGGTCATTGTGATAAATGTATTCCCTGAAATATCTACTACAAATAGATGAATTTCACTCACCATATCTTTCATGCATGCCCATAACAACATTGATGTCCCCAGTGAGTATCCAAGGACTTGGAATGATGGATTAGAGATTTCCAATTTCTAACCAAAGAGCTATTATACCTTGATAGCTTTTAAAAGCATAGATAAAGGATAAATATAAGTAATTACCTTTAAAATGACTTTAATGGTAAATATTTTTTTCACCAGTATTAATGACAATATATTTATAAACTTTAGAAGACATAAGAACCCATAAATTATCTACATTAATAGAATGCTAGTTGGTCCCCATAATTTTATAGCCTAGAGTCCTAAGGTTAAGGCCCCTATAAGATTTCAAATGTTACATAGGGTTATAAATACCAATAATCATAGTATGGTGGTTCAAAATAAGATACTTTATAATATCATCAGTGGATGCATTAACCAGGCCCTGACAATTCTAGAAGAGAATAATCATTTTTTATTGTTCTTGAATTTTGATAACTTTCCAATAGAAGGTGGTTTTTTATTTCTAGGGGAACCCTGTAGTCTATCCTTTTTAACAAACCATGTGGAAGGGGAAACATAACATACTTTATAATCACATTGGGTTTTACATTGTTCCATATAAGCATCTTGTAATGATGACTCCTTAAAAATTGCTTTCATAACCAAATAAGAATAATTAGAAATGAATTTAATTGATTCTGGTTATTGGTTGTCAGTACCAGGAAAAGTCCAAATTGGATTATCACTATGAGATTAAAGATTTAGGTAATTATATGGGCTATAATCACCTTGATCCATATTATTTTATGGCTGAGTAGCTTTCAAAGAAGGTTTGGATTCCTTATCATCCAAATTAGTCCACCTTTTCCCTTGAATATTATCATCCCAGAGCAAGAGAAAAGTTTCATACTTGAAAACTTCCTTACCTATAAGGGACAAGATATATTTGATATTCTCAAGATATTTTTTATCATTTTTTTAAATCACATTATATTCATTTCACACTACTATATTCAAATGCTCTTGATACTGAGAGTGTGTAATAGAATCAGTGGTACACTCTTTTCCATAGTTCTTATCAACAACCTATCATTGAAATTTATAGGGGGTCCTATTTTAATGGGATATAATTTCTAGACACTCATTTAGTTGGTTACATCATGTACAACTAGATTGAAATAGTTATATAAATTAGAAATAAATTTATACACAAATTTAACCACAATTTTGTCCCAATTTACCACAATGGTAATACAGTCAGGGAATGTATAATGTAGTTCTACAGGTACTAGTGACTCACGCCTATCATAGGGCATGGAAAAACAATTTTTAAATTTCCTAAGTGTAGTCTATTGATTAACCCTAGGAAGTCTCCTGAAGAGGAGTGCACACAAAATCAGTTTGTCACTTTAAAACGAGGGTAAAAATGTTGTGCTTTTGAAATGAAATTTGAAATTCAAATTATTGAAAAACTATGATATTAAAAAGTGTGATTAGTTCAGGGTTGGTTTCCTAATTATAATGTTATCCTTGTTCAATTTAATTCAATACTCTTCTTCTTTGTTGATTAAAGTGAGTTTCCACAATCGTTTCCTCTCACTTCCATGGTGAAATTATGATGGTGAGAGAAAACCTTACCAATATCTGGGTTTGGTCAACTCTCCTTCCATGTGTAAAATAGTTGTATTGAATATCCTTAATTGAAATGGGCAATACCCAATTGGGTTTTGTTTATCCCAAACAATCAATAACATTCACTACACATTTTACACGTACTGATGATTGTTGAGTACTTCACCACTAATTTCTGATCTATTCCATCGTATATAAACCAGAAATTAGTGGAGGGAGATAATCATTATTTTACCAAGGGAAAAATCAATAACGGAATTAAAATTCAAGAATTATCACACTTGATAATAAAATCCACTATATGAAATTGAAAACAACTTTGAAGAAGAAATAAATTTCATTCAATTGCGTCCAAGAACTTAAGCATTACAATGTAGAAAACCAACTCTTCCCCAGTCACTCCAAATGTTTACCCCACCATGGTAAGGGTAATAGAGATGAATGGGGAAGAATAAGGCATTAGAAAACTATGAAAAATAAAATAAATAAAATAGAAATCTGAAAAGTTCTCCTTCTTGGTGTCCCGAAAGGAATGGGATGGAGAATGGGATGCTTTGAGAGGGTGGAGCTCTCCTCATTTTATAGCCAGAATTTTTCCCCCGAATGTTGACACGTTGTAGCCCCATTAAATGATATCTTCGCGTGTTGATACTTTCTTTAATGTTGTTAATAATTCTCTTGGGCGTTTCCCCTCAAAATATCAGCAGATTTGGACATGTATTCTGAGAGTTATGGCCGTTTTACTCTGAGCATTTATTCTGTCCAGTCAGACTCGCCAAATCGCAAACCTCTTGATTATGATGATTTAATGAACCCTTCAACGGCCAATAAATGTGGTCTTGACTTAATAAAATATTCTCCAAAACTCCTTTCACGTCCCCCCCCCCACCAAATTTCACAACATATGGGCCCACCATGAATGAGTTATGGACCCCACACCAAAAATCAGCAGAACTATGACCAGTTTTCATGCTCCCAATTGTGAGCTTCTTTTGAGCTTCCATATAGCCGATTCATCTTTTAGTCCAAAAATAGTAAATGAATCCCTAGATGTGTAGAATCTATAAAATAAAGAATTTTTTAATTTGTATTAGTGTAGATAATGTTATTTCTAAACTACATAAATAATTTAAAACTGTTAAAAGTCCAAAATGGCCCATTTTTACTATTCAGCTCAAAATAACACCAATATCATAAAAATGAAACAATTAATATTAAAGGAACACTTTTGTGGGTTTAAAACAATGATATTCGATATAAATTAATTGAAAATATTTTCTCTATCAATTCCCCCACACTTAGCACTTTGACTCCAGGACAAGTAAACATCAAAATCAAATCAAACCAAATCCAAAACACATACCAATGGATCTACCAAATCCATACTAAGAAACAAAAATATATCATGCCTCATCAAAAATAATTATTTAAAGTTCTACATTTTAGATTTTAATATATTTCCACTTTATTTATTATCCCATGCACACAAAACACCTACCTCACATGAATTTTCTCTTATCTCACAAATGTAAATGCTCAACAAAGCTTTTCTCATCCAAACTCACACAAGAGTCACCATAGGCTTCATAAATTCCTACTTCTCCGCCCAATGTGAGTCAAGGACTTTTGTTTCTCATGAGGAATTTTTAGGGTAGTTCTGTGGCTTCCAGTTGGTAGGATTTAGATGTTAAAAATTCTGAGGCCGAAAAAGGAGGGCTTGGCTTGTTTCGAAGCAAAATTGCAAGATTCTAATTTTCACTCAAATATGGTCACCTTATCTTCCCCTTTGTAGAAAATAGGCTCCATAATCATTCAATCGGCTCAGGATTTCAGCATAAAAAATTTAAATCTTTTCAAACATGATTTTTCTTGAAAGCTCCAAATAAGAACAGTTTTCTTTTTTTACATCGGAAGCTCCAAAAATGCACAGCTTCTCTCATCATGAAAGCTCCAAAAAAGGCACAGCTTTCAACAGAATAATTTTTCAGCATCACACACATCTCTTCAATAATTAATTTTCCACCCAAAGTATCACAAAATGAGGTAGTACACCATAAGACATCTTCCCCCACACTTAAGTTCAACTAGATCATGCAATTTCACTTCAAGAGCAGGTTGGATAGGGAAAATTGGCTTGTAATGTGGATATCCTAATAGGCTATTCATGGCTACTAAGGGCTTATGAAGGATAAATATAAATTTGGGACATAATGAAAAGTATTATTTTGAAAAGGGGGCTTCAAACCAAATAAATTCCTCAATCATTTAAAACAGACGTACCCCAAACCCTCAAGTTTTAAAAGGAATTAATCAAATTCTGGTTAAATCAAGCATGGTCTAGTTCTCTCAAGAAATGAGGTGAATGAAAATAATATGACAAAAATTGTTTAGAAGCCTCACCGGAAAGTGATTTCAATGATATAGACAGTGAAATATGGCATGGGTTTCAGAAATCAGTGTACTTTTCATGAAATTCCAAAATATTTAAACTCAAAACAATGTCATTTTAGCATTCATTTAAGCTCAGTTTCATGGAATAGATTGGTTCACTCATTGACATGGGTTTCAAAATGGTAAATATAATCATTTTATCTCAAAATTTTCAAAAACACACCAAAAACTGAAAAATAAACACACAAAAATTTGAAAACACAAAAAAAAATTAATTTTTTTAATTTTTTTTTGAAAAACAAACACAAAATTAAAATCCAAAACTACAAAGGTTCCCTCCCCCATACTTAAATGATGCAGTGTACTCAATTCATTCAAGTGGATTTAACATGTAAGTAAATTTATGATTGATTCACAACAAACAAGAAAGTGTATAGGAGAGGTACAACCTGACTTATTCGCAATGCAACAATGAGTTAAGATCCAAAGTGTTGCTCTTTGAAAACCTAAAAAAGTTAAAAAGATAACATAAAAACTTTGTTAAAATAAATGAAAATATAATTTTAATGAGAAATGAAGGATAAATATTGGTTTAATCCCCCAAGTGGGCCCTAGGTTTTGACTGCCTCCAGAGGGGCAGTTCTAATCGGTTATCCCCAATCTGATGGTGGGTGAGGTTTCTTGTTCATGAACCAATAAAAATTCTTATTTCCAGCATGAACTTGTTCCTTTTTGTTGAGGAATACATGGATATAGCATACTAAGTCCACCCCTACTATAATGAGATACAACATGCATGGTGGGGTTAGGACAATGAATGAGTCCTCCTTTTTCTTGGGTTCTATATGAACAACATCTTCTTTATTCTCCAGTGGTTGTTGAAGGTATGATACATCTATGGAAAAATCAAAGGGAATGTCAGAGTTTAATTATATCTGATAAAAATTAAAGCATTAAGAATCAATATCAAATTCTTCCCTTTAAAATTAAGTAACTTGTGTCTCATTTTCCTCCAGAAAATCCACTTTTATCTTCTCATGACCTCCCTCCATTAAATGATCAACACATTTGGGGATCTATATGTTCCTCCATGGATGTATCTTCTTTTTCATCATTTTCTTCCAAGGAAATACATGTGTTGGATGAATCTAAAAAATTAAAATAAGGGGAGGTAATACTCAATTTAGTTTCAACAAAATCAAAAGATAATGAGTTTATGAAAAGATTAACTCCCTGAGCTTGTTTGGCTTCAATTGCTTCTTCAATGGGAGGTACCTCTTGGAGTTGAATTTCCCTAGATAGAGGTAGGTAGTCATACTCCTCTATCTTCTCTTCAAATTTCACTACTTGGTTGGTTTCTTCCTTAAATGTTGCTAAATAATCTACATTATGAGGAATAGTTGGATCAAAAAGTTCCTCACACTCATTCCAGAAGTTATCCATATCTTTTTGATCTCCCATATGTATTTCAACTGCTAAATCTTCTTCATCAATCTCCTCCAACATTGATTGAGCTAGGCTCAATGGATCTTCTTTTAATTTCATCAATTCCTCCATGGGTTCTTCAACTTGAAGGATTTGTGGGGATACTTCATGCATCAATTTTTCTAGTTCTGGTTCTTGTTTTGGATTCATTTGTTGATCTTGGGATGCAAGTACTTGTTCCGCTATCCACTCTATTGAGGTCTCCAGGTTTTGAAGTCTTTGAAAAATTCTTTCGAATTGGGATTCAAGATCCTTATGAACTTCTTCTAATTGGTGTTTCACTTTGATCATTTCTTGATAAAATTTCATAAAATACTCCTGAAGTAAAATTAATTCTCTTGCCAAACCCTCCAACACTAGGTATTCAAGGTTCTCTTTAAGGTTTTCAATGATATCCTTGAATTCATCCTCTATGATGATTTGGATTCGAGCTCCCCGAATTTGTTTAGCCAAGAAAAAAATTCTATACTCTATAGACCAAGGTGATTCAATAATTGGTTCTCGCACTTGTGGGTAATTGTTCCATGAATTAAAGAAATAATCATTTGAAAACAAAATGGTAAAATATATATTTTTTAATTTCAAAAAGTCAAATATTTACAAATAAATTGTGGCACTACCTCCCCGGAAATGACGCCAAGTTTTACGCATGCCTATCGTAGGGCATGGCAAAACAACTTTTAAATTTCTTAATTGTAGTCTAGTTATTAACCCTAGAATGTCTTCTGAAGAGGAGTGCACACAAAATCAGTTTGTCACTTTAAAATGAGGGTAAAAATATTGTGTTTTTGAAATGAAATTTGAAATTCAAATGATTGAAAAACTATGATATTAAAAAGGGTGATTAGGTTGGGGTCAGTTTCCTAATTGTAATGTTATCCTTGTTCAATTTAATTCAATCCTATTCTTATTTGTTGATTAAAGTGAGTTTCCACAATTGTTTCCTCTCACTTCCTTGGTGAAATTATGATGGTGAGAGAAAACTTTACCAAGATCTCGGTTTGTTCAACTCTCCTTCCATGTGTAAAATAGTTGTATTGAATGTCCTTAACTGAAATGGGCAATACCCGATCGGGTTTTGTTTATACCAAACAATCAAGAACATTCACTACACCTTTTACACGTACTGACGATCGTCGATTACTTCACCACTAATTTTTGGTCTATTCCATTATATATAAACCAGAAATTAGTGGAGGGAGATAATGATTATTTTACCAAGGGAAAAAATCAATAACGAAATTAAAATTCAATAACAATCACACTTGGTAACAAAATAATCTATATGAAATTGAAAACAACTTTGAAGAAGAAATAAATTTCATTCAATTACATCCAGGAACTCAAGCATTACACAGTAGAAAACCAACCCTTCCCCAATCACTCCAAATGTTTAACCCACCATGGTAAGGTTAATCGAGATGAATGGGGAAGAATAAGGCATTAGAAAACTATGAAAAAGAAAATAAATAAAATATAAATCCAAAAAGTTCTCCTTTTTGGTGTCCCGAAAGGAATGGGATGGAGAATGGGATGCTTTGAGAGGGTGGAGCTCTCCTCCTTCTATAGCCAGAATTTGTCCCAAGAATGTTTACGCGTTTTATCCCCATTAAATGACATCTTAACGCATTGATCCCTTCTTTAATGTTGTGAAAAAATCTCTTGGGAGTTTCTCCTCAAAATCTCAGCGGATTTGGACATGTATTCTAAGAGTTATGGCCATTTTACTCTGATCATTTATTCTGTCCAGTCAGACTCGCCAAATCGTAAACCCCCGGATTATGATGATTTAATGACCCCTTAAATGGCCAATAAACACGGTCTTTCCTTAATGAAATATTCTCAAAAACTCCTTTCTCGTCCCCCCCACCAAATTCTACAACATATGGGCCCACCATAAATGAGTTATGGACCCCACACCAAAAATAGGCAGAACTGTGAACAGTTTTCATGCTCCCAAATGTGAGCTTCTTTTGAGCTTCCATATAGCTGATTCATCTTTTAGTCCAAAAATAGTAAATGAAGCCCTGGATGTTTAGAATCTGGAAAAAAAATAATTTTTAAATTTGGATTAGTGTAGATAATTTTATGGAAAAACTATATAAATAATTTAAAACTGTTAAAAATCTGAAATGGCCCATTTTTACTATTCAGCTCAAAATAACAGCAATATCATAAAAATGAAACAATTCATCTTAGACGAACACTTTTGTGGGTTTAAAACAATGATATTAAATATAAATTAATTGAAAATATTTTATCTATCAACTATAACCCAATAATAATAATCCATGTTACCCTAAATGGCATTATCATTCATTATGTGGGGATCTCTCATACATGATAGAATTTCATTCAGGATTTGTGGGTGTGAGGAAACCCAACTAAGTCCATGAAAACTCGCCCATATTTGATTATTTTTCTATTTTTTAGAATTTATATTTAAGTTGATATCTGATTCTGAGATTCTAAGGACTCGTGTATTGAGATTGTAAAAACCTAATCTCCAAGAAGTGTAGAGATCACCATAAGATTGAAAAATAAAATGAGAGTAACCCTTGGTGAGAAGATTTATTTTCAAATTATAGAAGACATAAATTTTAGAGACCTTCATCCTCAGATCTTTCACAATCATAGGTTTGTTTCCCTTTACAATGATCAAATGAATGATTAAATAGAATTTCCAAACATCAAGTATTTATTTGAGTGTTTTGGGACCCAAAATGAGAATAATTCTTCTATCATCAGACCATGAGATGCACAAGTCTTTCGGGGTCTGGGATGAATTCCTTTCATCATGTAAATATATATCAATATATGTAAATATATATAAATATACATAAATTCATATAAATATATACAAATATATATAACTATAAATAAATTTATATAAATATATATAAATACACACACATTTATATAAACACATATAAATATACCCATGTAATATATATAAACATATAAATATATAAATATAAATATAATTATAATTATAATTACATACAAATATAAATATTTATAAATATACATAAATATAAATGAATACATATAAATATATAAAAATATATATAAATATAAATAAATTTACAAAAAATATACATAAATACACACATCTATATATATAATTATATATAAATATGTATAAATATATGTGTGTGTGTACATAGATATATATAAATACATATAAATATATAAATAACAAAACATAAATTTATATATAGATATATATACTCATACATGGAAATATCTATAAACACACAAACACACATAATTCTTAACCTCAAATATCACACCATAATAAATGTCCATAACCACTAAGGTTTAACCATGAATTCCATCCAAATATAAACCTTGAAATTTCCATGACAGAAGTATCTTGAATTAATCATTTTGAAGAAATCATTGACACATAGGTCGCATCAGTAAAATAAATCACCTAAAGAGGGAATAACACATCAATTTCAACACCATCATATAAATTGGAGCATATAATCAGGGAAAAAAATCAAAAACCACCAAAAAAGGACAATAATACCCTCTTAAAAGAAGTAAAAATAACATTAAAAGATAAAAACTTAAAGTATGTTAACTTAAAATTAGTTTTGGTGGTATTATATGACTCTTTTGACTAATAAAAAATTAGTTATGATGTTTTTTATACTAGAAGTTCTATAGGCCCTCGTAATGTTCAATTTTAAAGGCCACTAAGCCCAAACAAACAACCATATCAAAATTCAAATCTAGTTAAAGTTTTATTTTAAACTTCTCCTAGAAAATTGATAAATTTTTAATTATTAGTTATTACCAAATTTTCATTCAGTATAAATGAATTTTTTCTAATCTTTGATTTGATAGGTCACATAGTATAAACGAACACCCGTATCAAAAGTTATGTACATTTGAAGCTGAAGTTTTATTTTCAAATTCTCTAAAATATTAGTTAAGTGAGGATGTTTTGACCAATATTTTACTATACATATGTGTGTGTGTGTGTGTCTTTATATGTAGTTGGGGTTTAGATTAGTGGTAAGAACCCTCTGAAATCCTGTATCAATGAATCAGGTTCAAATCTAGGTAGGGGAGGATTTCAATGTTACTGTAGCGTCTATTGTATTAGTTGCTGTAGAGGTACTATAGTAGTGAAACTATTCACCCAAATTGGGATTTTGGTCTATAGATCTATTTTTTTGGGCCATAGGGCCTCTAGGCCATCCATGGGACTGTGGAACATAGGGTCTATGGGCCATAAATATTCAAGGCCTTTGGGCCACAGGGCCCTTGGGGCACAAAGTATAGTAGGTTTAGATTTTTGGAGAAACCCTGGGCTGATAAATCAGAGTATAAGCAGTCATCATGTAGAGAAAACCAGACTTGATACAAAAGGAAGGATATAGATCCATCCCTCAAATTCTGCAACTATACAAAAGGTAATTGTAATCCATTAGTGACATTAGGTGGTGAGATGATACAGACTTGAATGTGTGTTGGGTAGCATCTATTTTAGTGTAGTTGAGTCATTAAGATGTCAAGGGATTTTTCCTCTGGGCTTTCAGCCCATGTACTTCTGGTTTTGTGGAATTGGTCTTTCTAGCCACGTAAGGTTCACTCTCAACCCATTTTAAAAAAAGATTATCCAGAAATAAAAAATATATATAATACCTTGGGGCCATTACATGTTTGTATTTATATGTATATATATATAATAATTAAAAATTATTAATTACCAATTAACAATTAAGAATCAGTAAACAATTCATAATTATTAAATAGTTAAAAATTAATATTGTTTCTAAATAATTACTAACTAATAATTTTAGGTAATTAAAAATTAATTAAAACAAAAATTAAAAATTAATTAAAATTTTAAATAGTAATTAATAAATTATAAATTATAAATAATTATTAATTATCTATTTTTAATTATTAATAAGTAAATAAAATTTAATTAATTGTTGATTATAAATAATATTGTGGTGTTTTTTAATAATCCATCTTGAATTAGCGATGGTTTTTAAGAACCGGTGCTAAAATTAAATAAAAAATAAAATTTCAAAATTAGTGACTTTTTAACTACCTTTAAAAACCCACCACTAAATGGTGGTGGTTTTTAATAAATCACCATGAATTAGTGGAATTTTTCCTAAATCACTGCTGAAAAATAAAAACAAAAACATTTAGAGATGATTTTGAAAACTACAGCTAAAAATTCACTAATAATGCTCTTTTTCCTATAATCATGACAACCTTTACCTGAAAGGGGAATCCCTTCATTTGTTCTGAGTGGTACTATATGAATATCAAGCTGCTAAACTAGAGGTTTATTAGTGCTCCTATATTGAGGTTTCTAGAGGATAGAGTTGAGTACATGGTGTTTTGCGATGTCTCTGGAGTTAGGATTGGATGTGTGATAATGCAATATAAGACAATGATTTCTTATAGATCCAAGTAGATCATACCACATGAGAATAAATATGTGACCCATGATTTACATCTTATATTAGTAGTTTTCTTCTTAAAGACATTGAGGAACTTCCATAGAGAACATTTCATATTCTATATAGACAACAAAAGTATCAGGTACATCCTTACTAAGAGAGATATTAACCCAAGGAAAAGATGATGGTTGGAGTTATTTTAGGGCTATATCTTTGATATTTATAATACTCTTGGAAAGTGAAATTTAGTGCTTTATGCCCTTAGTGGGAAGATCTCTTCTCAGTTGTTAGAAGATGCATCTAAGTATTTGGGCTTATTGTAGCTTTCCTGAGTGGATGATGGAGAAGGGGAATAACATCGGTTGATGGTGGTGGAATCTCTACTACCATATCATGTTATGGAGGCCTAGTTTGGAGACATCAATTTTGTGGTTTTTCATAATTATATATTCTTGGGTGATGCACCAGATGGATATTTTGAAGGTGGGTATAGCATCATCCTTTTCCAAGGTTTTATAATGGATCCAGTCACATTGAGTAAGGATGTTATGATAGATTTCCCTATTTCACCCTTAACAGTATATCCTGGAGTGATAAAGATATACCAAGCCCCATGTATCAGTTTTTTTGGGTAGGTATAAAATTGAGTGTTGATGATTTTGTCTCATGGTGCCTCACCTGTCAGAAGGTGAAGATAGAGAACCAGGTCCCAGAAAGTTTGGCCCAACCCCTTGAAGTGCCACAGTGGATGTAGGATAAAATATAGATCAATTTTGTGGCATCTATTCCATGATTAAAAAGTGTCACATTTCTATGTAGATGATCATCATCCGGATAACCAAGTCAGTCCACTTCCTTGTTATCATGGAGTAGAGATCAGAAGAGATCTTGATATGCTTGTACATGTAATAGATCTTTTGAATGCATCAGATACACCCAATGATTATTTATAAACAAGTCACTTGATTTATTTCCTTGTGATGAAAGATATTATAGGTGGAATTTAGGAATCTATTTTGGATGAGTAAAATGTTCACCCTCTGATGGATGACTAGATTGAGTGGAAAATTATGTTTTTGAAGATATGTTGAGGGATTGTGTTTTATATTTCAGCTAAATGTTATAGAATCACTTTCCTCTAGTATAATTGATGTACAATAATAAGAACCAATCCATCATTTTAATCAAAATTTTATAGGTCCTATATGGGAGACTCGAAAGATTACCCCTGTAATGTATAGATGAAAGAGACTCGTCACTGATGGGGATGGAGTTGGTGCGAGTGATGATGAAGAATGTGTAGGTGATCTTGGATCATATAAGGACTACTCAAAGCCATCATAAGTCCAATATGGACTGATTAAGGAGTCCATTATATTTTTATAAGAGATATAATTTGTTTTAAAATCTCTCCCCTATCAATTTTTTTAGATATTTGGTTGGGGAAAATATCTACCTTATATTTATCATCACATTATAGATCCTATACATGGTGGAAGATGTTTCTTAACACTTGGAATTGCCCTTATAGTTGGACCAGGTGCACGAAATATTCCACACAACACAACTTAGGATATACATGCTTAAACCATCGTACATATTTTACTGGGGTGAGTTGGATATTGGGGATCATTCCTCCTTCTTGGAGTACCTAGTTGTGATCAAGGACCAACAAAAGAGGACTCTTTATGGATGATCTATACCACTTGTGCACATCCTTTGGAAGTATGGAAACCTTCATGAGAGATAATGGGAGTGTGATAACTAGTTCTAGGCATTGAACCCAAACCATTTTGATTTCAAGGAAAAAATAATTAAAGGTTGGGAGGATTTATAGGCCCTATCTATTTCTATTTGAACTTGTAGAATATTTTATATAATATTTTTTAGGTTGATCATTAAGAAATTTCATTAATTTTGGTGTCATAGAGATTCAAAAATAATATATTATTTTTAGCTTTCATGTGTGATTTCATTTAAACAATTTATTTCTCTCTAAACATAATTTCAAATAGAAAGTTTAAGATCATGGTTGTTTCTAGAACAAGGGTTATCCCATAGTGGTAGTATAATTTTAATGTCCTTCCACCCCATACCACTAATCGATGCCTAGAATAGTGGTCAATACTATACCTCGGGAATGCATCCCTATATGCTAGAGGTTTCTGGCTAGTAGTGTGGGTCTAATGTGGTACTTTAGGGAGACTATACCCACTGTATCAAAGTTCAAAAAAACAATAAAATCATAAAACATGATTATAATAGTGAACATATATCAAATTATACAAAAATAAAAGAACCAATAATAGTAAATGAAGTGGTAGAGTAAATAATATATCTATGGAGACTCGACTGCCAACTAGGTCGATCACATATATAGAATATACAAAAAAAATACTAAAGGCTTCACTAAAACTATGAGAAATACGTCATCCCAAGCTTCATATCACATCTTAGATGCTCTAAATCAATAAATAAATACTAAGACTCAACCCAAATTGGTCCTACAACATGTGATGGATACTCCATTACCCAAGTTAAATGGTGTCCCAAGAAGGGTTTGAGTACATAACTCAGTAGGTCACCACCAATGTGGTACCTTAAATAACTAAAAGTGTAGTAATATGTGTATGTATAAATCTATAAATAAATAAATAAATATTAAAAATAAATAAATTAAAAATAATACTCTTTTATCCTTAGATCTATGACCCTGGTCAATAATACATGCTTTGTCTAGGTCCAGAGTATATCTAAGCATGTTATGATAACCATTCCAACCTCATAACAACTCGGGGATCTTTCACTCCGGTATATAGTGATAATAACCTGGGGGGATAAACTCACCCTGGTATAAAATGAAAAAAAATAAAAGGATAATATCACCATTTTATATTATATAATTAATTAGGAAACCTCCACATCGATATTAAAACCTGAGGAATTATATATCCTAGTATGTAATGGTTCTCGATTGTTGATACCCGGTAGTGTCGGAGAATCGACCACAGCTTCCAAACACCTCATATGCCTCAAAAACTCACATGTGGTGGGAACTATCCTCTGTCTGAAACCAATGTTAACCTGAATCTAAATTTATGGCATCTCCACCAATAGTATCACAGACCTCCCTACCATGGGAGTTTTCTGTAGTATCATAGACCTCCCTCTAAGGTAGTTTTCTTTAGTATCTCATACCTCCCACCAAAGTGAGTTTTCTTTTGTATCACAAACCACCCAACATGGTGTATTTTCTATTTAAAGTAAATACATCCCCAAGGTAATTTTCTATTTTACAATAAAACTACATCGAGAATGTATACCATAGCCTATAATATATAAAAATAATAATGGTTTGATCAATTTCATAAACCCATCATCACAATTTTTATCCCATTAACTCAAAAGTATTGTATGGGTTTAAGGTGACACCTGTAACCATCTCTACCCTTTTATCACAGACCAACCCATGGTCAAATATTATTTAAGACACCAACTTTCCACTTGGGGTCAATATATAGGTAGAGGAACCCTACCAAGGGTCGTCGGTCTCAATAAATTCACTTGGGTCATAACAAATCCCATAGGGGACATCACACCCATGGGTGGTGTCATAAATAGAGAATAGACTTACAAGCCACATGGGGTATTCCACATTGAAAAAATTAATGGGAGATGGCTCACAAAATATCTAAAATCCAATGGTTTTACAATGTGATTCATCTCCCCCAACCAAATCTCATCCTTCCTATGGTCTATCACTTAGTCTAAACCTATCTCAAGGCCATCATGAGGCCTATTAGGGCCATAAAACTCAAATCAACACACACCACATCATGTAGTTATCCAAATATTCTTAGACAATTTCTAACAAGTCACACTCATTTTGATCACACCCCTCAAGAGGTTCGGATGACACAGAGAAACAAAAAAATAGTGATGGCCTCAACCATTAATAACTAAGGCAATTAAGATAGCGCTTGAGGGTCCTTTATGGCCCTTGAAACTCCTCTTGGTCCATAGACCTACGTAAGTGTTCAATGATTCAAATATAATTTAAACCATTTAATTTAAAATAAAATATTCAATTATTAAAATGAGGTCTCTCTCCCTTAGTGGTATACTAAACATCTTCATGTACTATAACAAAAGTATAAACACATAGGTAAATTACAAGGACAACCTACCTCATTCAATTATCTTTCCCCCTTTTTATTATTATCCCTAAAACTCAATGATGGAGCTCTTCCAAGCTTGTATTGGCTCAATTATCCATCTTCCATCCACCCAAGTCCCTATCTCAATCTGATCATCCAAATTAATTAATTAGAACCAAAAAAATAATGAAAAGTTTAAATTTAATTTTAAATTTATTCAACTTGAAATAATCAATTAAACACCTAATGAGTGGCCTTATCACACCCCATATATAACCAAACTATTTCAGGAGGCCATGACATGCTCCTAATACCATCTAAAGTGAAATAGAAATAAACCAACATTAATATAATAATTAATTTAAATTAAATTTATGGAAAACCTTAAATAAAGTAGGGGTGTGACATACCTTCAACAAATCAATGATCCACTGAGAGTAGATAACATTAAAATACATCATTTTATTAGTCAAATTTAAATCCCCATGAGAATTAGAAAATTCCACCATAGTTTATTGCAATAATCTCAAAATCCCTAACCTGAGGAAAAAAATTAAAATTAGATGAAAGGATGAGAGGAAGTGCATAGATCACTAGAGGGTGGAACTCACCTTAAAATCCCTCAAAACACCAAGAAAAATGATAAAAACCCATGGGTGTTTGAAGGTGGGAAGAGGGGATCATAATCCTATATGGGTGTGAAAAAAAAGTGATATGGGGATACCCATCTGAAAATTTTAAAAGTAAATTTTTAATTTCCTCCCTTTTAATCCCACTAGCTAGCCGGTGGATCTTGTATGTCTAGTCAGTGTCCAGCTTGTGGCTACTATAGTGGTTTTATATATCCTTGGAAACCATAGGATACCTCCATCTCTCTCTTGACATTACCTAGGCCCCATACCATGCCTATATACACCTATTAGAGGATTTCAGCCTCTTGGAAATGATGTTCAAAACCCAATTTAAAATTCAACCCTCCCCCAACTAAAAATTCAAATTCCCACTAAAAACCTTGACCAGTATAGTATGGGTCATTACAAACTCCCCTCTATAACACATCTCATCCATAATAAGTCCCATTGGTCACAAAATCATTCATGCCTTCCTACTAGGGTTTTCAATTATAAATTGAATGATTGTGTTTCATCCTTAAACACTAAACATGATTTCAAAGCGCATAAAAAAATCAAGGTACTTAAGACATCAATTACAAATACAATTCTCATGACCATTACTAAAACACTATTATGGTGTTTATCTAAGTTCATCCTACTTTAGACATTATAGTGTCATCTTCAAATCAATTTTCTGACCTGTAGTGCTCCCCACCATGGGGAAAAACTTACCCATGAAAATTTCGATCCATAGGGATCCTGCCATCATAATTACATATATAAAAATGATATCAATATTATGATGATACACTCAGTATAGTTTATATCATAACATACTCAATCATACATGAGAGAATAGGTTATACACAGGTACCACTCTTATTTTCCATTTTTTAATTATATCATAAGGGTTCCAATTGCCTAAGAATAAGGCCCAAAATGAACTCATTGTGTCTTGAATGACACACCAAATGTGGTTCCTCATTCACTGCATCCAATTATATATAAGATAGATAGTGAGACCTCCCCCATATACTTATATCCAAAAATTATCATCTACATCCACCAATTCATAATAAAAATTCGTGTTCATGATGCCTTAAATCTCAAAGAAATACCTTGATAATCCTAAACACATTCACTATAATATATTCCCTTAACCAATTGAAATTCCATGATTGAATCATAAACCATCACGATTTACCATCATGAACTTCCCTGAGAACTAATGAGTCCCCAATCCAAATCATTCTTAGATCAACAAAACCTACACTAATTCTGATTACATTACTCAAACTCTATCTAAAACCGCATTCAAATTCCCCTCTAGAATTCCCTTAGGAATCAAGGAAAATTCATATCAGTTTTCTCACTGAAATATGATTTCTAGAATTATTTTCCAAGATCAATTTCACCAAGTTTTTGATCCTATGCACACCGGTTCATACCTCATATGACCCTGAAACAAAATTTTAATTACCAACACTACTAGAAATCCTAGCTATACCAATGCCCCTATCCCAATGGATTGTAAAAACTATTGGGATAGGTGTCCTACTATAACTATTCTTAATAACCATTGGTATAATACATGTAATATAAGGCTATCCCAATGGTTCTGTCAAACCATTGGGATATATCCAAAAAATTAGTCTTATCCCAATGGTTATTTAAAACCATTGGGATAGTTTAAGGTTATCTTCATGGTTTTGTAAAAGTGTTAGGGTAGATACAAAAATAAGGGTACCCATCCCAACAATTTTGAGAACCATTGTGAGAGGTGCCCTTGTTTTTTATTCATTATTTTTTCACATATCATAAAATAAATCAATATATAAATTATTTATAAATATATATATATTTACCTAGATATATTAAAAAAGATCATTGTAGTATAATGGTTAGTTATTTGATATATAAGGTGGAGTTCATGGGTTAAAACCTCAGTTGCGTATTTTATTTTACATTACCTATCCCAACACCAAATCATTCAACAGTCCCCTAAACCATTGGTATAGGATATACTAATGGTTTGGGGACCCAAACCAATGGTTTTGAACCATTGGTATTAGCTATTTTTTCATTAGTTCAAGGAAGATGTTCCATCTTCCACCAAATGTGAATATTGGATGGGTTCGTCCCTCTCATACCCAAGTTCCAATACAGAATGTCAATTTACTACCCATTTCTAGATCATGGGATCATCATCCATGCCATCTACCAAAATATCAGTCATAACAAGGTTCATTACCTCAAATTACCAATTGTTTAATCCCCACCATATTTATCACCTAACACTACTTTTCGATCTCCAACCTAAATAGGTCTCATCAGAATGTCTCACATGTCACTTCTCCCAAGTGATTCTCAAGAATCTGTCACATCAACCTCTGATGTTATGTCTCCCAGAAAATACTTATCAAGTCCAACACATGGGTTAACTATCCCATGACACCTGATCCATTCCATTATCTTCTCTACCACAGAGGGAAATTTATCATTATCATCAAACCATTGGAACCCAATCCTATATGTTCCGCATCCAATTTTATTGTTCCTAAACTCACATATAGTCATCCCCTGATTCTAAATTCATTAAACACTATATGAAACCAAATTAACTACCTCAAAATAATCTAACATAATGGTGTGTACTATCGTATCACCAAATCACTTGACTTGACTCAAACTCCCATTAGTTTCATGCCATCAAATTAGGTTTTCCATGAAACACGATGTGTCAACCTCATTAAGCATGAGGTACCCTTGATGATTTATCCAAAAAAGTCTTAAAATATCACTTATTTATAGTATCACAACCGAAAACCACTTCAAAATATCTTATCATGTGTTAATTATGACTAAATAGGATAACTCCATGCACTTATCTTCAAAAATAGTCACTTCATGTGTTCCATAGTTTATCGCACAGTCACCTTAAAAATGACTTTATTTCCAAAGTAAAGAGCATCTACCTACACTCTAACGGCGCTCATAAATGCATCTTAAAACAATATTCATAGGTATTCAAACAATCATACCTGAAAAAGATAAACCTTACACCATAAATATATAACTCAAGGTTCTTTTCACAATAAATGAGGTACCTTAGAATTACCATACCTATTCTACATACCAAACTACACCTCCCATTCATCGATTCCACAAGTTAAATAATTCACCTGTGATTTTGTCTCTAAAGACCATGATAGCATGGGATAAACCCCCACTTAGGTTTCCATCATGAGAAAACTAATCCTCGACTGACCAAAAAATTGAGTTTTATCTCAAGGTCACTATGTCCTCTCACCAATCCCAATAACTGAAACTCAACAAGGGTCACAAAACCACAAAGAACCATCTACACACTTATCTCAACAATACGAAACCCAATGTTCCAAAATCTCCACTCATGGGTCTCACATATAAAACACTAAAATTACATGCCAAAATTATTGTCCAATTATAAATGAATTCCCATGAGTATCTGAACATGGGTATTCCCCCTTGAGAATCACATAGGCATACACATATACAACTAGTATTGACCCATGAAGAACTATATCCAAGGAAACATGATCATTGGATTAGTTTAGTGTAATTCCATTCCATGTTATTCGAGAAAACACTATATAGGATGTTACTAGAACTTTAAATAACTAAACCTGTAGAAAAAAAACCCACAACAGATTTATTATAAGGTCCTCCAATGCCTATGTCAACCTACTAGGGTCACTACACCTCCTGTGCACATGAGAATGCATCATCAATCACACCATTTAGTGTCTCTATATAGATCCACATGACCTTACATAAAAAGGAAATTCATAAACATAGTGGTCTAGATGAATATCACATGATCTTCTACTGACACTTTAAATAGTTGAAATTATTTATTCAATGAAAATATCACACAGACAGTCTTACATGTAATTTGAATACTATGTTCTTAATCATGATACATGAGACACAACTTCTCCTTACATCCAAGAGACCAAATCCAATAATTTTATTCCTACCAATGGAAAAGAGTTAAAAAAATGAACAATAAATCATCAATATCAAAAATCATGTGAAAAAACCGAGTTGAAAATCATATTAATCATAATGTTACATACATTAAATAGCCAATCCCAAGCCCCTAGTAACATGGAATTTCTATAGGAATAGGTGTTCATGATACAATAACCAGATATCCATTAAAAGATCTAACACATTCCAATATCTCCTGGATACCATTACAAAATTAGTAAGAAAAATAAAATAAAGCTCTAATACCACTATTTTACATCCCTCCACCCCATACCACTAATCGATTCCCAAATTGATAGTCTATGTTATACCTCAAGTGTACCTCCCCATATGCCAGAGGCTACTGAATAGTAATGGGGGTCTAAAGAGGTAATGTGGGGAGACTATACCCCCTATATCAAAGTGTGAAATCATAATAAAATTACCAAGAATTGTAATAATAGTGAACATACATTAAGGTATGTGAAAATAAAAGAAAAATACCAACTAATAAAAAAAATATAGAAGTGGAAATCATACAATCATGCATACTTGACCTACCAATGGGCCTATCACATATAAAAAATATAAAAAATATAAAAAAATGAAAGGATCCACTACAACTTTGAGCCATAACTCATCCCAAGCTCCAAATCCCATCCAAGATTCTCCATATGGATCAATAAATATCAATCCTAAGTCCAACCAAGACATACAAAAAAGTGAGGGCTTCTTGGATACCCAAGTGTAGTGGAGGACCGAATAGGGTGTGATTACATACCTCGGTAGAGAACTACCAAAGTGGTCTCGTATATAACTAATAATTTAGTAATATGTTCATGTGATATACTATGAATAAATAAATAACTACTCATAATAAATACAACAAAAAAATAAACCTCTTAGATCCTCAGGTCCATGACTTTGATCAACTATACCTACTTCATCCAATGTTGTAATGTCTATATGCATGTCGTGATGACTATGCCAACCACATAATGACTCAAGTTTATTTTACCCTAGTAAATAATGATAATAACCTGGGTCTAAAATAAACATGGAATATATTAATAATGAACTAGAGGGTTAACTCACCATGCTATACAGTATAATGATCTTGGAAAGCTCTATCCAGGTATCACAACCTAGGGAATCCTCTATCCTAGTATGAAATGGTTCTTGAGAGATAAGCCCTAATAGTATGGGAGACTCTACCGTGACTTCCAAATACCCCACAAGCCCTCAAATCATTCACATGGTATGACCTATCTTCTATCGGGAACCAATGTAAACCCATCCCCAAATCCATGATAGCCCCACCAATGGTATCATAGACCTCCCTATTAAGGGGGTTTTCTTTAGTATTGTGGAATTCCCTCCAAGTTAGTTTTATTTATTATAATAGAAATCCATCCAAATGGAGTTTTATTTAGTACCACAAAACACACTACAATGGATTTTTTCCCTTTCAAGAAAATTCCTCCCCAAGGGTGTTTTATATTTCACAAAAAAAAACACCCCAAAGGTGTATATCATATGCCATAATATATAAAAAGTAAACAATATTTGGATTAATTACTTAACTCTTCATCATTATCCATATCCCATCAACTCACAAGTATGGTATTCATTCTAAGTTGAAACGAGTAACTATCTCTACCCATGTCTCACACACTCACTCAGAGTTAAATATGAGTTGGGACCCCTACTCATACCCCTTGGATCAATATGAAGGTGGAGGAACCCTACTGGGGTTCCATGGTCTCAATAAAGTCTATAGAAACCCAAAATTTTCATAAATAGATATTACATCTTAATAGATGAATATTCATTACATAAAATAATGATCCACGCTAGATTCATTTAGGTATATTGCCTTTAGAAACTTTGAAGTGTAAAAAACTAGTTCATAGGTGAACTAAATCTTATCCAAATATGTTATTCATAACTAGAACCCTACTTAGACTTATCACGCATAAAAACATTATTCATAACCTTAGGATGGTAATATAATAAAGGGTGAACTCAGATGCTCTGTAAGGGTAAAAAGGGGAGATATCAATTATCAGAAAAGAATAACATGAGAATAAGGGTGTGAGCAAATGAGATTTACTTTTGAAAACCATAACCTACATATCATAGATCATAAACTTTAGTCATATTATAAATCAAAATAGTTTATAAGACATTAATTATAAATTAATCAATGTACATAACCCATGATAGCATAACATCAGCATAATACATAGATTTTTGTAATACACATAATCTTATAACGTTGTGAATATGTATAAAGAGAATCAAGTTCACTCATTAAGATTAGGACATGAAATCAGTCCCTTATATAAACTTGTGTACATGGAAGCAATTCCTATAATAACCTTAAGTATATTAAAACCACCCCCAAACTTAATCTTATGGACATGAAAGAAGGTCCATGCATAACATTGTGAACATGAAAATAGGTTCAAACATGAAATAATTAATCGTGAGTTATCCATAATCACCCAATGAATTGGAATAGGATATAAGTCTCATCCATCATATAATATATAAATTTATGTGCCATAAGATCATGTAACATTCATCATATCAGATCCTATAAAAATAAATGGGTTTTATAAATACTTCATTATAGCATAACCTTTGAAAAAATGGGTTTCATAGGCACCTTGTCCTCATAAACATAAACCATACATATAAATAATAAGTACAGTACACATATATTATATCCCCATTAAATATTAAGTAACATCAAAGGTTGTAATATTAAATGGAAAATTATTTTGAAATATCACTTGTAACATTTCTTGAGGAAAATATTCTTTTCTCTTTGAAATAACATCTTTAAAATATAAAAGCTTCCCAAATAATAAAGTGAAAATATTAATTGAAAATAAATTTGTAAATTTGTAAATTAATCTTTAAATCATTGAGTGTTCATGATGGTGAACAATATTATTCATGTAGTACATGTTAAAATGAATATTTCTTTCACATTTTCAGTAAAAGCAAAAAGGAAATTATTTAGAAAATGAAAAGATTATTTATTTTAAAACATTTTATAAAAAATAATACATGGTTAAAAATATATTTAAAAAAATCATTGGATATTTCAAAAAATATTTTTTAAAACATTTTTAGAAAATATGGACATGGAATAAAAAGTATTTTTGACCGAAGAGAGAAATAGAGAACATTTTTCTTAAAAAATATTATTTTGTAATATTTAGTAAATAAAGGGATGAAAAAGAAATTAAACCATGTATTTTCATGAAATAAATATATTAGAATAAAATTCATGAGTTTATTGAGTGTATATCATAATATTTTTCATAAAAAACATAATCATAAACAATCCCAATAAATAATGATATTGTAACATAAAACTTTTTACCACTTTGGTATCTTTTAAATCATAATATATATGAAATAAAGAACATTAGATGGATATTCACATCCCATAATTTCATTATAATAATAATAAAATGCATTCATGGTCAGTATATACACCACAAAAAATAAAAAAGTTGTGTATAAGAGATGTGTCATATAAGAATAAAAGTGACACGAAAATCCCTTACCGCTTTGGTAATTTTGGGATCGTAAGCCCCATTAAAGAATAACATAAAATGAAAATTTAAATATCATTAAAATTTTATATTCATGATATAACATGTCAAAGTGGTGTTATATACACCACCCAAAATAAGATAGGTGCATAACATAATATATGTCCTAAAGAAGGAAAATTGAGATAAAAATTCCTTACCTTAAGTTTCAACTTCAATAATACATGTTCATATTTAATATAAAATAACAAAAATTTTATTATAAATATATTACAGAACTATACTCATATTTATCTATACATATATGATTTACTTATGGCCTTTCATTACCCATTTATTAACAATTTCTTGTTAAAATCATGCAGGTCGTATGGACGAATGAATATTGTTTCCATTATCTCGAATGATGGAGTCAAATGAAGGTAAATGATATATAAAAGTTATAGATTCATTATTATTTAATATATATAAATAATATATTTATTAAATTTATCTTTATTACCATCCATAAAAAGTGTTTCAGAAAACAAATCACATTGCTTTGTGAGGCGGTAGTCCATCATACACACAAGCAACATTATTGTATTCCCATGGAATGGAAAGTAAGATTTTATATGTGATATTATAATTCAAAAAGTATAATTATGTCATAAATATCATATAAATATTTTCAATCCATCATTATATCCATCCTTAAAAGGTGGTCATGGAAAATGAATTACATCGGTTCGTGAGGCCATAGTCCATCGTACACATGATTGATGATTTAGTTTCCCATTTGATGGAAGATGAGACTAATATAGGTTATGAAATAAAAATAATAAAATATAATTATATGTTATATAATTTTTTTATTATATTTTAATTTTTAAAACATGAATTAATTTTGTAATATAAGAACTAAAAAAGGAAGAGTTTGGTGAAGATATTTACGTTTACTTAGACCAATCCCCTTTGGATCTCTAATCAAGGACCCTAGAGTTGATCTTTTGGGATGAATAAAATGCTCTATTACATTATTATAGTGTATTACTTTTTAAGATTTTTGTCGATCTAAATGGATTAATAGGTGTTAATATGGGAGGATAAAAATTTCCCTTTTATAATTGAAGAGTGACATTTTTGTAAATACCCAAAACTATTCAATAATGGAAAGTCACTCTCACACCAAGTGCCTCAAAAATTGATAAATAAAATATTTTATTGACTATATGTTCTATAAAAACCTCCAAAACAAAAATAACATTTTTTAAACATGTTATTCCTTGGCCTTTAAGTTTACTTAATTTTACCATTTTAGTTTTCACCATGGTAACCTATATCTTTTTATTTGCCAAGGTAATTTACCATTTAATACTACAATTAAAATGAGTCTTATTAGGTAATTTTTAACCCTTTATTATAAGTATGAAATAAAATTTATTAAATAAAAATCCTATTTGTGTGTGTAAAATTAATTTTAACACAAACTCATGTATCTCGCAAAACATCATTTTAACCTTAATCATGGTAATTATTTTTATCATATTTATTAATCATTATGAAAAAAATTTAACTTGAAATAATAATATAATATCAATTATGATGATTAAAAATATTTAATCTAGTTTATAAAATTCAAATAATAGAAGTGTTAGAATTCAATTTAATATTAATCCTGCATACATAAAGAAAAGGTGGTTTTCCAAAGAAATTTTTTTCCTAACTGTAGAATGTTTTAATATAAAAAATAAATATGAAATTGATTAAAATGAACTAAATTGGATTTAGAGATATATAATTAAAATAATTTTACTTTTAAAAAAACTAAAATAAAATTAATCTTGTAAATTTTTTAAACAAAAATTCAGTTTTTAATAAAAATCCGTTTTTTTTTTCTATTCATCAAAAATTTTATCATTTCAAAAAATTCCAAAAAAAAATAAACCTAAGATAATTATAATATATTTATCCAAAAAATGAATTTTATTTATTTAAATAAATTTTATGAAAGTTTTAGAAATTAATTTTAATATTTTTTCACAAAAATCAATTGAAAACATTTTTTTAATAAAATATTATTTTAGAAACATAAAAATGCTACTAAAAATTAAGTTCCTTTTTACAAATATGTTTTATTTATATAAAACCATCATAATTAATTTTTAAAATCTGGTTATTCATTTTCATACCACTAAGTTTAACAACTATGTTATAATGTTCAAGTTTAAATAATAATATTAATAATATATCATGTTTTATTAAAACTCAGGGTTGTGTGTAATGAAAGATATCAAAGAAAATAAATTTATTCAAAAAACTATTTCATAAAAACTTGGGGTGTCATATTATACACCCCTTAAAATGAATTTATGTCTCAGTAATCATCAATATAATATGAAAAAATGAGGAAACTTCTTCCTCATTGCGTCTTTAGGTTCTCTCATACCTTCCTTAAGATGGTGGTTTCATCATAAAAATTTAACCAGGTGAGTGGTCTTGTTTCGTAGAACTTGCTCTCTATGATAAAAAAACATTCATCGGTTGTTCCATATAAGAAATGTATTTCTCCCATGGTATGACCTATGAGTTCATTACATGTGAAGGATTGGGTATATACTTCCTCATGAGAGATACATGCAATACATTTTGAACTAGAGATAGATTTCATGGTAGTGTGAAACAATAAGATATTATCCCAATACTATCATGAATTTCATATGGACCTAAATATCTAGGTATCAAATTTACATTAAATAATAATTGCAATTTAATCCTTTGGTCATGCTTCAATCAATTTCCACTTCAACCATGAAATGAATATTCATGATGAATTTTTCATTCCCAAAGCACTAAAATCATCATTAGATCCATAATTCATTCCTTCATCCTCTATATATTTACCAAAACCAAAATTATTAGCATAATTTATCCAATAACATTTAAATTTCAAATTAATCCATTACTTGAATAGTTAACCTTATGTATCCTCTAAGTTTGACCAAATTGAAATCCAAAAAAAATAGAAAGAAGGTTGCTAAATTTCCAAAATCAACTTAACATTAATCCCCCAAATATCATAAATTACATCTTAATTTTCACATAAAAAATATGTGAATAATCTTATCATGTATTCTAATGAAACATGGTAATAACCAAAATTACCATAAAATATCCATGAAAACATACATAGTCATTCCTTAAATAAAACCATAGATTATCTAATATATTCTATAAATCCAAAAATGTTATAAAATACATTAATGATTACATAACCCACTTTTTTATTAAATAATTAATCAATCCAATGTTTTTAAATACTATTATATTAACTTTATCTATATTTATCTCAACATCGAGAATATATCAAGGTTTATCTTTCTCTTAATCATAAAATATCACCTTTCCACTCAATCACTTTTTAGGTTATCAGTACCATTCAACATATTCTTCCAAATTCATAATGAAAAACTTTTACAAATATATATGTATATAATAATTATTTAATTCCAATACATAAACACTTCAATGATTCCAATTCATTCATAAATCATTAACTAGGCTTCATCATCATATTTCTTAATAGATGTTTCCTTTCATATTTCATTATTAATATCTTCATTATCAACAACAAAACCTTTAGTTATACCACATTATTGATCCTCTTCTTTATATTTCACCATATAACATAGATTTTTATAATTCCCATACTTTCGACATTTAAAACATTCATCCATTGATAAAACCTTATGGAGACCAATATTTACATCCATTTCATTAACCAAACGTTTTATTTTCCTCTGAAATTACTTTATCTATTCCCTTCTTCTCCACACATAAAAAATCATCTCAATCCATTAAGGCATTCCATTTAGTGATTATTCCCACATTCATAAAATATAAGAAACTAAATATTCTTTCCTATATAGTATCCACCACCTGAGCCCTTAGTTAACTCTATCCTTCTCTTCTTTGGTGAGTCTGAGAGTTGGTTAAGGTGTAAGTTGTTAATAATATATTGTGATGGATGATTAGGGATAATCACAATATCCTTCACTCCATTCATCATCCCATTTGGCTTCTCATAAATATATTTTCTATCGAATTCAACATTAACCCAGTTTTTTCTGGTTCCTTCCATTAACTAAAACCAAAAAACATATTGTGAGTAATAATATTCACTGGGGAAACCCACATAATCATAGGAAATAATTTATAAGATGAATAAATCATGACATAATCTATTATATATATGAAACATTAGGTTTAATATACACCATTTATGGTTATTATCTATTCAAATTCTTCATGATGGTTCATAAATAGTTTGTGAATTTCCAAAAATATATACCATGGGAGTATCAAAAAAGCTGTGCAGCAAGGCCCGTTGTCATGTAGCAAGTGATGATCAAGTCAAATATCAATTCATCCTTCTCTAAGTAATTAACCCTAGGTATAACTATTCCAAATCCACATCCACTTGTAGTATTCAGACATGGATGTAATTTCTTAAAATCCACTCACTCTATCCTTTATAAAAATTTCAGGATATTTTCCTATACTTAGAATAATCCTTATAATTATCCATAGAGATATCCTTAGGGATCTCACTAATGTTTTCTCATCCTAGTTTCCAAAGGTTAACTAAAAATTTTCTCTAATTCCAAATATAGAGACCCACACTTTTCATACATAGGTATTACATCTAAATAGATAAATATCCATTACATAATATAATGATCCATGATAGAATCATTTAGGTATAGTGGCTTTGAAAAATTGGAAATAGAAAAAACTAGTTCATAACTGAACTACATCTTCTCCCACTAAGTTCTTCGTAATTTGAACACATCTTATAATTAGCATAAATAAAACCTTTCTTCATAACCTGGGAAATTGAACATAATAAAGGGTGAGATTAGATGCTTAATAAGGGTAAAAAAGGAAGTTTTAAATGATCACATAAGAATATCATGGAAATAAGGGTATAATAACATGATTTTATCAATTGAAAACCAAAACCTTTATATCAAAAATTATAAACTTGAGTCATGGAATAAATCATGGAAGCTCATAATACATGAATCACAAAGGAATCAAAGTACATAATCCATGAGAGCATAACATTGGTATAAGAAATATATTTGTGGCATACACATAATATTATAACATTATGAGAATGTATAAATAGAAACAGGTTCACTAATTAAGTTAAGTACATGAAATCAATACCACTCATAAACTTATGGAAATGAAACCAAGTCCTCGCATAACCTTATAGACATAAAAATGAGGCCCATGTTTAATATTAATAATATGAAAGTATATCCACACATAACATTGTGAATATAAAAATAGGCTTATACATAAAATAATTAACTCATGAGTTATCCATAATTACTCAATGCATTGGAGTGATATATAGGTCCCACCCATCATATAATCCATAAATTTTTGTGCTATAAGATCATAAAATATTCATCATACTAGAACCCATGAAAATAAATAGGTTTCATAGATATTTCATCATAGAATAACCCATGAAAAAGAGGGTTTCATAAACATATTTTCCTTATGAATATAAACCTTCTAGAGAAAGAATAAGGATGGTAACCTTGGATCATATCCCCATTAAATCTCAAGTATCATCAAAGGATGCCATGTTATATGTGAAATTGTTTTGGAAGATCACTTGGAACATTTCTTGAGGAAAATATAATTTTATATTTGATATGACTTATTTAAAATCTAAAAACTTCCCAAATGTTAAATAGAATATTTTCTTTAAAAATAACCTTTAAAACTTATAAAGGAAGCTTTAAATTATTGATTGGTCATAATTTCATAAAATACCTTTCAAGCCGCACATGTTAAAATCATGATTCCTTTTATATTTTTCATAAAATAAAAAAGGTATTTATTTGGAAAATGATAAGAATATTACTTTTAAACCATTTGTAAAAATTAAAACATGGGTAAAAAAATTTAATAAAATTTTAGAATTGTAAAAATAATTCTTTAAAACATTTTTAGAAAACATGGACATTGAAGAAAAATGATTTTCGATCGAAGATAAAAATAAAGTCAATTTTTATTAAAAACATTGTTTTGGACTATTGAGTATATAAAGTGGGGAAAATGAAATTAAAATATTTTTTTATTGAAATTAACATAGGAGAATAAAATTTATGATTTTATTAAGATATATATCATAATATTTCATCATCGGAAACTTAATCATAAATAATACCGATAAATAATGAGATTATAACATAAAACCTTCTAACACTTTGGTTTCTTTTGAATAAAAATAAATATGAAAGGAAGAAAATTATATATATATATATATATATATATATGTATATCCCATAATTTCATGATAATAATAATAAAATGCGTTCATGGGAATTATATACACCAGAAAAAAAAAAGAAACAATTGGTGTATAAGGAATGTGTATCATACGAATAAAAGTGTGATGAAAATCCCTTAACACTTTGGAAAATTTTGAATCATCATACACATTAAATAATAACACCAAATGAAACTTTAAATATCCTAAAAATAAGTATATTCATCATATAACATATAAAATGGGTATTATAAACACCAGAGAAAAGAATGCAGGTGAATGACATAACATATGTCTCAAAGAAGGAAAACTGAGACAAAAATCTCTTACCTTAAGTCTCGAATTACTTTGTAAAAAATAGAATATCATATATAATAAATATAAGTTTGTTATAAATATATTAAACAAATATACTAATATTTATTTTGAAACACATGATTTTCTTATGACCTTTTATTACCCATTTATTAAAAATTTCTTATTAAAATTACATTTTGGTTGATAATTGATTTGTTTTTTATGTATGTTTTGGTTTGGTATTTTAATTCCTCTTACTTTGATAACAGTTTCATAATATCAATAATTTTAAACATGATATAAATATTATATATATTCATTATATATGTATTTATATTAATCCAATAAATTTATAGATATAAAATGAATTACAACGTTCATGGAGAAGGTAACCTGCACATACGAATGAACATTGTTTCCATTTTCTAGAAATATGGAATAAAAGGAAGGTAAATAATATATAATATTTATAGATTAATTATGATTTCATATATATCATATATATTCATTAAATTTATCCTTCTTTACATCCATGTAAATCATTAGTGAAAATGAATCACATCACTTTGCGAGGCGGTAGTCTGCTATATACACGAGCGACATTATCGTATTCCCATAGAATGGAAAGTAAGAAATTATACGTGATATTATAATTACATAAGTAAAATTATGTCATAAATATCATATAATTATGTTAAATTCATCATTATATCCATCTGTGAATGGTTGTTATGGAAAATGAATTACATCGGTTCGCATAGCGGTAGTCCTCTGTACACACGATCGACAGTTTCATTTCCCATTTGATGGAAGCGGAGAAGGATATTGGTTATACCATAAACATAATAACATATTATTATATGTTATATAATTTTGTTATTATATTATAATTATTAATACATTAATTAATGTGGTAAGATAATAATTAAAAAAGAAAGAGTTTAGTGAAGACAATTATCGTCACTTAAAACAACCACCTTTGGATTTCTTAATAATGACACCAAGATTTGTGTTTTGAGATGACCATAAGATATATAACATGGATAATTATTTTGGAGAATTATTTTAGTAGGGATTTTTTAGATAAATGTCATAATAGGTGTGAATAATTATCAGATAAATTTCCCTTTTATAAATGATAAGGAGTGACATTTTTTTAAATATCGAAAACAATTCAATAATGGGAATTCACTCTCACCCCAAGTTCCTCCAAAATTGATAAATAATGTATTGAAGTAATTATATGGTCTATATACACCATTAATAAAAAAACACATGTTTTTAACATGTTATTCCTTAGCCTTTATGTATATTTAATTTTAGCATTTTAGTTTCTATCATAGTAACTTGTATCATTTTATTTATTGAGGTAATTTATCCTTTAAGAATAAAGATAAAATGAGAATTATAAAATAATTTTAATCCATTAATTATTAATATTAAATCCAATTTATTAAATAAAAAATTATTTCTTTTGGAAAATTAATTTTATCACAAGTGCATGTAACATATAAAACCCTATTTTAACCTTAATCACGATAATTAATTTTTATTTTATTTATTAATATTTAAGATGAGAATTTAATATGAAATTAGTATATAATATAATTTATTATTATTAAAAATATTTAATTCGTTTTATAAAATTAAAATTGCATAATTTTTAGAATTTAATTTAATATTAATCCCACAGATGCGATGAAAAGGCGATTTTCCAAAGAGGAATTTTTCAAAAGTATAGAAAGTTTTAATATCAAAATTAAATATGAAATTGATTCTAATGACCTAAATTGTATTCATAAATTTATAATTGAACTAAATTAACGTTCAAAACCATTATAAAACAAAATATATCTTGTAAAATTTTAAATGAAAAGACATTTTTTTAATAAAAATCAATATTCTTTTCACTATTCATCAAAAAATCAATATTTTTAGAAAATTATAAAAAAAATAACCCTAAGATAAATTGGACATGTTGATCTGAAAAAATTAAGTTAATTTTTTAAAATTAATTTTATATAATTGTAAAAAAATATTTTTAATATTTATTCATGAAAGCAATAAAAATATTTTTTGAGAAAATAGTATTTTCAAAACATATAAAGACTTTACTAAAAAATTAATTATTTTTTTAACAATATGTTTCTTTATATAAAACTATTATAATTAATTTTTAAAATTTGGTTATTCCAATTCGTATCACCAAGATTAATGACTAGGTTAAAATTGTCATGTTTAAATAATAACATTAATTTTATATCAGGGTTTGTTAAAACTCAGTGTTGCATGAAATGAAAGCTTTCTAAGAAATTAAATTTATTCAAAAAAAATATTTCATAAAAACTTAGGTTGTTAAAAAGTCACTTGAGTCATAACTCATACCATGAGGGAGGTCATACCCCTCGATGAAATCATAAATAGAACATGATCTCACATGCCACATGGGGTATACCACTTCAACAAAAATAAATGAAGATATCTCACAACCCATTTAAAATCAAGAGGTCATCATAATTCAATCCTCTCAACAAACCCAATACCATTGTACCTATGTTATATCATTTAGGAAATACCCATTTCAAGGCCTTCATAAGGTTTAGTAGGGCCTTCCAACTCTATTAAACACACACCCCCTCTTGGATGTATCCAAAGATTCCTAGATAAGGGAAACTAAGTCACAATCATTATGGTTACACATCTCAAGGGGTTTGTATACCACATGAAAAGACAAAAATAGTCACGACTTTGTACATTAGTGGAAGAGGCAAGTAAGCTAGTGCTTTAGGGTCTTTCATGGTCCTTTTTACTCTACAATATCTGTGGCACTATATAAGTCTTCAATGATTCATATATAATTTAAACCATTTAATTTAAATTAAATGATTCAATTATTAAAAAGAGGTCTTTTTTCCCTAATGGTGAGACTAAATATCCCCATACACTATAATAAAAGAATAAATACAAAGGTAAAGTACCATGACCACCTACCTCATTCAAGTACAATGATAACCTATTTTATGCACATAATTTTTGAATTTAATTTCATTTAATTTAGAATTTAATCAATTATTGTTGCCCAAATTTTGATTGTTTTAATTCAAGTTTGGGTAATAAAAATTTTATAATTGATTTTATAAAATTAAAATAGAGTAATTAATTTCATATCATTTGGATAATGGATTTTTTTAGGCTTAAATGGAAAAGGAAAAAAGGGGACTTGGAAAAAATCAAGGGAAACCTAGGCTAGCCCTTAACCATGACACAAACCACATAGCTACCCCATGGGGTAGCCGACCATGTAGCTGGGAAGGCCTACCATATTCATAACATAGGGAAGGAAAAGGTTACCCAGGAAACATGGGAGAATGTATGCAGCGCATGAGTGTCAGGTTTGGTGGTGCTTGGGAGGATTTCTTTAATGGTACGAGGCAGCACACAATCATAGCTAGATTCCTCTTACTTTAGGATCATCTTATTATACCCAGATGATGTAGTGGTGTCCCTTATTTAGTATATTATACCCCCAATATTTTTTATATGGGACATGCATTTCACCTAGCATATTGTGAACTAACCAAAATGGTGTCATCCTAGGTAAACTCATGTGTTATCTTCCTCACATTCCTATTACACTATCACCACCACCACCACTATGTCATAAAACCAATTGGGTTGATCAGTTAAATATTAAAAAACATTAGAGAATCAAGAATCGATATTCCATAGTACATTCATTTCATCATAGTCGACTCTAGAGGATGAAATTATGTTTATGTATATGTCTTTCTCATCCAAGTTACACTATAGATATGTGCATATAGGTAGGAGGCTACACCATGGATCAACATTGTTTCATGGTCAGGTGTAGTGGATAAATACTGTAATGGAAGGTGTTCCACAATAGGTAGCTAGCACTTTATTAGTTAATGAGAAGGAAAAAGGTTTTTCCATGATAAATGAAGTTGTGTCATAGACCTTTGGCTATGTCATGTAGCACCCAAATATAGAAGAGTTAAGGAATGATCTTAGAAGGAGGTTGCATCATAGATAAAATACTTCACCATAGCTATAAATAACCATGAAAGGAGAAGTTTTAGAATAAGAATGTTGCACTATAAAGGTACGATTCACACCTATAGTGTCACGGACCCAGATTTCATTGAAAGGTTCCCCAAACCCAATTTTCCACATGGACTCAAGTGTATCACCTCAAACATCAGAGGTTGTAAAATAGTAGTGAGGGACTAGGTGTGTCTATGGGGAGCTTGTTACTTCATTACCAGAGTGTAGCATATTGGATATACAATAATAGACAAGTAGTGGTAGTAGTAAATCAATTATAAAGATGATAAATAAATGTGATAGAAATATATAAATAATTCCATAAGTAATATCATATACAGATGATGAAGAAACATGTCTCTACAAAGAATCCAAAACAGTTACACAACATTACAATACAATACATGTATCAAAAGTACAAAAATGCCAAAAATAATCTATCTAGCATCACAAGCCTCAACTCGGTCCCATGATCCCATGCTCTTAAGTAGAAATTAAGAACCTGTAGTAGGGTGCTTTCCCTTATCCATACTTGTAATCATATAGTCTTTTAGGGTACCTAAATGAGGCCCAAACATGGTGTGAGACTAAATCCTAGTAGGAAACCACCCAAGGTATTGTGCCACCAGTAAGTGAATATATAATGACAATAGTGTAAGAATTAGTGTAATATGCAAGTAATTACTGAAATTAAACATTCTAGGTTCTCATTTTATGACCAAGTCATTTCATCAATTTCATTTAGATAATAAGTCTGTGAATTAAATATCATGCATGTGTCATTTTATAAAAAATATCATTTAATCATACAACCTCATTTAATTAATAAGTCTTAGGACAAAGTGCATGTCCCATCATCCCCATAGTGATATGATCAAAGGATTCCTAAATAAGCCATCCATAAGGTGTTAGATAAGACTGAATCCAAGCTTGTGCTTTCACTTGTAAGATACATCATATAAAACATTTAATTCATTATTCAATTCTGAACTTGATCCTGTCCTTGGAATTTCTAATTTTGAATCCAAGTATTTCTCTAGGTATAATATAAACCAATGCCCTACAAGCTCTCCCATATAGATCCCCACAAGAACTCATGTATTTCTCTAGGTGTGGTATAACATCTTAGTTACTCGAGTCTATCCTTGGTGGTCCACTAACGGATCTCAAGTATCACCCATGGAATATATGATCAAATTCCCTTTTATTCCATCCTTGTAAATCCATAATGAGTTTAAGTATCACTCGAAATATAAAATTCATCCCCTGTGAGTCCATCCTTGGGAGTCCATATAAGGATCTCAAGTTTCACTCGAGCATAAGCAGGGTAGAGGCCAAATGAGTCTATCCATGGAATTCATATATGAACCCATGTGTCACCCAAGTCATATATTCATTCATTCAATATCATTTAATTATATCATATTCATCACATTATTCATTTCATTTCAACCTCACCTCAAAAGGTGGCTTAAGGCATGGGCTAAGCTTAGAAGGTTTATCCTTTAATTTAACTCCCATGGTCATTTCATTATAAAAAGAATCTCATGCTTAAATAACCAATACATGACAAGTTTCTATGGATGTGGATTTCATTCCATTTTCTCTATCAATTCCTTTCAAAATTGATATTACAATTCAAATTTCATAACAATTCACCTTTCAATACAAGGAATTAATTTACAATTCCAATCACAATTTACATCCCATAACAAGGGGTAAAAAGGCACACCCTAAGGTATCTAAACTCAAAATTCACCCATGGTGGTCCATTAATAAACAACCCACCCAAATGGGTGGTTCCAATTCAAGGTTCATAACCTCTATTCATTGAATAACTAGTTTTTTTAATTACATAGGTCATACCTATCAATTTAATTAAAGGATTCAAATTAGTTTCATGAGAATAGCTCCAAGAATTGGGAATGTAGCACAACAACATATATTTAAACACTTTGAATTTTAAGGAAAATAATGAGACCACCTACCATAGGTTCATAGTGGATATCTCGTCCAGTATCATTTCCTAATTCATCTCAGATTTGGGGGGAATCAAAGAACGGATGAAGAACCTATAAATAGGTGAAATTAGATTGAACCTAAATGGTGTAGCTGATACCAAACCAAACAAGGAACAACACAAAAAAATGGAGATCTTACCAGTTCAAATCCAACGAGACTGACGACACTCGATTCTAATATCAAACGGAGATGATATCTCAATTCCTAAAATAGTCATCAAAGATGGATTTTAAAGGGGTGAGTTTTTTTTTTGGGGAAGAATTAGTAAAAATTAAGTTTGATATAATATTTAATTAAAGAAAATTTCATAAATTTACCCAAAAACACTAGTTCATAAGGTTTGGTTGCACAGTTGGCCAAACTGTGTGCCAACTGTGCACCCTTTACTGTATGAAGGGGCACCCCACACAGTTTGACTAGTCGTGCGCAAACTGCACAAAACTCCTCTATCAAAAATGCAAAAAAAATCACATTGTTGTGTGCCCTAAGGTGCACAGTTTGTCTAATAGTGCATCTTATAGGACTCTAATGTCTAGCCTTGCACGGTTTCTGTTAATCATGAATCTTTCCCCTCATGGTTTCTACTAACCATGCGCTAGTCCATTTTCACCCCAAAAGCTGGGTTTCAGGCTCTAAACCAGCCCCAAACACCCCTGACGCCTCTATGAGCTCAAAGATAGTTCATATTAGGCCATATTTAAACATTTAAATTGAAATTTTATGGAAAGAAAAAGAGTATGAACCTCAAGAAAGAATCAGGTTCTTACAAACTTCCCCCATTAAAGTAATTCATCCATTAATTTCCCTCTTAAGGGTAGTCAAAAATGTCTTAGAACAACTTTAGCCACATCGATCATACACTGGCCTCCCGCTCTAAGGTATCATCTTGTGTATGATTATTCCTCCATATAACCCATACTAAAGGAACCAAACAGCCTTAGATAACTTTCATTTTATGATCCACAATACGTATCATATGCTCCTCAAAGGATTCATCTACCTGTAACTCAACCTCTTCAATATGAAATGCATGAGATTGGTCTGAATAATAGCATTGTAACTGAGATACATGGAAGATGTCATGCATGGATCAGTGCATCTAATATAACTGAAACTAATAGGTTATCGTCCTGACTCTTTCCAAAATCTCAAATGTCCTGACATAATGCAGTGAATTCTTACCTTGTCTCCTAATCCTCCTTTGTCCTAGCCTTGGCGAAACACATAAAAATACTTGATCCCCAATCTCTAACTCTAGAAGTAATCTATGGAGATGATCATAATATTTCTTTTGAGACTATGTAATAACCATATGCTTTCAAATCAACTATACCATCTATGTGGTCTCCAGAATAAGATGAGTTCCAAGCATAGCTAACTCTTCTGCCTCTAACCAACACAGGGGTGATCAGCATGGACTACCACACAAATCCTTATAAGGAACCATATAAATAGTTTCCTGAAAACTATTATTGTAGGAGAATTAAACTAGGGGTATATTTCTCACCCAAGAGTCCTCTAAATCTAGGATGTGTTCCTATAGCATGTCCTCAAGTACTGAAATCATGTTTTCTGACTGGCCATCATTCTGAGGGTGGTATACAGTACTCATAGGCACTTTTGTACCTAATTTCCTCTATAGACATTTCTAGAACCATGAAGTAAACTATGTGTCCCTATCTAAAATGATTATATGGGTGATCCTGTGAAGTTGTACTATCTCATGGATATACAACCTTTCAAGATCATCAACTAAAAAATTGTCCTTGATAGGTAGGAAATGAGAAACCTTTGTGGGCCAATCAAAAATAACCCATACGACATCATTACCTCGATGTGACCTCAGTAAATCTATCAAAAAATCTACCATGACCTAATTTTATTTCGACTTAGGAATAGGAAGCTATTGTAAAAGTATGGTTGGTCATTGGTGTTCTACCTTCACCTGCTGATTGGTGGAACGTCTCATCGAAAAACTAGCTACATATCTTTTCATACCCATGGACCAGTATTGGAATTGTAAATCACGATACATCTTAGTGATGCTCGGGTGCACTTCCCAAATTGAAGCATGAAAGTACCACATCATCTCCTCATGCATATCTGCTAAATCTCATACATGAGCATGAGAACGTAGGATCTCATCCTTTCCTATAGTCCAACCAGGAGGTGGTTCCTCACCTATCACACTCTCTCATAATACTAGGCCCTCTTAATATGATAATTTCTTCATCCTCACTCTATCCAATAGGGTAGAGTTCAAATCTAAATATGATAGAAAATTCTAACCCTGACGATCCTGCACCTCCAAGTGTATCTCAGAGAACAAATCCATGATCTACCACTCACTACTGCTTTGATGAACTACCTATATTTGAGTCCTTGTGCTTAGTGCATCAGCCACTGAATTTCCCTTTCCAGGCATGTAGGCAAGA
The DNA here is from genome assembly GCA_963277665.1 of Viscum album. Lineage (NCBI taxonomy): Eukaryota > Viridiplantae > Streptophyta > Magnoliopsida > Santalales > Viscaceae > Viscum > Viscum album. The sequence continues at coordinate 898,529,202 of OY728160.1, read as the reverse complement.
TCAAAGTCAAAATACTATAGGTATTAAACCCACCTTTTCTACCTCATATTCATATCACGCTATGTAAATATGTGTTTGAGGCTATTGTGGTCCATGTAAACCACCAAAATCTCTCCAATTAAGTAATATCTCCAACAATTCAATGCATTAACAACCACAAATAACTTGAGATCTTGCATCGGGTGATTCTTATCATGTGGCCTAAACTATCGAGATGTGTATTCCACAACACTATCCCACCTATATAAGAACTTCTCCTAGACCGATACCTGATGCATCATAGTACTCAGTGTAACTTATGCTTGGATTTGTAAAAATAAATATCGGCACTGAATTCAATCTCCCTTTCATCTCCTGAAAGTCCATATCATAGGAATATGACTATAAAAACCTATCACCATTCTTAGTCAAGCCCATAATAGGTTATCCTAAGTGTGATAAGTCTTTTATGAAACTCTTGTAGTAACCATTATTCCCCAAGAAACTTTTCACCTCAAAGAAGTTCTTAGGCTACTCCCAGGAAACTAGAGTTGTCACCTTCTCTGGGTTAGTTGATACTCTTGTATCTGAGATAATGTGAGCCAAAAAGTGAATAATATCCATCTAAAAGTGTAACTTTGTGATCTTAACATATAACTGATGCTCTCTCAGTATATCCAATATGGCCTCAAGATGTTTGGCATGGTCATGTCGGTTGATAGAATACACTAAGCCATCATCCATGAAAACCACCACAAATGAATCCAGATAAGGATGGAAATCTTGAACAAACAATTCCATAAATACTTCACGTGCATTCATGAGACTGATCAACCTAACAAAATACTCATATAGATCATACGTGTTATGAAAGGTTGTGCGAGTTATGTATGATGGTCTGACACACACCTGATGACAACTGAATATCAAATAAATCTTTGAGAAAACCTGAGCTCCCTGGAGCTGGTCGAATAGATCATATATCCATGGAGTAGGATTCCAATTCCTAACCATCAGTTGGTTCAATATTTGGTAATCCACACATAACCTGAGGGTACTGTCCACCTTTTTTACAAAAAGTACTGGTGAACCCAATGGAGAAGTGTTGTTTTGGATAAACCCCTTTTCCTCTAAATCCTCTAACTACCTCTTGAGCTCCTATATCTCATTAGTATCTATAATATAAGGGTAAATGGATACTGGTGAATCTCCTGGAACAAGATCAAAATAAAAATCCGCCTCTCTCACTGGATGTAATCCTAAAAATTCATCCAGGAAAATGTCCCTAAAATGATCAACCACAAGAGGGAAATCTGCTTGATATTTTCCCTGATCATCTAGATATAAACTAGAAATCTGGGTTTTCATTCTACCCATCCCATGATGCTCAGGTATAACTCGGATCACCTGGAATACCATTCACCTTTGTGAATAAACTCTCCACCCTCTAGGAAAGTACACCCTACAGTGATAGATATTAATGAAATCCTAAAAGATAACTAACCTTTACATCCCTATAATGATGTTAAAACTTGTTAAATCAAGGATAATGAGGTCCCATACAAAGTGAAAACTACTTATCTCAAGGGGAAATCCATACACAAATGTACATCCTCCATTATGATCCTTAATGGAGTGTCAAGTGTCATAAAACCATCATAAGTCTGAAAACTGAGCCCAAGTCCCTCCACTATGGACATAGATATAAAGTTATGAGAATAACATGTATAAAAAAGAGTAGACACAAAATTAGAGGCTACTGTAATAGTACCTCTCGTAGTATAAGTTCTAGTATCCTTCTTATCAAGGGTGTGTTGCACTATATATATCTGACATGATCTGCTCCCTATAATACATCTTGGCTACCCTGAGAAGATCTTCTCTTTTATCGCTGCAAAACTAGGTTCTGACTACAATTGCCACAAACACCGCCTCTGCTTGATTAGATGACCATACTCCAACTCCATGCATGATGAGAAGCTGTTGACCCCTCTCTTGAAATTGGATTTGGTGTAGACCCCCTATCACTGGATACTAGAGGAAATTTTCTGCATAAGCATTGTAGATGGCCCATCATGCTACATGATCGACACTTGACTCGGTCCCTCGTACACTAAGGCCTCATATTTCCCAGTCCACTGCACTAGAAACACCTCATCTGGATACTTAAGTATGTGGTCTAGATACTAATATCACTGCATGTAATTTAAAGAGAATTCTTCCTACTACTGGTCGATGTAGTACCAGATATATATGTTGAACCTCCACTGATCGTACCCCCAACCTCTCTCAGGTTACGCTCTATGATAAGAATCTAATTCTCTATTCTAGACATGGTAGTCATCCAAAATACATTCACCTACAATCGAATGTCATATCCGAGACCATCCTCTAATCACTTGGCTTTAGATAACTCTTCCCCCATCATAATAGTTGTGAAGTGGTGGATCTTAGTAAAATGGGATGAATATTCCAAAATTGATAATGCACCCTGATCCAAGTGGATGAACTCTTGGTTTCTATCATCCCTCAACATCTCGATATAGAATTATTCATAGAAGTTCATATAAAAATCCCTCCAATCCATATCTTGATGAAGATACGTCTAAGTAATAACATCCCACTATATCTTGTTGGAATAATGCAATATATATGTAGTGAGCTTTACCCTCCTCTTGGGAGGGGTCTCTAGATGTTTAACGATGGATAGAATTGAATCTAACCATGACTCCTTATATTGTGGTCCTCCATCCCCTAAAAATGTGGGCAGATGCTGCTGTTGGATCTCACACATCAACTCTTCCATAGTCAGGGTTAGTCACAGTGCTTCCTGAATGGTCTGTATGAATGGAATAAAACTCTCACATAACTATTCCTAAACACCTATGTCTAGTACAACTACTGGTTCCATAACTGATAGTATTAGAGGATCTACTAGTAGCCCATGTCCCACTGCCTATGGAGTGTGGTTGTATCCACCCTCCTAGCATATGATTGGATGTTATCATGGTGGAATTCCTCAAAAATTCCAAACACATGCCTCATATAAGAACATTATCAAAGTTCACAACTCAAAAGTGTAGATACTAAAATAGGATATCTACATGCCTTCCTATATAAAAACACACCCCTCTTCCTATTCCTAGATTTAGGTCTAGGAATCGTACAAATAACATACATATGAAATATATACTAGTTATTTCCCACTAGTAAGGTCAGGTCTGGATCAAGTTCTATGCTATAACAATTTCATTTTCCATTTTATTCTCATAGTCAATTACATTATATCAATTATTTCACATTTATCACAATTCATTTTAAAAGGTTGAACCAATGTTTCACCAAACTCCAATCCATAAGGGCCCATAAACCTCATGAATCAGAATTTGTATCATACTTAATCTACACCATAACACATTCTATAATACCTATCACAAAAGCATGTATTTAAAACACAAAACCTATCAAAAAGCATGTAACAAGTAAACCATCCTAAGTGGCATGGAATAATTGTAACAACACAAAATTTTATCAATGAATTTTCCCTTCTTATAAATATGTTATATAGTATAAATCAAAAACCACTTTCATAACACAATAAAAACATTATAAATGAATAATCAATGAGAAAATAAGTGTTTCTAGACATTAGAGAACCTATACTGAAGGAATAGTAAGTTAACCCTTTGAAATAGTAATGTTACCCTTATGAATAGTAATATGACTAATAGAATAGTAACCTCACCTATTAAAGTATGGATAAAATTTAATCAACTTATAATTGAAAATATGATATCATTATATCATTATATAAGTAAATAAATTTAAAAAAAAATATTATTTAATTGTTGGTATTTTTGTAAGTCATTTATATTTAACTCCAATTTTATAATTAATAAAATTATTCAAAAAAATTATTTTCATAAAATTTATTCATATGTCAATATTTTTTTGTCTCGTTATTATGAGATAATTTTATGAGACCTTAGTTAATTTTTCAAAGTGTAATAAAATCAGCTATAGTTTTAAAATATGTATTTTTCAAGTAAATTATGATTTTTACTGGAAATTAAATTTCTCATATTTATAAAATTATTTTAATTAAATGGAGTTCATTTTTTTAGTATAAACATTGAAAAATGGTTAATCTTAATTTTTTGGATTTTTATAAAATAGTTTAATTTTTGTGAATATTAAAAAATGGTAATTTACGGGATTTATACATTATAAGTTAAATACACTATTCTTAACAACATGAATGATGTAAGAATCATAATCTAGAACTTACCTTCATTATTTTAATATATTTTGTGACAATTATTAAACTATTCATAGTCTTGGGCCAAAATAATAAACAAAGAAATTATATATTCAAAAAATCACTCCTCTCCTCCATAATAAATATCACCCCTCACCACCACTTCTACTCACACCTCTAAGCCTTTTAGCCTTGTCAAATTTCTGCCCAATATTCTCCCCAAGACTCTCCCCATGTCTATAATCTCTTTGCCTCATCAAAATACTAAAATCAATCCCCTTAAGGAGGATCTCAATGGGGAGTATTTAAAAGGTAAAATCCTCTTCCTTTTCCTTTTAATTTCTTTTCAAGTTCTTTTCTTTTATTATTATCTCCTCACCTCATATGTCCAAATTATAGTGATAAATTTAGTATAATCAATATAATGGAATGATATCATGTTAATGAAATATCCTTCATTGAACTCTTTTTTCTCTCTCTCATTTATTTTAAAAACTAAACCACCATTCGTGAGGTACCGATTTACAACCTTCGTGAACGATGAATTTTTGTTCCTCAATTTCTACTTAAATGATGCTAATTAACCCATTTTTAGGGTAAAATAAGACTATAATATATGTATTACAGCCTTTCTTATGTTCTGTAAGTAACATATTTACATAATACTAAATTATAAAACAAAATAAGTTCGTCATGATCAATAATCATTGTAGTAATGTAAATGATTATAACTAAATGTCTTATATAATGATTCATCCTCATACCATATAAAATATTATATATATATATAACCATTTACACTTATAGATGTTCATTTATATGATATAAATTCAATTTTGGAGAATTATATCCATTTTTTAGGAACTTCCATACTCATATACAAGTATACTAATCATGAAAACCAAGGAAACGAACGTTCCTGAGCAATAAAATTGTATCTTATAACTCATAAAAAAGGCCATAAAAGAACTGAATAAAATTATAATAAATAAAAAATTATTTAAAATTTTATTAATTAATTAATTGATTAATGGATTTAATTTTATTATCTCTAACATTAAGGTCATGTTCAGAACACATTCAAACATATGGTAAGGGTTTTCTTCCCGAACATTCATTTTCATTAAGGTTATGATTTATTTCTCTATAAACCAATGTGATTATTTATTAGTTTTATATAATTATTCTAAATTATTTTTATATATTCTAACATTATCATTTAAACTTTTTTTTATGAAAATTATATGTTTTACAATGGTTCCCTTCTCAATCCTTCTCGATAAGAAAGCTCGTTTAAAGGGAATGTCTCAATTTCTTACCCATTTTCAAGTACCATATATAATATGTTTTAAGAAAACATTATTTTTCTAAAATCACTAAATTTTTAATGAAAAAATATCTTAGTTTATTTTTGTAATCGGGTTTTGCAAAACTACTAAACTCTTCGATCCTTCAGGATGCGTCTTCCTTGTTTATATGCCAACGTAAAAAATTAAGGCACCATCTCCGAGCTACTGGGGTTAAGGTCTTTACAGTTGGTATTAGAAGAAGTTTAGTAGAAACCTTAGGAACTATATTTAGAGAAAATATATTAGTGAACATAACCCTAAGATATAATTTGAGGATATGAATATAATTACATCCTAAAATTGTGTTAAGGTAGAGATTATGTGAAACATCCTAGAAATACATATCTATATGGATACTATAAGTGGATGTGGTTATGAAACAGATGCACCTAGGGGTAACAACTTGTACAAGGTGTCTTGGTCCCAACTCAGGGTAACCTGGTATATGAAAATGGGCCTTACTATGAACCTAGTTTGACACTCCTGGGGGATATGCCTTGGATAAGTCACATTTTCTTTAAAAACTATTAGAAAGGATTTAAAAGTAAATATGTCCCTAAATAAACCATGTTTGTTATTATGAGAATAAATATGCATAGAATTTCAATTTATGTTAACTATTTTTCTAGTTTGAGTTTATACATTATGATTCATAACCAAATATAGTGTATACCATTATTTAGAAATGGAGCCTAGTGGAAGGAATAGAAACTTTATCAACACATGTATCCCATGTAGTTATTTTCCTCCTATGAAAGATAATGATGTCGGTATTGGAGCTGAAATTGGTGATGAGCAACTTATAACTATACTGGGATAGTTGACTTAGGTTATGAACAATAACCTTACCTGTATAGATCATATTGAACCACAATGTGGAGGAGAAATGTTAAACCGCTTTATGCGACAACAATCTCAATTATTCAATGGGACTACAAACCCATTTGTAGTGGAGAAGTGGATAAGTTCCTTAGATAATATATTTCCCAATTTTGGAAGTAACAAAAGGGATAAGTTTGTCATGGCAGTTTGTCATCTATCTAGAGATTTAGATCAATGGTGGTCAATAATTCAAAAGATAAAGTAGGAGGAATAAATCGTTAATATAAAATGGAGGAATTTTAAGGGAATTTTCCAATAAAAATATTTTCCTTATGAACAACGAGCAGATATAGAGAGGAAATTATTTAGTCTAAGGAAGAAAGAGGATGAAAATGTTGCAAATTATGAATCCAACTATACAAGGTTATCAAGGCATGTTGTGGACTACATACATAATCCAAGGACAAATATTGATCAATTCATTGATGGTTTAAAACCATTAATCTGAAGGTAAATGTTCTCCCAAAATTTCTCATCATATTAATATATAGTCTCATGTGTTATTAAGATAGAAAAAGAATTCTTTATGTCGTATGACTTCAAAGTAAAGCAATAGAAGAAAAGGGTTGTTTAACACTCTAGAAAAGGAAATAAGGAAACAGGGAATAAGGGAAGAGTTGACTTTCCACCCTATAGTAATTGTGGGAAGAAACACCCCAATACTTGTCTAAGAGAATTGGAGTGTGTTACAAGTATGAAGAAAAAATCCACCAAGACCGTGATTGTAAGGGAAAGAAAGAATTTGTTAATGTTCAATGATATAATTCTAATTAGATAGGACATTATACACATAAATTTCCTAGATGTCAAGGAAACTTTCCCTAAAAAAGGGAAAGGGAGAAAGTCCAATATTATGTGGTCACAACTACTAAGGTTGAAGTTCCTAATGATGTGGTAGAAAGTACTTTAATAATTTATTTAAACTTAGCCAAAACTTTTTTTATTCTGAATCATCACATTCTATTATATCTTCCTAGTTTGACAAGAAAATTATACATTTCCAATTTTATTTAATAAAGCAGTTTTCAGTAAAAACTCTTAAGGGAAGTATCATTGCAAAAAATATGTTTCAATCAGTCCCTTTTATGCCACATAAACGTGCTTTAGTTATTGACCTTGTCATCATACCAATGATTTACTTTTATATAATTCTTGGTATGGATTGGCTATCAAATTATGATGTAAAAATATATTTCAAGAATAAGAAAGTTGCAATTTTTGAGAATGATGTAGATTCCCTTATCTTTATAGTAGAAACCTCATCATTTGTTTCTTATATAGATCCACCCCTAATATCTCTACTAAATTAAATCCTTAAGGGGAATAGAAAGTAATATCTATGGGTGAGGAAAGAAATATTCAAATTAAGTATGTACCTATTGCAAAATAATATGTTGATATATTTCTATAGGATTTACCTAGATATCCTTCGGAGCATAAAATTGAGTTTTATATTGATTTAATTCCTGGTGCAAGGCCTATATCAAATACTCATTTAGAATATCCAAGGTGGAATTAGTGAAGTTAAAGAAACAACTAGATGAATTGATTGATAAATTATTTATTCTCCCTAGTGTTTCTTTATGGGGTGCTTTTGTTCTCTTTGTTAAGAAAAAATATGGATCCATGAGGCTGTGTATTGACTATAAGGGAATTAATGCTATTACGATAAAGAAAAAGTATCATCTTCTATGCATTGATTATTTATTTGATCAACTTCAAGGATCCCAATATTTTTTGATGATTGAACTTCAATCTGGATATCATTAGTTGCTTGTGAAGAAGGAATATATTCCAAACATAGCATTTTGAACTAGGTATGGGAATTATGAGTTTATAGTAATGAATTTTGGACTGACTAATGAACCCTATATTCTCATGGATCTAATGAATAGATTTTTCAAGGAATATCTTGATGACTTTTTTGTGGTATTTATTAATGATATCTTGGTATACTCCAAAAGCTAAGAAGATCATGAGAATCACTTGGGAATTATTCTAAAGACTCTTAGAAGAAATGTTTTACATGGGAAGTTTATAAAGTGTGAATTTTAGCTTTAAATAGTTTCTTTTTTTGGCCATATTATATCTAAATATGGAATCTTAGTTGATCCTGTGAAGAAAAAGGTGGTTCAGGAATGGCCTACACCAACAAACATAACTTAGGTACGTTGTTTTATTGTTTTAGCAGGTTATTATCATCATTTTGTTATGAAATTCACTCAATTAGTTGTCCCATTTACCAAGCTTACTCATAAAGGGGTTAATTTTGTGTGGAAAAAATAATTTTAAGAATGTTTTGAAGAATTAAAGAGGATATCAATGAATTCTCCAATCCTGAATCTACCATCGGGAAATTGTGGGATTGTGATTTATAGTGATGTATCAAATAAAAGAATTGGTTTTTCCTTATGCAGAATGAAAGAGTTATTGCCTATGCATTAAGGAAGCTAAAAACTCATGAAAAGAACTTTCTAACTCATGATATTTAGTTAGAAGTTATAATATTTTCTCTAGAGATATAGAGACACTATCTCTATGGTGAAAGATATCAGATATATACATATCACAAGAGTTTAAAATATATCTTATCACAAAAATAATTAAACATGAGGCAAAGTTGATGGCTCAAGCTTCTCAAGGATTACAATTTTTCAATACACTACCACTTAGGGAAAGAAAATAAGGTAGCATATGCATTTATTAGGAAGGATCATGGGGTTATGAAAAAAATGAGGATTGAAAAGGATCATGTGTGCATGGATTTATCAAAGATGGATATGGAAATTATTAAGGAAGGTGAAACATAACTACCTTTTCAATTGGTTTCATAACCATTTTTATTGGAAAGGATTAAAAGTTCTCATCATAATTAAATATTTAAAAGAAAATTAAAGTTGTGAATAATGGGAAGTTGGTAGACTTCGTGTATGAATATGGAATTCTAAAATTTGGGAGGATGCCATGTGTTACCTCTATACCTGAGCTAAAAAGGGAGTTATTAGATGATTACCATCGATTGAATTTCTATATACACCCTAGTAGCACTAAGATGTATAGAGATTTGAAGGAACATTTCTGGTGAGATAATATAAAGCAAAAAATTGCTGATTATGTATCGAGATTTTTAGTCTGTCAATAGGTGAAGGCTGAAAGACGACATCCTAGAGGAGTCATGAAACCTATTATTATTCCTACATGAAAATGGTATGATGTTACTATGGATTTTTTTCACTATATTACCCAAAACTCCAATAAATAATGATTCAATATGGTAAATTGTGGATCGAATTACCAAATTTACACATTTCCTCACTATAAGAGAGGATTTTCCACTGGAGCACCATGCACGAATCTATATTAATGAAGTTGTAATACTTTATGGAGAACCTTTCTCTAAATTTTTTCTGATCGTGATCCATGATTTACATCTAAAATCTGAAAAAATTATTTAGAAATATTTGGAAACTAAGCTTCGTTTGAGTACTTATTATCACCCTCAAACTGATTGGCAATATGAAAGGATCATTCAAACATTAGAAGACATGATGAGATCATTATCACTCAACTTTAAAGGTATGTGAGATTATTATTTTCCTTTGGTAGATTTTTCCTATAATAATAGTTTCCATTCAAGTATTCAAATGGAACCATATGAAGTATTGAATGCAAAGAGATGTTGTACACCAACTTTTTGGGATGAAGACGGTGAAAGGAAGCTTGTAGGCCTAGATCTTATGAAGGAAGCAACAGCAAAGGTAAAGAATATTTAAACCAATATCAAATCATCTCAAAGAATTCAAAATATCTATATCGATAATAAAAGGAATGATTTGTAATTTCAAGTGGGAGATCACGTTTTCTTGGAAGTATATCTATGGAAGGGTGTTATATGATTTGGGAAGAAATGGAAATTGATCTCCATGTACATTGGTCCTTTAGAAATTCTGGAGAGAATTAGAGTTCTGGATTATCATTTGATAATGCTTCCTATCATTTCTAAGGTACACAATGTGTTCCACATCTCATTGTTAAAGAAGTACATGCTAGACCCAACACATGTACTCACTTCTTAAGAAATAGAATTGGATCCTGACTTATCTTACCATGAAGAGCCTATCTGAATTATAGACACTAGAGAACAAGTGTTGAGGAATTGGACAACTCATATGGTAAAGTTACTTTGGAAAAATCATAAAATTGAAGAGGTGACATGTGAACCAGAAGAAGATATGATGAATAACTACCCAAATCTTTTTGTGAGGTGACATTCTAGAAATTCTGTGGACAAAATTTTTGTAGGAGGGGAGAATGTAACAAACCAAAATTTTATCAATGGATTTTTCTTTCTTATAAATATTTTATTTAGTATAAATCAGATAAAACCACTTTTAGAACATAATAAAAACATTATAAATGAAGAATCAATGAGAAAAGAAGTGTTTTTAAAAATTAGAGAACCTATATCGAAGGAATGGTATTTAACCCTTTTGAATACTAATGTTACCCTTATGAATAGTAATATGACCAATAGAATAGTAACCTCACCTATGAAATTATGGATAAAATTTAGGTATCTTATAAGTGATAATATGATATAATTATATCATTATATAAGTAAATAAATATTTTAAAAATTATTATTTAATTGTCGGTATTTTTATAAGTCATAAATATTTAAATCCAATTTTATAATTAATATAATTATTTAAAATAAAATTTCTTTTCATAAAATTTATTAATAAGTTAATATTTTATTGTCTCATGATTATGATAAAATTTTATGAGACCTTAGTTAATATTTCAAATTATTATAAAATCTGTTATAATTTTAAAATCTATATTTTTCAAGTAAATTATGATTTTTATTAAAAAATAAATTTCACGTATTTATAAACTTAGTTTCATGAAATGGGGTTCATTTTTGGATTCTACACATTGAAAAATGGTTAGGGTTTTTTTGGTATTTTTCTAAAATAGTTGAATTTTTGTGAATAGTAAAATATGGTAATTTACAGTATTTATACATTATAAGTTAAATACACTATTCCAAAAATAATTAATGATGTAAACACCATAAAATATAACTTTACTTATTTATTTTAATATATTTTGTGAAAATTATCAAACTATTCATATTCTTGATCCTAAATAATAAACAAATGAATTAAATATTCAAAAAATCACCCCTCTCTTCCATTATAAATATCACCCCTCACCACTACTTCTCCTCACACCTCTAAGAATTTTACCCCTATCAAATTTATTCCCAGTATTCTTCACAAGCCTCCCCCCATGTCCCAAATCTCTTGGTCTCATAAAAATACCAAAACCAATCCCCTTAAGGAGGATCTCAAGGAGGAGTATTCAAGAGGTAAAATCCTCTTCCTTTTCCTTCTAATTTCTTTTCATGTTGTTATATTTTATTATTCTCTCCTCACCTCCTCTATAAAAATGATAATTATAACTCCAGTTTCATCTATATACTATAATGATATCATGTTAGTGGAATATCCTTCATAAAACTTTTTTCTCTCTCTCTCTCTCCCTCATTTTTATTTAAAAATGAAATCATCATCCGTGAGGTGCTGATTTACAACTTTTGTGGATGACGGATTTTTATTATTCAATTTATACTTCAAGGTTGGTAATTAAACCATTTTTATGGTCAAAAAAGAATATAATATATGTATTAAAATATTTCTTATGTTCTGTAAGTAACATATTTACATAAAACTAAATGATAAAACAAAATAAGTTTGTTATGATCAATAACCTTTGTAATAATGTAAACGGTTATCACTAAATGTATTATCTAAAGATTCACCCTCATACCATATAACCAAATGATATATATGACCATTTAAACATATATATGTTCCTTAATATCATATAAATTCAATTATGGAGAATTATAATCATTCCACATAAACTTCCATACTCATATACAAGTATACAGATCGTGAAAACCAAGGAAACAAACGCTCTCGATAAATAAAATTGTATCTTATAACTCTTCAAAAAGTCCATAAAATAACTTCATAAAAATATACTAAATCAAATACACATATAAAATTTTATTAATTAATTAATTAATGGATTTAATTTGATTATCTAAGACATTAAGGTCAAGTTCAGAACACATTCGGACATAAGGTAAAGGTTTTCTTCTCAAACCTTCATTTTCATTCGGGTTATGATTTATTCCTCTATAAACCAATGATATTATTTATTATTTTTATATAATTATTCTAAATTATTGGTATATATTCTAACCTTATCATTTCAACTTTTGTTTATGAAAATTACAAGTTTTACAAAAGTTCCCTTCTCAATCCTTCCTGATTTGCAAGCCCGATTAAAGTGACCATATTGATTTATTACCCATTTTTAAGTACCATCTATAATCTGTTTTAAGAAAAAATTATTTTTCTAAAATCACTAATTTGGTATTGAAAAAATATCATAGTTCATTTATTTAATATGGTTTTCCAAAACTACTAAACTATTCATTCCTTCAAGATGTGTCTTCCTTGTTTATATGCCAATGTAGTAAATTAAGGCACCATATTTAGGCTACTTGGGCCAAGGTATTTACGATAATACATGGAATGTGATTCCTTTAGAGTACCTAAAATGATTCATGAGATTTAATTACCTCATATCATCATGTTACAATAAAAATAGAATCCACGATCATATCAATAATAACATCACAATTCAAGTGCATCACCCAACAGTGGAATCAAATTAATTGTAATAGTCAAAATCTAGAAACAATAAATTTCATTCGATGTAATTTGAATTTTTCCTATACGTGGGTTAGATAATCCCTAGAACAACTCATTTCCAAATTTCCATTCCTTTTAATCCCTTTATATTTTCTCAAAATAGTAAAAAAACTAGAAAAGAATGCTTTAATACGACTTTGTAATGTCCCAGACCTGGATTCCATTGAAAGGTACCCTAACCCCAGTTGGCTGCATGGAATCAAGAACATATTACCAAATTCCAAAGGCTTTCGAATAGCCTTGAGGGCCAAGGTGTGTATGTGGGGAGATAATTCCTTCATTACCAGAGTGTAGAATAGTGGATATACAATAATAGATAAGTAGAAAAAGTGTTAAATCGATTAGATAGATGATAAATAAATGAGAGAGGGATATATAAATAATGATATAATTAATCTCATATACAGATGATGATGAAACATGTCTATACAAATAATCCAAAATAGGTACATATCAGTACATTACAAAACATGTGTCAAAAGTACAAGAATTCCAAAAATCAATCCAGTTAGCATCATGAGCCTCGACTCGTTCCCATGCTCCCCTACTTCTAAGCATAAATCAAGAATCTATAGTACGTTACTTTCCATTATCCATACCTACAATCATATAGTATATTTTGGTACCCAAAGATGCCCCGAATAGGGTGTGATGCTAAATTCCAGTTGGAAACCACCCAAGTTCTAGTGTCATCAGTTAGTGAATACAAAATAACAAAAATACAGGAAGTAGTGTAATATTCTAGGAATTACTAAAATGAAACATCCTATAAAGTAAATATTCTCATTTTATTACCAAGTCATTTCATCAATTTCATTTAGATAATAAGTATATGAAATAGCAGTCTATCATGTGTCATTTTATAAACAATCTCATTTAATCATCCAAGTGCATTTAATTAATAATTCTTAGGATCTGGCATATAGCCTAGTGTCCCCCATAGTGATATGCTCAAAGTATGCCTAAAAATTCCTTATATAAGGTGTAAAACAATACCTAATCCAAGATTTTTATTTGTCTTGGAATATGATTCAAATAAAACACTTCTTTCATTATTCAATGCCAAAACTGAGATCGTTCTTAGCATTCCTAATTTGGAATCCAGGTATCACTCCAGGTATAATATAAACCAACACCCTACAACCCCATCCATGGAGATCCACATAACAAACCAGGTATTGATTTAGGTGTGGTATAACATCATAGCCACTCGAGACCATCCATGGTCTTCTACTAAGGGAGACCAAGTATCACCCATGGAATATATGATCAAATGACCTTTAAGTCCATCCTTGGAAATACATAAGGATTCCAAGTATCACTCGGCATATAATAGTCATCCCACATGAGTCTTTCCTTGGAATTCCATATAAGGATTCCAACTTTCCCTTGGGCATAAGCAAGGTATAATTCAAATGATTATGTCCATGGCATTCGTATATGAACCCATGTGTCACCCAAGATATATATGCATTCATTCAATATCATTTAATTATATCATGGTCATCACTTTATTCATTTCGATTAAAATTGACCTCAAATGGTGATTCAAGGCATGGGATAATCTTATCAGTATTATCATTTAATTTAACTAATGTGGGAATTTCATTATAACAATCATCTCATGGTTAATCAACCAATACATGGAAATTTTCTACGGACATGGCTTTCATTCACTTTTCTCTATAAATTCCATTTAAAATTGATATTAAAATTAAAATTGCAAAACAATTCACATTTCAATCCAAGTATTTAATTTTCAATTCCAATAATAATTTAAATCCCATAACAAGGGGTAAAAGGGAGCATCCTAAGGAATCCAAACTCAAAATCTACCCATGGTGGTCCATTAATTAACAACCCACCTGAAGGGGTAATCCCAATTCAGGTTTCTTGACCTATATTAATTAAATAATGAGTTATATTAATTACATAGGTCATACCTATCAATTTAATTCATTGATTCAAATTTGTTTCAAGGGAATCTCTCCGAGAATTGGGTGCGTGACACAATGAAATATATATAAATACTTTGAATTTGAAGGAAAATCACAAGACCACATACCGTAGGTTTTTAGTGAATAGATCATCTAGTATTGGCTCCTGATTCGACTTATATTGGGATAAAATCCAAGAATGGATGAAGAACCTATAAATAGGGAAAATTATCTTGTACCTAAATAGTGCATCCTATACCAAACCAAACAATGAATGAAACAAAAGTAATGAAGATATTACTGGTATAGATCCAACAAGACTGATGATTATCAATTTCAATATTAGATTAAGATAATCTCTCAATTCCTAGAATAGTTCCCCAATAGGACTTTCAAATGGGTTGAGATTTTTGTACAGGAGAAGAAGTGAAAATTAGGTTTCATATAATATTTTATTAATACCAATTTGATAAATTCACTAAAAAACAATTGGTCTCATGGTTTGGACACACAGTTGGACACACTATGCGCCAATCATGTGCCTTTTTATATAGGAAGGGGAACCCCACATGATTTGTACACACTATTTGAAAAACCATGTGTAAACCACACAAAACTCCTTTGTCAAAATTGCAAACATTTTTTCTCGACAGTGTGCCCCAAGTCGCATGGTTTTTCTAACCATGTGGTTTATAGGACTCCACTTTCCATCCTCACACAGTTTTTTCTAACTGTGTGGCCTACCCCACACGGTTTCTATTAACCATGAACCAGGCCATTGTCACCCCGAAAACTAGGTTCTGGGCACCAAACCATCCCTAGACACCCCTAATACCTCAGTGACCTCAAAGGGAATTCATATTATGCCATATTTAAACATTTAAATGCAAATTTTATGGAAATAAAAATATTTTGTACCTTAAGAAATAATCAGGTTCTTACAACGCCATAAATTCAGATATATATATATATGAAAACTTAAAGTTTTCTCTACATACACATATTACATTATAGATTTGATAGAATTTCAATAAGACAAATTTTCATAGGATAACCCTAACCATTTATAAGTTTAAAACACTAAATGACAAGAAGGATATGAGTCTAAGATATATAAACATATTCTAAAAAAAAGTACGTGAGGTGTTTCATGATATAAAAATATGGAAGGCCAAGACTCTCTAAAATTTTGATTAAGAATAAGAGGTGGATTCCATGTGGGATATATCTCTATGTAGGGACTGGATAATAGAGGATTCAAATTATATATATATAAAGAGATATCTAATTAAGATAATTACATAATATAAAATGGAAGATTATATGAAGATACAAAGTCATATCTATAGAATTATTCTCCTATAAATACTTGGGGAGGCTTCTGTGCATTGAGATACTTATTATCTATAGGTGATGACTCACCTGGTAGTTTATGATACTAATATATGTGGAAAAGTGGAATATCTTTGTTTGATATTCGAAGTGGGAGTGGAGGAGGTCTGCTTTCAACCATGATACTATATAGTTATAAATTCCTTTTATTTTTATCTTTTCATTTTGTAACTCTGAATTCATATGTTGGTTGAAAGATTAAAATAAGTATATTTTCATTTTTTTATAGTACATTTCTTATATTTATAACTTTTTTATTCCCTTACCTTTAATGCATAGTTTATTCATATTTATTTATAGATTATTCATGAGTAGATAGTTTTTGTAGGGGAGGGTGAGATCGAGGAAGGGGGTGTGTGAATAATGCTCAATTATATTTTACTTATTATGTTTTTACATTCATTGAGTATTGATTTTTGAATTATTCATTACTATTTCCCTAGATTCTAGTGATATTGATGATGTTTATGGGAGGATACCCATTGTAATTGAGGGGAGTGGTAATCAAGATCTAACCTTATATTTACCTTCAAATTTTGAGATTAAATAGAATTTGTCTAAGTATTTAAGGTTACCTTGACCAAAGGTACTTGTGGGATTAGATATTTCTAGTTGATGTCGAGTGTCTAGGATAGATATCCCTACAAAATATGATGTTCAATGATCTGATTATTTTCCCAGTGAGATTTAATTGAATCTTATTTTCAAACAACCAATCCTAAATTTAGTTTCACTTATCTTCATCCTATTTATTAAGTCTCAATTCAATTTATTTATTTCTAGTTTAGTAGTTTTAGTAAATAATGAAAAATTAAAAACTATTGGATCATATAAGAATTTTCTTCTTGGGATTTACCCCACACTTTCCATCATTCTATGCTTTTGTAGTTAGTGTAGGTTAAGTAAAAAATAAACTCTAAACTTTGATAGTGCATAAAGATAACAACACCATTATATCCTATCAATTTTATGGAGGTTTTTCAGGGGATACGTCTCTTATTAATTCAGTAGTTAGAAAAAAAATATTACTCTCCCACTTTTTAGTTTTCTGACTATAGATTAGGCCTTTTTTTGTTTTTGGTCTATTTTATGTGTCGGTTGTGTTTGGTTTGTGATCTCAAGCATAATAAATCAAAAATTTACACATCCAATTAGTAATAAAACTTTCACATCTATCTAATAAAATTGAGATACTAAGGAGGAAGATTCAAATACAAGGATAAGATTATGAAGTCAAACTATGGGTACCACAACCGAACTTGAGTCTATAAGAATTACTCAAAGGCATGGAATATAAGTTCAAGAAAAGAACACGACTCCTTGAGAACATGGATATTTAATATAAGGAATTTAATGATGGAACCAATGATGATGAACACAATGAAGAATTATTTAAAGATATATTTGGAATCACAACTGAAATTGAGGTTGAGTTTGAGGTAATTTCTTATTTTGAAACTTATTCTAAATTTTTCATAGAGTATACCTACACAAGTTATGAGGAGGAGTAATGGGAAGAAAAAGAGGAACCCTCCCTTTTTTAAGAACATAAGGATGTGTAAGGGATTTTATATGTTGAACTTTGGAATAAGATGATACATCTTTTTTAAGGTTATTTCAACATCGATAATGGCACAAGACATAACTAAATCACACATTGAAGAATTTTAAATAATTCATCCTAAAAAATAAAAATAATAAGAATAGGGGTACCAATGCTAGATATGCTAGGAATTATTTCCCATATCTTTACTATTGTCCAAATTTTGGCGACCCCCAAATGTTTCCAAAGAAGAAGAAGAAAGAGTGGATATTAAATAGTTAATTATAGAATTTAATGGAATACATCCACTAAAGGTGGAAAAAGAGGAATGGTATAAGATATAGAAAACCTATGAGTTTATACTCTAAACCATGGGATTTTCCAATATATGGGATCTCACATAAAAAAATATAAATCTAGTATAAAGAGGAAAATTAAAAGAGATACATAAGATAGAAATTAAAGGAATAATTGTTTCAATATGAGATGGTTTCCTATATACCCTACTTATATTATGTGATTGATGAGGTAAGTTTAATATTAAAGACCTTAATAAAAGATATTTTTAGAAGAAAACCTAAGTTTTTATTTATTTTATTTATTAGGAATTAGTGTTTAGGAATTTTATTTCAGGATATATTTAAACCTACACAACTCACTTTTTTAACTTAAATTACATGGACCTTGTACTTTAATAGTTTTGATTTCTTTTATAGGTCCATAAAGCCTAAAGGTGGAAAGGAAATGATAAATAAGGGATTCATGTTAAAGGATAGTATTCTCTTAGATTCGGTATTACTCGTCCTCCCCTATTTTTAAAATATGTTTTGGTTTTTAAAGAGAAATTTAACACCCCATACTTATTATTTTCTTATGTTTAAATCCATGATATTAAATTTCTTATTAACCCCATGATTCCATGTTTCAATTTTCAAGTTGATGAGAATTAATGTTCCTGGTGGTGGAATTGAATAAGTTGATTTTAATATAGGAATATGGATTTGTTAAATTGGGATTTGAGGAGGTTAGTTGATTATATAGATGAAATTTTTCTATAATTTTTCATGCTTTAAATTTTCAAATTTCATGTTTATTACTTTGTTATTTTTATCCATGACATGAGTGATTGTTGGAGATCATATGTTCTCATTCCTGATAGGATTCTAGAATAAATATTTCCAATCCTTATAATATATTTCATGAGATAAATCATAGAAAATTTTACCTACTAGGACTTGTGTTTTATATTGTCGTGGATCTGATTTTACAAATTAACGTTTAAAATGATTTATGAATCTTGTGTTTTATCCATTATCCTTGAGACCCACCTTTACATTGAATCATATTGTATCCTATAGAATCCATTATTTACCTTTTTTATGAATGATCCACATTATAATAAAATTTTCCAAATTCCTACCTTACTCTTAGTGTGTTTCACAATTATAAAAAGTTTAATTGTTGGGTTATAGGTTGTATGTGGTAAAAGGGTATGTACATTATTAATGAAAAATGTTTTGGATGATTCATTGATATTTGGGAAAGGTGAATGATGCTTTATTAATTATAATTCATTACTAACCCTCTTGATTTT
The DNA here is from genome assembly GCA_963277665.1 of Viscum album. Lineage (NCBI taxonomy): Eukaryota > Viridiplantae > Streptophyta > Magnoliopsida > Santalales > Viscaceae > Viscum > Viscum album. The sequence goes on along the minus strand of OY728160.1, from coordinate 898,509,477 downwards.
TTTTAAATATGTTGAGTTTTGTATGGGTAAAAAATATCCATTTCTTGACCAATTATTTTTATCATTTGGGGTTGGGTGGTGGATGTAAAACTTTTTTTAGATCAAATTTAAAAAAAATAGAAAAATTATTTTGAAAAAAATAGTAAAATTTGAAAATTAAAAAAAATCAAGTTGTTGTATTAATAAATTTTGTTCATTGTTCATGGTATTACTTTGAACTTGGGATGTGGGGAAGATATAATATATGGGAAGAGAATATCACTGTACATTATTTTGACTATCATGTATTAGGATTTATATTTTTAACATCCTTTTGAGACTTAGTTTTTTATACATTAATACCTACTTACCATCATCCTCATAGTCATATAATTCTAATTTCAAATCCCTCATGATTACTTCTGATATTTTTATATACATAGTATATATTTGAAATCCTTTACAAGTTTATATTTTGGTACATGTACTCATGGTATGAGAAAAACTCCCTTTATATTATTACCTTGAGTGATGAGTAAAAACAATCATGTGAGGTAGATCATGTTTGGCATGCCTAATAATAATAAATTGAGTTATTTTAATAGAACTGAGGAAATCCCCCATCAATTTCAATGGTAAATATTAAAATTCATACTTGACAAGTTTCTTTGGAAAGTGAAGATTTGTTTAAATATATCTATGTTTCAATTGAATGTTTTAACATTCCCTAATAATAATTTTTTGGTTTTATTGATTTTAAATTTTAATTATTGGTGTCATGGGAGATTCTTTGTTATTATTAGTTTATATTTATGATTAATGGAAAACATAGTTTAAGTGTAGAGGATTTTATAGACTATTTTATGCACACAATTTTTGAATTTAATTTCTTTTAATTTAAAATTTAATTGAATAATGTTGCCCAATTTTTGGTTGTTTTAATTAATATTTTGGTAATAAAAATTTTATGATTAATTTGAAAAAATAAAATAAAAATGAATTAAGTTCATATCATTTGGATAATGGTAAAGTAAATGAGGGTGACTTAGCCAAAAAAATAGCTAGAAACCTAGGTTGGCTACCAATTTGGCCGAAACCACATAGATGCCCCATGGGGTGGCTGAAAAAGTAGCTGGTAAGGTCGACCATCGGCATAAAAAATGGAAATTAGAGGTCACCCATGGAATACATGAGCATTAAGGAAATAAATGGGGGTCATGTTGGGTAGTGCTTGGAAGGATTGATTCACCGGCACAAGGTGGAACACGGTGGAAGCTTGGAGTCCTCCAGCTCCTGATCTAGCTTTGTTATAATGATTTGATAGAGTGGAGTCTGTTATTTAGAAGTGGTCATCCCCTGGAATTTTTGATGTGGGACACACAATTCACCTGGGGTACTGTGCACTAACCAAAATGATGTCATCATGGGTAAACTCACACATTGTCCTACTCACACACCCACTGCATCATCATCACTAATACTACACCATATAACTTCCATGGATAATCAAATGAATCTTTAGAATCACTATAGAATTGAGTATCATTATACTATATTCCATCCTTTTTTATCATATTCCACTCTGTAGGATGAAATAATGTCCATGTCTTCATCATGGTCATCTATGTTTCATCAAAGATGTGTGCATAAAGGTAGGAGGATATACTATGGATTAATGTTATTCATGGTTGAGTGCAGTGGATAAATAATGATCAATAAGTTGTTTCATAATAGGTATCTTTAACCATATTAGATAATGATAAGTAAAATATTTTTTTCATGATAAATGAAGTTGTGTCGAAGATATTTAGCTACGTTGTGGAGCACCCAGATATGGAAGAGTCATTAAATAAGCTGGAATCATGGTTGTACCATGGGTAATATACTGTGTTGTATCTATAAATGGTCACGCAAGGATAATTTTGAGAATAATAAGGTTACACTATAGTGGTACTATCCAAGATGTAAATTTCATATTTACATAGATATTAAAGTTCAAAGTTTCTCTTCATATGCGTGCTACGGTATGGCTTCATGTGAGTTTGAAGAAGATACATGTGGATGTGATAGTTCCTACCATTGAAAATTTTAAAACACTATATAACAAAAAGGATATGAGTCTGATAGAGATAAATAGATTCAAAAAGGATATGAGATATTTGAAGATATACATATATTGAAGTTAAAGACTTACCCTTCCCTAGAAACTCAAGTTAAATTTTGTGAAATAATAGAAGGTGGCTACCACATGGGATACATCTCTATCTACAGAGTAGATAATGAAATATTAAAAGTACATATATAAGGTGATATGTAATGAATATACTTGGATAAAATAAAGGGAATATTAAATGAAGATACAAATTCATATCTAGATAATTGTTTTCCTAGAAACACATGAGGATGATATTGTGCATTAGGAGACTTATCATCCATGGGGGAAGATTCAGCTTCTAGTTTAGGATATTGACATAGGAGGAAAAGTGTAAGATATCCATCCAATATCCAAAGTGAGAGTGGAGTTGGACGGTCTTCTTCAACCATGATGTTTCATAGTTAATATTTTCTTGTTTTAATATTTTTGTTTTATAACTTTGAATTACTATATTGATTGTGATAGTAGTGCAAGTATGTTTTCTTTTTTACAGAGATATTTTCTTATAGTTCAAACTTTTCTATTCACTTCCCTTTAAGGAATGGTTTATTCATGTTGATTGAGAGATTAGTCATGAGTATATAGGTGTTTTAAGGGAGGGTGAGATCAAGGAAGGGATTGTGTACCTAATACTTGATTCTATTTTACTTTTTGTGTTTCCATATTTGATGAGTATTACATTATGAGTTATTTCATAATTTTCCCCTAGAGTCTAGAATGAGTGATTATGTCTATGGGAGGATACACATTATAATTTAGGGGATTGGGGAGTGAGAAACAACTATAACTTCACCTTAAAATTTTGATATTAAAATAAATCCATCTATGTTTTTTAGAATACCTTGACCAATGATACCTATAGTATTAGATAGTTTTATCTGATGTTGTGGGTCTAGGATAGATATACTTAAGGAGTATCATGTCCAATGATTTTATTATTTTCAAAAGTGAGATAGGATTAAATATTATTTTAAAACAACCATCCCCAAATTTGGTTTCACTTCTCTTTATCCTTTCCATTGAGTCAAAGTTCAATTTATTACTTTATAGTTTAGTTTTATTTTTATTAAATTGTTACTACATTTAAAAAATTGGATCTTTTAATCCATTTCCTAGTGGGATAGACCATACACTTGCACTATTTTACACTTTTGTAGTTATTTTAGGTCGGGTAAAAAACAAATTATAAACTTTTATAGTCCATTATAATAATGTCACTATTAGATCCAATAAAAGATTTCATAATTTTATTATTAGCTTGAAAAATTTCTACCAACGCCTATCCAATACCTTCTTGGATCAACCAACCATAGTCTATCCACCTGAGGCCCTATCTAAATCTAAGAATCCAAATTAATTAATTATTACAAAAAAATTAATTAAAATTTTATAATTTATGTCACGAACCGTCCTCGGGGCCCGTACTGTGACTACCCCAAGCCCGCCTTCCATAGGCCAGGGGCTGGCAACTAGCCCCAAAGGCGTAAATCCTGATAAAAAAGAAAGGAATTACCTTTATGATAGTAAACAAACATGACACAATATGCAATATGAAGTAAGAAAAAAGTAATACTGAATGCAAGGTAAGTGCTGAAAGGTAAATGATCCAGAATACAAACCCAACTGAAGAGTACAGTACAACTGAAAGTCTAGTACAACAGCAGAAAAGTAAAATAGCAACCACCAAGTCATCCTCTGGTAATCCCATCTGAAGGGTGGGTACAGATAGTCTCCTCAACACCTCGGGTCCATCCGTCAGCTCCGAGTACGTCTCACCATGTGGTCTACCTCCTGGTACCGTCCAGCTCCACAAGCCTCAAACATGATCAGTGTTGTCCGTCTTCTGCAACCAACACAATGTAGTGCGGGTATTTCCCATGCATGGGTGAGTATAAAGATACTCATTAGGGACCCCGAGACCCCTGAAGGTCTCCCATAATACACGAAGGATAAACCACAAAGGAAAGATATAATCATGAAGTATCAAACAACACTACTTAGGTATATGCCCATACATATACCTAATTCATAAATCTCAGTTCGGCTCCAACTCTCGAGCCCAAGAACAACCCATTCCACACATGAAAGAAGTCAATCACACCAATGGTAATGATTGAAAGTCAAGAATCCACTCACACAGGTATACATCTTTCGTAATGTGATAAAGATGATCAGATGCATTCACTGATTCATCTAAGCTGGCGGACCCACATAGGATACTAGTCCAGCTAAGTTGTCGGACCCACGTAGGATACTAGACCAGCTACTATGTCGGAACCATGTAGGATACTAGAACAAGAGTCAAACTGTCAGACCCACTGAGGATTCAAGTACGGTAGTCATCACTGTCAAACCCACGGAGGATTCAAGTATAGTTATTGTCTTCGTCGAACCCACAGAGGATTCCAGAACATTTTCCATCATTGTCGAACCCACCAAGGATTCCAGTATGGTAGTCGTTCGAGTCACAACCAGCTCTAGGGTTCCCGCACACAGCACGCTCGATTACGGGAGGGTCCGCTCCTCGATCCAAGGGTTCGATACATAAATTGTCACAAATTCTAGAGTTGATGTATCCCAAAGTTCTGTCTCATCAAAAGAAGCCCAACGCTAAAGACGGTACGTCAATCAGACGCCCGGTCTGTGAGTTATTATCATTTTTTCTCCGGGGGCCCGGTTGGAAATACGCTCGTTCCAACCCCAGCCATTTTCAAAAGTTGTCCAAAACTCACATAGAGTATCGCAAAATGACCTCCACGTCATGAGGGTCCCAGTTCCGTAGACAGCGCATCGATCGGATGCACGGTCTTCAAGTTATTCACCCTTAAGTGAAAATGAGTCTGGCTCGTTAAGCCCAGTGGGCTGGCGGGTCGGGTCAACCCGATATTGGTGGGTCCGACCCGGCAGGGGGGTCAGACCAGCCTAAAGAATTGTGTGGCCCGTCCCGAGGGGCACGGCCTGGCCCAAAGGGGTGCGGCCTGACCCGGCACGGCACGGCCCGACCCGACGCGGCGCGGCACGGCCCGCCACGGCTCGGTCGGCTGGCTGAGCGGTCTGAGGGGGGGACGCAGCCCCTCGGCTACCCAAACAGGCAGCACCAAGCGGCGCCTCCCTACCAAAACGGTCGGCCTTCATGGTGCAAGCGGCCCGCTCGGGCAGTCCGTGGTCTCCCAAGTGTGGCGCCCTCCTGGCGTCACGGCTCCGTCACCCGGCCGGCCTTCGAGCCGGCCGGTTTGCCACCGAAGCGTCTCGCGGAATGCGGGCTGCGGTACACTTCAGTGTGGCACCCCTTGTGGCGCTGCGGTCTTCCTTCGGCATAGCTGGCTTTGGTCGGTCAGTTCTCCTTCGGCCGAGCGGCCCGCGGTTGCAGGTCGTGGTTCCTCTACATGCGTTCGGCCCGTGGTCACCGCCTTTGATCGTCACCGCCTCCATTTTCCATCGCCTCACTTTGCAAAATAATAGTACAAGAAACGACGGAGGGTCATCGGTTCGTGTTTGTTCAGCCCACGCACTCTGTGTTAGGTGGTAAAAATCGTCCATAGACAATCCAATAAAAACAACAAAGAACAAGAACAATTTTAATCAATTAAAATTGAACACAATTCCCCTACCTCGAAAAGACGTCGTACGTCGTCGAGTCACGGAAGACGAACGTCGCGGTTGTTGGGCATCACGGAAGAACGGTGTCGATTCTGTCGACGTCGTAGTTCACCTGAAGAATGAGCGTCGTTGGAGACTTCGCGTTCTTCGAATCGTAGAGCATTCTTCATCGAGGAATAAAGTCTTTCTTCGTCGGAGGCGTTCTTCGCCGAAGAGAGGAACACTTTTCTTAAGAACTCTCCCAAAAATATCTCAACACAACAAGTGTCCAAAATAAAATAATAGCTAAGGCTATTATTTTATTAAGACACGTAATTCAAAATTCAAACCACTTTAATTAATTAATTAAGTGAATCACCTAATTAATTAATCATGGGTTGGAAAAATTAATTATAGAGAGAAGAAGGTGAAGGGTTATTTTATAATTCAAAAGTGAGGGGTTGTTCAATTAAATGAAGAGGAGTTAATGGGGAGGTTTAAGGGGAGGTGAAGGGATTAGGATTGTGTGGGACCCACCTCAAAAATATCATCTCATGGGAGGTTATGTGGGTGTGGGCTCCACATCTAACTCCCCTTGGGAGGAAATAACCAACCTCCCTAAATAAAATTTGTACACAACAAATTTTATTTATTTTATTCTAAATCCCCAAATATTAACTCTCAACCCGCATAAAACGCAACTGAGGTAAAGGTCCCCTTAGGAGAATACCGGAGCTGCAAGTTCATCGGTGTACTCAGATTTCAATTCTGAGCACCGGTTCAAAAGATAGAAAAACCCGCACGTACATTTACTGAACATACCCGAACAAAACTTCAAAAATTGATTCTGGGAACACCGGGCCTCGGAATCAAGTACCGTCAGAAACCACAGACTCGTAAAATTCCAAATCATTTAAGAAAAAAAATTCCTTTAAATTTATGGGTTTTAAATTACTCCCACCTTAGGGTTTTACGTCCCCGTAAAGCTACAACACACACTAGGAAAACAAATGGGGGTACTGAGCTCGCATCTGAGCCTCCTGCTCCCAAGTGCTCTCCTTGAGGTTCTCGTGCTTCCAGTGAATGTGCACCAGAGGAATTGACCATCCATGTAGGACCCTCTCCTATCAATCCTTGATCTCCACTAGGACCTCTGCAAATTTCGCCCCATCATCGATGTCCAGCTCCCCGTGATCGATGATGTGGGTCGGGTCGTGCACGTATCTCCTCAGTTGAGATACGTGGAATACATCATGCACTTGGTGCAACTGAGGTGGAAGGGCCAGGTGGTAAGCCACCTCACCTACTCTTTTGAGGACCTGGAATGGTCCGATGAAATGCAGAGATAACTTGCTGCCCCGGCCAAATATCCATAGACCTCATCGAGGTGAGACCCGTAAGAAGACGTAGTCGCCATCATCAAACTCTAGTGGTCTCCATCTCCTATCAGCATTGGACTTATGTTTGCTCTGTGCAGTCTTCATCCGTTCCTGGATGATCTGCACCTTCTTCGTCATAGCCTGAACCATCTTTAGACCTACAAGTGCTGACTCCCCAGGGTCATTCCAGCACAGGGGTGATCTGCAAGGTCTGTCGTACAGTGCCTCGTAAGGTGTCGTCCTGATGGTGGAGTGGTAACTCTTGTTTTATACAAACTCCACCAAGGGTAGTTGATCCTACCATCTTCAACCAAAGTTAAGGACACATGAACAGTGCATGTCCTTGAGAGTCTGAATGTTTCTCTTTGTTTGGTCGTCCGTCTGAGGATGGAAGGCGGTGCTTAGACGTAACTGCGTCCCAAAAGCCTCCTGTAACCCCTTCCATATCCGAGAAGTGAATCGAGCATCATGATCGGAAATGATAGTTGATGGAACATCGTGAAGCCATACGATCGCCTGCACATAGAGGCGTCCCAAGCTCTCTACTGATCCATGCTCTCTGATCGGAAGGAAGTGGTACGACTTGGTGAGTCAGCCAATGATCACCCAGATATAGTCGTGCCCTCTGGATGTAGGCGGAATCCCCATCACGAAATCCATGGATATCCCATCCCACTTCCACTCTGGAACCTCTAAGGGTTGTACCAAGCCTGCTGGTACCTAGTGCTCTGCCTTCACTTGCTGGCAAGTGAGGCATCATGAAACGAACTCTACTATAGCCTTCTTCATACCCGGACACCAGTGTTGTCGTCTGAGGTCCAGATACATCTTTGCCACTCCTGGATGTACCACTAGAGGGGAAGTGTGGAACTCCCTTAGCACCTCCTCCTGCAGTGCAACTGGTACCATATTACATCCCCTGAAGAGTATGATGTGCTCCCATCCTTCAGAAAATCCATCAGGCGCCTGCCCTAAGGATATCTGAGCACTTCGTGGCTCGCAGTCAGCGCCTCCTCGTTGTGCCACTCTAACTCGCTGAAGGAGTGGAGGAGTGACTGTGAGAGACTGAAGAAAGGTTGTTCCATCTGTATCCATAAAGGATATCTACAACATAGCAAGTTGCTCTGTCGCCTCTCCTAGTAGCTGAATGCTCAATCTTCTGCTGAGAGAATCTACTACTATGTTCCCCTTCCCAGGAGTATAGACTATCTCAAATTCATAGTCCTGGAGGAACTTGATCCATTGCTGATATCTCAGGTTCAGGTCTTTCTGCAAGAAGATGTACCTGAGACTCTGGTGGTCAGAGTAGACTGTAAAGCGCTCACACATAAGATAGTGTCGCCACATCTTCAAGGTGAAGACCACTAATACTAACTCCAGGTCATGGGTAGCGTATTTATGATCATGTTGCCTCAACTGTCGTGAACCATAGGCGATCATTTCTCTCTCCTGCATCAGGACACACCCAAGTTCGGTCCTTGATGCATCGAAGTAAACAACGTACCCTACACCCTCCTATGGTAGCCTCAAGATGGGCACACTGGTCAATCTCTGTCTCAGCTCCTGAAAGCTCCGCTGACATCTATCTGACCACACAAAGGGTTTCCCCATCTTCGTCAAAGATGAAAGTGGTTCGGCAACTCTGGATAAGTCCAACACAAATCTATGATAGTACCTAGCCAGACCCAGGAAACTCTGCACCTCCGTCATGCTCCTGGGTGGATCCCAAGAAAGTGCTGCCTTGATCTTCTCTAGATCCACTACTAATCCCACCTCTGAGATGATGTGTCCCAAGAAGGGTACCTCTCGTATCCAGAACTGGAACTTCGAGAGATTACCATAAATCTGGTTCTCTCAGAGTGTATCCAGTACAACCTGCAAGTGGTAGGCGTGCTCCTCCTTAGTAGTCGAGTAAACCAGTATGTCGTCGATGAAGACTATGAAAAAATGATCGAGGTAAGTCTAGAAGATCATGTTCATGAGACTCATGAACACTTCTATAGCATTGTTTATGCCAAAGGGCATAACCAAGAACTCATAGTGTCCATACCGACACCTGAAGGCCTTCTTCTGCACATCCTCATCTCGAACTCTGAGCTGATGATAGCCTGGCCTGAGGTCTATCTTTGAGAACCATCGTGATCCCTTGAGCTGATCAAAGAGGTCTTCAATCCTTGAAAGTGGTTACTTGTTCTTCATGGTCACCTGATTCAGGTGACGGTAGTTGACACACAATCGAAAGATCCCATCCGCCTTCTTGGAGAATAAAATCAGAGAACCCCAGGGTGAAACACTGGGTCGGATGAATCCCTTTCCCTGTAAGTCCTCCAACTATACTCGCAGCTCACGAAGCTTAGCGGGATCCATCCAATGTACTGGAGTATATATCAGTGATGTCCCAGGGTATAGGTCTATGTAGAAGTTGACCACTCTGTGAGGAGGTAGTCCTGGAATGTATTCAGGAAAAACGTCTGCATACTGATCCACCACAAAAGGAAAACTCAGACTCCACACATCAACTGCTCCAAGGATGAGACTAGACAACTGATGTGTGATCGGCTACCCTCTCTTCTGTGTAAGTTCATCCTGTACTGCTAAGGCTCCCTTCTTGTCATTGAAGGTGAACCTGCTCCCATCCATGCAGACACATCGCACTTTCCGCCTAATGTAGTCAATCTAAGCATGGACTATAGACAACCAGTCCATACCCAAGATGACGTCTTAAGGCATCGACACCACTACAAGAAGATCCCAGCTGAAGCTCTTTCCTCCTAGAGTAAGCTCACACTGCCGGCACCAGTGTGTAATCATTGAGTCTGCTCTCGTAGGAGTCTCTAGCCGTAAGGATCGAGCCAACGGCTCCGTCAGAATCTCTGAGCTCCGAACAAGGGCAGCGGCAATAAAATAATGACTTGCTCCTCTGTCTATAAGTACTGCAGAAAGGGTGGAGTAGACACAGATAGTAACTCGAATCATCTCAGGTGTGTCGTGGTCATAAGCCTCCACTGCCTGGAGCTAAGCCTTCCTCTGTCCGCCAGCTCCCTGTGGTCGGGGTGGACCTCCTGGTGGTGGTGGTGTTAGAGCCTCAAAACGTCATCCACCACCCGTTGCTCGGCCTACTCCTCTGCCTCGACCGCCTGCTCCCTGAAAACCACCACGGTTGAACCTCTTCCTATACCTGGGAGGTCCCTCCACTGTCTACTGCTCATCTGCATGGTAGGTCAGGTAGTCTCGAGCCATGTGACCCTTTCCGCCGCATGCATAGAACTGTCTGCTCCTCATATAGCTGGCTCTATTTTGGGTGCCCCGCACAATCGAACCTGTATCCTGAGGTTTCTTTCCTGATGACCTGGTCCTCTTGGACCTCTGTGACATCTGTCTACTACCGGATGCAAAAGAATCTGCTACGTGTCGCCCTGTAGTGGGTCCTGCTGCTGGTGTCAACTCAGTGAGAAAGCTCTCCATAAGAAGGGCTCGCTCCAGCACTCCCACCTATGTCAGAATGCTGAGGGAGATCATCAAAACCCTGATCTTGTGCCTCAGTCCCTACTCAAAGGTCTGGGCCCTGAAGAATGGGTCTCGTACCATGTCTGTGGAGTAGCACGAGAGGTCAGTAAACCTCGCTTAGTACTGAGCTACTATCATACTGCCCTGCCGCAGGTGAAGTAACTCTTGAATCCGCACAGCACGAAGGGTGGTGGGAACAAACTCCGAGCAGAAGAGACTCTTGAAGTATGTCCAAAGTAAAGATGCCTCTTCATGCACCTGGAGCATCAAGCTCCACCATCTACCTGCTGCTGCGTGTAGGAGACTCGCGGTAAGGATCACCATAAGGTCGGCTGGTGTCCCTACCAATCTGAATACTCTGATGATAGCCACCAACCAATCCTCAGCTGCCTGAGGGTTCGTCTCTCCGTGGAACCTGGGCGGCCTCTGTCATTGAAACTCGTGAAACGCACTCAGATGGCGTTCACTCTATGTTGATGGGGCTGGTAGTATCGGTGGCTCAGCGGGTAGTGGTACCGCTGGTGCCTCCGTTGTAATGGGGCCCTACACCAAGGCCTCGTCGCTCGGTTGGATACCATATCGCACGTAACTCAGAACCCTAGTTTCCTGCCTTCATGGGGCCATCCTAAAAAGAAACAGGTGCGGCACAGTCAAAACAGTATACCTGGTGAGCTGACACAAAGTAATCAGAAAGGAAACTTTTGAAACACACATGCAATTAGTGTTTTTGTACACTGAGTCAGAAATCAGGGGTCAGGGTCTTGTTGTATGGATATGTCGGTCGCCGCACCAACACTGGACTCCCTAGACTGAAAACCACAATCAATACTCTTAACACTATTACTTCACAGAAAGGAAAGATTAGAGTCCTGAGTTCTTCGGTAGAACTGACTCCTCTGATGCCAATTTGTCACGACCCATCCCTGGGGCCTATGTGATGACTACCCCAAGCCTGCCTTCCATAGGCCAGGGGCTGGCGACTAGCACCAAAGGCTTAAATCCCGATAAAAAGGGAAGGCATTTACTTTATGATAGTAAAAAAACACAATAGAGTACGCAAGCTGAAATAAGCAAAAAGTAATACTGAATACAAGGTAAGTGTTGAAAGGTAAATGGGCCAGAATACAAACTCAACTGAAGAGTACAGTACAACTGAAAGTCTAGTACAACAGCAGAAAAGTAAAACAGCAACCACCGAGTTGTCCTCCAGGAATCCCACCTGAAAGGTGGGTACAGATAGTCTCCTCAGCACCTCAGGTCCGTCCGTCAGCTCCGAGTACTTCTCACCAAGTGGTCTACCTCCTGGTACCGTCCAGTTCCACAAGCCTCAACCACGATCAGTGTTTACCATCGTCTTCAACCAACACAACATATTGCGGGCATTTCCCATACAGGGGTGAGTATAACGATACTCAGTAGGGACCCTGAGACCCCTGAAGGTCTCCCAAAATCCATGAAGGACAAACCCCAAAGGAAAGATACAATCACAACGTATCAAAAAACACTACTTAGGTATATGCCCATACATATACCTAAGTCATGAATCTGAGTTCGGATCCAACTCTCGAGCCCAAGCACAACCCAATCCACATAGGAAAGAAGTCAATCACACTGATGGTAATGATTGAAAGTCAAGACTCCGCTCACACAGGTATACATCTTTCGTAATGTGATAAAGATGATCAGATGCAGTCACGGATTCATCTAAGCTAGCGGACCCATGTAGGATACTAGTCCATCTAAGCTGTGGGACCGACGTAGGATACTAGACCAGCTACTCTGTCGGACCCACGTAGGATACTAGAACAGAAGTCAAACCATCGGACCCACTGAGGATTCAAGTACGGTATTCATCACTATCGAACCCACTGATGATTCCAGTAAAGTTGTCTTCATCGTCGAACCCACGGAGGATTCCAGTACATTTTCCATCATCGTCAAACCCACAGAGGATTCCAGTACATTTTTCATCATTTTTGAAACCATGGAGGATTCCAGTACGGTAGTCGTTGCAGTCGCAGCCAGCTCTAGGGTTCCCACACAAAGCACGCTCGATTCCGGGAGGGTCCGCTCCTTAAGCCAAGGGGTCGATACATCAACTGTCACGAATTCTAGAGTTGATGTATCCTGAAGTTCCGTCTCGTCAAAAGAAACTCAACGTGATAGACGACGCGTCAATCAGACGCTCGGTCTGTGAGTTATTAGCATTTTTGCTCTGGGGGCCCGGTTCGAAATACACTCGTTCCAAACCCGGCCATTTTCTAAATTTGTCCAAAAATCATATAGAGTATCGCAAAAGGACTGCCACGTCATGAGGGTCCCAGTGCCCCAGACAGCGCATCGATCATACGCGCGGTCTTCAAGTTATTCACCCTTAAGTGAAAACGAGTCTGGATCGTTAAGCCCAATGGCTTGGCAGGGCGGGTCAACCCAATATTGGCGGGTCCGACACGACAGGGGCGCGGCCCAGCCCGGCTCGGCCCGCAGGGGCTGAGCGGTCCGCGGGGGGGGGGGGGCGGCTACCTGAACCAGCTGTACTAAGTGGAACCGCCCTCCCAAACCGGTCGGTTGAATCCGGCCGACCTTCCTGGTGCAAGAGGCCCACTTGAGTGGCATGCGGTCTCCCAAGAACAATGCCCTCCTGGCGTCACGGCTCTTTCACCCGACCAACCGTCGAGCCAACCGGTTTTCCTCCGAAGCGGCCCGCAGAATGCGGGCCGCGGTCCACCGTAGCGTGGCGCCCCTTGTGGCACCGCGGTCTTCCTTCGGCTCGACCGGCTTCGGCCAGCTGGTTCTCCTTCAGCTGAGCAGCTCGCGGTTGCGGGCAGCGGTTCCTCGACACGCGGCCGGCGCGCGGCCGCTGCCTTCGATCGTCACCACCTCTATTTTCCATTGCCTTACTTTGCAAAATAATATTACCAGAAACGACGGAGGGTCATAGGGCCGTGTTTGTTGGGCTCGCGCCCTCCGTGTTAGGCAGTAACAATCGGCCATAGACAATCCAAGAAAAACAAAAAAGAACAAGAACAATTTTAATCAATTAAAATTGAACATAATTCCCCTACCTCGAAAAGACGTTGCACGTCGTCGAGTCGTGGAAGACGAACGTCGCGGTAGTCGAGCGTCGCAGAAGAACGGTGTTGATTATGTCAACATCGGAGTGCACCCAAAGAATGAGCATCGTTGGTGACTTCGCGTTCATCGAATCGTAGAGCGTTATTCATTAAGGAATAAATCCATTCTTCTTTGGCGGCATTCTTCATCGAAGAGAGGAACACTTTTCTCAAGAATTCTCCCAAAAATCTCTCAACACAACAAGTGTCCAAAATAAAATAATAGATAAGTATATTATTTTATTAACACATGTAATTCAAAATTCAAACCATTTTAATTAATTAATTAAGTGAATCACCTAATTAATTAACCATGGGTTGGCAAAATTAATTAGAGAGAGAAGAAGGTGAAGGGTTATTTTAAAATTCAAAAGTGAGGGGTTGTTCAATTAAATGAAGAGGAGTTAATGGGGAGGTTTAAGGGGAGGTGAAGGGATTAGGCTCGTGTGGGACCCACCTCACAAATATCTTCTCATGGGAGGTTATGTGGGTGTGGGACCCACCTCTAACTCCCCTTGGGGGTAAATAACCAGCCTCCCTAAATAAAATTTGTACACAAAAAATTTTATTTATTTTATTCTAAATCCCCAAATATTAACTCTCAACCTGCATAAAACACAACTGTGGTAAAGGTCCCCTTAAGAGAATACCGGCGTTGCGAGTTCATTGGTTCCCTCGGATTTCAATTCCGAGCACTGGTTCAAAAGATAGAAAAACCCGCATGTACGTTTACTGAACGTACCCGAACAAAACTTCAGAAATTGATTCCGGGCACACCGGTCTCGGAATCAAGTGCTGTCAGAAACCACAGACTCGTAAAATTCCAAAGAATTTAAGAAAAAAATTTCCTTGAAATTTCCAGGTCTTTAAAATTTAATTCAAAATTTATAAAACTTTTCAAAATAAATGAAACACCAAACAAGTTGCCTTGCCACACCCCACCCACAACCAAATGCACATGGTAGGTCTATTCCATTCTCCCAAAACTGACCTAGAAAAATCCCTATCAACCAATATTGATATAATACTTTTTTTAATTTCAATTTAAGGAAAACCCTTAAATAAATTAAGGGAATGACATACCTTCACCTAACTGAGGAGATACTAGGTGTAGACAACATTATAGGATATCATCTTCCAAGGATGAGAAAAATACCCCTATGAATCAGATGATTCCACTATGATCTGGTGGAATCATCTCATAAATTCTATATAGATGAAGAATAAATTAGATGAAGGGAGTAGAGGAAGTGTAAAGATGTCTAGAGAGGTAACTCACCTTAAAAATACATAAAAGGCTACGAAGAACCACCCAAAAAACATGGGTGTTTAAATATGGTAAGAGGGGAGTCGAACCCTTCCTAGGTTTTCATAAATGAGGGAGAGGAGGGGGTTTACCCCTATAAAATATAAGGTTGAGGGATTGATTTTTCCCCATTTTAATCACACAGTATATCCATTGGATTCTTGATGGCTAGCCAACGGAAAACCTGGCCTACCTCCGCTGCTCTCTCAATTGTCTCTTAACACCATCTAGGCCCCATATTAAGCCTAAATACACCCATTAGTGGTGTTAAACCTATAATAAATGATGTTCAAAAAACAATTTAAAATATGACCCTCTTTAGCTAAAAATTCAAATTCTCACTGAAAATTGGGACATGTACAACAAGGGACGTGGAAATAATTTTCAGTTACAATGGGGTTCCCAAGGTTGGGTCGTCATGGGTGAATTAATTAAATAATTTAATAAATAAATAAATAAATTGGTAAATTATATTATTTTACCTAGGTATTCCCTATTTAGTTATCTCTAATATATCTTTCTAGGTATATCCCCCATAAACCATAGCTTGAGAGAGGGATAGAGTGGAGGAAATTGATGGAGATCTAAAGAATCTATGGAACTGAGGAACATAAATATTCATTTGAAGTTACTAGTAACCCATAGTATGGACATTTTATTCTTAAATGATTTATTAGTTTGTGATGTATGGGTTTTTTATTACTATCTTACTCTATTATTTTTTTACTTTAATCATAGAAACATGTTCTTAAATTTATTTCAAAATTATAGCCCTAAAAATTATATTTTCTATAATTTGACCTGAAAAGCATAATTTTATGAACCCTTTC
This sequence comes from Viscum album, assembly GCA_963277665.1. Lineage (NCBI taxonomy): Eukaryota > Viridiplantae > Streptophyta > Magnoliopsida > Santalales > Viscaceae > Viscum > Viscum album. Next base: position 898,493,629 of record OY728160.1, on the reverse strand, counting down.
GTTTTTTATCAAATTACATGCCCAAAAATCAGTATGTGGTCTTGATAACATCCATATTTAATTTCTATCTATGATTTTTCTTAGTTTCCTTGTTCCCATTATATATGTGTTCATTACCAACCTTGGATTTGGCCAGTGGTTTGATAAATATTGGTCTGATTTGCTGTGTTATCAAAATTAAGGACCAAGATCAATTGATTTGGGATAAACTGAGAAAGATAAGGTATGATTGTGGTTCATCATATGATTTTCAATAATTTAGGAGTAATGGTACAGTTACCTAAATGATAGTGTATATCCAATCATTCAGGCAATGTGTATGGTGGTTTCAAATTTCATTTCTAGGTAAATATTGTTGGAAATCAACCTTCAGAGGCACAGCATAAATAAAATAGGAATTTAGAGAATATTTTTTCTTGATTAAGGGAAATAATATTTATGGTGGTAAATTTCCAGGCATTCTATAAAATATGGGATTGAAGGGATTAACACATGATGTGAGTTTCTAAGTCACGTGTCATGTACTTTCCAAGCTACAATGACTGTGGTTTTATATAGAGATAAGTATCACATTTTGTCTAACCCAAGGATACATTACATGTAATCCTAATCTGACTATAATGTAAATTATAGAGAGTATACACCTGATGGGACATTTTTTCACACACTCTGTATAACAACCATGCTTTTTATTTCATTTTTAAATATGATTTATTACATAACATTTCCCTTAATACAACTCATAATATTGAGAGGTATAGTGTCTTTGGGGTTTAGGAACATTATATAATAACTTAAAACATTAAATACAACAACATATTTATTGAAAACTTCTTTTACGTGACCAAAACATTCCTTCATACTTAACACTACATGGGATAACATGAGGACATAGATAAGAAAGTGGTGAGATATAAAGATTAGTAAGGGAATAAACATGTAATAGCATGAGTATAATAATACATTTTAGACAAGTAATATCAATGAGGCATAAAGGAACATGAATAATAAGGCATGATATAGCATGATAATTGTAACATGGGAAATGTGGCAACAACTTAAAACCCTACATCATAAACTTAAGTCAAGTTAAACCACCAAGTCTTCACGGTATAAAAAATACCCATAAATTAATTAGGTAAACCCCTATCTCAACATGTCGTATCATGATACTAAACATTACCCAATGCATTAGAGCGTTATCTAGGTGCACCCTTCATAAACATTTCAGTCTCATGCTTAAGTGTGCCACATAGATCATATAACATGAATTCATTCAACATAATAATTTTATTTCATTATCTAGAAATTTTGAATACATGTTATTCCATAATAAATAAGAGTATGTTCATAAAGGTGAATACCCTTGATAAATAAATGAGTATGGTATTCACTACACAATTATTTTGGCATAGTAAATCATGGTGCAATTTCAGTAGCATAACGGCATCATATAGAAATTCATAAAATAGATTGATGAGAGAGAAAGGGGTATCTAATCATTAAAACATAAAATGGATAGTAATAGGGACATTTAAGGACATATATCAACATTAGTAATCGGAAATATAAGATGTAACATAATAAATAATCTTGAAGAAAGAGGAGAAAGCAAAACAATATTACAAAATTTCGATATGGTAACGGGTGTATATAAAGGTTATTAGGAGGGTTAAATGAGAGTGAAAGGGGATCTGTTAATTTATAAGACAAATTAAAAGTAATTGTTATAGGTAATAATGTATCCCAATATAAGAAAATATAAATTAAAAGGGCATATCATAAATGAAGTGCATGATTAAAAGAGGATGGAGAGAATCCCTTATATAATTTTGGTATAGTAACAACTTAGGTAAGGGTAAAAATGATGGGGATAAATTATCCCTAATACAAATAACATAAATTTTAAATTAAGTTAAATATTAAAAACTAATGGAAATACAAGCAGTTGAAATTAAAATAACTAATCTCAAAGAATGTTCTTGAATTCAAAGGTGAGGAGAGAAATACATTACTTGGATGTGTGAATAAAAAGTCCTGGGAGAGGATTATTGGGAGCTTGGGGAACCTTGGGAGGAATATAGGGAGTATAGGGAAGATTTTTTATGAGATTTAAGGAGTTTTAGTGAAGATAAATGAGAGCAGGGTGGGTTTATATAGGAAAGGAGGAGGATTTCTTTATTATTTTGGTTTTGGAAACTACATAATAAAATATTCAAAAACACAGACCCTTCCATGTTTTTCCCTATGTTTTATACCAAAGTGGAGTGGTATAAATTTTTTTATGAGGCCAAGTTCCAAAAATAATAAAATATTTCCCTTTCTTGTGTGGAGGTGAGTTACACTTTCAAAGAAATGATTTTTAAAATCTTAAAATATATTATAAGTATTGGAGGATCCACTAAGGCTTTATAAAATAAACCAAATAAACTTAAAATTAAATTATTATAAATTAAAAACATATATTTTTTCAATTATACCTTTTATAGTATTTATTTCATTACTATTTATCTATTATAATGTCATAAAAAACACCGAATATTTTATACGATATTGAATTTTTACCCAAAAATTCGACTGCCTCAAAAAATTATGAAAAATTCACCATTATATTATTTAAAAATCCTGATTCCAAAAATAATATTCATTTTATCTAAATAATTTTTCAAATATGTGATTTTTTACTTTTAAAAAAACTAATATTTATTGAAAATGATGGGTTTTTTACAACATCAGTTTTCGAACCCTAATAAGAATTACATTTGACTTCATAAAAATTATGTGATCATTTATATTAAAAATTAATTTAATAATAATATTTTATTAAAATATTATTTATTTCAAAAATCCATTAATTCATCAAAATAGATTTCCGAAAATACTATTTGTGCTTTAAAATCATTTACAAAGTAAAAATAATGTGAAGAAAAATATATTCGTTGTTCTATACAAAATAATTTATATAATATTATTTCTAGGGCCTTGATAAATATCCCTTTTTACACAAAAATATACCCCTAAGAGTAAGGTGTGTGATGGTGGGGCTTCCATAGGGTCATTCGGTAAATATGGTTTGGGATGTGATCTCGATGAGCTTGAACTTATCCTGTAAATGGTTTCTCTCATGATTAATTTGTTAGATTCGACTTGGGTTTGGTCTAAGTTAAATCCTAGAAATGATATCTCCCTTGGAAGCTCTAATAAATGGGATTCATATGGTACGATCCTACTGGGTGAGTCCATCACATCCTTTGTTTGTGCCAAAAGGATTTGTTAAAACCTTATATTTTTACTATTCATGTTATTACTATTCAACAACTATATTATCAATGATAAATATACTTAATGGTTATTTAAAATCCAATTGGATATAATAAAATAATTACATGTGTTTTCTATAACCATAAAACATTTAATTAAATAAAAAAAGAAGATTTTATTCATAAATGTTTGGGTCATTACAACCTCACCCCTTAAGAAAATTTTCCCTTGAAATTTCATTTTCCCACACTAAAACATATGAGGCTAACTCTGCTTCATCACCTCCTCTGGTTCACACATTTCTTCTTCAAACTTTTGGTTTCACCACAACACTTTTATGAGGGGAATTGTATTGTTTCATAGAATTTTTTTCTACGATCTAAGATCTTTACCAGATGATCCTCATAGGAAAGTTCATTCTTCAATAGAACCACCTCTAGATTGAGTACATTTGATGGTTCTGTTATATACTTTTTTAAGAGGTATATATGGAATAAATCATGTACCTGATATAGGTTTTATGGGAGTGTTATTTGATAGGCCACTACTTTGATGTGATCAAGGATCTGAAAAGGGTCGAGGTACCTTGGACTAAGCTTTACCGTATTTCCAAATATCATCACTCTTTTCCATGGAGATATGTAGAGGAATACCATTTCTCCAAAATCAAAATCAAGGTCTCGTTAACGATTTTCATCATAACTCTTTTGTCGACTCAGAGCATCTTTGATGTGCTGTTGGATGGTTTTAACCTTCTCCAATATTTCTTCGACCATTTCAGGACTTATAAGTTTTCATTCCCCAACTTCATCCCAACATGTTGGTGTTATGAAACTCTTCCCATAAAGATATTTATATGGGGGGCATTTGGATGCTTGAGTGGAAACTGTTGTTGTAAGATAAATCCACCAAAGGAAGATGTTGGTCCCGCCCACCTTTGAATTCCATTGAGGAAGATCTCAACATATCCTCAAGTATTTGGATAGTCCACTCAGATTGGCCATTAGTTTGAGGGTGATAATATATACTTATGTTCAGAGTAATGTTTAGACTATGTTGGAGACTTTTCCAAAACTTAGAGGTGGATCTTGGATCTCAATTGGGAACAATCGATAGTGGTAATCCAGGAAGCCTCACCAATTCTCTAATGTATATCAATGTTAGTTGATCTAATGAGAAATCTTTTCAAATATTAATTAAGTGTGCAGTATTTGTAAGATGATCCATAAGAACCCAGATAACATTTTTTCCTTTGGATATCTTTGTAAGTCTAGTGACAAATTCCAGGGTGATGTTTTCCCATTTCTATGTTAATATGGGTAATGTTTACATCATCCCCTTAGACTTATGTCTTTAATCCTTCACTTACTGACATACCAGAAACATTCATGTATATTCTATTATCTTCTTCTTCATGGTATCCCACTAACAGTTCTCTTGGAGATCTCGATACATCTTTGTGTTTCTTTGGTGAATGGATAAAGTTGAACCATATGCATCATCAAAAAGTTATTTCTTTAACTCAATATTTGATAGAACACATAGTCTTGACCCAAATATCACAATTTCTTCTTCATTAACATTGAACTATAAGGATTTCCATTTTATGATAGTTTACACTTTATTTTGAATTTCCAAATCAACTTTTTGAGCATCCTTTGACCTTTTCCAAAAGATATAGTTGAGAAATAATTTGTGAAATGATTAATGATTTTCCTTTCTTTATGATTCTGATGTCCATCTTCTTCAAGTCTAATAATATCGGATCCTTCTCAATTCTCATCAATGATAGAATTGTTGGGTCCTTTCTAATTAGAGCATCTATCATTTTGTTCACTTTCCCAGGATGGTAGTGGATTGAGAAGTAATAATCCTTAATGAGATCAAACCATTTTTATTGGTGCATATTTAGATATTTCTGCATGAATATATATTTGAGACTTTTTTAATCAGTATATATTTCACACTTCTCCCTAAAGAGATAATGCCACTATATTTTCATTGAAAAGATCATATTTTCTAACTCCAGATCATGAATGGGATAGTTTTTCTCATGTATTTTCAACTACCTTGAGGTGTAGGCAATGAATTTTTCATTTTTTATCATCACACATCCCAATATCTTCATTGAATCTTCAAAGAAAATTAAAAAAAAATCTCCCTAATTATGGGTAATGTGAGTACAGGGGTAGTGATAAGCCTCCTTTTCAACTCTATGAATCTTTTTTTCACATTCATCATTACAAAAAAAAATTGACTCCCTTTTGAGTTATCTTGGTAAGAGGATTCAAAAATCGTGAAAAAATTCTCACAAATGGGTGATAATATCTAGCTAACCCAAGGAAGCTATAGATATTTTTCACATGTGTTGGGCTCGGTCATCCCTCAATTTCTTTTGTCTTTGAAAGATCTATAGATATCCTATTTCTTGTGATTATATTCCCCAAGAATGAGACTTATTCCATTCAGAACTCACACTTGTTATAATTTTCATAGAGATTCTCCTTTCACGAGGTTTTTAGCATAATGCTCAGATACTACTCATGATCCTCCTTGGTTTTAGAGTATATTAGAATATCATCTATAAAGACTACCGCAAATTTGTCTAGGTAATCTATAAAGACTCTATTAATCATACCCATGAATATTTCTAGAGAATTTGTGAGTATGAAAGAAATCACTATGAACTCATAGTGTCCGTACCTTGTACAAAAAAGTAGTCTTGGGGATATCCTCCTTCTTCACCCTTACTTGGTAATATCCCAGCCGTAGATCCACCTTGGAGAAGTATTGTGATCCACATAGATAATTAAACAAGTAATCAATTCATGGAAAAGTATACTTGTTATTTATCATGATTATATTGATCTCATGATAATCAATTCAAAGGCACATTGACCCATCCTTCTTCTTGATTAAGAGGACTGGTGAACCCCATGGTGAAGCACTTGAGCATATAAACCCTTTTTCCAGATTCTCAATTAATTGTTTATTCAGTTACTCAAGTTCCACAATATCCATCCTATACAGGGTCTTGTATATTGGAAAATCCCCTGGTATAAGCTCGATCAAAAATCAACTTCTCAGCTTGGGGGAAGACTAGGAAATTCCTTGGGAAACATGTCAGTGTATTCCCTCGTAATAGGCTTGTCTTCAATAATGGTTCTTTCCTTAGACTCAATTATTTTAACTAGAGATTCTTGCTTGTAGGGAAATAATATCCATGATTGAGATGATAATTCTAAAGAATATTCATCCCCATTCTTTAACTTGTATATAATTAGGGGTTGATTCACCATTTGGAGAGTGATTTCCCTCACGCGGTAATTTATGTTGTCTCTATATAGATAAAGCCAATCTATGCCCATAATTTCATCAAATTCCACCAAGTGAAGTATGAAAAGGTTCTTCGGGAAGTTAAATTCACAAATTGTGATAGGGGAGGAGTTATATACATGGGATTCAATAATTTATCCATTTTCCTTCTTCACTAACATCTCTACTTATATTCTTTTTGGTGGTGTTTGAATAGTTCTACTAAACATTCGTGATATAAAGGAATGAGTAAAACTATGGATGATAACCCTACCATTCACTTTTTGATTCTGGTTCTACTTATTTACTTCATCCAAAAAAGACTTAGGGAATATATTTTTTTTAATATTAGATAGATAAAGGGGAATCCAAAGAAAATAAAGGGATAAATTATAAATGACATTTATCTCCTTAAATTATGAGTTTCTAGGATTCAATCTATGCTATCCATGATCTAATTCCTAAAATATATTTTTATGGGAATTTTTTTTCTTTGTTCCCTTAATATTGGTTTGTAATGATTTTATAAATTTACCAAAGTATATTCACCAAAAATTTCAAACTAGGTGTGCATTAAGGCCCGTTATCATGTACCAGGTTAACCCTAGTCATGCCAAAAAACCTTATCAGAGTTGTTACTCCTTGTTACACATCTATACAAGAACCACATCCACTTATAGTATCCATACAGGTATTTATTTGATTGATAAACCAACTTCTCTATACTCACCAATATTTAGGGATGTTCTCTTACACTTAGTTTTATCCCTAAGGGTTTTCACTAGGGTTTTCTAATCCTGATCACAAAAATAACTAAACATGTCCTCTAATACCAACTATAACAACCATGTTCATTATTTCATTTTTAAAAATGATTTATTTCATAAAATTTCACTTGATACAACTCAGAATATCAAGAGGTCTAGTGTATTTGGGGTTTATGAATATTACATAACAACTTAAAACATGAAATACAACAATATCTTTATTGAAAACTTCTTTGACATGACCAAAAAATTCCTTCGTACTTAATACTGCATGGGATAACCTGAGGAAATAAATAAGAAAGGGGTGAGCTATAAATCCCAGTAAAGGAATAAACATGGAATAACATGAGGATAATAATACATTTTAGACAATGCATATCAATGTGTCATAAAGGAACATTAATAATAAGGCATGATATAGCATGATAATCATAACATGGGAAATGTGGAAACAACTTAAAACACTGCATCATAAACATAAGTCAAAGATAAACCTCCAAGACTTCATGGTGGAAAAAAGTCCCATAAATTAATTAGGTAAACCCATGTCCCAACATGATGTATCATGATACTAAAAATTACCCAACACATTGGAGCGCTATCAGGGCACACCCTTCATAAACATTTCAATATCATGCTTATGTGTGCCACATAGATCATATAACATGAATTTATTCAATATAATAATTATATTCCAAGATATAGAAATTTGGAATACATGTAAGTCTCAAATCAATAGGAGTATGTTCATAAAGTTTAATACTGTTGATAGAGAAATGGGTATGGTATTCACTACACAATTATTTTGGCATGGTAAATCATGGTATGATTTCGGTAGCATAACGACATCATATAAAAATTAATAAAATGGGTATATGAGAGATAAAGTGGTATCTAATCATTTATAAATGAAATGGAAGGTAATAGGTACATGTAAGTACATTCCCCAACATAATGAATTGGAAATAGAATACATAACATAATAAAGAATCTTGAAGAAAGAGGAGAAAGCAGAAGAACTCTTACAAAATTTTTCCATGGTAACAGGTGTACATAAAGGTTATTATGAGGGTTAAATGAGAGTTAAAGGGGATATAGTAATTTATAAATAAAATGGAAAGTAATTGTTATAGGTAAGAATGTATCCCAACATAATAAAATGGAAATTAAAAAGGCATATCATAAATGAAGTGCTTGATTAAAAGAGGAGGGAGAGAATCCCTTACGGAATATCAACATAGTAACGGCTTAAGTAAGGGTCCAAATGAGGGAGATAAATGATCCATCATAAAAATAAAATCAATTGGATAGTAATTTAAATATTAAAAACTAATTTTAGTATAATAAATTGAAATTAAAAGAACTAATCTCCAAGAAGGTGCTTGAATTCAAAGGTGAGGAGAGAAATACCTTACATGGATGTATGACTCCAAAGGCTTGGAAGAGGATTATTGGGAGATTTAGGGAACCTTGGAAGCACTATAGATAGTATAGGGAAGATTTATAATGAGCTTAAAGGAGTTTGGGTGAAGAGAAATGGGAGATTGTGTGGGTTTAAATAGGAAAGGAGGGGAATTTCTTTATTATTTGGGTTTTGGACACTACATAATAAAATATTCAATACCACAAACCATCCCATAGTTTTTGAAAATGTTTTCTTCCAAAGGAGAGTGGTATAAATTATTTTATGAGGCAAAGGGTCTAAGATAATAAAATAATTCCCTTTCTTATGTGGAAGTGAGTTACACTTTCAAAGAAATGATTTCAAAATATTAAAATATATTATAAGTCTTGGAGGATTTTCTAAGGATTTATAAAATAAATCAAATAAACCTAAAATTAAATTATTTTAAATGAAAAATATATATTTTTCCTAGTATACCTTTTATATTTTTTATTACATCACTGTTGGGCTATTATGATGTCATAAAACACACTGTATATTTATACAGTACATAATTTTTACCTAAAAATTTGACGACCTTATAAAATTATGAAAAATTAAAAATTGGATAATTTAGAAATCCTGATTCCAAAAAAATATTCATTTTATCTAAATAATTTTCCAAATAGTTTATTTTAACTTTTAAAATAAAAACTGGCATTTATTGAAAATGATGGGTTTTTGACAACAACAGTTTTCAAACCCTAATAAGAATTAAATTTGAATTAATAAATATTATGTGATCATTTATATTAGAAAACAGTAATTTAGTAATAATATTTAATTAAAATATTATTTATTTAAAAAACCATTAATTCATCAAAATAGATTTCCAAAAATACTATTTGTGCTTTAAAAATCATTTACAAAGTAACAATACTAGGAAGAAAAATATATTCATTGATCTATAAAACATAATGTACATAATATTATTACTATATTCTTGATACATATCCCTTTATTACACCAATGTATTCCCTAAGAGTAAGGCGCACAATGGTGGGTCTTTCATGGGGTTGTTCTGTGAACATAGTTTGGGATTTTATCTCAATGAGCTTGAACTTCTCTTGTAAATGGTTTCTCTCATGCTTAAGTCGTTGGATTTTGGATTGGTATTAGTCTAGGGAAAATAAAAAAAATCTATCTCCCTCAGAATCTCTAATAAATGGACTTCATAGTGTACGATCCTACTAGGTGAGTCCATCACTTCCTTTGTTTGGGCCAAAAGGATTTGTTAAAACCCTATATTTATACTAGTCATGTGATTACTATTCAACAACTATATTATTAATGGTAAAGATACTTAATGGTATTTTAAAATCCAATTGGATATAATAAAATAAGTGAAAGTGTTTTTTATAACCATAAGACATTTAATTAAATAAAAATAAAGGGAATTTTATTCATAAATGTTTAGGTCATTACACTCTGTGTGGGTTAGGACCACAAACCATGTATCTTTGGCCTTATATGGATCGACCTCACCAGCTGTACATGTTGAGTGATTCAGTTGAGTTTACATTTCCTACACCCTTTGAGGAATTTTTGTATTTTTTTCCTTTAAATGGAATGAGATATAGTGATATACGACAAGTAACATGTCAGTTGTGCATGTCGTGTACACCAAATAACATGTAGTATAGCTGAACAATTTCACTTCATGTGGAGAGGCAGTACATGACCAAGACATTTTAAGGGGTTACACACAATGTACTCCTATAGTACATTCCATCTATTTTTTCTAGAATTAGTGTCTCCATCATATCTTCTTGAACAATACTCAGAAGTGGGTGAGTGATTAGTCCATATTGAGAATTTTTTCACATTAGATGCAAAAATGATCTTATATTTATCATTAGTGGGAAAAAATGAGGTTATATAAGTTGTTTAGTCTCTATATATTAGTAGTTATGATGATGGGGATCAGTAAAGCTGATCAAAGAGTTCTCAGGGTTTTTACTTCTTCTACAGTGTGTGGATGTCAGGGTGTGGGTCCCCCACCTATTAGATGGGGTTCAATACTCCTCCACATATATGGGGTGTGGGTCCTCTATCTATAGAGTTGGTACTTCTCCATTAAAGATCTCAGGTGGGGCATGGGTCCTCCACTAGGTTCAGTTGCTTCTTCATTAAAAATTCATCCTTAATCAAGGTAAAGGTCCCCCACTATAGTTATAGATAGGTAAAATGGGTTTCTAGTTTGGTAGTTTGGATTATTAGTTCTTATTTATGATTATCATATGTTTGTATTGTGAAGGGGGGACTTTTCTTGATTTTCAAGGTTCTCTCATTTTTAGAATATCCCAGTTTCTTTTTATGGGTTATTTATTTCTCCCTATATTTTGGTTCTGATCTGACTAGTTTCCCTTATTTTTTTCTTTTGTAGTTTTTTGGGGTTTCTACTAGGTATATATATATACATTCATCCATGTTATCCTTTTCCTACAAATGTTGTGTTTTATGTGGATGGTAGGTATTTCTACAGTGGCCTTGGTGGACATAATGTTGGTAGAGCTTATTGGTGGATACATTTGGTGGTAGTGTGAGGTGTTCATACAAGAATCTTAATTTTCATGAGGATCACTTTTCTATAGTTTTTAGGTTTGTTTTCTTCTTTAGATTTTTCTTGGTGTATATCTATCCCTATTTTCATTATGATTTTTTTTATGGTTAGGAATTTAAGGATATTATAGGATGATACTTTCATTTTATATATATTGCAACTATATTATTTTTTACCTTGTATTATTATTATCTCCTATATGAAGATGTGTATTTGTTTATAGTTGAATTAAGCTATGGCCTACCATTATGTGTGATATTATTACTCAGTGCTAGTTACCATACCATTACCTATTGGAGGTGGGTTTAGGGTGGCACAATTGGCTCACCACCACCCTAAAGGGGTCCCAGTGGTTCAGTTCATGACAATGTCTTAGTATAAAACATACAACGTTAAAATGATTATATTTAAGTCTATATGGTATATCTTGTTTTTTAATATAGAGATATTGTATCAGCTTCCTCTGTTAGTTGTATTTTATGACATTCAGGAATCATAGTTCCATGAATCTTATGGTATGATTCATTGGGTAATAATATGAGTAATCTAAGGTATTAGAGTTTTAATGGGTTAACCTCAAATATACTACATGTATGAAATCATTGATTAGTTATTTAATATGATGAAATAGATGTGAGAGTGTGTAGTAAGAAGTCATGAGAGATGATACTGAAGGAATTTACTCATGCATTTGATAAACATATAAATAAATACATGGTAGCAGGGAGTATCCCCATAGCCTGTATAAAGGAGGCAAGTATATGAGTTTGGTCTATATGATTGATCTTCAAGAAATCCTCTTGTTGATACACTCTCCCTCCTGAAACTTCATTTTCCTATCCTCCTTAGCATCATAAGATACCAGCATATCATGGGTATTTTAAAGGTCCTACCCAAATCATTTGGGTGATTTGGTGAAAGCCTTGGATACACCTCGTAGTGAAGATCATTTTAGTTTTTCCGTTGTGATATTCATCTAGCACAAGATGAATGCATTGACTAAAAAACAATATAATTTAAGGTATACACTATTCATTTCTTGTTTCATATGATTTTTTTTTTCAAAGGCATTATGATATTGGGTTTTATGGTTTCTATATGGTTCTACTACTTTAATTAATCACTAATAATTACTTAGAAACCTTTCAGTGGTATCATATCCTTACCATTATTTTTTATTTGTGAAATCATGATGAAAATGAAGGTTTTATGAAATCATAATGCTTTTTGTATTCTCTAGAATGAAATAGGATTAAGAATTTTGTTCTTCCCAATTGATTCATGTATTTTGATATGGGATATCATATCTAAATACTCAATACAAGTCCCTTATTTTGGTGTAAGGAATAGCATAAAAAATAGGATATCATATTGAACAATAGAGTTGTACCATAGGTTCTAAAAATGGAGAATTGTATCACATTAGAAATATTGATGTGGATCATAAAATAAAATTAAAACAAAAGGGTTACACTATTAATACATAATTTTTTACCCTGTTATGTGAGATTTAGGTTTTTTAAGTGAAAGTGAAAAAAAACTTAAGTGTGACACTTATCATAAGCGGATATAGTATTATTAGTAGGAAAATAAGATTGATATCAATAAACAGGTTTAGAATTGTAAGCCCTATCTATCATAGCCTATGATAGGGGTATATCAATAAATATGATATGCCAATAAAAATGGGTTTTGTTTTATTTAATTTATGAAATGATTTATATGGATTATAAAATCTTTATAAATCACTATAAAAGGTATTTTAGGATATTTATTAATTTATAAAGGTTTTTATAAATTTATTAAATATTTGAAAAAACATTTATTAATAAATATTCCATAATATTAAGTGTTTATGTATAAATATCTTTAAATTTTATGGCATGAATTATAATTTAGATATAAATTTTAGATATGAAAATTAAAATTAGAATTTATGAAGGGTTTATAAATTATAAAAATAAGGAAAAATTGAAAATTTTATATTTAAAACTATGAATTGTTCATAATATTTAATTTTAATCATTTAAATTTAAAGGACTTGTTTTTAAATTATTTAAACCATATCAAATTATTTTTTATAAATTATTTTATCAAAGTTATAAATAATATTAAATATGTGATATTTATATTGTGTAAAATGTTTACATAATAAAAATTAAAATATAAAATGTTTACATTTCATAAAATATCATATATTTAAAGTAAATTACATATAATGAATAAAATGAAAGATTTAATATTTTGAAAAAAGTATAAAGTGTTTATATTTATCTAATTATGGAATAACCAAAATAAATTATAATGAGTTTCTAATTATTTACTTATGAATTTTTCAAAAATGTTTATCTCATGTTTAAATTCATAAATTGTTAATTTATTTATTATTCCCTATTTAATTAATTAATATAATTATTATATTATGAAATTTTATATATACTTTAGTTTAAATGTTGAACTACTTCTACAAATTGTTATACATGCATATAATAAGTAACATGCTCGGTATGATAATGGATTTAGTTTTCTCATACCTTGACTTTGTCCTGTATTGAGTTATGATCTTGAATTAAGTTGTTAATTTTGATTTTTATATGTTAAGTGTTAAATTTATGATTGAATTGGGATCTCTCTTAAGTAAAGTACCCCTGGGTAGAGGTACTTTTGGTCAGAGTTCCCATTGTCTTAGAAGCATATTCCTTGTTTTAGAAAAGTGTTGGTTGACTATCTGTGGATATAGGTTTACTCATATGGGGATTACAAATTTCATATATTTATAAAACATTATACAAAATAGTTTCATATACCTTATTCATAAGATGCATTTGGATATGTATGAATATAATTGGATTTTGATTTGGGTTGGTAACACAACCTGTGAGTTGTGTGAAGAGATACGCATAAAGGGAATAACATGAGATAATATGGTGATAATAATTATCCTTCAAAATACTAAGTGGAAAATTCCTTCTAATGTAAACACATATCAAGTCCTAAATCATTCAATCATGTAGTTTCTAAAAAAATAGGGTCTGCATGGATTATCTTGTGTAAATCATGGTGGAAATGGATAACCCTAAGAGTTAGGTAAGTAAATTTCATTGTGATCTTTGGATTTCACTTAGCAAGGAAATTCTATGACTTTGGATACTGTAGGAATAGAGTTGAGCTTATCCATATGATATATTAGGAAAAGAGTTATCCACTCAACTATCCATGAGTCATATATGATATGATTGGGATGATTCCATACCTAAATAACTAAGTGGTGGGAGTAACTCTAAAGAACCCTCATTGATTAGTGAAACATGGATCTTATACCACTATTGAATATGATGGATTTTAAAGGAGGTCATCATTTTAGTGGGTTCCCCTTTAATAAAATATCTTATTAAATGAACTTGAAGAATAATACTCAACTGAAAAAAGATTTTATTATTGATAATGTAATCATAATCATCTTTAAGAATTAACTTGAGATATATAATGGATAAGTAAAAACTTAATGGTTGTAATTTAATTGAATTGTCTCATAACATAAGAATGGTTCTTAAGGAGGAAGTAAGATTCTATGTATTGGAGAGACCCCTTCCAAAGAAACTTCCAGGTGAATCCATTCAATAAAAAAATATGCTTATGAAAAACATCGAAATTATTCACTAGAAATATCTACTCACATGCTTGAGACCATAGATCCCATGTTAAAAAATAAACATTATAAAATTTGTGCTTATAGGGTGATTGAAAACCTAAAAAGGATTTATCAGGAATAGCTTAGGCATTAGTGGTATGATTTTTTCAAGCCACTCTTTCAGTGAATTTTGGGAGATTGAATATCACTCTATACTAATACACTCAGTTTTTTTGGGAAATTCATTTACTTGTAGAGACTAGGTTTACCTATTAGGCTTAATCTGTCTATAGACTTCATTTTATAATCACTGCTATAATGGAATCAACAATTCATTGTAAAAAATAACATGAATGATTTCAACAAAGGTTAACTTTATATCCTCAATATGTTGAGGATAAATGATTAGTACATGTGAGGTTCAAGCTAAAGTTCCATAATGATGGTCTAGAAGTATAAAGATAATTTTTTGGCCTAATTGATATGAAGATAGGTCTAGGAGAGTCCACAATTCCAACTAATGTAAATAAATTGAAGGAAGGAAAGTTATTTCATTGTGTCGAGCATGGAAATTGGCGAAGGAACTATTTAGAATACTTGAAGGGTTTCAAGAAACTTTTTTGAGAGTCCACCATAAGTATTAATGTTATAGAATTCAGTTCCTCTATTTTTAAGTGTACTTTATATCAGATATATGATTCAAATACATTTTAAATATGCCAAAGTTTAGAAGTGATGAACAAATTGATGATAGAATCTTGAATTATGATCCCAAGAAATAGAGTAAGGAGTTGTAACATTTAGGACTTGTATGAGAGATGTACTTTTAGGCATGGATGAATTTGGACTTGGGGGGATGTGTATTTTTAGATCTTATTATGCTCTCTTTTAAGAATATTGTAAAAATGGTTATATAGTTAAAGATATGAATGTTTTTATACACAAATTTATAACAATTTTTTAAAAAGGATACATAGATAAAAGGAATTTCTTATGAGATAAAATGTTTATTAAAAAAACATTATAGAATATGATTCTACCATCAATTGTGACATATTTAATAAAATATTTTTTCTACAATATATAAAAACACATAGAATACCATATATGATGGGAAAATAATAATTTATTTGTTATATATTCCCACTAAAGTGAACTAAGTGTTATTTCAAAACACAAAGATGTTTTTGTTTATTAGTATGATATTTTAAAAGGAATATAGTTTCTAAGAGTCTAGTGGGGGTATGTTTTAACTTATAGGAGTTACAAGTTAACAAATAAAATATTATTCTAGTAAAATATCAAAGTGAATTTCACTTGATATCATAAAATAGATTATGTTATGATAGTAAAAAAATGTAAAGGTATATATTTTAGTTACCATAAAAAATGTCCTAAAGGATTTTATAATGTTTTGGTAAAGATATAATATTTATAGTTACATTAGTTACCAAAAATATTTCAAGGAAAAAAGGTTGATTGAATATTCGTCAATAAAGAATATGAAGTACTTAGAAAGAGTTATGAGTAGACAACTAAAGTTGACATCATAACATTTGATATTATAGAGTTAAGAAATTTGAATATATTTGAGGATTTGAACATTAGGTATATGATTCCTTAGTCTCACTATTATCAAAATTGGATTACTTTATAGATGTTACTCGATAAATAATTTAGTGGGAGAGTTTTATCAGATGGTCATATAGATATGTGGAAGGAATTACATGAGATGTAATGAGTTTAATAAAACCCTTGAAATTGTAGAAAACATAAGGATGGTCTATAAATATTTCATATATGATATTTTAAATTAGTTCTTATGTATTATTTTATTAAAAAATTCTTAAAAATTTTAAGAATATAAAATTTATTTTATAATATAAAATTAAAACTCCACTTTATCAAATTTTTACAGTGTATACATATATGTATATATTGATATATGTTTCAAGAAGTGTAATGATAATTGACCAATAAAATCATGAATTTGAGTTATACCTAACTAATGTTTTTGATGAAGTATTATTGTTTGTGATAGAATGTTAAGGTTATAATGAGTAAAATTCTTGTATTGAGATATGGAGTATTATTATGAGGCATAAAATGGGTTTTGTGCACTAGATTACCCACTAAGTATACCACACAGAGTGTTCTACACTATGTATTTGGTATAATAAGGTTTAATTGTTCGTATTTTGGATTTTCCACTACCCAAGGTGTGATTAATACCTACTATAAGAACTTTCATACTTAGATACCTATCTTACACAAGCCTTAAGGTTTCACTAATCAGAGGGTGTGAAATAGCCTTAGATTTTTTAGGTGTGTTGTGAGTTAATTTCATCCTTTATTCATGTTTTTTTTAACTATGAATTTTTATAGATGAGTTATTGGGATTCTAGTTGATTTTAATGAGTTTTAGATACCTTCATGGGGGTTCGTGGTTTGACCATGGTTAGGGGAATCATGCAATTCCCCCTATGAAACTATGTGGCTTGTTAGGAGAAGTACAATGTGTGGTGAATGGTTAGAGATAACTGTGTGACATACCCCACAAACCTTGAATCATTGAACATAGGATAAAATCATAGTTTACCATACCATGAAGGTTCCCAGGATATGAATAAATCCTTCCATTATCGGTGCATGGTTTGAAAAACTATGTGGGTGTGTCCTCAGAAGGTAGTATAGTTGGCGCACAATTTTTCAAACCATGTGAACAACCCATGTGCATGTGAATTAATGACCTAAAAATCATCTTCAATGGTCATAAATCAACCATTTTAACCCATTAGTCTTCCAAAATACATCCATCTCAAACCTAGAGACTCTACAAGCTCTCATTGGAAATTTCCTTCCCTTTTGAGCTTGATTCTAGAGGATCCAAACATCTTGGTGATCATGGAATTAAGGAATTTGATCTATGAACCTTCGTTCATTGGGTTTATTCTAGATATTCCCTTCTTCCCTTGAGATGAATCATAGATTCCAAATTTCATGGACAGATATATGGATTCCAATGTTATCTAATGATTAATTCTTGGATTGTTGATAGATTAGTGATGAATCTATTGAGTTATAATCCTCTCTCTAATCAATCGTAGATCTAGAAACATTGGTTAATCTTGATAGGTATGTTGGTTTAGATAAAATCCCTTGGACTTATAATCTTCTTAATTATTATTTTAAAATCTTGATGTGATTGAGTTGGGATCAATTCAAGGGGTCCTTAAAAAGAATCCTCTATCTGGTCAGTGCATGGTTGTGACTCGAGTATCGTCTCTTGACGAGATTTGGATATTTTCAACAAAGATCTAAAGGTAAAATTCCTTACCATATAGGGACTTGAACTTGTATTGGTTAGCATGTTTTGTTATATGTGCATGCATAGCCAAAGGTTCCTTGTGTGACATGTTGTACCCCCAACTTCTGTAATGTAACCCTTACTTAAATATTTTTATGGTGATAAAGTGTAAGGGTGATAGTTGGGATATTTTTGAGAACTTGGGTCATGTTTTTGGATCTAAAGGAAAGTCGCACGGGCGGCACACAATTTGTCTAACTGTGTGGAAAAACCATGCGAAATGGAAAGTTTGAGGTAGAGAGCTTTGGCACGGTGGGTGCACGGTTAGGGAAACCATGCGAGGAGGTCGTGTGAGGGTCTGTCTAAGAAGTATCTAACAAACGGTTAGTGTACAGTTTGTCTAACCCTGTGAACTAACCTTCTGTATGGTTTAAGTAAGATCCTGAAAAAGTGGATCTCACATGTTTTTGCCTTTAAGTGGGTCTTTTTTGCTCCCAAGAAGCCATAACTCTGGATTTTTCTTCTCCTAAGGCTATATAATGTTCTCCCATCGATCAAAAGGTGATCCAAAGTCTTCCCTTAGTGAATTGAAGCTGGATTCTTGAGGTATGTGATCGTTCTTCTTCATTCATGATCGGTTTCGTAGATCTACTTAGATATACTTCTCCTCTTCCCTTGGATTCTTATATATACACCCATTATGGGTAGATATAGGTGTGTTTATGACAAATATGATGAGATTTGTTCTGGATCTTTCTAGGAGAAGAGATCTAAGGCGGGTTCTTGGAGAATCGACCCGGTTTTCTTGTGTGTTCTTCGTTCGTTGGGGTTTTCATCAAAACCTTTGAGGTAGGAGGCTTCTCTCTCGACTCCTCTTGCTATAATTGATTTTATTATATTCAAATTGGTTTACTTGAATGAAATTTATTGTGAAAGGCACGAAATAAGTCATATTTAGTGATGATTTGTGTTTTTTGTGAAATTGTGTGATCTTGTTGAATTTTTGTGCAAAGGGGTTTAGTTTCTTGATTTTAAAATGATAATTTTAAATTAGGGATTACATGGAATTTCTAAATGGTTTATGAAAAGGGGGATTTAAATAGAAATGGTTTTCAATAAAAATTGTGTTTTATTGAAATGGTTTGACATCAAAATGGTTTGGCATTGAAATGGTTTTGACGGAAATGGTTTTCAATAAAAATGTATTTTTATGGAAAGGGATGTTTTGTCATGATCGTTGGGAATATGTGGTGTGTGTTCATGTTGAATATATGGGGCTTGGTTGAAATATGACCTTGTTCTCAGTGCCAAAGGGGTTAATGGCGCATGGGAAACAATTACCTTGTGACGACTTGGAAGATCAATGAGAAACTGCTCATGAGTATGGAACTGTCATAACGTAGTATGCATGGTTGGTTGCATGGGTTTTTGGAATGGTTGGGTATGCCAAAAAGGGATATTGAGAAATGTTTTAAAGGTTTTTTTTAGTTATTTTTCTGGAAAAATAACTTTTAGGAAATATTGGTTTCAATTTAACTTGTATGATTTTGGTTACAAATGGTTTTGAAAACTTGTTTATATTTTGTTATAAACTATTTTGAGGAAAAAATTTGTATAAACTACTTTATGTAAATGTTTCTAACTCTTATATCCTAGTGGATTGAGTAGGGAATTCATTGGGAAAAAACTACTGAGTTTTATACTCACTCCTATTTTGGCACTTTTGTGCTTTTGCAGATGATATCTTCTGGGACAGAGGAAAAGGTAATGTTTCACATGTGTTTAGCACTACCTCATGATGTTTGGGTTTTTCGGTGATTGTGAAGCTTAGAGATTGTGTAGAATTAAGTCTTTTAGTCTTCTAAGGGTATTTAGTTGTTATCCGATGTGTACTTTGATACTTGTTTGGTATTCCTTTGTTGTGCACTTTGGTGTGGTTTTGAGATACATGAAGTTGTTTAGTTGCCTTTCATGTTCATGAATAGTCAATGAAAGGTTTGGTGGTTGGCTTTTTGGTTTATTTATTAAAGGTCAAATCATCTCCCACTTGTATTTGAAACCCTTTTTCATTTATTTCCAGCCTTTGGCATCTTGGGGATGTCGCTTAAGGGCAAGTAATGACTCGTTGGACTCTCAAGTCAATGAGAATTAGTGGGTCGTTATAAATGGTATCAATCTGGTCCTTCCTTGGTGGTACAAATGATATCAGCTTGTTCGGTCCATTCCCGATAAGTATCCATCAGTGTTCTTGGTCTTGGAGTTGAAATTCCTTATTTTCTATCCTTTGGGATGAAATCTTAGACAGGAGTAGGATTGTCATAACATGAAATTTATAACATAAAAGGACGTAGCTATCCCTTTTATACTGAACTTCAAGTTGCCAAGGAGTTGGATATATAACTGTTTAGAGACACTTCATTTTCATGGTTTTATCCAATGAGATGAGCATGATATGAATTGTAGAGGAATGGATTCCCACTAGGAGTGCATACATCATTTCAAGGAATGATTCATGTCATGAAAAACCATTGATTTTTTAAAAAGTGTGAAATTGTTTTTTTTTCAAATGAATGATTTTGAAAAAGGGAATGCTTACGGTATTTTGAAAATGGTTTAATTTTCAAAATCATGTTGGATGTTTCCAAAAATGGTTGAACATGGAAAAAAGGTTTTTTTGGAAAAAAAATTGTGATAGTTGATGTGATATAATTTGAAATTATAATCCATCAGTTGCTAGAGAGTGAGATTGACGGAATTTGTTGTTGGTTTTGAAAATGGCACCTGGTAGGCATTGTCAAAACCAACCTAAATAAGAGGTGGAGAATGTGGTTGTACCAGAACCACAGGTGAACCAAGAGATAGTTTATATTATTTTCCAAGCTTTTCAAGCTATGGATACGTGGAATCAGAGGAATGATCTATGGCATGTGGATCATACCATCCAATTCATGAATCAGAATCCACCTAACTTCTGGGGTGATTCTGAACCCGAGAAGGCGAAGGTGTGGCTGAGTATAATGAATTGTATCTTCAACTTCATTGGAACACCAATAGAGTTAACTGTCAATATGGAAATGTATATGCTCAAGGATCTTGCATTATAGTGGTGGGATTTAGCGGTGTAGGATAAATTGGATGAAGGCCTTACATGGGAGGATTTTGAGGAATTGTTCAAAAAATAATACTATCCCCGCACATTCAAGATTCATAAAACGATGGACTTATTCAGCCTGAAATAAGAGATTCTCTCCATCACATAGTATGCATCTAAATTCATGAATTTAGTCTGTTTTGCACTAGAGGTTGTGGAAAGTGCGTCTTTGAAGGCACGCATCTTCGAATCAGGGCTATGACAAGAGATTCAATCGAAGATTGCGGTGCTATATATTATGAATTATATGGAGATGGTGAAAATAGAGAATGTGGATGAACATGATATCTTGGGATCTATGGGAGGAGGTATGATGATACCTATAGTAAATGGTGGGAACACAACTACTGGGAATAAGAGGAAAAGGGACAACCTATTTCCAAGGTGGAAGTGGAAATCAGAATCAGACAGCTAGATCAGTGAACCTTTCTCCATGACCCTAGAGCAAAGCTGATTGTTTTCAATCTGGTTCGCTTGACCACATAAAGTGATAGTGTACAACACAACCTAGATCATGTCATAATTACAACAATATGGGACATCTTCAGCGCTATTGTCGTTGTGATCTAAGGTCTAGTGCTCAAGACACTTCTCAAGAGTCGTAAGCATCATATGCTTATACAGGGAGAGGATAGAAGAATCAGTCTCATCAGTAGAGAAAAGATAACTGTGGTAATTATAGAAATACCATGACTCATCAACCAGGGAAAACTCAGTAAGGAAACAAGGAGAACAGTGTAGCAATGAAGAAATTTTATAGATCTGATCAGATTATTGTCAATGATCTAGCTAGGCCATCTACGATGAGTGGTATGATTCTTTTGAATTATACCATTTTCCAAGTGCTCTTATATAATGGTGCATCGCATTCTATCATTTATTTTCATTCTGTTTATTTTCTATGTTTAAATTTAGAAATAATTCCTTATTTTTTAAAACTATGAACTCCAATCAGTGAAAGAGAATGCAAAGAATTTGTGTGTCGAACATGTGCTATAACTATTGATGGAGCTGAGTTGAAATGGGACTTCTCGGTGTTGGACATGAATTTATATGATGTAATCCTGGGTATGGATTGGTTGAAAATGTTTAAGGCTCACATCGACTGTTATAGGAGAACAATGAGTTTCATGATTGAGGATGAAATCGAGCATCTCTTCAGAGGAGAGAGGATGGTAAAGAAATGTGAAAATAGCTTGGTGGAACCAATGGTTGGAATGATCTCTTACCAGTTAGAGGCGTTGATTTTGGAATCAATGGATGAGATCGAGGTAGTTAGTTTTCTAGTAGTTTTGGATCACTTTTTAGATGTATTTCTTGAGAACTTATCTGTATTACCACCTATAAGGGAAGTGGATTTTACGATTTTTCTCATTTTGGGGACTATTTTTATTTCCCTTCTATCTTATAGGATGTCCCCAATAGAATTATAGGAATTGAAAGTACAGTTGAATGTGTTGGAAAGCAAGGGGTTTTTTTGACCAAGTACGTCTCTGTGGGAAGAACCAGTTTTGTTTGTGAAGAAATCAGATGGAACTCTTTGATTGTGTGTTGATTATCGTAAGCTTAACCAAGTTAAGAAAAAGAACAGATATCCACTTCCATGCATTGATGATTTGTTCGATCAATTAAGGAGATCTCAGTGGTTCTCCAAGATTGACTTGCAATCAGGATATCACCAATTGTGAATTAGGAAGGAAGATATTTTGAAGACAGCTTTCAAAAGCAGATATGGACACTAAGAATATGTAGTCATGACTTTCGGTCTAATGAATGTGCCAGTAGTCTTCATGGATTTGATGAATCAGATATTTCAGCAATATCTGGACTCTTTTTTTGTGGTGTTTGTGGATGAAATTTTGGTGTATTCAAAGATAAGGGTTTACCATGAGGATCACCTATAAGCAGTGTTACAAATCTTGATAGATCACTGTTTGTATGCCAAATTATCAAAGTGTGATTTCTGGATACAGGAAGTATGTTTCCTTGGACATTTCATTTCTGAGGAGGGAATTTCTGTTGATCATGAAAAAAAATTGAAGTCGTTATCTCCTAGAAACCAACAAAGAATGTTTTCGACATACAAAGTTTTCTTGGTCTAGCTGGTTACTACCGACGCTTTGTGTGGGACTTCTCACGACTAGCTTCTCCAATGAAAGCTTTGACAAAGAAGAATGATCCATTCCAATGGATGGAGGAATGCTAGAAATATTTCTAGGAACTAAAATTCCTTCTTACATCTGCACCTATCTTGATCTTTCCATAATCAGGATAGGGGTATGTGGTGTACTTTGATTCTTTGGGATTAGGGTTGGGTTGTATTATCATTCAAGGAGACCATGTGGTTGATTATGATTACAAAAAGTTGAGGGTGCATGAGACGAATTACCCAACACATGATTTGGATTTAACTGTTGTCATCCATGCTTTGAAGACATGGCGACATTATCTCTTTGGTCAGAAATTTACTGTTTTCATGGATCACAAAAGCTTGAAACACATTTTCTCAAAATGATATTTGAATCTGAGGCAAAGAAGATGGATGGAGTATCTCCGAATGTTTTTCTTTGACTTGATGTATACACCAGGAAAAGTAAATGTGGTGGCGGATTCATTGAGTAGAAAGTCTTATCCTCAGTTGGAGAAAGAAGCTTCAGATGAATGGCAGTTGATGTCAGTCCTAGACGACATGCATGTGGAATGTGAAGTCTGAGGTGATGTTGCAGTTTTATTTTTAGCTACGCTTTCCCTTGATTTGGTAAAAATGGTCAAATAAGAACAAATATATGATGCATAATGTCTGATTGTGAGTTTAAAACTCAATGGTTGGGAGACTATTAAGGGATGGAAACTTGATGGGAGTTCCGTTTTGTGTTTTAGAGATCAGATGGTTGTACCTATGGGCCATCAAGAACAACTACTTCATGCTTACCACCACTCGAGATGGGTTATACATCCAAGTACATAAAAGATGTATAAGGAATTAAGAGCACGGTTTTAGTGGAACGTCATGAAAAGGAAGGTGACTGAGTTCATCTCGCAGTTCTTAACTTTTCATCAAGTTAAAGCAAAGCATCAGAGACCAGTAGGTATATTGCAGTCTTTACCTATCCTAGTGTGGAAATGGGAGTAGATAGAAATGGATTTCATTACAGGTCTTCCAAGAACAATTCGAAAACATGATTCAATTTGGGTGATAGTGGATCGGCTTACCAAGTCGGCCCATTTCTTACTAATTCGTGAAACTCATATGGTGAAGGATCTGTCAAAATCTATATCTGAGAAGTGGTAAATAGGCATGGAGTTCCTATTTCAATAGTATCAAATAGAGATCTAAGGTTCAAATCTCATTTCTAGAAATCCTTACAACAAGCCCTTGGGACTCAGTTTACTATGAGCACGACTTATCATCCACAAACGGATGGGCAATCCGAGCGGACGATACAAACGTTGGAAGACATGTTGAGGGATTATGGAATGGATTTCGGTGGCTCATGGGAGGAACATATACCCTTAGTGGATTTCTCATACAATAACATCTATCAGGACTTGATACACATGGCTCTGTTTGAGGCACCGTATGGGCGTCGTTGTCATTCTCCACTATGTTGGTTGGAAACAGGTGAAACTTCACTGTTTTGGATGAGCCTTGTCCAAGAAACAATGGATAAGATCTAGTTGATCAGAAATAGGATGGATATAGCTTAGAGTCGTTGTAAATCTTATGTGGATCACCATCTAAGGCCATTGTTGTTTTCTTTGAGTGATTATGTGTTCTTGAGGATCTCTACAAGACTTGTACATCATCATTTCGGGAAGTAGGGAAAGTTATCTCCTAAATAAATTGGCCCTTTCGAGATACTAGAATGGGTTGGAGAGGTGGAATATCAGTTGGAATTACCACCACAATTCAGTTCGATGCATAATGTGTTCCATGTATCTCAGTTAAAAAAGTATCTGCCTGATCCTGGCCATGTGATCAAATTGGATCACATTGACCTAGAGTTGGATGCTTCGTTAATACACATCTCGGTACAGATTATGGATAGGGAAGAGAAATTATTGTGTGGAAAGAGCATCATTCTAGTATGGGTTTTATGGTAGCATGGTCATATTTAGGAAGATACTTGGGAACGCGACAAGGAGATGGAAGAGCAGTGGTCAGAACTCTTTCAGATGGGTGAGATTTTTCTACTTTCTGAGGATGGAAAGACCAATGGTGGTGAGAATTTAGTACCCCCATTTTCTAGTATGTAACCCTTACCTAATTCTTTTTATGGTGATAAATTTTAAGGGTGATAGTTGGGAGATTTGAGAGAACTTGGGCCATGTTTTTGGATCTAAAGGGAAGTCGTATGGGTGGCACATAGTTTGTCTAACCATGTGGAAAAACCATGAAAAATAGAAAGTTTGAGGTAGAGAGATTCAGTGTGGTGGGTGCATGATTAAGGAAACCATGTGAGGAGGTCATGTAAGGGTCTACCTAAGTATTGGATAATGCACGGTTAGCGCATGTTTTGTCTACTTGTGTGAACTAATCGTGCGGATGGTTTAAGTAAGAACCTAAAAAAGTGTATCTCACACATGTTTTCATTTAAGTGGGTTTTTTTCTCCTAAGAGGTCATAACTCAGTATTTTTCTAATAATAAGGCTGTAGAAGGTTCTCCCATTGATTCTAAGGCAATCCAAAGTCTTCCCTTAGTGAATCGAAGCCGGATTCTTGAGGCATGTGATTACTCCTCTTCGTTCTTCATCAGTTTCATAGATATACTTAGATCTACTTCTCCTCTTCCCTTGGTTTCTTATATATACACCCATTATTGGTAGATATAGGTGTTTGTATATCGAATATGATGCGATTTGGTTTGGATCTTTCTAGGAGAATAAATCTAAGGCGGGTTCTTAGAGAATCGACCTGGTTTGCTTGTGCGTTCTTCGTTCGTTGGGGTTTTTGTCAAAACCTTTGAGGTAGGAGGATTCTCTCTTAAATCATATTGCTATAATTTATTGTCTTATATTCAAATTTTTTTATTTGAATGAAAATTATTGTGAAAAGCATGAAATAATTCTTCTTTGGTGATGATTTATGGTTTTTGTGGAATTGCGTGATCTTGATGAATTTTTTTGAAAAGGGGTTTAGTTTATTTAATTTAAAATGATAATTTTAAATTAGGGATTTTTAAAAATTTCTAAATGGTTGATGAAAAAGGGGATTTAAATAGAAATGGTTTTCAATAAAAATGGTGTTTTATTGAAATGGTTTGACATTGAAATGGTTTGGCATTGAAATGGTTTTGACAAAAATGGTTTTCAATAAAAAGTTGTTTTTATTGAAAGGTATGTTTTGGCATGATCTTTGGGCATATGTGGTGTGTGTTCATGTTGAATATATGAGTATTGGTTGAAATATGACCTTGTGATTGGTTTAAAAGGGGTTAATGGAACATGGGAAATAATTACCTTGTGACAACTTGGTAGATCAATGATAAACTGCTTATGAGTATAGAACTGTCATAACATAGCATGAATGGTTGGTTGCATGGGTTTGTGGAATGGTTGGTTATGCCAAAAAGGGATATTTAGAAATGGTTTTAAGGTTTTGTTTAGTTATTTTTCTGGAAAATAACTTGTTGGAGAGATTGGTTTCAATTGTATTTGTATGCTTTTGGTTACAAATGGTTTTGGAAACTTGTTTATATTTTGTTATATATAGTTTTGAGAAAATGTTTGGTATAATATACTTTATGTAAATATAGCTAACTCTTCTATCCTAGGGGCATTATTAGGGGAAGTCATTGGGGAAAACCTACTGAGTTTTATACTCACCTTTTCTTTGGCACTTTGGTGCTTTTGCAGATGTTATCTTTTGGGACAGGGGTAAAGGTAATGTTTCACACGTGTTTAGCACTACCTCGTGATGTTTGGGTTTTTTGGTGATTGTGGAGCTTGGAGCTTGTGTGGAATAAAGTATTGTAGTCTTTTGATGGTTTTTAGTTGTTATCTAAAGTGTACTTTGATACTTGTTTGGTCTTACACTGTTGTTCACTTTGGTGTGGTTTTGAGATACATGAAGTTGTTTAGTTGTCTTTCATGTTCATTCATCATCAGTGAAAGGTTTGTTGGTTGGATTTTCGATTTATTTCTTAAAGGATAAATCTTCCCCCGCTTGTATTTGAAACCCTTCGGCATTTATTTCCAGCCTTTGTCATCTTGTGGATGTCACTTAAGGCCAAGTAATGACTTGTTGGACTCTCAATCCAATGAGAATTAGTGGCTCATTACATGACATGACATGTTGGACTATGTGTATACATGGAATAGAGAACCATTGTTTGACATGGTATGCCTATATGAGAGTGTGTAGCCTATGAGACCTTATTTTTTGTGCAATGACTCTAGATATATGTTACCAATATGATGAAACTGATTCCATGTTATTTTTTTATATGCTATATTTTTTTTGTTCTACGAATTGTAATAAAGTGATAGGTGGACCCATAGTGGCTCAGTGGGCCTAGAGGGTGTCATGTTCAGATTTTTCATGTGACATGATGATGAGACTGAGTTAGATGACATGGCATAATTGTCTTGTGTGGTTTGACCTAAGGCCTTGGGCTTGAAGATGGGGCCTACTAGACTTTGTGTGGATTAACCTATGGAATTGGGATTCTAATACTATTGATCATACTTTTATATGGTTCCTAAACTTATAAATCTCCCAAAAACATTCATATATTATTCTTACATGAAGTCGAATCTAGTACAGGTGGGGTTCATGATAATTTGGTTATCACGCTGATGCTTGGTATGGTATTTTTTCTTGTGTGTAAATTTATTTTTTATCATGGAATACACCATTATATACATGCACACTTATGTTAAGGATGAATTGGAAGTGTCCTACTCTGTTATAATCACACCCTGTATGAGCATCTCAGTGCATGTGAAGATTTCAAGACCGTAGATCAAGTGAAGGGAAAGGAACTTATGATAGGGAGCTAGGGAGATGGTGACTTGGAGTTAGAGGTGATTCCAAGACATAATTTGGACTATTTATACTATATTTATTAACTTTTACATTTCTTGATACTTGGTTTGACCCTCTATATTGGGGTCCATCTGATTTTCCTTGTATTTTTTTCATTTCATTAGTTTTAGCATTGTTTGATTACCTTATGATGTGATGTTTATATCATTTGTATTTATGATGATAGTTACTAAGGATATATATTATTATAAACGGTATAGTATCCCCATGCTAAATTAAATCATTGCCACTAGTTTGAAGCCTCATGTGTATAGGTAGGTGTGCATGAGGTCTTGTAGAATCTCTACTCGGGTGAAGTTTATGCAAAGTGGGGGAATTAAAAAATTGTATCAAAGACCTGAGGTTACTTTATTTATTTTCTTTTGGGGTTATGGTATAAATGAGATAGTTTCATGACCCCCTCCTGGGCGGGTAATGATAGAAAGTAGATAATGACTGCCTGAGTCCTGCCTCCAGTGGGCCTCAGGTTTGAAACTAGCACTGAGAGTATATCATACATATAAATGGAAGGAATTTCTCTCTAATAAAATCATGTAAAAAAGAGAGTTAAGATATATAAACCAATACACTAATGTTCATATAGATAAAATAAATCCCAAGTGCATAAATTTAATGTCATACAAGACTAATAAAACTATAAAGGAAACTAAAAGTACAAAAAAGGTGAAAAAAATAGCGACCATGAAGCCCAAACAGCTCCTACAAAACCAAAAGTTAGTAATACCCAGCCCGATCTCCAACCTGCTTCTTCTGACCTAAAAAATTGTTATATATACATGGGTTGAACATAACATTATACTCAATAAGATCCTCCTTATATCCTCACATGAAAAATATAAAGAAATCATATTAAATCCCATTAAACAATAAGGGAAACTAACTCATCACCTAAATAGGTATGCAATGTTTCCAGCATAACCATGGATATCTCTCACCAAGTAACACATACAAGGAATCATGTTATAATAATAAATCAACATGGGTACCCCGTTATCACTTCCCCAAAGGTTTTCCACTCTTCCCCAACATCAGAAATCTTGATTTATCTCTCTCTAAAAGCAAGCCATCCCAAAAACACCTAGGCTAAGTATCACAATATACACCTTGTGAATCACATCATCGCACCATCCAATATCACATCACTATTTATTAACCTAGAAGTTTCTAGGATCTACCACATCCTATATGACATGTAAAATACATTTGGTATTATACCTCAATCCATCACAACTTATACACCGAGTAAGGCACCTCAATCCATCACAACCCATACACGTCATACTTATAATAATCCTTTGGATACTACATCTGGAGATACATGCATGTGAAATAACCACAATAAATTATGGAACTATACACACATATAAGGGAAAATTAACCATTGTGTATACCAGCACATAATAATACAAAGAGAATATATCAAGGCCAAAGGGTGTAGTCATCCATCCTTTATCGCCAACCTAGATGTTGTGGAACACACCCTCCTAGATTCCACTGGGTGTCAGTCACCCTAACCAACATGGGTGGTGTAGCATATGAAATCAAAAAAAATATAGGATATAATATATCTCACAACCACACTATATGTATAACCTAGTTCTAAGATCAACTATAGTTATCGTCACTCGGACACTTGACTGCCATTGCTTGGGAATAGATATCCTATTATCACATAAAATTTTAAAGAACTATATTTATTAATTATTTCTTTATTTTTTATCATTTCCTTTCATTAATTAATTTTTTATCCACTAATTAACCATCAACATTATTCCAGGAACATTCCATTAACAAACAAGTGAAGTCCATTCCCTCTAGGAATAAGTCAACCGAGTCCATGGTTCCCAATATCATCTCATTTTCATTCCAGAAACAGTTATCCCATGGGTTAAGTAATTTATTAAACATTAATAAACTTTTTATAATTATAGTTCCTTTATGAAAACATCTCAATATACCACCAATAAAGATTCAACTAAGTACATTTAGCTGCATCAAGTAGTGGGGAAATGAATGTAGACTAAACATAAAACTTTTCCATCCAGCCATTAAACAGATTCATAATAGGAAATAATCATAGTGTTAACACATCAATGGGTAATACCAGCTTCAACGTGTTCCATAATCTTGATACCATCCCCAAAACCCTCATGTATATCCCCTTGCATCCTGTCATCACTAACTTCATCTATTTTCAAATCCATCCAAGCCTCCCCGGCCATATCACATTAGTCATCCTAGGATTAGGCATCCTAGGATCATATCACATCGTAAGAATAATATCTGGAACAAACAAAAGTTATAAAACAAACAAGCATCACCAATAGGGAAACTTTCCCTAAAAAAGGTATTTAGCCTTCATATGAAAATGGGCACTCATGTTCCCCAACTCAAGGCATACAACCTTTATAAACAAATGGCCACTCTCATCCCTAAAGATTTATCTTTATCAAACAATCAATATTTATTCTATATTGTATTAACCAATTCATTATTCATGTGTTTCAATTATTATAAACCTAAGGTATTAGTTTTAACATGATATTACAATTAATTAGACATAATCTCTAGTATAAACCCAGTTTCATCAAGCTATGAGTAGAACCATTCTCAATTAACATGAATTTTTATTATCATCAATAAGAACTAATATGATTTGGTTTTTTAAATAATACCATAAACAAATGGAATAACACATTCCATTAAAAATTCTTTTATCATCCATTTGATTACCATCAAATAAAAAGATATGTCAGATTAATTCAACATGAACCAATTAATTTACCGGATTTATGTTATTTACCATTTTTTATCAATTTCAACATTTTGAACCAAGAATTACAACATTCTAAACATACCATAACATATATAGGACACTATCTAGAAAAATAAGAGGAAAATCATTATCAAGGGGAAAGCAATAACATGTGATCACTAAAAATATAAACTAATTCCATTCTTTTAATCTGGTTCGAAATTAATTAGGTTAATTTCACTAACATACAAAGGGATAAACCATGGTAAATTTATGATTTTATATAAAATAAATAGAATCAATGAATACCCTACCTTAGAAATGTCAATGTTCATCATGTGAGAATAGAACAACGCCACAGATCACTGATCACCTCTATCATGAAGAAACTTGGATCACTGCGGATCAAACATGAGAATCTAGGATCAATACCTATCAAAAGGGGATTAAATGATCCTCAAAAAGAAATATTTTTTTCCTGGTGTTTGGGGGAGAGAAGTGGGAAAGAAGGTGGATTTGAGGGTCTGGGTATATTTATAGGCATAAATTTTTTTAAAGAGACCATGGCGCAACCCCTTGGACCACTCTACT
This sequence comes from Viscum album, assembly GCA_963277665.1. Lineage (NCBI taxonomy): Eukaryota > Viridiplantae > Streptophyta > Magnoliopsida > Santalales > Viscaceae > Viscum > Viscum album. The sequence goes on along the minus strand of OY728160.1, from coordinate 898,461,796 downwards.
ACCTATTGAAAAACAAGAATAACATGGCACAGTAAAAGGAGGCCATGTCATGGCCCCTCTTGGTCAAAAACCCTCCATGATCCCCATCCATGCCATATTAAATTGGATATATGGGCTACTGTGCAACCCTAATCACCAAGATGTAGTTGCATGACCATCGGGAAGGGCCTATGCCACAGGCGAAGCCCCACAGCGCAACCACCTCCATTTTTCATGTAGCCTCAAAATCCACCTCAAACTCTCCATATTCCATAGCATGGAGACCACACGATAGCCATGATGGATTCATTAGTTGTTTCTTAAGGATATATGGTGTAGCCACAAGCTCCATGTCATAAACTTTCCATTTTTAGTAGCAGCACGCTTCTATTCCTCCAAACTTCCTCTAAACATCAAGGAAACTCATCTAGGTGCCTCCAACACCCAAAAATCACAATGGGAAAGGATATTAGGATTTTATACCTTATATCATATACCTCTAAAACCATTCTAATTCATGATTATTCAAAAGAAAACCTATAGATGAATAAATAAAAGGGTTCATCTGAATAGACACCACACGAGATACCTATCATGGATATCCCCATCATGAGATCTCAACCTCCTCACTATGAGGAAACAAGTTCAAAACCACACAAAAAAATCAAAGATCTCCAGATCACCCTCTTGGTGAGATTCCTCTCAAACAAGAGTAAGGAAAAAAATCAATTATAGAAAAATAAATCATAACCAGAAAGATTCAACAACCACCAACAAGAAACATTACAAGAGGAAAAATAAAAAATAAACACCTAAGGGTACTGAGTGAATATATGTGACTCACATTCCCATATTCTCTCCTCCAGGCCACCATATCACCAAAGTAAATGAACCAAGGGAATAAAATTCCCACACAACACCTTCTCATGGAGATCTTGGGTCTCTAAAGGCCAATTCTCAAATTCTGCATCATCATCAACATTAATATCACCCTAATAAATGACGTGAGATACATAATGAAGGTAATAAAGAAGTTGTGACGTGTGAAAAACATCATGTATCCTAATCATATGTGGCGTAAGTACTATCTGATATTCCACGGCTCCAACATGAGATAACACCTCAAAAGGCCCAATGAACTGGGAATAAAGCTTACTCCCGTGACCAAATATTTATTTCCCATGATGAGGAGTTGCGTTCATTAACAAATTATCTCTAAAAAAAAACTCCAGAGGTTTCCTCATATGATCTACATAATACTTTAAATGATCATGCAATGATTTCATCCTCACTCTAATTACCTGAACCATCTCTATCACATTATTCACTAAGTTTGGTATGAGAATTGTTTCATCTCTAACCTCAGTCCATCATAATGAATAATGTAAAGGTCAGTCATACAATGCTTCAAATGGAACCATACTAATGGCGTATTGAAAAATATTTTTGTAATAAAAATAGACCAAGGTCATTTTTATCATCCACAAACCTCCAAAATCAAGGACATAAGAATGAAACATGTCTTCAAGAGTCTATATAGTCCACTCTATCTAATCATTCATCAATATATGAAAATCATTGCTAAGGAATGCTTGAGAGAAAAAAATCACGGTGATGAACTATCTACACTCTAGAGTTAAAATGAAGATCATGATTGGAGATGATCATCATCAGAACTCTGTGGATCCTCACCACCTCCTCCAGATACTTCCTTGAAAAAACCTCCACTGATATCAACTCCATGATTACTATAAAGTGAGATGATTCTATAAAATGATCCACTATCACCCATATAGCATCATAGCCTCCCTGATCTCTAAGTGAACCAGTAAAAAATTACATCGAGATATCCTCCCACTTCTATTGAGTAATATCCAAAAACTATATAAAACCATCAAGAATAGATTGCTCTACCTTCACCTTCTGGTAGACCAAACATTGAGACACAATGTCATGAACCAGCTCAGGTACCTTGGTAACTCGATAATCGATCCAGCCCTAAAATAGCCCGAAGGGAATTCCTGATCCCTATGGTTTGGTGAATAGAACCTGGAATCACACAACATGCAAGTGGGAATGATTTTTCCTCCAACAATGTGGAAGAAAAGAAAAGAAGATAGTATGCATAAAAAAGAAACTCCACTAGGAGTAATGTACCAAAAGTCAACAACCCTAACTGGTCATTCAGTCGCAAATAAATCTGGTTCAATATCAAGATCACTCTAGCTCAAAATGTGATATGGATCAGAGAGATGCTTTCTCATTTTTGATACATGTAATATGTTATGTATCGACGTTAGCTATGGTGGTATAGATAGACGGTAAGCGACTTTCCCTACCTGATCAACAACCTCGAAAGGTCCCAAAAACTTAGGATAAAGTTTCCCTTACCTCCCAATCCATCAATGAACTAATAGGGGTGAAACCTTCAAGAACACCTTGTCATCAACTAAGAACTCCAAAGTTCTACGATGATGATAAGAATAAGACTTGTACCGGTTTGTGCTGTCAAAATTCTCTGAAGAATCAAATGGATCTTAGCTATCGTCTCTTCGACCAAACTCGGTCCAACCAATGAACTTTCACCAATCTCTGACCAAAACAAAGGATATTTACAAGGATGGCCATAAAATGCCTCAAAAGGATCCATTTTGATCATAGACTAATAACTATTGTTATAAGAAAACTCAACCAGCCCCATATGATCATCCCAATCCCCCACCAAATTTGAGAACACAGGCATGGAGCATATCCTCAAGGATCTGTATAGTTCTCTCTGTCTGTCCATATGACTGTGGATGGTAGGTCATGATCAAACAGACCTGAGATCCCAGTGCCTCTTAAAGGCATCTCTAAAAGTGAGAAATAAACCAAGTATCCCTATCAAAGACTATAGCAGATGGAACTCCATGAAAATGAAAATTTTCTTTCACATAGATATTTCCCAACTCCTCAACTTTGGTTGTATCTTGAATGGGTATAAAGTGAGATGACTTATTTATCCTGAAGATCACAACCCATATCGCATTCTTCTTCTTCTGGTTTTGAGGTAACCCAACCACAAAGTCCGTAAATATTTCATCCCTCTTTCATGTAGGGACTGGAAGTGGTTGAAGAAAACCCGAAGGTTTCTAGTGCTTGGCTTTCACCTACTGGAATGTATAGCAATGGGATACAAACTTAGTAATTACATGTCTTATACTTATCCACCAGAACTATCATTGCATATCATAGAACATCTTCATGGTTCATGGGTTCACAACCCACTAGGAGTTATGGAAATACCCCATCATAGCCTTCCTTGGCGCTGATGGCACAACATAACGGTTTTGATAACACATAACACTCTCTTTGGAGAATGACCACTAGGTGTCGGTCTCCCCGCCATAAAGAGAGTCCCTAATTCTATATAATTCGTCATCAATCTATTGTTACTAAATAATCAACTTGAGAAGAGAAGATTTCAATTGAATACTGGCTAAAGAAACTTCATCCCCCTTCCACTGAACTCCAATATGCAACTGAGCGAAAAGAACCATAAAACTCGATTATTCTGAAGATTCTTTCACATCCTATGTTGGAATTTTCCTTCTTAATGCATCTGCAATGACATTACCTTTCCCCAGGGTATAGAAAATGTCAAATTTGAAAGATTTCAGGTACTCCACCCAACTCCTTTGGTAGAGATTCAAATATTTTTGAGAGAAGATATAACTCATGCTCTTATGGTCTAAATACACAGTAAAACTTTCTCTATAAAGGTAATATCGCCAATACTTAAGTGTGTGCATTACAGATGCAAGATAAAGGTCATGGGTAGTATAGTTCTTCTCATTAGGCTTAACCTAATGAGATCCATAGGCAACAACATGATTACCTTGCATAAGGACACATACCAAACCTGAACCCGATGAATCACAAAAGACCACGTAACCTTTCCCAGTCTCAGGAAGAGTTAACACCAGCGTAGTAGTCAAAAGACGCTTTAGTTCAACAAAATAACTCTGACATTTATCATTCCAGGAAAAATTTACTCCCTTTTGAGTCAAAGCAGTCCTTGGAGATGCCAACTTTGGGAAGTCCTTAACAAATTGGAGATAATATCCTACTAATCCCAAGAAGATTCGAATCTCAAAAACATTTCATGGTTGTTCCTAAGTCATAACAGCCTTCACATTCTCAGGATAAACTAATATTCCTTGTTTTGACACCACATTCCCAAATAATTTCACTTCCTGAATCCAGAAATATTACTTTGAAATCTTGGAATAAAGTCGGTGATTCCTTAGTAGACTCAGAACTGTTCTTAGATGATGCACATGATCCTCCTCAGATTGGAGTAGAAAAGAATGGCATTCACAAAGACTACCACAAACGTATCTATATACGCATGGAAAACATTGTTCATCAAATCCATGAAAACTGTAGGGGAATTTTTTAGGCCGAAGGGCATAAAAAGGTACTCATGATGGCCTTACCTACTCTGAAAAGTGGTCTTCAGATTGTCAGATTATTTTATCCTTAACTAATGGTAACCAGATTGAAGATAAATCTTTGAAAAACACTTCACCCCTTTCAACTAATCAAAAAAATCATCAATTTGTGGTAATGGATATTTTTTCTTTATCATAACTTGATTGAGATTTTGATAATCAACAAATAATCGAAGAGAACCATCAGCCTTCTTGGTGAAGAGAATCGGCACTGCCTAAGGTTACACACCCGAGCGTATAAATCCTTTCTCAAGAAGATTGTCTAACTGAGACTTTATTTCTTTTAGTTCAGATAGATCCATTTAGTAAGAGGGTATAGAAACCAGTTGAGTACCATGCATTAAGTCAATAGAAAAATCAACCTCCCTTACCGGTGGCAAACTAGAGAAGTCAGAAGGAAACACGTCAGGAAACTCAGTGATGATTGAAGGAAGATCACCACACATTGAATACCTCTCTAGATCAAAATCAAACACTAATATAACTTTCCCCAACTAAGGATAAGAGTTTATGGCTCTGCTCAACCTTGGGTCCCATTCTCCTTGAAATAAAAGAGGCACACCACTGGGTATAGTAAGGTATACCCGTCGAAGATAACAATAAATCCAAGATTTATTGGCAATGAGCCAATACATACCAAATATGACGTCAATAGATTTCATGTCGAGAACTAAAAAACTCTTAGAAATCTTGACATCTGATAGAGAGAAGATGAAAGTAGGACTACGGAGACCTTGCTCTCTCTTGGTACCAAGGGGTGTAGTAATATCCATTGCACAAGATAAAAGCTTCACAGGTAGATTAAGAAGATTAACAATATGGGTTGAAATAAATGAGTGAGATGCACTGGTATCAAAAAGCACAGTCACTAAAGATGAAGCTATAGTAATGTTAACTCTCATAGTTGTAGGACTCATGTCTGCTTCTTCTAGAGACTCTTCCACTGCGTGAAAAAGCATTGTTCTGGATGCCTATGGATGGAACCCTTTTTTACATGAAGCATTTAATTTCCCCGTTTTTTTTTTTTTTGAGGTGCTGATGATCCTATTCCACTACCTAGAGTAGAGAAGTGATGGAAGAATCTCTGTAAGTGCCTTAAACGTTCGCAGGAGCTACAGTTCTTGGGTGCCTCAGTGAAAACCCTCTTAGAATGTCCTAGATTTTCACACTAATAGCAAATCAATGAACTTCCTCCTAGTGCTATAGGAGGTCTAGAATGATTCTATCATCGAGAACTACCCTGAGAATAATCACACTTCTGTTTTCCTTTAAAGGAACCAACGCTACCACTGGGAGGAAAAGGAACTCCCTTCAAACCTGACTTTCCAACCAGTTCAATATCAACCATCATCACCCTATCTAGTACATCAACATAAGTGGAAATATTCAGTAAGAGAACTTGAGAATGGATATCTGATCTAATTCCCAACTCAAATCATCGAACCTTCATCTTCTCATTAGATACAATCTCAGGATAAAACTGCACCAACTCAGTAAATCGATTTGAGTACTCATTCATGGTTTTGTTGGCCTTCTAAAGCATGAAAAACTCCAAAACCTTATCCAACACTATTGATTCTGGATAGAAATGGTTAGTGAAAAGAACCTTAAAGTCTTTCCACTCTAAACCCTCATGTTTCCCAGCCATCACCATTGTGTCCCACCATCTCCTGCTCGGTCCCTCCAGCACGAATATGGCACACATCACCTTTATCGCATCGGGTGTCTCCAAGAACCCAAACAGATGTTCAATCTTGCTCAACCATTCCTCAGCATGTTGAGGTTTAGTGGAGCCTTTGAAAACTGGTGGCTTCTGGCATAGGAACTCTTAAGAATGATTTCTCAGATCATCCCTGTGAGGATCCATAGCTGGAGCATGAATGGGAACTAGAGGTGGTGTCTGTCCTAGAGCTTGTACAGTGCGAACAATCACCTCAACCAAACTCGGATCCAAAATAGGACTCACTTGATAAGATTCAGTAGTAGCCTCAATCTAGATCTAATTCCCATATATTCTCAGAGGCATGATGCTACACAACTTCAAAAAATAAAAAATAAAGACATTATATTAACACTCAAAGTGAGTAACGAGGAAAACTATTATTAATCGAAGGGATAATCAAGATTTGGATTCCACTCTATCCAAATCAAAATAGGGAAAATACTAGAAATAATTTACAAGTCATATTTCCCTAACCACCCCTGGTGACTTAAGGTTCATTACGGTGAGATCTGGCCATGAACTCAATATCAACTACCTCCTAAGTCCCGATAAGATTTCACGAATGCATACTGACTTCAAGGAAATATACTTAACCACTCCCTTTGATACCATTTTGTCATAAACTAGCTTGGGTACCCTGGTAACCTGATAACCGAGCCCGCCCTGACATAGCCCAAAGGGTGTTATTGATCCCTATGGGTCGGCGACTAGCACCTGGCTTCACACAACATGCAAGTGTGAATGATTTTCCCACCAACAATGTGGAAGAAAAGAAAATAAGATAGTATGCATAACAAAAAAACTCTACTGGGAGTAATGTACCAGAAGTCAATAAGGCATAAACCAGCCCAAAACACTACAATCAGAGTACCAAAAAAGGGAAAATAGCCTAAGGTCCTGTGGAACACAACTCACCAATCCCAACACTCAACAGCTAGATCGACCTCCAAGATATCCTTTCCCCTTGCTCAGACCTGGAAGGAGAAAGTCTACAAACACCCGAAGGAAAACAGTAGGGTGTGAGCTAAAAATCCCAGTAGGGTCTCACCATGGATTCCATAACAAGTTCCAAAAATTGATTAACCAAAGGAATGCTTTCAATTTTTAAAGATAATAAATTTTGACATTTTAAAGAATAATTAAACAATTCATGTTATACAGTTCCAATGATGGAAACATACTTTAATCAAAGGCTTTACAAATGATGGAGTATTTCTAAAAAATTGGATTAAATAAAAAGAGTTACATAAAAAAAATTATATAAAATCAGAAGGCATGTAAAGTAGTTTAAATTCATTGGAATACATTTATATCTCAAATATAAATAAACAAGTGAGAAACATGGTCATATACCAAAAGATTCAATAGTATTAACTAGCTATAGGATTCTGCACTCTCAATGTGAACTCAGAAAAATGTGTATACACACGTCCTTATAACACTAGCCAAAGGATACTCATCACCAACCCGTCGGGGATGTGACCCACCGCAAGTATGTTTTAGAACGTTGTCGTAGCGTAGAGAGTATCCAAATAACTCAATAACTACCTAAGGCTTTCATGCACACTTACATGGTGGGTGAACTATTTTAAGACTGCTTAAAAGTACAATCAATCTCATTATTCCATTTCAAAAGTGCTAATTTCTTTTCATTTAAAATCAAAATAGTTTTTATTAAAAAACATTCCTTTTTCACAAGATAAAACCACTGGGTTTCTATCAAATCATTTTAAGCCATTTTCCATAGTTTGAAGTCCATTTAAAACCAATTTCATCATTTCACAATTCATTTCCAAAATTAAATTCAATAATTTAATTGAAAACATTTCAATCAAATTCACAATTTAAATTCAACAATTTAAATTGTCCAATTTTCATAAACACGCCCCAATTCAATGGAATTGGGGGTTTTCCAAATCGCATGCCAAAAATATTTCAAATATATTAATTCACTAGAATTAGATATTATTACATCAATTGAAATAGATTTTAAGCAACAAAATTTAAATCAACTATTGAAATAAATCAAGCAATTCAAGGTTAATCAATTTTGATAATCAGGACAAAACCACCTACCTCAAGGTCGTCGATGTTAGCAGCAATGATAAACCACTCTGTGTGGTTCAATACACCTCCTCACGACCTTATTATCATAAGAATCAACACATAAATGGTCGGTGTTCGACAAGGGTTCCTATAACCAAAGCATATATTTTATTTCACAAGGAAATAAAATATTACATTTGATAGCATTTTCTCTCTCATGGACAATTTAAAATTATCGATTAAAACATTACATGCGCTAATATTTTATCTCTCTTAGATAATTTCAAATTATTAGTTAAAATATTACATGTGATGATATATTCTCTCTCCTTGATAATTTTTAAATTACTATTCTAGGCCATAACATTCACACATAATATCCTCCATAAGAATAATTATCTTTGATAAACTCATAATTATCTTTTTAATAATATTGGTAACCAACCTTTTATAATATTGAAATTATCGTTCAATAATTATATTAATTATCCTTTGATAAAATTTGTAAAAATTATCTTTGATAATTCGTTGCAATTATCATTCGATAAATAATTTAAATTATCATTTTCTAATTTCATTTAATTACACCTTGATAATCTCATGTGGTTATCATTTCATAAAACAAAAATTATATTTTGATAATTTTTTTCAATTACATTTTGATAATTATATGAATTTATCATTCGCTAATTCTTCAAAATTATCCTTTGATAATGTGTATAATCAATCCATGTGATGATTACATTAAATTTATCCTTTTATAAAATTAGATTATCAAAAATAATAATTCATGATGGAATCATCTATTTTTTTTTTGAAATTATCTCTTTATAATTCAAGTTTGGTCATTCATTTTTTTTCATAATGTTTTTCTTTTGAATTATAGAAATAATGGAATAAAAGAAGTAATTAAATAAAAGAAATAAAATTAAACTAAAAACTTGTATATCTCTCTCACAAACACAACACACAAAACAATACGGAGGTCCACCACTGAGGAGCCAACCTAGGTAATGAGATCACAAAGGAAGAAGACCATCGAGGATGAAGAATGAAACTGATCCACTGGTCGCACACTAATGATGTCTGGATTACTTGGTTTCAACAGAGCCAACCTAGGTTAAATACTGAGACTATTGGGTATTTAAATACCCACTCCACACATCTTCCCCAACTTATGAACACCGAATAAAAATGATTAAAAATCCCAAAGAAGTGTTTAAAAATACCACATTAATGCGCTGATAAAAGAAACAGTTGAAAACTGCCCATAACTGAAGTTTGTGAAACTCCCACATCATGAAAATGGAGTCTGGCATGAATGTTAGTTATGATGAACAGTACCCCGTTTTTTATTAATAATTAATATTTTAATTATTTAATATAAAAATTAAATGACACCAAAAATCTGTTACGAATGAAAGTAATACCCCATCCAAGGTAAACACCCCGTTCTAGACCCAACAGTGGTCTCGGATTTCTCAAATGATGAACGGTTTGAGAGATATTAAAGATTTATTAATGAAAAATCGGAATAATTAATTAATTAAAATAAAAAGTATTGTTTTTGTGATCGATTCGTCCAGACACCCAATGCTAACAAATGTTATATCTCATCTAGGGTAAACACATCATTCTGGACCCATAGGTGGTCTCGGATTTCCCATAAAATGCACCGTTTGGGAGATATTTAATTTTTTTAATAAATAATATATTAAATATTATTTAATAACTTTATCACATGAGCAATATATCCAAATGTTTGGCACCTTCGAATGTTATACCACTCCTAGGGTAAACACCATATTTCGTACATAACAGTAGTCTCAAATTTCTCAAACAACGCATTGTTTTAGAGTTATCCAAATATTTTGAATAAAAATTGTGTACTTAATATATTCTATTGAATAATTTTTTTCCATCCTCCATGAGGCTTTACAGACCTCGAAAACTCATACTTACTCAGTTTTTAACTCAAAAAAATATTTAATTGAATATTAGAGAGTATTAATTGGGCATTTTACCATTTCGCAACGTGTTTTAAAAAAATGCAATTTTTCACTGATAAACCATTTTTCCCATTTAACTTTATAATAATTTAACATAAGAAGGTTTAGTAATTCCTAAAATAGTAATAGGATGTTACACACAAACACGACAACTACATGCTTCATCTCAATCCACCAAAACTAAACTCTCAAAGATTGGTATATCTTTGTAACACTAGGATGTACTTCCAAGGGTGATCTATGGAACTCACAAAGAACCACCTCACACATCACTGAAGGGAATCTTTCTTTGAAATATCACCCAGTATTGATCATCCTCAGACCAACCATCAAAGGCATCACCAAAGAAAACTTAGTTTTTCTAGACCTCTACCTTAGAATCCTCCAACATGGTCTGCTCCACCTGTTGCATCAAATAATACTACACTATCATCTAAAAATAACAACCTCTTCCTTCAACCTCTACCATACCAAGATGAATCATTTAGAGACCTTCCATCACTCTCGAAGAATATCTAAATTCACACATGTCATCACTATGTTACTTCATACTCAGTATGTCCTCTACAACATTACACTTTCCTTGAATATATAAAATCTCAAAGTCATAATCCTATAAGAATTCTATCCACTGTCACTGGTGTAAGTTTAAGTCATGCTGGGAGAAGACATATCTCATTCTCTTATAATTATTAAAAACCAAAAAATGATTGCTAGTGAGGTGATGTCACTATAAATTCATGGAAAACACAAATGATACTAATTCAAGACCATGGTTGGAATAGTTAATCTAATGGATACATAACTCCTGATAACTACAAGAAACAACCAATCTCTACTTTATTAGAATATAGCCCAACCCAAGACGTGAAATGTCATAGAAAACCTCAAACTGAACTCCCTCCACTAGAAAATAAAGAACTCGAGCACAACCAACTTCTCCTTTAGGAACTCAAAAGCTTCCTAACATCAATCAATCCACGAGAACGCATGATAATTTCTAGTCATGGATGTCAAAGGAGTCACAGCCTAAGATAAATCAAGTGCAAACCTCCTATAATATCATACAAGACTAAGGAAACTTTCCACATCTGTAATAGTCTTTGGGATATCCCAAGAAAAAAATTCCTTTATCTTCAAAGGTCCTAGTTTCTAGGACATGAAATGACCCAAGAAATGAACTTCACAAGCTCAAAACTCACACTTTAAAAACTTCATGAATAGTCTTGGTGATAAATAACTCCCAAAATAGTATGTAAATGATCTTTATGCTCCTCCTGAGGCATGGAGTACAAAAGGATATTGTTGATGAAGATCACTATGAACTAATATAGAAACTCCCTAAACACGATGTTTATTTAACCCATGAACACATATAGAACATTTTTAGCACTGAATGACATCCCAAAAAACTCATAATTCCCATAATGACATCAGGATGTGGTTTTTGGAATATCCTCATCATTCACTAGCATATAATGATATCATGACCTCAAATTCATTTTTTAGAACCAACTTTCTCCTTTTATATTATTTAATAAATCATTAATCTATGGAAGAGAATATTTATTCTTCACTATCAACTAATTAAAGTGATGATAATTGATACATAGACACAAACTTCCATCGACCTTCTTTATGGATAAAATTAGTGCACCCCAAGGCGACGCGCTAAGAGGAACAAAACCCTGCTATAATAGATCATCAAGATATAGTAATATAACTCACAACTCAAAAGGTTACATCCTATATAGAGACATCGAGATAGGAGAAACACCCAGTTATATCTTGATCCCAAACTCGGTCTTCCATTGAATGGGAAATGCCATAAACTCCTCAAGAAAAATGTTAGGGTATTCTTATACTACCTTGGTAAAAACCATTGGATATACCTCTAATGAACTCAGAATCATCTCGATCATCAAATAAGACAAGGATAGTACACACCTTAAACCCATCTAAGGGTCTCACTCACCAACAAACATTACTAGATTTCCATAAAAATCATAGAACACAGCCTACCTCCTAAAGAAATACATAGTATCTTGCATTGAATATAGATAGTCCATACTGAGGATGATGTCATGTAGATATATCTATAAACATTGGAATTCATACAAAGAGCAGTGCTTCCCCAACACTAGCTCATAGTTTCTATGTATTTCATATAAGTAATCTCGACCTCCAACTAGTGTAGTCAACACCAAGGGAACTGGAAGCCTCTCTAACTCAAGTCCCAAATTATGGACTAATGTATGTGATATGATAAATTGTTCCATTCATGAATAAAACAAAGAATGAACCCATGTATAAAACAAGAAAATAGTACCTTGAACGACATCTGGCTCACCCGATACTAGCAACACTACAGCATGAAGTTTACCATGACCCACTCCATGGCCTATCTGATCATAATTATGACCACATACATGGATGAACTCTTATCTATAAATATGAGGATCATATTATGGATTTAATCTATGTTATACATCCCCTCTCTATTAATACCAAGCTATAGAATCATAATACTACTACCTCAGTCAGAACTACCTCTATAGAGGAACCTGATGTAGAACACCTAGCATACACTAACTGCTTAGAAAGGTCAGAAATTCTCACCACTTATATACTCATCCTCCATAAGAAAAATAACCATATGGTCCTTGGGTAGAGGTCTGAGAACTTCCACCCATAGAGAAATAATATGATGAGGGATGGGACTAACCCATGGTTGACTAAGAAATCTTATATCTGGGAAACTAGGAACCCCAGAACACAACTCTGATTCATAAGGAATCTTGATGACTCCCCTCTTGTGATGATCTAGTTTTAGCCAACTTTCTATCAACAAAATCTACTCTTGTCAGCACCTCAAGATTTTTCAACAACATGAATGGGGTGGACTGTCACTAGATCTATGCATGAAAATATTTCTCAAAATTCCTTAACCTAGCCTCCTTATCTGGAAAAAGGTCTAAAGAATATTGGACAAGGGTCCTGAAATGGATCCCGAACTCCCACATGCTGGAACTTACCTACTAAAGGTTAAGAAACTCCTGATGACTAATCACCTTCATAATCGAATAAAGAAACTCGCCTTGAAATAGGTCCCTAAACTTTTTCCACAAGACCACTGATTCCTCACAATCCCCAAGGAATAAGATCCGCTACTTCTTAACTTTTCCACACAACATCTTCATGATGAATGAAACTCAGTACTCCTTCTGAGCATGGATCAAACTAAAAGTAATTGACACATCTTCTATCCAGTCTTCTGTGACTGAGTTCAAAATAGATCCCTTGTACTTATTCAGGCTCTGGAACTAAAACTCTCAAAGTGTCCTCCTCTAACTGTCTTCATTATAAACCTCTACTTTGTTGTGATATTCTAGCACATCCTACTGATCATCTTCAGTGTGAACCTGACAAGGATGTTGACCTAGATCCATAACTACAAAAGAAAAAATATTTAGGCTTCTAAACCTATAATATGTAATATTTATAATTAATTAATTAATTAATTAATTAATTAATTAATTAGTGTATTTTATTATTTTAAGGTTTAACATATCCGAAGGTCTACCCATTTCAAACACAACCACAAAGAAGAATGGTGCATGCTCATTTTATAGGTCTATACTCTATAACCATAATCACTTTTCTTAATAGGTTAGGTAAACTAAAAGGTTCATGCATTATATCACAGGGGTCCATAAATTATCGTGTTTCATCTGGTCTCCCATGTTTACATTTCTTACTAATTGTAGATGAAACAATTTCCCTATCAATACATGTAGTCCTTACCTATTACAAACTCAAAAATTCATACTATCACTTAACCTAAACCTATGATAGCATCTATCACGATCCCCTCCTATTCCAACAATGAGATAAGGGGTGGTAACTACCTGATTCCCACCTCTAATAGGCCCTGGGATAGTGACTAGCACTGATGGTATATCATACATATAAATGAGAAGCATTATACTCTAAGATAAATATGCAGAAGAGATAAATAAGATATATACACCAATAAAATCCCTCATAGATAGATAAAATAAATACCAATTGAATAAATGTAATGTCATACAAGACTAAAACAACTAGAAATGAAAATATAAGTACAAAAAAGGTAAGCATGACAGTGACCAAAAGCCCAAATAGCTCCTACAAAACTACAAGCTTGTAATATCTATCTTGATATCCCACCTTTTACTAATTAACTAAAAAATAGTTTACATATATGTGGGTTGAGAAGAATAGTATACTTAGTGGGATCCTCCTCAGTTCCTCTCATAAAAAATTTAAAGAAACTATACTAAAGCTCAATGAACAACAAGTGAATCTACCTCATCATCTAATGAGGTATTCTATGTTCTTGTACTCACCACGACTATCTCTCACTAAGTGACAAATACAAGGAATAATATTATAATAATAAATCAATAGGGGTACCCAACTACTACTTCCCCAATGTTTTTTCACTCTTCCCCAACATTGCACACCTAATCCATCTCTCTCCAAAATCAAGTAAGCCCTAAAAAACCTGAGTTAAGTATCACAACATACATCTCATGAATCAAATCATCACACCATCCCATATCACATCTCTAAATATAAGCCATGTATTTTCTAGGATCCACCACAATCCATATGACATGTATCATACATCAGGTATTATAACTCAAGCCATAACATCCCATACAGCAAATAATGTACCTTAATAAATCAAATCTCATACACATCAAACCTATAATAATTATTTGGACACTACATATAGAGATAAATGTGTATGAAATAATCACAATACATTATATACATTTACAAACATATATGTGAAATCAAACCACCATGAATACCATCACATATTACTACCAGGCGAAGATAATGGGGAAAGAGGTGGTAATCATTCATCTGTCCTTTCCAGCCTAGATATTGGTGAACACACCCTCCCATAGTTCAATGGGTGTCAGTAACCCCAACCAACATGGATGGGATGTGTATGATATCAGAAAACATACAGGATATAATATATCTTGCAACCACATGATAGGCATAATCTATTCTTAAGCTCAACTGCTGTTATCATCACTTGAACACATGGTTGCTACATTTAGGGAATAGATATACTATTGGAACAAAATCTTTTAAAGAGGTACATTAAATACTTATTTATTTTTTATTATCAGTTATTTTTGTTTATTAATTAATTGGGAATTAATTAACCATCAGTTTTATTCAAGATACATTTCATTAACCAAAAATTGAAGTCTATTCCCTCCAAGCATAAGTCAACTGAGTTCACAGTTCTTAAGATCATCTCATTTTCATTTCAGTAACACCAACACCATGGGTTAATTAATTTATTAAACATTATTAAATTTTCCATAATTACAAGTACTCTAGGAAAATATATTAAGTTACCATAGAGATGAAACCAACCACCTCTAGCTTCCACAAGCAGTGGATAAAGGAATGAAAATTAAACAAGTAACCCAACCATATAGACATTAAAAAAATTCTTAATAAGAAAGCATTCCAACTTTAACACATCAATGGGTAAGCCCAGATTCTATTAATTTCAGCATCTCAATACCATCCTCAACACCCTCATTCATATCCCTATGTATCTCACCATCATAGGCATCATCTTCTTTCACAACCATCCAGAACTCCCCGCCCATATCTCATCATCCATACCAGAATCAGCCATACCAAGCTCATATTACATCACAAGGATCATATTCAGAGCACACAAGGCATTAAAAAAAGAATAGTTAAAATAGAAATTTGTCCTTAAAAATAATTAATTTATTCTTCACATGAAAGCGGGTGCTCACAACCCCCCAACTCAAGGCATACAACCTTTATAAACAAATCAGAACTCTCAGTCGCCAAAGATTTATCTTTTTCAAATAGTTGATTTTTATTCCATATTGAATTAACCAATTAATTATTCACAGGTTCCAGCTACATCAAACATAAGGCATCAGTTATAACAAGCTATTAAAATTAATTAAACATTCCCTATAGCATAAAACGAGTTTCATCAAACTATGAGAAGAACCATTCTCAATTAACATGCCTTTTTATTATCATCTACAATCATTAACATACTTCACATTTCTTAACTAGTTCTATAAAAACTTGTAATAACAAATTCGAATTAAACATGTATTTAGCATCCATTTGATTACAATAAAATTACAAGATACATTGGAATCATTCAACATTCCACTTTAATTCTTTAGATAGCCAAGTAATTTGTTGGATTTACATTATATACCATTTTCTATCAATTTCAATATTTTAAACCAAACATGAAAATATTCTAAAAAAGTCATTACACAAATAGCACACTATCTAGAAAAACAATACAGAAATCCATTATTATAGTGAAAGAAATAACATTTGATCACTACAACTGTAAATAAATTACATTATTTTAATATAAATCAATATTAATTAGGTTAATTTCACTTCCATAAAAAGGGAAAACCCATAGTCAATTTACGATTGAATGTAAATAAAAGATAATCAATGAATCCCTGAGATCATAAATGTCAATGTTCATCACGAGAGAATAGACCAACATCATGTATCTCTGATCACCTCTCTCATGAAGAAACTTGGTTCACTAAAGATCGAGCATAGGAATCCAGGATCAAACCCTATTGAAAGGGGATTCAAAGATCCTAAAAAATAACTCTTGGTCACCTGGGGTTTGAGGGAGATAAATCGAAAAGAAGGTAGATCTGGGGATCTGGGGGTATTTATAGGTAGACATTTTTTAAAGAGACCATGGCGCAGCCCCTTGGAACATGTTTAAGCCTGTTAAAAAAATAATACTAAGGTGTGATGGAAGGAGACCATGCTACATACCCTCTCAGTCAAATGCCTTCCATGATCCTAGGGTGAATTCTATTTAAGTGGATCTAGGGGATATGGTATAGCCCTAAACATTATGGTGTAGCCACACAATCACTGGGAAAGGCCTACACCATAGCCAAAGCCTTGTGATGTATCCACCTCCATTCTGAACATAGCCTCAAAATCCACGTTGAGCACCCCTATACCACAACATAGATTCCATGATGCAGCCATGTCGGATTTTAAAAATGGCTCCTCAAGGCGCTACAGCATATCCCCAAGCTCCATGTCGCAAAATTTCCATTTTTGGTAGTGGAACCCTCATTTTCCTCAAAACATCATAAAACCTCCTCTAAGTTCCTCTAACCCCAAAAAATCACAAAAGGGTAGGGCTATCAAGATCTGGGACCTTACAGATAGGCTACGTGGAACTCATGTAGGAGAGTTTACATTTTCCTAACCAGATCATGTGAAATGGACTTATGAGTTACCAGTTGTGGGATTTTGGTATAGTTTTATGGTATTTGGGTGTGTTCATTCATCATGGGTAGGTATGTAGGGTCACATAAAATATATATACCTATCGTTTGTTTCATATTAGTTCCTTAATAAAAAGCATTAATTTTTTTTAATTGTTGAGTGGTATAAATGTGTTTACTATTGTGATATATCTGTTGGAATTAGTTATTTGAACTTGAGCATGATGTTATGTCTTGTATATAATTGATTGAGACTAATGTGTAGTTATAGAGGACTAGTATTGATCCTTTTTTAGAACTAGGATGGTTATACCTTGTGTGTGGGTATCTATTAGGATAGGTCTTCCAAAAATCCCTTAAGTGTGCCTTATAACTGCTTATGTTTTTCTCTTAAGAAACCCAGTATAGGTGTCCTAAACATTCATTTGGAATTTAAAAAAAATCCACCTCAGATATGTCTGATGGGACCACCTATTGTAGTGGAACAGAATTCTCTTGCAAGGGAGAACACCCATATACCATTTCCAAATGTACAGGAAGGTATAGTTGAGCATAATCCTACACCTGCTCTAGTGATTTAAGAATAATAGCCTATCCATACATGATTTTTTTGTATTGTTCCCATTCATGTTGGGGGAACATATAGGAGTATTTCCAACTCTAACATCCCCCTAACTTTCTAGGGCACTGGAGGCACCTACGATGTTGAGTACTAGATTGACATAATTGAGGGAATATTTGACTTGGTAGAGACTTCTGATGACTACTAGGTTAATTTGGTTGCCTTAATGTTTAAAGGAACCACCAGGAGATAGTAGAGTATCATGAACCTAGCCACTATATGTGAGGATTTTATGTAGATAGTCTTTAAGGATTTATTCTTTGAGGAGTTATTTCATGACTTAATAAAGCTAAACCAAGTGCAATTTTTAATAAAGATTTTTCAAGGTATGATGTTTTATCTTCCTATTAATACTTTTTTATAGATTTTTTTCATTTCAATCCTCTATTAACTATGAAAAAATCACATAAGGTGATAAGGTTCGTGATAGTTCTTCTTTTGAAACTCAGACACTAGGTTAGGAACTTTGACCTAATGACTTTCCCTGAGGTGTTGCAAAAGTCTCTTATCATTGAGAAGGGGTTGGAGGAGAACTATACACTAGGTTTTATTCTATTTTACAATGGATCAAAATGAATATATAATACTTATATGAGTACATCTTCTAGTAGTAAGAAAAGGAGGTCTAAGGAGCTGCAACAGGACAATGATAGGCCAATATCATCTTGTAGGTTTCCTTTGGTTACCTCTAGGGAAGAAGATGTTGTCATATGTTATAACTGTGGGATGAGTGGACATTAAATTAAGGATTTCCTTAAGCCCCATAGGAAGTTCCATGAATAAGTAAAGATAGGGAATCTATATTGTTTCTGCTTGAAGGCATCACAGATGAGGTATCATAGGGGTTCGAGTTAGACAGAGGCATTGATCCATGGGACTAAAAAGGTTCCTCATCAGTAGGTTCATACCCATTAGATGATGATGATTTAGGAAATTCATGCATATCAAGTATAGGTCTATAGAGTTGAGGTAGGTTGGGAGTATGCATTAGACCAAATTCCGGTTGATATTGGAGAGGGACCATTAACTATCCAGGTTTTGGTCCTGACCACCTATATTCTTTCTACCACTATATTTGATATTGGAAATTACCATTCATTTATATGTACTCAATTAG
The DNA here is from genome assembly GCA_963277665.1 of Viscum album. Taxonomy (NCBI): domain Eukaryota; kingdom Viridiplantae; phylum Streptophyta; class Magnoliopsida; order Santalales; family Viscaceae; genus Viscum; species Viscum album. Next base: position 898,442,458 of record OY728160.1, on the reverse strand, counting down.
TTAATGTCCAACAGTATTTATTAAGTTTTCTTCTGAGTTTATCTATCTCAATACACCCTTGGGAAATAAATTTAACCATCTCCAAAGGTTCCCAAAGTGTCCAATAGTTATTTATAGCTAAAGAAATATGTGGTATTCCATGATCCTTTAGATGATTAGATTTGATGTGATATTCAGGATGTACTAGCTAATAATCTTTCATGCTCACATTGAATATTATTGGAGGTGGGTATCCTTTACTTCGCCTAAGGGAGATAAGTTTGTGATGATCGGTGAGTGGTAGGTTAAAGAAAGGAGAGTGGGACCATATTTGACCCAAGTTATAGTTATTATGGAATAAGTAGGTTTGACTCTTGTATTAGAGTCAGTAGTAGAACCCTTTAATTTCCCTCTAGTGGTGGAATATTATAAGGATTCCTATCCAGATGACTTATTAGGTCTTCCTCTAAAAAGAGGAATTGATTTTTAGATTTATCTTGTGCATGGAGCACAATTGATACCAATCCCTCCATTTCAAATGGTACCAATTGATTTGAAAGAGTTGAAGGTGTAGATAGAGAATTTGGTGGTGATGGGATTTATCAGATCAAGTGCATCAACTTTTGGTTCTCCCATGTTGTTTTCTAAAAATGGATATGGTATTCTATATCTCTGTGTGGACTACAGGAAGATAAATCAGGTAACAGTGATAAACATGTACCCTTTACCCAGGATTAATGATCTATTTGATCAGTTATGAAGATATCCAATGATTTTTTATATCGATCTTCATTCAGGCTACCATCATTTGTGGGTAAAATAGGAGAATATTCCTAATATGGTGTTTAAGAGTAGGTGTAAACTATATGAGTATCTTTTCATGCCTTTTGGGATGAAAAATGATCTAGTGGTGTTCATGTATCATAAGAATAGGATTTTCCATCAATATCTTGACTCTTTCATCATTGTTTTCATGGATTATATCCTGATATATTTAAAGACATCAGATATACATAATAGGAAACTTGATATTATATTGATTACAATTTGATTGTATCCATTTTATGAAAAAAAATTAAAGTTTTAATTTTGGATTCAGGAGGTGTGGTTCCTTGGTAATGTGATATTTGAGGTATGAATTTTTTTGGACCTAGATAAGGTAGAGGTCGGAATTTATTAGGCACAACCCATAATTTTTTTTTGAGAATATAAGCTTCCTTGGAATTTTGGGGTACTATTGATGTTTCATTTATGAATTATCTAGTTTGGTAGCATAGATGATAGAGATGAAAAAAAATGTGGTGAATTTTGAGTGGTTTGATAAGTGTGAGGAGGTATTCATTTATCTAAGGTGGAGATTGATAGCATACCCATTTTTTACCCTTATAGAGGCTAGGATTGGATACGCAGTGTATTTTAATGCCCTAGAAGTTTTTTTTGGAGTTATGTTGATGTGGGTGGATCAAGTAGTTTCTTATGGGTCACATAAATTCTAACCCCATGAGCAAAACTACCCAACACATGACCTAGAGTTGGAAGATGTGGTCTATTCCCTGAATTGTTAGTTATATAATCTGTTTGGTGATAGGTTTTTCATCGACAGTGACTACAAGATATTATAATATATCTTCTCTCAATAATTTCTCAATTTGAGGTAGAGGTTTTGGGTAGAGTATCTACATTCATTAGACTTTAAGATAGCCCATGCTCTATAGAAAGGTAATGCTGTTGTAAATTATCTTAGTAGGAAAACTTTAGAGACTCGGGATCTTGGAGAGAATCCATTAAAAGAGGAATTGCATCTGATGAGGTAGATGGTGGAATCTCTAGTGGATGCATTAGAGGATCATGGTGTGGAGAAATTTTTCCCTTGGAGATTATGCCTTCTTTAGTAGACCATTTAAAAGAAGTCCAAGAGTTAAATATCATGTGTGTAGTGGTGCAAGAATACTTGGTAGAAAAACTTTATTTATAGGGCAGTCCTTAGATGATGATGATGTGGTCTACATCCATGAGAGGGTATTTGTGACATCATCCTTAAGGGACGATTTGATAAGATACTCCCATGCCTCTAAATGGTAAATTCATTTGGGTTTATTAATATGTACCATGACATCCAACATCAGTTTTTTTTGGCTAGGTATAATGAGAGACATCACCAATTTTGTCTCGTGATGCCTTATATTCAAGAGGATAATGATCGAGCATTAGCATCTTAGTGGTTTTCTTCAACCGCATCCAATTTTGAAGTGTAATTGGGATAATGTGATGATGGACTTCATTGCGGGGTTAACTAGGAGCTTGAGGATTCGTGATGTGCTTTGGGTGATAGTTGATCAATTGATGAAATTTTCTCATTTATTGTTGATCTGTGAAACCCATTCGGTAGATTAACTGGGAAAGTTGTATGTATGGGAGATTTTATACCTGCATGTAGTTCCCTATAATATTGTATCTGACAGAGAAACATGTTTCAAATCATGGTTTTAGTAGGGCTTATAGAAGGATTTGGGTACCCATTTGAAAATACCACTTGTGTGATTGACTAATAAATGAGTGTGGGACACATACTACTACTTTAAAATCCCACATGTGTGATTGATTTATAAATGGGTTGCAGGACATAGATTGATGCTTCAAATACTAACGAGGTGCTAGACATGGCGTTCTAGACCCAAATTCATGCATGTGATAATGAGTGTGGGACACATACTACTACTTCAAAAGATCACTTATGTGATTGTTTCCACAATTTCATATACGTAATTAAATCAAGACTATGGGATTTTCAATTTAGACTACCAATCTCAAAATTAATGACAAACTCTCGCCAATAGAAATCCCCAATTGAAGTGGAATAACTAATATCACGGTAAAAACAAGATCTATATTTGAAACCTAGATCCAAGATCAAACAGAGTAGATCCATGAAAACCTTGATCTAGATCCACCACAAACAGAGGAAAAAATCCCCTCAAAGGATGAGAGAAAGATATGAAGGAGGGAGGAAACCACACAGGATGAGATTCTCTTACTAAGAGAGGTGAAGATCTTCAATTCGGGCTTTGAATCATTAAGAACGGAGGTTGGAAAAGCCATGGAATTTGTTTGAGAGCCTCCAAAAATGAGATAAATCGGTTTAGGGTTGATCTAGGTTGTTTAGGGATATAGGATGGGGGTTCATAGATTTTTAAAAGAATTTTTCGGGGTTTAAAATTTTGCACGCACAGTTTCATGTACAGGGTGCACCTTTTCCCCTAACCGTGTGTCACACCCAGGGGTGCCGCATGGTTATTACTAAGAGGGCGCACAGTTAGACAAACTATACATCATCTGTGTGAATACCCTCTATCTAGGTTCACATGATTTATTGGGCTCACTACTACAAAACTGGGTTTATCCAGCACTAGATTTTTAACAAAACTAGCTAAAAACGCCATTAAAAACTCTCTTTGTCAGTGCTAGAAAAAACATTATTAAAAGGGATATTTAATTTCACTTTTTTTAGCACTATTAAATGGGGCTCTTTATTAGTGCTTGTAAAAAAATGTTGATAAATCCCCCCTTTTATTAGCACTAGTAAAAAAGCACAGATAAAAAAGGGTCATTTATCAGTGTATTTTTACTAGCGTTGATAAATGGTTTATTTAAAAAAATCATTAAAAATAATATATTAATATATAAATATATTTATATTTATATAAATTTAATATATATATTTTAAATATGTTTTAGATAAGGCTAAATATGAATTTACATAGAATTTATAATATATTTAGTGAAAATGTCTTATAAACTAATTTAAAAAAATATTTTTAATTAATAATTTTCAATTTATTATTGATTAATAGTCATTTAATAACAATTTAAAGATAAAAAAATCAAAAAATTAATAAAAGATCTAAAATAAGTTGAAAACATAACTTGAACTTCAAATGACCATAACTTTTGATCCGAGTGTCTGTTTGGGCTCTACCACATATCAAATGAAGCTTACGACGAGCTCTATGTTGTATTGACCTGGGGGGCCTCGATCACTGATAAAGGGGGGCCTTTATCAGTGCTTTTTTACGAGCACTATTAAAGATAACCCTTTAACATCACTTACATTATCAGCTCTTCTATAGCGCTGATAAATCCCTTTTACTAGTGCTGTTAAAGGTCCGATTTACAGTAGTGTTAGGGCGCACAGCTTGGAAAAACCGTGCATCAACTGTGTATTTCCCCTCTTCCTTACAAAATTCTCCAAATTCATCCAAAAAACTCCCCAATTTAAAACTCAAACAAGATTTACTCAAAATAAGGTAAAAGGGTACCTAAAAACAAGCTTGTGACATCTCCAAAAAATTTTGGGATCTTACGTTATCATTAATGTCAATTTTGACGTTGTTCATTTAATTTGACTTGAAATACATCAATAAATAGTTTTATTTCGAATATAATTCATTTACACATCACTAGTATGTCATTTTCATTTACAAAATTCATGAATCACTATAAATCACTCAAATTATATCACTTTTAATATTTTTAATATCATTTATTTTAGTTTTCTATTGATTGAATAAATATTGTATTAGTTTTTCACAAGCATTAAGGTAATTATATAATTACTAAAAATTGGAAATAAATTATCATCATGGAGGTAATTTCATTTTTTATAAAATTAACATTTGTATTTTTTCATAACTTTATTTTGTACCTATGTGAACACATAATAGATATTTAAAACTAAGAGAATGGAATTTTTTAACTTTGTTTGATTTAAATATTATATTGGTCATTTTCAGAGATAGGTTTCTATTAAACATGTCAATTTCGAGACTAAGATGATAAGTTTCGAATTCCCAACATCCAATAAGAATTAAGATGAAATATTATGATATTATCATTTAGTTTTTAACCTAGATTAACCTGACTTACACTTTATCAATGTGATAAATTTTACCACAGTTACTATTCATATTGACCAAAAATAAAAGGGATATATTTACCAAATTTGAACCTTATGATTATAAATATAGAATACTTTTGTAAGATTTAATTTGTATAAGTTTCAGAAATTGATTTTAAAATAAGTGCACAATCTGAAGAAAATCGTTTTATGGAAAATATATAGTTTTTAAGTATAAAACTAGATTTATTCATATCTTAACCATAGTAGAACTCTATATTAGTGTTAAAACATTTTATTGAATATATAATATGTACATTTCATTAAAATCATTCACTAATAGTGACTAAATCAATTTATTATGATATAAATATATTGTGCACACAAAAATAGTTTTCATAAAATAATTTCTTTTACTTTCAAATGATTTTTATTTTTATTGATAACTAATGAATTTATTTTATAATTGTGTACACCATATGCTTTTCAAAATTTAGTAAGTCTTATTCAAACCCTCCTTTTTTAATGGCTAGGTTATAATGGTCACATAATAATATATCGCAGTTCGTTTGAACTCAGCATTGTGTGCAATGAAAACTATCGAAGAGATTAAATTTATCTAAAAAGGGATATATCATAAAATATAAGGGTGTTAAAGTGGGTGTATATTATAGGGGACCCAAGATTATATTGACACCTAAGGTGTTATTATAAGGCTTGAAATTCCATTAGAGAATCTCTAAGATGTTGTTGGTATTCGTATTTCTAATATGACATCTTCAATTCCATAGGATTATTCATATTAACAAGAAAGAATTTTTTTTATATACTTTTTATATAAGGTAATGTTAACATTTGATCAAAATATAGTCCTTTATATGTATTCTTCAAATATCCTTTTATTTTCTTTACAGTTGTAGGATTCTATCACTCTTTTTTTTATATGAGATATCAAACACGAGCTTGTCATTGATGCTCTTAATTTTTTGTACATATTTATGGTTATAAATTAGTGATTCCTCTCTAATTTTAGGTGGACACCTACTATACATGCCTTCCTATCAAATATATTTCCCATGTTCATCAATGTTGTTCAGGTTTTGACCTCCTTCACATCATGTCTCAGTTTTTGAGATATTTTTTCCAGTTTTTGAATTGTTTGACTAATAATCAGTAAATATTATTATTTCTGACAACTCTTTATTATATTCATGTATTATCATCATACCTTTCTTTAGAAATTTTCTTATAGTACTAATGAATCCCATAAATTTTTTATTTTATATTATTTTTTTATCACCAAATAGACATTCTTTCATTGTAAAGGTGATGAGAATACTAAGGTCAGTTTTCTCTTTATTTCCTACAATTTCATTTTTCTTAATTTAACTATGTTTCATATGTGTTTTTTAGTGCTGACAAGATTATATATTGCAAACACTGATACTATTAATGATATTGTTAATGTTTCCTTCATTATCTTGTTTGATGCATTCAATTCAACTGCATATTATTCCATAAATTTTCTTTTCATAGTTGGCATGCATTTCTTTTCCAGTGCTTTCATTTTTCATATTGTATTTTTTACTTTCTATTATCTACTCACTTGGTTCAAACAATTAATTACTTATCACTTTAGAGAGAGTTAGGCAAATAGTTTTGTTACATACATTTATATAGTAGTTGTATTGCCTTTGATATTAGTTTCCTTTGTATACCTGTTTTCTCAATTAAACAATTCGCATGCAGGTAGTTCAGGGAGAAATTTTTTTAGCCTCTATCTTTAGAAAAAGGAAACTGTTTTTATTTGGTTTCAAGTATGAAAAAAGATATCCCCTTATTAATTTTATTTCTAATTTTCATTGATGTATTTATTATTTATGTCATTCTCTACATTTTTTAACTTATTTAATGATGATTATATAATTTATATGTTTACTATTAAAAAATTTATATTCATTCCTTTTTGTTGATATAATATGAGATCGTAGGAGATAATACTTTTCATTGTGAAATTACTTTGTGTAAATTTATTTGTGATTATCATTTAATATTTTTATCCATTTTTTACAGTGCATGTTTTTCAAATTTATATTGATAAGTCAATGTTTTTTGTTATTGATGCTCGTATTATAGATCCATTAATTTGAGTTTTCAAAACAATGTTGATTTTGTTTTCATTGATGATTATTTATTTTATTTCTACTAAAAGGTCCATAGTTGATGCTTTTTTCTGTATACAATTTATTCTACTAAAACTGTATTTTATATTAAATATACATATACTATAAACTATTTATTATATATGAATTATTTTCAAATATATGCAATCTTATTTTTAAAATATGAAATCAATATCATGAACTATATATCGATGTGATGGGAAATATTAAATTACTTTGTTATGATGTAATCATGTATTTATATCGTAATTAATTTTCAACTATCCATAATATTTGCATGCAATATATAGATAATCCTATAAATTCCAATCATAAATATGCATTTTTCGGTCATTTCTATATTTGTTATGTTTAAAACATATAGTTTATTTATAATTTTCAATTGAAAAATATTAACATTATAATTTCTGATTCTCTAATTTTAGTTGTCACTAATATTTGTTATTTATTCTTATAACAAAATTCTATTTATAGAAACACCTGTTGTGTTATTTTAATGGTGATGATGTGGTACAACATGGTGTTGTGATGTTTAGAGACTCCACATCTACAAAAATCCATGATAATGAACTGCATCCCTCTATAAAGGTAACATTAAAAAAGAAGACTGAAAATATGATTGACATTTTGTGATGCTATAACAATGTAATATTTAATTATGATTTCTTACTTTATATTTTATTCCATCTGAGAAATTTTTTTCAGTAACCACAATATGATACATTCCTATTTACACAGGTTTTATTTCAATAGTTCTTTTTCATATTTTTCTAGTTTCACATACAAATTTCATATACACTGCACAAATTGATATTGCAGGATGTATGTGAAGAAAAGTGAAATTCATATATTGAAATTGATAAAGATTATTCACTATATATTTGATATAAATTACATTTTTTCAGTAAATACATTCTACATTAAATTAATAGATCTCTCTTTTGTATGCAATTTATTATATTGAAACTCCATTTCATATTAAATCTGCATATAAATTAAATTGTCTATTATACATGCATTATTTGCATACATATGTTATTTCTAAAAGATATAGTTCATTTGTTCTTTTCAATTGGATTTTGTTAACAATTTAATTTCTAATTCTCTGACTAATATTTTCTTTTTAGTCTTCAAACTCCATTCTCTTTCGAGAAAACATTATTGCGTGATTTTCATGGTTGGCATGTGGTGCAACGTGATATTTTAATGTGTGAAGACTCCATGGCTAGAATAAACCATAAAAATGGACCACAACCCTCTACAGAGGTAAAATTAAAAAAGAAGTGTGAAAAAATCAATGACATTTCATGATGCTACAACAAGGTAATATTTAACTATGATTTTTTATATTATCTTTGATTCCACCTTTGAATTTTTCTTTTCGTTAACCACATCATTATACATTTTAGTTTACACTGCTTTTATTTCAACATTTATTTATCATAAATTTCAGTTTATGTTGTTTTCATTTCAATTTATACTAAATATTTCAACATATTAGTGTTAAATAGTAATCCATTTAGGTTATTAAAGTAGTAAAAGAGGAGGAGAAATGAATTTATCCTCTATTCTTTTCTATATACCATGTTGTTGGAGCTGGGGTATTGAAAGAGGCCACTGGATTGATAAATTAAATGCAACTAAAGGGAATTTTTCCATAGATGAGTAATTTAATTGAGCTGGTTTATCCTTACCTTCTTTTTCAATTGGTATGTTTTACCATATGTTGGAGTGATCCATCATGAAATTTTTTCTGTCTTCATATTCCTCCTGTGACATTATTCATCTTTTGTATTAAAGGTTTTCTATAAATCATTTTTAAGCCTGAAGGTATCCATATTTAGCCCTTTGAATTCTTCACTTCCAGAATTTGAATTATCCATTTCAATCTTTTTTTTTTGCTTTTCTGTTTAATGAGTTTTAGGAATAAGATCATGAATAGATTGGATTTCCCATTTTACTAGTGGGTTTGATGTCTAGATTACACATATATTCCAACTGAACAAGCAATAGGTGATCCATCACCCCATTTTTTCAAACTCAATTTGAGAATGAGTAGCCTAAATATGCATGTGCTCATTATTATATATAAGATCTATATAGAGTTATAATACAAGATTTCCACTTGGATGTTAATTTTTGGTTTCACTAATTTCTTTACTTTGTCTGTGCAGGCTCAAATTTTTCATTTTCAAGAGATAGTTGTGAAGTATGATGAGTGTGAATCATGTGCACCTTTCATAATGATTTCTATATATTTTGTCCAATAGTATTCCAATTTAAGTATCATTATTTTGTGATTTTGAAATATTGAATAATCATGTTCATTAACTCTTCATCATACTGTAGTATATGTTATGTGACCATTTACCTGTAATAATCATGTTCATTAACTATTATGACCATTTACCTATAATAATCATGTCCAATATTAAGTATCACTATTTTGTGATTTTAATATATGTTATGTCACCATTTACCTGTAATAATCAAATTGTAATAATCATGTTCATTAACTATTCATCATATTTTAATATGTTTTTTCCAATACTCATATTTCAATTTTGACTACTATTTATTCTAAATTTTGAACATTAATGTACAGATATTGTTGACTACCCAGAAAGTGTACATAATAGTTTAATAAATCTAACATGTCCTACATAAATTGTTGTTGTAATATTTAATTACTAATTATTTTAAATTTTATATTTTATATTTCTAATTTTTTCTATCGTTATGTATAGAAATTCTTAATTATGTTGGAAGATATTAAAGTTGAAGATTCAATAAAAAGGTACAATATCATTATCCTTTATGATTTCTATTGTCTTAATTGTCTTTATTTTTTCAGTCCAATTGTATTGTTATACTCTGTATCACTAATTTAAATTTTCAATATATTCAATATAGTCAATATTAATGCATGGTTTCTTTCCTTCATACAATTTTATAGGGTTTACTATAACTAGATTTTGGATAAATACAACATCATGAAATAGATAAGTAATGGGGGAATGCATGAGAAATGCATCATTTTCTTTTGTCTCAGTTATTAGTTTCTTGTACTTGTATTATATATCACTTGTGATATATGTTTTTGAAAATTGGATAATGTACTTTATTTGAGAAGTGGATGAGGTTTTTAATTTTACCAGTGGATTTTTTTTTAGATCATTGGAACATGTATTTTATTTGATCATTGGATCATGTTTTTTAATTGAGTAGTGGTTATTTTTTATAGAATTAATTGATATCACCATGAAAATGCACAGAAGAGTACTATTTTTATTAAAATTATTCACCAATAGTGACTAAATAAATTTATTATGATATAAATATATTGTGCGCACAAAAATAGTTCTCAGAAAAACATTTATTTTACTTTCAAATAATTTTTATTTTTATTGATAACCAATGAATTTATTGTATAATTTTGTAGATTATATGTTTTTCATAATTTATTTAGTCTTATTCAAACCCTCCATTTTTAATGGCTAGGTTATAATGGTCACATAATAATATATTTTTGTTCGTTTGAACTCGATATTTTGTGCAATGAAAACTATCTAAGAGATTAAATATATTTAAAAAGAGACATACCGTAAAATATTAGGGTGTTATAGTAGGGTTCTGTTGTAGGGGACCCAAGATTATATTGGAACCTAAGGTTTCATTGGAAGGCTTTAAATTCCATTGGATAATCCCTAAAATGTTGTTGGAATTCTTAAATGGCAGCTTAAGCTCTTCCCTCTTCCTTGTGATATGGTTCAGTAATGGAAGCCATTGAAATAATGAGTTTATTCTTTAGGAAATGAACATAACATTGTCGCCCCCCCCATCGAAATGATCTGGCATCTCAGGTACAATGGATGATATTTGGGCTTCTATGGCGCCGATGGTTGAAAATCCAGTTTAGTAGTGAGTGATGATTTCAAAGTGTAATAGAGGAAGTGAAATCCTCGAGCTCCATAAAGTCGAATCAGATGGTGGAAATAGATGGTTGGATTAGTTTTACAGAAGGTTGGATCCAATGGCAGGATAATCTCTAGGAATTTAATTCCTTCATAATCAAAAAAATTTAACTATGAGTGCCTCAAAATGCAAGTCAAAAAACATATTTTCAATAAATATCTAATTTAAATGATTTTAAGATATAAAATGTAAGGAAATTGAATTCTTATCCAAAAATAATGAAAAATCTAAATCCTAAAATATTTAATTAAATTAACATAAAAAATAAATAAAAATAATATTTTTTTAATAAAAACAATAAAAATTATAAGCAAACCACTTTTCCCCACACTTGAGAATTAATTGTCCTCAAGTAATTTATTTACACAAAGTATCTCATAAAGAATTAATTTCCTCTCAAAATATAGCATCATTCATTTAATTTCAATTACCAAGGACTTATTTGAATCCAAATTTTGTCTTGAAATACACATTTTCAAGTCCCCTTCACTTGAGACAATTATCGCTCTTCACAATTTCACATAATTAATGACTCATCACTATATAGTAACCAGATAATCTTATTTTCCTCTTTTTCAAATGAGTTCAACATTAACCTTCCCCTTCATCCCTCTCAACAACTTGACACATTTTACCCAGATATTTTACTTTTTATATACATGATATATGTATTTCACTTGTTCACGAATAGAATGGGGATTATCTAGAACTTATAAATCACAATCAGTAGGCATCCCTTAGGACTAATTGTAATAGTCAGGGCATGGAAACATGGTCAAGAAGCCAGCTATCATATTTTTCATTAAATATTTTTTTATGAAATTTTATTTTTGAAACACACACACACACTTGTGCAAAGACATTTCAAAATATTCTAGTTTTCATCCCAATTGCTCACACTACTCCATGACTAATGATTTATCTAGTTGTTGTTTAGGTTGAACCATTGGAGTGTTACTTATGTTTAACATAAATAAATAACTTAATCATATATTCATCAATCCAATGCTAACATGTAAAATTTTGATGTGCCCAAGTCCTATCTTACTAACCCTCAATGTTGAAGTTTTATACAAATGAGTTTCCATGTTTTCAATATGTTTTTTCTCTTTTGAGTATTGATGGATAGATTTTGTTCATGTTTGTTCAATTTTAATATCCAAAAAACTACTCACTTTCTTTCCCTCCTCCAGACTTGATTTTTAGTATGTTTTCAATGAATTATCAACCATGTAGATGAAATTTAGAATTTAAACAATGATTTATCCTAATGTAAATGAAATAAGAGAGATGGTATAACACACACCTTTTATTATAGCTTCTTTTCCTTAGTATTGTCTGTGTCCTTTATGCTCCAAAATTATATTCCCATCTTTTCCATTGAATATTATGCAAAATATCAAGAAATAATCTTATTATGGTGGATTTTATTTAAAATATACAACTAAAAACTAACAAAATAAAAGAAAATAATAATCCTAAGCTTGTGTTGCCTCCCTAGAAGTGCTTGTTTAATAGTCTTAACCTGATTTCTTCCTTCTTTCAGCTCAACCATGGTCGCATGGAAAATGGTTCTTCTCAATTAGTAACCTAGGTGATTACTTTTCAATTAATTTTTCCTTGATACCTAGAGTTTCTGGATCTGGTATCCTTTTCATGAAACTGCCCTTATGTGAATCTGCTTCAAGAATATAGACCTGCTCCTCAATATACCCCTATTGACCTTTGGCATGTTCAGTTGATAGAAAATTAGTGAATAATTATGCATCGTTTTGATTGGTTTATTCCTTCATTTCATCCTTGAAACAATATTTATTCAACCTTGGTTTTTTAATTTCGGGAAGAATATATGTCTCTCCTTTTTGATCCATTTCTTGGGACATGAGTTTATAAAACTATGCCACTATTTGATCTCTTATAGCAGTTAATGATGTGTATTCAAGGAAGAAAATATCCTTTTGATCCAATACCATGTCTATTTCAAAATGTCTATATTATTCTAGCTCACTTTTGAAAAATTCTACCTCATTCCATCCTCCTTTGCCCTTGGATTTGGGTTGTTCATTAGTTTTTATTTTAGTTTAAATAGGTAATTTCATATCTGAATTCTCAATTTTTCTTCCCTCATTCTCTCCTTTAAATTTAGTTTGCATTAAATCTAAAATTTTAGTGGACTCTTCCACTATTGGTAGACTATTTTGAACTTTCTGTAGTCTGATTTCCCCAACTCTATCTCCCGTAACAACATGCTTTAACACTGAAGTTTCAATATATTTTCGATCCTTTAATAGCTCATGATTACCTTCAATAGGGATACTTTCTTCATGACCTTTTCTTTACCTTGTTTATATTGGCATAACACACTCCACGTGATCACTATTAGCTTGTATTGGAATCACTCTTTGCTTCTTCTCATTGTTATGACTTGCAGGCAGCATCACTTGAGCTTCAAAATAGTTAATGCAAGATTGGGTGATTTGAGACTACTTCCCAATCCTTATATCCATACTTGAGAAATTAATTTGATATTCCTTTAAGGTTTGGATGAAATTATCAACTCTCTTCATTTCTTGAAACATTTTCTTGAATTTCTTAAATATGTTCCAATTAATTTCAGTTCCATGGTATTTCTCACCTGATGTATGAGGTTTCTGCTTATTTTTTCAATGAAAAGTAGGTTGTAAATGCCTCCTTGGACTTGAATTTTCAGCTTGTATGATTTCCCCATCCCTTTGAGGTATGCCAATTTGGTTTCTCCAATTTGGATATTATGAATTTTAGAAAACACAATTCTTCACAATATTTTCTTGTTGTGCAGCTCGCATTTTCCCTTGATTTTCATAATTTTCAGCTTTATTGAAGTTCTCATACTTCCCCCAAAAGGTGTTTATTCTCTTCCCCCAATTTTTATTTCCTTTATTTAAGAAAACTTCACTCTTTCCAAGCTATTTTCATGATTTATAGCTTAAATGGAGTTATTTTTCTCCCTCTAACCTAATATCCAATTTGGAATAGATCTTCATTGACTACCTCATTTACAAAACTTCCCATGTGCCTTCTTTCCTCTAATTGATGTGTAAAACTATTGGAATTTTAGAATTACATCTCAAAATGAGTTTTTCCCATGCATTCCACTTAAAAGTTATTGATCTTCTTTCTTGGTCCTTGATACTAATTCATTCAATTTTTATTGAAAAATTGAAATATGTAAATACATATCATATTAGGAAATGGGTTTCTTGTCCATAACATTCCTTGATCTTGTTTCCTTCTCATGTGAGTTTATGTACAACATGTTGAAGATTTTCTTTATCTCTATAGCACTCTTGATTCCATAATATCCTCCTGCAGTTGTGCCCACTAGTGTTTTTTCATATACAGTGATACCATCATAGAAATATTTTATGTGTCATGGGAGTGGGGGTTAATTGGTTGGTAATTTTTTATAGTACCCTTGGTACCTCTCCCATGCTTCATGGAATTTATCCTCATCTCCTTGAATGATTTTGGTGATCTTTCTCCTTAATTCCTTGGTTTTGTGAATTGAAAAGTACTTTCTTAAAAATGCACCTCGTAAAGCCTCCCATGAGTCAAAATAATCTTCTTCTTGTTTGAATAGACACTTCCTTACCTCCCCTATAATGAAATAGGGGAATCATTTCAATTTTATCTCATCCTATGCTAATCTCTTAGGAGGGAATTATTGGACTTCCATGATGAATTCTTTAATGAACATGATGGCATTCCCTCTTGGTGCTTCACTGAAAACTAGTGAGGACCACTTGATGGTGATTTATCTCATATTTCCTTATCCTCTTGGATATATTAATGCTTTATTGACCCCCCCCCCCCCCTCCCTCACTTTGGGTATTTCTAGATCCCTCATTTTTTTGTATAAATTGATTGAAATTCTTAGGCTGGTTATTGATCCGTCGTGTATCCTCAAATCCTATAAAAATATCAAACTGTGTTTTTTATTCCATTATTTGAGTATTTTGGAATTTTATCCCTTGATTTATATATTCAATTCCAAGTGCACAAAATTGATAAAATAAATATTTAAAAATACCCCAATCTATACTTGAAAAGTATATTTCAAATAATGAATATTCAAGCATATAAATTTGTAGGAAAACTAAATAATACCAATTTTGGGTATTCTTTTGTTTTTTTTGGATTTTTATCTATAAAATGGATGAAAATCATTGAATTAAATACTTCCTATCTTTAAAAACGGTTCCAATTTGTACATTTAAGTATTTTAGCACAAATACAATTGTATCAGTGAGTAGCAGTGTCGAACAAAGGGAAAATTTGGTTGTTTCACCAATTCATTACTCATAAAAAAAGAATGGAAAATCCAAATGGAAGGGTGTTTTTATGTATGTTAATGCAAGCATTTAAATGTATTTTTGGTATTTTTTATTTAATGTGTGTGTGTAATGGTATAGGGAGGTGTGAAGCAACAAGATACAATAAGGATACTTGATTCAATGAGTGAAGTGTGGGGATATTGGGTTAGCGATTGACCTAGTGAAGCATACCAAGTGAATTAACCAATAGAGGCATATTAGCAACACCTAAACCTCAAAATACTTCCCTTAGGAGATATACAAGGACTTACTACCCAAGTTAAGATCCCCCTTAAGGTTTCTCTTGTCCTTGGGGAGAAGTTATTATAGTAAAAATTCAATGATTATGTTTCCACAAAAACCCTTGAACTCTCATCTATTAGGATGCAGTGATCTTTACTTAAGTGCAAGGATTGAGCTTCAATTATCATTACCTCAGCCTATCCTTAAGATCATTTAACCAATGCCCAATTAATTAGAATAATTAGGGACTAAGCAGGATTAATACAACATCTAGGTTCAACAAGGCATACAACATAAGAAACATTCACATCCCCCTCACCCCCACTTTACAAGACTCTCCAGACATACTAAAAGTAATGAAAAGTATATGAAGAAATAATATCCCCATCATTGTGTGCTCAGCCTCCTCTGATTTCTAGCTGTAGTTGTACCTCCTTGTCCTAGGAATGTATGGATATTCTAGAATAGTATAATGGATGTGGATGGAGGAATGGTTAGGGGTTCAAGTGTAGAGAAGATGTGAGAAGAAGATGGAATTGGTCTATACAGGGGATATGGAAATGTTTCTCGATGGGGGTTGAACTTGAATGATTAATGAGAGGCCTTAGGCTCCCCCTGTTTTTTGAGTGAATACCTAGCTTCCCTCCAAATTCCTGTAGTGCATGATATTACTCAGTGCGCCTTGATCTTCCCATTTCACCAAGGTTTTATGAGTTTCTCATTTCAAACTTAGAGTAGGAGAAAGAAGCAACCTCACTTTCTCAATAATCTTATTCCATTTGTAATTATCCCTAACAGATTACTCGATTTAGGAAAATAAGAACTTACAGGGAATCTTCCACTCTTTTATGTTGCTAACATGTTACAGGTAATCTTCCAAGGTTGACTGAACTCTTACCATTCCAGAATTCCTTGGAAACTCAAGTATCCACAACAATTATGCTAGTCAAGTAAATTTATGGATTAATTCTGAAGTCTATGTGATCCTATATTCAATCTACCACTTAACCAATTACCCAACACTACTTTGATACGAATTTTAATGACCTGGTATTGATCACATAATCCAGCCCAAATTTTTACAAGACTTCTAACGTGCTTCCTAATCACCTAAGGCTACATAAATACCGAGTGATAAATGTACAACATGGGAAATTATTTATCCTCAATATGATACACCAAATAATAACCAATACCACATTTCAATAATTAAAGAACATCCATGAGTACACCATAAAAAATATAAAATAAATGTTAGGACCAAAAGGGGCCTAGATACCCTGATAGGGGGGGTGAATCAGGGTGTGGATATTCTATTTCAAAATTCTTCTTGACCCACTAGATCTTGACCTCTATATTATAAGGGTTACTTTGTTTTCTCTTATGTGTTTACTTTGATCACTTATTTTTATCTTTATCTGATGGTTATGCTTTAGATGCAATGCAGGGAAGCAACCAGGAAGACACAGAGATTTTTACTTGGTTCACCCTCACTGGGCTACGTCCAAGGAGCATACAATGGCAATGTGCTGCTGTACCAAATCCACTAAATCCCACTACAAATAATGTTCATGCTAGATCACTTCTATGCCCAGGATCATTGCCTTTACAATGTTTAGGATCAGCTCACTGCTTTCCCAAGGGTCACTCCCTATTTCTATCTCTCTGGATCACTGCTGATAGAAAGGATAACCTTCTTCCTCTTCCTTTTCTCACTTCACTTGGAACGGATCCACTCACAGTTTATAGACCTATAGGTCTCTTCATTATCACTAATGAATACATCCTCCACTATACGTATATTCTCTATTTATGTCCAAATTTAATCCACTGATGAATACCCATTTACCCCTAAACACTGGGCAATTCCTTTGGAAATACCTTCGCAAAGCACCCTACTTCGCAAGGATCCCAATTTCACAAAGCTCAAACAAGCCTTCACGAAGCTCCTACCTTTTCGCGAAGCTCACACCTTTACAGATCTCAGGCCGTCGTGAAGCTCAAGTAATCACAGAGCAAATTCCCTCGCGAATCTCACTGATCCAATGTGGAGCACCCAACTTTCATGGAGCTAGAATAGCTGCTGCAAAGCTCCTTCCTTTCGCGAAGCACACTTCCTTCGCGAACTACCTTCGCAATCCGAGAGAAAAATATTTTCTTTGAAAACTCTCTCTGCTTCTCTCGAGAGGGTTGAGGCCTATTTATAGGAAATTCCACTGACCCTCAAACCTTCCACGTGAAGTCAACGCCAAGTCATCTCAAATCGTGAAGCATCAAAATTTCCACTGAAATTTTGTCAAAATTACGAAGCACTATGGAAATTTTCTGATCACAGAGCTCATCGTAATCGCGAATAATTTTGTCATTTACTTCATACCTTATCTGCAAAGCACCACTTGTGAAGCCCTTCACCACCTCAATTCTCTTCAATGCTTCCGTTCGCAAAGCTCGTCATAATCGTGAAGCATCACCTTAAACATTTTTCATGTCTTCAAGAAATCCAATCCATGAATCCTATCTTCATGAAACTCATGCCTTTTCCATATTTTGATGAGATCTTCAAGGAAATCCATGTTTTGTGATTCTCAACAAACTCCAAATTTTGGACACCAAAAATTTGGCAAACACTAGAAAATGGTGCCACCTTATAACTGTTCTTTTATACCGCCTCTATATCATCCATTCCTTTGTCATGGTTATTTTTCAACATGGATTGTCAACAATATCTCTGGAACTGGACAATTCACCATGGAAACCTACTTTGTCAACAAACACAATTAACCCAAAAATGATGCAATGTTACCTTGAGGGATTTTTTCCCAAAAATAAAGTTCAAAATAGGTAAAATGGTATGATAAGAAAAAAATAACATGTTATGAATAGGGGAATAGTAACCTAGAATCACAAACAACTAAAGAAACCCAAACTTCTATATCCATCCTCATGGAACACCAAATACAAACCTCTTACTCCAACTTTATTTAGGAACTAACTATCCAATAAGTACTAAACACATTCCTCTACCCGAAACAAAAATAAGAAAGTTTACATGTACCCCCATGAGATACTGTAGGGTGTGAGTATATATTACCTTATAGATAGTCACTACCTATAACTCCCCGACCCAAACCACTGGGTTCAAGACGGAGATTCACAAGACCTCATGCACTCATTCCCATATGTAATAGGCTACCAACGAGCGATGAGGTTCTAAGGGTGAAGTTGGGAGACTATACCATCAATGAAAAGGAAAAATACAAGCATCATAATGTAATAACAAATGTCACTCATGTCACGCATATAAATAAACCAATATATTGATGTGGAAAGACAAAACAGAGTATATGAAGTGAAAACAAATAAATAATCATTATATAATCATCCGGAGTTAATCCTGGTATCACTACCAACTTCGTGCTCCATAGCTCAGAAATCTACCGCAGGCCCCTTTCCCTTACCTGGATCCCTACTCCTGAAGTCTGTACGTGCATCGAGATTCCTTTATAGAGTGTGATTAATAAAACATTATAGAATACCATTAATTCATCCTTAACATTTGTGCACAAGTATAATAGGTGTATTTCATGATAAATATGAATGCTCAAGAAATCTTTAACAATCATGTGTTGAGAATTTGTGTGATAAACAAGCCACCACAAGCCTTGACCATACCTGCTTCTGCTTCGTGAAAGAAGGAAAGTCATAAAGGGTATTAGAATTAAACAAGAGCTAGCCATAAGTATGGTGAACAAGTCTCTTAGCATTCTCAAGGCATCGAGTCATATTGGGCTATAAATTCATCACATCCCGCCTCCATCACAGGTCAAGCCTCAAGACAGTCAAACCCCATCTAAGTCATAGGTCAGACCTCAATGTCATTGTAACCTGTCTATGCCTTGGGTCGGGAAACAAGGCCATAAAATCTAAAATTCCACTACCATGGGTCTAACCTCAAGGTTTTCATGCCCCTACCCTGTGTTCAATTCCATTTTCATCATTATTGCTTATCATGTTCACTCCCCCCTCTAAGGAATAACCATATCACATTGGTCCACCTATTCTGAGTATCTAAAGAAGCACCTCCAAAGGCATGGTATTTACACATAGTAGGGTAGAGAATATAAATTCATAACATATCATATAATCATGATAATTAGTTGCAACATATAAGTACATGTGATCAAAATCAAACATGGGATAAAAAGATACATATGCATACTCATGGAATCAAACATCATATATGGGTATCATGGGATCCACACAAATACATGTGATCACTATCAAGCATGGCCAAACAAGCTAAGCCAACACAAAAATAATATCAAAGAAACAAGAGTATAAAAGGGCCCAAAATGGTAAAGAACTTCCTATCTCAATCTTGTTGATGAAAAACTATGAAACCCATCAAGTGATAATACATGAATCACACCAATGTTCCAATCAGATCTATCCCTCAAACCAAGAACCCCTAGAACTGATACCAACTCAAACACATAAAGTTTTTAGAATGAGATTCAAGAAGATCCCAAGATAATAGTGAATGTTTCACACTAACATGCCTCTCAATATCTACCAATGATTCTAGAATTGATATTGATCAAAGGAGGTGTCGTTGACACTCTAGGTCCACCACCGTTATAGTAACTATCCAAGAATTCATCATTATATGGCATAGAAATCCATATATTTGGCAATAACATGATGGATCTATGATCAGGATTTAGGGAAAAGGGTAAATCGATAAGAAACCCAAAGAGTAGAGGTTTTTGGATCACATAACTTAATTCCTGAGTATAAACACATTTGGATCCACCAAAATCTAGATTAGAAGGGAAAGAAGTCTTCAAGGAATGATTTTGGAGTATCTAGGTTTGAGAGGGATATTAACAAGAATAATGAAGGTTAAAAATGTAAAATGGTCATTAAACATGATTTTTTGAATATTATTTTACATGTACACAGTTTGGTTGCATGGTTTGTCTAACTGTGATCCAACCGTGAAATACTTACTGCTTCTCCTAGGCACCCACATGGTTTGATCGCGTAGTTTGAAAAAACGTACACTAACCATGATTTTGGCCACTAAAAGGTGTTGCATGGTTTTTCAAGTGAGTTTTCATAGTTTAGGAAACCATACACCTTTATTGTGCTCCACCGCAAGTGCTCTTACCACATGCCGCATGCTTTCCTGGAGGATCAACACCATTTGGTAAAATTGTGCTCAAATAACACACCTTTAAAACTGCCTCTAAAACTCTCTAAAACCAATAAAAAAACTCACGGAACTCATCCCAATCAATTTATAGTTCAAAAAAATGTGAATAAAATCTGAAAAAAAACTCATAATGGACATGAAAAATATGAGGCCATTACAATCTCCCCCTTCTAAAGACTTCTCACCATTGAGAAGTGTCACTAGGAATCTTACTTGAACAACTTAATCCACTCGGTTTGAATATTAGACTCCCATACCCAAGATTCCTCATGGATCCATCCATGCAACCATAGGATCTATACAATTGGCACATTCTTTCCTTGTAAAAACTTATCACTCTGGTCTTCAATTCATATTGAGCGTTCCATGTACTATACATCAAGATCCAGCTCAATGTCCTCATAGTTAATGAGATGTGTAAGATCAAGAATGTACCACTAGAGATGCGGCATATGAAAAACATTGTGCATGCCTTAGTAGAAAGGGGGAAGGTCCAGATGGTAATCCAAAGTCTTGATACACTTAGAAATAACAAATGGTCTAATGAATCTTGGAGATAGATTTACTTTTTTTTTTTGCAGACATCGATGTCCTAACTGAGGAGTCACTCACAAGAAAACATTATTACCAATAGAGAACTCTAAAGGTCATATCCTTCAGTTGGAATACGATCAATTCCTACTATGATCATTGATTGGCCAATTCCTAATCAGTTTCACTCTCTCAATGGTCTCCTATACCATGATCAGCCCCAAAATAGTTGTCTCACCTACCTCATTCCAACATAGCGGTGAATGACATGGTCAACCATAGTGAGCCTCAAAAGGTTCCATCTAAATAGAATCTTGGAATCTATTGTTGTATGAAAATTCAACCATGGATAGATGATCATCCCAAGCTCCACAAAAATGTAGGATGCATGATTTCATTATATCCTCTAATATCTGGATCATCCTCTCTAATTGACCATTAGTTTAATGATGATATGTTATACTCAGTTTCATATGAGTACCCAAAAACTTCTACAAGCCTTGCCAAAACCATTTCATGAAACATGAATCCTTATTAGATAAAATTCTCAAGGTAACTCCATTCAATAATACAATATCCAATACATATAACTATCTTATATTATCTATTGAGTCTCACATATCAATAAAAAATGAGAAACTTTCCTCATATGATCAACTATCATCGCAACTGCATCACAACTCCTTAGGGTCCAAGGTAACCCCATCATGAAGTTCATCGTCACATCTTTCCACTT
Source organism: Viscum album (assembly GCA_963277665.1). Taxonomy (NCBI): domain Eukaryota; kingdom Viridiplantae; phylum Streptophyta; class Magnoliopsida; order Santalales; family Viscaceae; genus Viscum; species Viscum album. Next base: position 898,420,350 of record OY728160.1, on the reverse strand, counting down.
CTACATCAGCATTGGAAGTGGCTAAAGCAAACTATTAGGACATTGTTGCCTGACCTATACCTTCTGGCAGGTAAGGCATCATGAAATAAAACTAGTGATGTCCCTATCTATGTTGTAATAGTTGGTTATTTAGACCCATATTGAATAGTACTTTTGATTACCATATCATGTATATAGTTATAGATACATGATTTATGCTTACCATTTTAGGTTAGACATTTCTACATCCACTATTAAATGGTAATGTCCATAGATTAATTATCTTATCAAAAGGTTATAGTAGATCTCATTCTATAATGAGAACCTCGAGATACTATGACATTAATTTTAAACAAATGTCTTATGGTCTAGATACATCTTACAGATTGGACATAGTACATGTTTAACTATTAGTTTCTAAGGTCCCATAAGCATTTAAACTTCTCATGAAGTTATTACTTGGTGATCTCTAGTAGTGAGATCATTAGGAAAAACTCACCAATAGGAACACCACATGTTTTGGGTGTCATTGGTTATTCCTATATATGGACATGTGTATTGATCTCCTGACTTGAGTTCATTACTAGTGTGTGCCATTTTTTCACGTACTTTGATGCAAGGAAAAATCATCATAATGAAATCATGGTGAGGTAGCTTGTGTTGGGTGCGTCATTGGTGGTATGACATTAGTTGAATGGTCATGAAAGAATTTGTCGCTTCCAAGTTAAGTAAGTAATATATCTTAGGTCTGGTTGATCAAGATGGCACTACCTTCATAAGCCTTTAACCAAAGAAATCAAAAGGTAAATCCATATGGTTAGATCAATAAATAATAAATTAAGAAAAGGTTGATGACATAAGTGTGCGTCCTTCTTTACGATATATTTAAAGACACAAAGATTATAGTACCCAGTACGTGTTTGTAGGTTGGTTGTTGTTGATATGAATATCCTTATGTAATGACCCAGATTTCCCCCAGGTCATTCTTTTATAAAAATCCAATGCTTGTGGTGTTCTTGGGGGACATAGTGGTTTGTTTTGGGAGTTTTCCAAAAATCTAGTTTCACCAAAACGGTGGCACTGTAACAGAGGCACACTGAAATGGTGGCATCATAACGGAGACACACCGAAACGGTGGCACTAAAACGGTGACACATAAAAATGGTGGAACTATAACGGTGGCACCGTAATGGTGGCACTATGATGGTGGCACACTGAAATGATGTCTCACTATTTACCAAATTTCTAGTTTCCCGAGTTTTTCTAGTTTCTCCCTTCATACGTTTTATTTGACGTAAACTAAGTTTAAATCCTTGTTTGGGCATTTTTAAGGGTTCTTCAAAGGATATTAATTATATCTTTAATATCTTAATGCATTAGGGACTTTGAGATATTCAAATTGCATGATCTTGACCATGATCCCATGTTAATGGATTTGGAACTCTTTCCTTCCATTGATATAGGATCTAGCTTTTTATAAAGGTCAAGGTCCTACTTTATCTTTTCTCTTAGTGCTCTTAAATCCTTCCTCTCTAGACGATTCATGCACCAGTTCTAGAGCCCCCACTTGATTAGTTTTCTTAGAGTTTCCTACTACTCACATGATCCCCTGTTTTAGCATAAAGAGGAGTTCTAGTCGCCTGTTGTTTCAAGTAGGGATTCTTCTACCTCTCTTTATTTGTGTATCATGTGGGGCGAGTGTAGTAATGTTTATTTATAAAGAAAGAATAACTCCATTTTTATTAAATGAGTAATAAATGAGGGAGAAGATGATGCTTAAAAGATAACGGGTAGGTAATTGAAGATGTTTTGATGTTGATCACTTATTTTATAGACTATATTTGTTTCTTTTAGGGTTTGTTGTGGCTGTATGCCTTTTAAAATTGTGTTTGTTGGTGGTCTTTTCTTGCACATTGGGGATGTTTTATTTTTGTTGTGATACGTTGTTAATTGGCTTCAATATGAAATTTAATTAATCGCGTATATTTAGTTAAAATAAATGGATACCCCATGATCAAACATGTTGTGTGATCACCCCTTTTTATCAAAGTGGAATTAAAGAACCCTGGTTGGATAAATATGAATATCCTTGGCTTGATGGTGTGGTTGTGTGATATGTTCTGTTGGGGTTTTGTGCTTTGTGTGGGCTGTGTGGTGCAATCGTTGGTAGCATGGTCATGGGTGTAGGGGTGAATAGAGGGGTTGGTCCTGTGAATGGGGAAGGGTATGTTTGTGCAGTGAGGCTACTGTTTGGTGGTGTTTTTCTATGGTCTTTGTGTATGGGGTGGTACAGGAGGTGTGACAGAATCTCATTTTGAGAGACTAATTGATTGTGGAATGGATGGACTTGTTGTGCAGTGGGACTGCTCCTGGGAAGTGGTTGGGAAGCGGGGCTGCAGCACTGGGTTGTGTCGTGACATCATATTTATGGGTGTGGTATTGTTGTGTAGTGGGGCTACCAGTTCTAATTGTGAGAGAATGATTGAGTGGGACAACCTTGAATAATGATAGTTTGAAGTGGTTGAATGGGTGTCTAGAAAAAATGGGGTGTACATTGGGACTGCAGGTTGACTTTTCTCTATTGTTTTTATGAATGGGTGTTAAAATTAATTTCCTTACCTTGGTCTCTACTTTCTTGTTTTCCTTGGAAGTGTTTAGTGTCCTTTAGCCTCCTAAAAATGTTTATATATGTTGTTCTTGTTAGTTTCCTGGGTAGTGTTGGAATAAATTAAAGTGAAACCCCTTAATTAAAAAATGGCGAGTGGTTAAATAAAAAGGGGTTAGGCTTGTGTTTTATTATGTCTGTTTGTGTGGTTGTTCATATAGGGGTAGTAGTAAAGTTGTTTTGTGTGAGTGGATTGTTTGTTTGAAACCCATAGGTTGGGATGAGTTTTTTCTTACCTATATGTATAAATTTTAGTTCCTTGTGATTACTATATGCACCACACCCTTGTTGAGAACCATGGTCCGAACACCCCCGTTTCATGGGGGAGGGTGTAGTTCCCAACATCTCAATGGGAGGACGGATGGTTGGTACGGACTTTCTTCCTTGAACCCACTTCTGATTCTTACCGCTCGAGTGTATCTAGACATGTTATAATGTCTTGGGGTTTACCATAGTCCAAGATCCTTTAGACAGGTTTTAGTTGAGGATGAGGGGCCCAGGTGTTTGCAGGCCAGGATTATTTTCCCAAGTTTCTTTGGGATGAGGCTCAGGTGTCTTTGGGGGAGAGGTGTGGTGTGGTTGTGGCTCTGGTGTCTGCTGGTGGGATTTGTGTGTAGTTTGAGGCCCAGGTGTGTGTCGGAAGGTTGTGGAAGTGGGACTTAATTTTAGAAGAGTGGTAGAATCAAGATGTCATCCATTAGGAATGAGTAGCTAACCAGTGGGAAAGTGGTTCAGAGTACCCAAATCATTGATGTTCTTATATTATTGTCTTACTTGACTTGTGTTATTTGGGGATTATTCCTTCGTGAGGCTAGGTTGGTTATCTTTCCTTGTTAGGTATTTTTGGTTTTTTCTATTTTCACAGGGGTATTAGTATGTTTCCCCCACTTGTTCATGGGTGAATTTAGTTTTCCTACTGGGTATACTTGTATACTCACCCTATGTTTGTGGAAATATTTTCATGTTTTCAAGAAGAATTTGGGGACCGTGCTGGACTTCACTATCTTGGGTGTGGGGATATTTTTTGTGCTGCTACTTAGTCTCTTTCTTTTGGTACTCACTTTAGTTCTTTGGTTGTACTTTTGTCATAGTTTACGTTTAAATCATGTATGGGTTGGATTTTGGTTTTCTTTATATAAATTTTTAGTGTTGTTTGGGATTCTTAACATCTTATCTATTGATCCTATTTTCATTAAAAAGGGTAATACCTTCCATTTTTTGTGAGATTATATACCCTTGGTGCTAGTTTCCACTCTAGGGCCTATTGAAGGTGGGACTTGGGGGTCATTACCTCTCCTTCAACTTAAAGAAGGAAGGGTGTTTCACTTTGTTATACCTTCTCTCATCTTGTAGAAGGTGGGTCGTGATAGAATGGTATCAGAGGATGATGGTTGAGGGATATAATGTAGTTCAAAGTTAGGCACAGTGATAATTGAAAGGGATGGTAGGGCAACGGTTTTAGGAAATCTTGGTGCATGAAATAGTCCAGAGAAGACCATATAGGACACAAGATTTTAGGGGGCCCCATGATCTGATGCAAGGACTCTAGACCTATTTAATAACCAAGTGAGGCTACACTGATTGCAGGGTAGAGACCTTAGGAGAGTTACATGCATCATAATGACTTTTTTTCTTGTGTTTCTTGGGAATTTTGGGAATCTCATTTAAATAAAGAGTTAAAATAAATCTTAAAAGAAAATTTTCATACTACTCGGGATTAGGAGTTCCTTGTTTACCCATTTCAGCTATGGAACATGGATGTCTCCCATGTGTGGTATGTGTAGTTGAGGCCCGGTAGGCTGAATTGGTTAACCAGTAGAGGGTCGATTTAGAGGAGGAAGATGACTTGTGGTAAAATACCCTTCATGCTTTCCAACGGCAGACCCTGGGGAAGTATGAAGGTAGCATTTCAGACTTAGAGATGGAGGGATGGCTTGAGGAGCTGACAATCACCTTTAGCATGATCCATGCTCTGAGGGAGTACTGGGTTCCTCTAGCAGTGATAAATATGTGAGGATTAGTGCATTAGTAGTGGATGCTTTACCTTGGAGAGAGAAAGGAGACCGATGTCTCATGGGCTGACATTGAGAAGGAGTTTTGGGCAGAGTTTCTTTCCTCAATGATGAAGGTCAAGAAGAGGCAGGAGATGCTATCCCTCTAATAGGGGAGTATGTCAGTGAGGGAACTGGGAACAAGTTCAAGGATCTCCTATGCTTTTCTCTGGATCTCTTTCTAGATGAGGAGTCGTGGGCAAGAAGCTTGGAGGAGGCACTCTGACCTTATCTTCAGTATGTCGTCACTCCCTTTACCCTACTGACATACTTAGAAGTTTATAAGAAGACTGAAGTAGTGTAAAGTATGCATTCACAGGGATGTGTACCTCAAGAGGGGATCCAGATGAGTTCGTTGAAGGGAAAGGTAGTCAGCAGCAGGTCTCTGACGTCATGGCCTTCCAAGTTTCGACCAGTGGAAAGTAGGCCTCAGCAATTCTAGTTCTGACCTCCTAATCCTTGCACTTTCCCCATGGTCCTGGGACCGTGGTGCTTTTTCTGTGGAGGTTGTGGACATCTTTAGAGCTAGTTCCCAATTTGAGCTCAGTACAATGGGGTTGGGCAGGTTCAACACCCACCTCAGCAGTAGCAGTTTCCGATTAGACCTTTCCAGTAGTAGGGGCAGCGGGCTCCCACTCCACTGAGGGTAGATGGTGTTGGTGGAGGTCGACCTCAGGGTGATCCTCAAGGACCTTGACCAAGTCATTTTTGGGGAGTTTTTCAAAAGAAAAGGGGTAGAGGAGTTGGGCGTGGGCAGTTGCATGCCACTAAGATAGCAGTTCCAGTGGGGCCAGAGGTTGTTTTAGGTATGATTAGTCTGTTTAGTACTCTTGCATGTGCTTTGTCTAATTCAGGAGATTTGCACTCCTTTATTGTACCCAGTCTAGCCTATGTCTTGGGAATAGATGTAGAGAGACTTTTCGTGCCCCTGGTATTGAGTACTCCAGTTGGAGGTCAAACCGGTTTGTTTGATGTTTTCTGGGGATGTAGACTGATGTTGGGGCTACATCAGTCCAGTGGGGATCTTCTTCTGCTATAGATGTAGTTGTACGATGTCATCCTAGGCATTGACTGGTTGTTTTTTACACACGCTATTAATGACTGATTCTATATAAGAGTCGTGTTTTCATGTGTAGATGACCAGCGTGTAGTTTTTGTTGGTAAGTAGGGATATCAGGTGGGCAGTCAGTGTGTGGAGCCTCTTATATCCTTATCGGCCATACTGTCAGTGGGGTCAATAGAAACTAACATGATGGAGGTTCTGAGGGTTTTTAGAGAGTTCGTGGATGTCTTCCCAGAGGAGGTTGTGTCCCTACCCCCTCAACGTGACGTTGATTTCAGAATAGACTTGCAAATCGGTGCCCATCTGATTTCGATGGATCCCTATCAGATGGCGCCTTCTAAGTTGTGGGAGTTGCAGATTCAGGTTCAAGACCTGATGAAAAATGGTTTTATCTGGCCGAGTGTGTCATCATGGGGTTCTCTAGTCTTCTTTGTAAAGAAGTAAGATAGTGGCCTGAGGCTGTGCATAGACTACCAGAGACTGAATCAGGTAACGTTCAAGAATTTTTACCCTCTATTGAGAATAAATGATATTTTTGACCAGTTAAGGGGAGAATGTTGGTTCTCCAAGATCGATTTGTGGTTTGGATATCACCAATTGAGGGTGAAATAGGGTGACATCTCGAATATGGATTTCAGGTGCAAGTATGGGCACTTAGAGTTCGTGGTCATTCCCTTCAGTGTTATGAATGCACTAGCCATGTTCATGGGATTCATGAACACTATCTTCCGTAAATTCCTCAACCAGTTCATAATCATGTTCATCGATGATATTTTGATTTACTCAAAGTCAAAGAAGGATCATACTGAGAACCTCAGGATAGTCTTCGAGGTCCTCTTGCACCAGTAGATCTATAGGAAGTAGTCCAAGTGCAAGTTCTAGACATGAGAGGTGCACTTCCTTGGACATGTGTTGTCTCACCAAAGGATAGTAGTGGACCCATAAAAGGTAGAGGTGGTTGTTTCTTGAGTATCACCAAAGAATGTGGAAGAGGTTCACATCTTCTTGAATCTAATAGGATATTACTGGAGGTTCGTACCCAACTTATCTTGAGTTGTGGATCCATTGAAAACTTTTACCAGAAAATAATAGGCCTTCATGTGGAGTGAGTAGTTTTGGGAAACTTTTAGCTACCTGAAGGGGAAGCTAGTCAGTGCTTTGGTGCTTAGGTTTCCATAGGAAGGTGTGAAGTTCGAGGTGTTTTGTAATGCTTCCATCCTGGACTTGGGATGTGTGTTGATGAAGCAGTGGGGAGTGATATCTTATGGTTCTAGGTAGTTATGTACATATTAATGTAACTATGATACCCACAATCTGGGGCTTGCAACGGTCGTATTCGTGCTGAAGTTGTGGCGGCATTATCTCATTGGAGATCACTTTGGGGTCTTCACGGATCATAAGATCATGAGTTATATCTTCTCCCAATGAGACTAAAACTTGTGGAAGCGAAGATGGATGAATTTTCTCCAGGACTAAGACTTCGATATCTCTTACACATCAGGAAAGGGAAACATGGTGGCTGATGCCCTAAGCAGGAAGTCGCAAAAAGAGGTAGTTCAGGAATCTACTGATGCTTGGAAGGAAATAGGTGAGTTTTCCACTTTACGTCTGGATGCGAGAGTGGATAGAGGTAGAAGTTGTCTATTTCAGATGACAGTACAGTCTTCCTTGGTGTGGAAGGTGGGGGAGTCTCAGTGGTAAGACTTAGAGACTGAAGTGATGTGTGATCGTGTTGTCTAGGGTGATGCTCTGAAGTGATTGTCATAGGATAGTTAAAATCAAATTTTTTTCTATGGGAAGCTGTTTTTATTAGTGGAAATGCATGAGGGAGTTCTCTATGAGTTCCATAGATTACCCCTAGTGGTGCATCCAGAAGTTTCTAAAATTTACCAAGGCTTGAGGGAACATTTTTGGTGGCTCAGGGTGAAGTAGGAAGTGATACAGTTTGTGGAAAGGTACCAAGTGTGTCAGTAGGTGAAGGATGAGAATAATATTCTTGGCGGTATGTTGTAGCCCTCAAATGTTCCCAAGTGGAAGTGGGGTGAAATATCTATAGATTTCATCACAGAATTACCCAGGACTCAAGGAGGATGCAATGCTCTTTGGGTAGTATTGGATCATTTAACGAAATAAGCTCACTTATTAGTGATCAAGGAGTCGAGTGCAGTGGATTCCTTAGCAAATAGGTATGTTGATGAGGTGGTGTGGCTGCATGGATTTCCAAGATCCATTGTCTCGGGTCGGGATACACATTTTACATTGCAATTCTGGAGGGGATTGCATCATGCCTTTGGCACTCAGTTACGCCTTAGCACTAGTTTCCACCCTCATACGGATGGACAGATAGATAGGATCATCCAAACATTGGAGGACATGTTACAGTCATGTGTTCTGGACTTTAGTGGGTCTTGGGTGTGACATTTTCCCTTGGTAGATTTTTCTTACAATAATAGCTATCACTCTTCCATTGGTATGGATTTTTTGAATATCTATATGGTAGGTTATTTCATTCACCCTTGTGTAGGACAAAAGTTGGGGTGGAAACTATTCTTGGTTCGAACGTGGTGCAGAGTATGACAGAGAAGGTGAATCTTGTCTATGAGAGGATGAAGGCAGCACATGACCAAAAAAATTTGTATGTCAATCATAGGAGTAGACCTTTGGAGTTTGAGGTTGGGGACCATTTATTCTTGAAGTTTTCCCATTGACGTGGGCATTAGAGGTTTGGAAGAGGGAGCAAGATTTCTCCTAGGTTCATCAGACCTTTCAAGGTTTTGGGATGAGTTTTTGAGGTGGAATATTAGCTGGAATTTCCACTGTGGTTGGATAGGATCCATGATGTCTTCCATGTCTCTCAACTCTGTCAGTATCTACACGATGACTCCCATGTCATTGACTAGGGAGATTTGGATAACGAGGATGACGCAACGTTTGTGGAGAGACCAGTAAAAATCAAGGATCATTTGGAGAGGGTTCTTTATGGATGGACCATTCCTTTGGTTCATGTTTTATAGAGGCGTGGTGGAATCGAGGGGAGTACTTGAGAGTGAGAGGCACATATGTGTGCCCAGTACCTAGAGTGGTTCTAAGTTTTGTTTATTTTTATTAATTTTTTGCTTCATTTTATGATGAAATTCTTGACCTTGTTCGTTATCAGATGCGTTGTTCCCTTGTTCTCAGTTTTGTGTGGAAAGTCCCGGCATGTGTATAGGGGAGGACTTGATCCCTAATCAAGACACATTAATGTGGGTGCAATTAAACCCATTTGTTCAAGTCAGTGTCGTCCAGAGTGGATAATATCATGACATGGAGTAAGGGATTACCTAATCCATATGTTCGGGCAGTAGGGCCTTAGTGTTTGTATAGTTTTTTAGGAGATAGATGTTAAGGAGGTGTTCTTGGATATCAAGGTTTTCACTCTAGTTTTAAAACAATTCAGGGAGGTTTGTACCTGAAATGTATCTTATGGAGTGGTTGTTCAAAACCCTCTTTTTCTAAGTTTGGTTTTAAATTATTAGGGATAAGAATAGTTTGAGAGGTATCTGATGTAATGAAATGGATTTCCCTGAGACATTCCTTTGTGAAAATATAATGCTTTTGGTGCTCTTGGGGGTCATAGTGGTTTGTTTCGGGAGTTTTCCAAAAATCCAGTTTCAACAAACGGTTTCACCAAAGAGGTGGAACCATAATAGAGGCACACCAAAACAGTGTCACCATGATGGTGGCACACTGAAATAGTGTCACCATAATAGTGGTACCGTAACGATGTCATCGTGATGGTGGAACACCAAAACGGTGGCACCATAACAGTGGCACACTGAAAGGGTGGCATTGAAATGTTGGCACCGTAACGGTGGAACCTTAACAATGGCACTAAAATGGTGGAACATCAAAATGGTGACACTATAATGGTGGAACCTTGATGGTGGAACACTGAAATGGTGTCTCACCCTTTTCCAAATTTCCAATTTCCTGAGTTTTTTCAATTTCACCCTTCTTATGTTTTATTTGACATAAACCAATTTTAAAGCCTTGTTTTGGAGTTTCTAAGGGAATTTCAAAGGATATTAAGTATATATTTAATATCCTAACTCTCCAAGGACTTTGATATATTCAAACCACATGATCTTGACCACAATCCCACATTAATGGCTTTGGAACTGTTTTCTTCCATTAATATAGGATCTGGATTTTTCTAAAAGTCGAGGTCCTCCCTTATCTTTTCTCTTAGTGAGACTAAAGCCTTTCTCTCTATAGGAGTTGTGCGCCTGTGCTGGATCCCCCTATTGCTCAGTTTTTTTGGAGTTTCATGCTACTCGCGTGATCCCCTGTTTTGGTGAAAAGAGGAGTTTTGGTTGCCTATTGTTTCAGGTAGGGATTCTTCTACCTCTCTTTATTTTTTTATCATGTGGGGTGGGTGTAGTAAAGTTTCTTCATGAAGAATGGATAAATCCATTTTTCTTAAACTAGTAATAAATGAGGGGGAAGATGATGTTTAAAATATAACGGGTAGGGAATTGAACATAGTTTGATGTTGATCACTTATTTTATCTGCTATATTTGTTTCTTTTATGGTTTGTTATGGTTGTATGACTTTTTAAAGTCATGGCCATTTGTGGTATTTTCTTGTGCACTGGGGATGTTCTATTTTTGTTTTGATGCTTTGTTAACTGGCTGCAATATGAAATTTAATTAATCATGTATATTTGGTTAAAATAAATGGTTTCCCTAGGATCAAACTTGTTGTGTTATCACCCCTATTTATCAAAGTGGAATTAAAGAACCCCGATTGGCTAAATATGAATATCCTTGGCTTGATGGTGTGGTTGTGTGTTGTATTCTGTTGGGGTTTTGTACTTTGTGTGAGTTTTGTGGTACAATCATTGGTAGCATGGTCATGGGTGTAAGGGTAAGCATAGGGGTTGGTCCTGTGAATGGGGAAGGGTATGTTTTTGCAGCAGAGCTGCTGTTTAGTGGTGTTTTACTATGGGCTTTGTGTATGGGGTGGTATAGGAGGTGTGACAGAATCTCAGGTTGAGAGTTTGATTGATTGTGGAATGGATGGACTTGTTGTGTAGTGGGACTACTTCTGGGCAGTGGTTGGGCAGTGGGGCTAGAGGACTAGGTTGTATCGTGAATTAATGTTTATGGGGGTTCTGGGTGTGGTTTTGTTGTGCAGTGTGGATTCCAGTTCTAGTTGTGAGAGGATGATTGAGTGAGATAACTTTGAAGAATGACAGTTGGCAGTGGTTGAACGGGTGTCTAGGAAAAAGGGGGTGTGCAGTGGGACTATTGATTGGTTGTTCTTTGTTATTTTTATGAATGGGTGTTAAAATGGATTTCCTTACCTTGGTCCCTACTTCCTTGTTTTCCTTGTCAGTGTTTAGTGGCCTTTAACTTTCTGAAAATGTTTGTATATGTTGTGATTGTTAGTTTCCAAGGTAGTGCTGAAATAAATTAAAGTGAACCCCCTTAATTAACTAATTACAATTGGTTAAATGAAAATGGGTTAGGATTGTGTTTTATTGTGGATGTTTGTGTGGTTGTGCATGTAGGGGTAGCAACAAAGGTGGTTTGTGTGGGTAGGTTGTTTGTTTGAAACTCATAGGTTGTTCTGAGTGTTTACATACATATATGTATAAATTTTAGTTCCTTGTGATTTATATATGCACCCAGCCCTTATTGAGAACCATGTGCCGAACACCCCCATTTCATGAGGGAGGGTGTCTTTCCCAATATCCCAGTGGGAGGACGGATGGATGGTTACTAACTTTATTCCTCACACCCTCTTTTGGTCCTTACTGCTCAAACATATCCAATTAGTCTATAATGATTTTGGGTTTACTATATTCCAAGATCATTCAGATGGGTTTTTGTTAAGGATGAGGGTCCCAGGTGTTTACGGGTCAGGATTGTTTTCCCAAGTGTCTTCGGGATGAGGCCCAGGTGTCTTCGGGAAAGAGGTGTCTTGTGGTTGTGGCCTAGGTGTCTATGGGCGGGATTTGAGTGTGGTTTGAGGCCCAAGTGTGTGTGGGTAGGTTGTGGTAGTGAGACTGTATTTTGGAAGAGTGGTAGGTGTCAAGATTTTATCCCTTAAGAATGAGCAACTAACTAGTGGGAAAGTGGTGCAGGGTACCCAAATCATTGATGTTATTATATTATTACCTTACTTGACTTGTGTTATTTGGGGATTGTACCTTGGTGAGGATGGGTTGATTAGCTTTCCTTGTTAGGTGTTGTTGGTTTTTGTTGTTTTCACAGGGGCATTAGTATGATTCTTCATTTGTATATGTGTGGATTTATTTTTCCTACTGGGTATAATTATATACTCACCCTATGTTTGTGGAACTATTTTCATGTTTCTGGGAGGACTTTGGAGATCGTGTTGGACTTTACTACCTTAGGCATGGGGATAATTGTAATGTTGCTGCTTAGTCTCTTTATTTTGGTAATTTCTTTGGTGCTTTTGTTGTACTTTTTTCATAGTTTATGTTTAAATCATGCATAGGTTGGATTTTGGTTTCCTTTATATAAATGTTTGGTGGTGTTTGGGATTCATACAATCTTATCTCTCGATATTATTTTCATTAAAATGGAAATGTCTTCCATTTTGTGTGAGATTATATACCCTTGGTTCTAGTCTCCACTTTGGGGCCTATTGAAGGTGGGACTCAGGGGTCATTACCTCTCCTTCATCTTGAAGAAGGAAGGGCGTGTCACTTTACTGTGCCTTCCCTCATCTTGTAAAAGGTGGGTCGTGACACCTTATCTCTTTAGGGGCCTTGATGGATTTCAAGACTCCTCTCTTAGTCTATGGATTTTATTCACTATTGTAGAGAAAAGGGCCCAGAGGGTCACACACAATAGCGTATTCAATAACCCACCCAATTCAGTTGAATAGGTGTATTGGGCATGGTGGGCCCCACCACGGGGTCCAAGTGTTGTCTAAGTTATCGATCACCGATAAATAAATAAATTTATATTGTTAAATTTATGAATAATTGAGGTGAATTTATTTAAAGTATTTAGAAGTTAAGTAAATACGAGAACATATTAATCGAATGAATATTATATTGATATTTGAAGTTCGTTTAATAATAAGCGGGAATTATGAGTTGAGTTAAATGAATCAGTTTTATAACATAATATAATTAATATATATTATTGGTATGTGATAAATTATAAATAATATTTATGGTTTAGTTTATTTCATCATAATTATTTATTTATTGGTTGTTAAATAAACAGGGGATAGGGAACCCTACCGAGTATTTTGAACATCCACTATTTATTGGAAGAGAGAGGCTTTCGCCATGTACTATTCACAACAAGAATTACAAAGCCTCTCTCCCCTATCTTTCTTTATAGAGGGAGAGAATATTTATCCAGGTGTTTGGATCGAGTTCTCCCTCACACATCACAAGTTCGATGATGCGCCGATCATCAGGGTGTCGAAGGCGTCATCAGATCTCCGTGCTAGCATCTAGAATTCGACGATCAATGCTCAAATGATTTTTTTAAGCACATGTGGATGATCTAGAGGGATCCTACTATATATCATTCAAGCAATGATCACCGATGATGGGTTGTATTAAATCACAAATTCATATCTGAACAGTTATGTTTTTAGTTTACATTTTTTTGGTCATTTTATTTTATGTGAGATCCTCGAACCATACCGGGGCTCAGATCGTCGGAGAAGATAAGTCCCACTAGTTTCCACTACGACCCTAGTACCATCAATTGGTATTAGACTGATTGAATAAATTATATAATCTAATAAAAAATTATTTTTTCATTAGAATTAAGTAGAGTGTTTAATTTCAGTCTCAATGGTTCAAATCGCACGTCAATCCAATTTCAGAAAACCAAGTTATGGTCATTTGAAATTTTTAATATGAATTATTTGTTGTTTTATGAGTATTAAAATTAAGAACAATTTATATATGTTTGTGTGTGTTTTTTACGAACCCTGTAGATCTAGCCAAGAGCTGACCAATTTCTATTCACCAAAAATAATACCGATTTTTATGGAATTTATTATTATATTATATAATATAATAATAATTATTATTATTATTATAATTAATAAAAAAGGGTGAAAAGGTCAGTAAAAAAATAGATTTTGGAAATTTTTTAAGCTATACTTTTTTATTGAGTCGTGTAAAAAAACCTACACAAAATAAAATGGGGGTTGCTATGTGGAAAAATTCCACTTGTAAAACATACAAAAGGTGAGGTCAAGGGAAAGAAACTTAAAAAAAGGGAAAACAGGTGGTTCTATGACACCTTCTTACACAACCTTTCGGCGTCACCACCCTGTAGCCCAGGTTTCCACCCAACCCCTTCTCACCTCCATGGTAGGTCATCATCCCAACCGTCCTCCTCCCACCGAGAAGACCTAGCGGCCTCGGTGCACCCTCATCTGGATCAGTATGTCATAACTTCCTCCTTGCACCAGCAACCTCAGAAGGCCTCCTTCACCGACCTCCACCTTGGTCATCCACCAGCAATCCCGGCAACCAGAGACCGCACCCACCTCCTCCAGATCTAAAAGGTGATCCCCCCAAAGAGCTTAGAGTCAACCATTTGTTTTCTTCCTGGCGATGCAGAACTGGAGTTTCACAGTGGCACACTACCACCTGGCTACTTTCCCTCGCCTGTCATCCTAGATCTGGACCGTCACACATCAGATTCCATATGTTCGTCATGGTTGCAGAGCTGCACCTCCCGCTGTCCTCTGATCGCTTACACCAGACAAAGTCAAAACCATTGTTAAGACCGCCTCCACCCACTTGGAACCACCGGTGAAGCTCCGTCAGATCCTTCACTGACCCCGTCTAGCATCACCACCCCCTTGCTAGTCCGTGGTAAAGGAACCCCCTGGCACAATTTCTCCATCCTGGACCGACTTCCTCCTATCCCTTCTCAGATCCAACAAATATGACACCCCTTCCAGATCCAAGGGCCATCAGACATGAGTTACCCCTCAAACAGGTTCTATTAGACCCAAATTGCCCCAAAAGGGGCCCGAGATGGTCTATCCAACCCAAAATGGGTATGGGCAGACCTTCTTGACCCTGAATAGTCCTTCTCAGGTTTTTCTTAGCATATTATGGGTTTTTGCAGGTTCAGCATAACCCGTAATGGGTTAGGGAAGGGTTTTGAGGCTCGAGTTAACCTAAATTAATTTAATTAGTTAATTTTGGTTTAAAAATAATTTTAATACCCTTGGTTAAATTAATTTAATTTTGGTTTTAAATTAAATTAATTAATTAATTTAATTTTTGGAATTATAATTAAATTAATAGTGGACTGAAAAATAATTAAATTATTTTAATTTAATTAATTCATTTAATTTAATTAAAACACCATCATACTTTATTTAATGCAATTTAATTTTTTCAGGCTTATAATTATACTGACTATTCTTAAGCAATGACCAGACCTGTGTATGTCTACTTTTTAATTAATTATTTATTTTAAACCACGTGCAATGATTGTAAATAGTTAAGATGGTCTACACATCCTCGTTTCTTTTTATTTAATATGTATAAGGACATGCGTGTCTAAGTTTTTTTGTATATACATTGCACCCCTAGTTCTCCTCGCTTGCGCATGAGTATTTTTGTATATTGGAAAAATATGGTGTATGTTGTGAACCCTTCCAAGATTAGGTGGTACATCTTCATGAAGATGATGCACAATATGGGCCCCACCAATATTAGGTGGTACTCTAGATGAGAAGCAGACATAAAAGATGGGGATGAGATGCATCACAAGTCAAGCGAAAACTTAGATATGATGCCCCTAGGTCATGGTTGGTCCATTTAATTTAAATGGATGAACCAATATTAGATGATCAAGACCAGTCGAGTAGTATGTTTCCTTTATGCATTTATTTATTATTTTATACATTTTATAACAATGGAAAAATATATAAAATAATAACTAATAAAATGCATAAAGAAGTAATGAATGTTTTTCTATTAATGTTCAATTGTGAGTATCACAACATAGATGAACAAGATTAATAGAAATGGATTACATTCGTCAAGATAAAAAAACACAAAACCCTCAAAGAAATATTAAGCCGTAATCACCTTCCATCATTCGAATTTGGACAAAACCAGGTGTTCGGGGTACTCATCAGCCAAAGTTGAGGAAACATATTACTACTAGGGAGTTCTTATGAGAGTGATGGGTTGACTTAACTGAAGTGGTAGTAAGGATTATCCAAATCTTACTTGCTATCATTTTAGAGGCAAACATTGAGAAAATAAAGTTATGATTTTAGAAGTTGGGACTTCACTTAACATATCAAGGAACTACGAGTTAATGTGGTTGGCCATCCAAACACATCCCCTAATCCCTCCAATTAGGTTCATATCCAAAGATTGTAGACTATGAGGGGAGCTTCAAGGATCCTTTCCACTAGAATACTCAAGCGATGGAGTATTCTGATTCTAGCACAGACACTACTAGAAATTGGTACATTTTCAATGGGATCCCATCGTAAATACCCCGTTGCAGAAAAGGGTGTCACAAACATAGTTTTTTTTATGGATCATCATAATAAGAAACTATTTACGATAGGATGTGGATCTATCGCAAATAGATTCCTCGTGGTTTTTTAAATGTATTATTGTGTTGGCCCATCACAAATACTCTCTGTGATGGGGTGGTAGACCCATCTCAAAAATCCTTTCTGAGTTTTTGAAACCATTTTTTTAATGGGCCATCGCAAATACTATTTGTGACGGGACCCATCGCAAAAATTGCAGCAGATGATGATAACTCTCCATGATCTCCTCTTGATCTAGATGTTGATATCGCAGCAGTACCATAATAATCCACAAGCATCAATCAAGAGTTGATACCAACAACTTGGCCTTTCTTGAAGTCATACTGGGTTGCGTGTATCCATGTTGTCTCATCAAATTGGTGGGCACTTGTCTGAGTATTAGTCTCAGTCTGACTCTCAGTCTGTGTCTGAGACGTCACGACCTCATATGAATCCTTTAATTTCAATTTCAATTTAAAATAGTTAAAATATTATTTTTAGTTAAATTTTAAACTCAAAAAGAAAATATAATGACCATAATCTATTGTTGGAGAACACCTCTAATCTCTCTAGTGGTCGGATCACTCTACACCCTCCTATAAACGTCGAACTCCATAATATCAGGTTGTTTGACTACCTATATGAATATAAAATAAACCATTTACATTTAAAATTATATAAAATATTTAAAAAAAAGTATTTACCATATGCTCTCTATGCGTACTGAATGTACGACTACTGGCTCGATGTGCCACCTCATGTCTCCCCTGATTTTGTCGACCTATTGATGATCTACACTGAAAATGACCACCCATCTAGTATGAACACAATCCATCCCAAACCTGAGATGAAATGTAATCAGGTCGGTGGTCATGACCAGACTCATCAAACTCTACCACTCTTTCTTTCTCCATTTCTTTCCTTCTCAAATTGTACAAAAACTGACTATAACACTGATGCATAGTCCCCTACCATGCCTTCCTGATAATTTCACACATGATATCAATGATGAGATACCATAAACCCTGTAAATAATTTATAATATCAAGTTATTAATTAAATTAATTTAAAAATAAATATTATTTATTTATATACCGGCTAATGATCAACCATGTGGTGCTGCACATCAATGGGAATCTGATCCCATGAGACCCATGCTTTAGAAAAATAATTGCACAATATAATTCTCCCCTATCCAGTAGCTATATGCATAAAGCTGTGAAAAAAATAACAAATAATCAAACAATTATTATATAAATAAATTATTGAAAACTAACTAAAATACACAGGTAAACATAACTCTGCACGTGTGGATGGAATCCAAGACATAGACGTCGCTCAAGGATAGGGTCATGAATCATCAATAACATGGGACCATTCCCCCTCTGAGTCCCCCCTGAACCACTAGTATTCTAAGGGTTAGATGATCCAACATCTTGCTCGTTCAAAGGTAGATCAGCTTGTTGCAATAGATAGTACAGATCCTCATCCATCCAAAACACGAAATGACTATTGTTAGTAAACATTTGAAAACAAATATTATATATAGATATATATTATATATTATTATAAAAAACATTTAATTGTGTCAATGTTTATCTTTATCCTCATATTCATATCTAATGATGTCAATGTCTTCATATTCTTCCTCAACATCATCAATTTCCATGAGTTTTAGTTTCATCATCTCTTATCATTTCAAATTAATTTGTAACATCATTAACATCATCATCACCATCGACCCTTAATTGTGGGGTGTCATCATCGATATTTGTGTCTCTTCATGAAAAATATAGATTTGAAGTAGTCTCTTGAAAAATTTCAATTCCTTCAACTTCAGCGGAACCACATTCCCTTTGAGTAAACTGATTTTCTCGAGATTTAACTTTTATTATGCTCTACCAATCATTCAACTCTCTTCAAGTAACACAATATTTTGAATAATAAATTTGATGTTCCTGATGAGCCAATAAAAATGGTTCATTTAATTAAAAAGACTTTTATATTTAATATCAATGATTCTATGATTCGAATAAACACGCAAGCCTCTCTCAATATCCAACCACTGACATTTAAGTATCATTATGTAATGTTTTCCTAGATAGCACAGTTCAATAATTTCTTCCAGCATGACATAAAAGTCAACTTTAGTTTCTCTAGGATGATATCCTCTCAAGAAGATACCACTATTATTTTTTTTTTGTTCCCTATATGCACATGTATGAAATCGAAAACCATTCACTACATATACATTATGAGATTTAACCATTTTTTATGGTGGGTTACTCAATACACATAATCAATTATCAATTTTATCAGCATGTTGAGATACCTAAATTTTTTAAAATAATTATCAATATAACAGATAATAAATTGATTTTATATATTAAACCAAAAATAACTTATGGTACTAGTTTTTAAAACCAATAGGAAAAACATAATCTGGTTGAAAACCAAAACACAATAAATGAACCCCAATGTTTTCAGATGTGTTAAACATCCTCAGATTACATTTTTTACAAGGAAACTTAATTGTCCCTTCTGAAAAAAATTCTGGTTTTGATGATGAAAATGATAAGAAAGTTTCAACACCCTCAATATAAACAGGATTTAAACTAGAAACGTTTATATTCTTGCACCGATTTATCCCAATGAAATTATCTAATAATGATTATTGTCGACATCCTTGTTTCATATTTCTCTAAAAATATAAAATAATTAGTTTTTTTAAAATAATTTGATATAATAAAAACACTATCCAAAAAAAGAATACAATTAAATTCCCTTTTCTATCAAATTATAATAATTTCTATTATTTCATACTTATTTATAGTATTTTTTTTAAACTTTTATACTAATATACACTAACTTATAATAATTTATATTAATTACTACTAATTATTATTAATTATGACTAATTTATACTAATAATTGTTAATTATCGGCGACTCAATTTCCAGTGGATTGACGGAAGCTCCTTTACCCGACGAATCATCTCCACTGTCTCCGAATTAAATCACTATGAAAAATCTAATCCAACATACAGATATCCATTTCTGTATGCATGAGGATAGAGATCAGGGATACCTCGTCATGTTGTTTTGTGTATATGAAAATGGATATCTGTACGTCGGAGGATATTTTTCATAGTGATTTTAATAGAATAAAGTTGCAAGGAGATGAGTCGTCGGGCAAAAGAGCCTCTTTTTCTCGACTGATCATCTCATTGAAACTTTCTCCAACTGAAATCAGTATAAAAAATCTGCTTCGATGTATGCATATCTATTTTCATAAGCATGAGAATGGAGAACATGAAGGCCTCTCCACACTGATCTCCATTCTCGTGCATACGAAAATGGATATCCATACGTGAAGATAGATTTTTCATAGTGATTTTAGTGGGAGAAAATTACAAGTAGATAAGATGTCGGCCAAAAGGAAGCCACCAATCTACTAGAAATTGTGATAATTTATTATAATCTAATACAATTTAATACAATTTCTTTCTTAATATTTTTAATTATGCTAATTATTAGTAATTATTACTGATTATTAGTAATTATTTCTAATTATTGCTAATTATTGGTAATTATTAATAATTATTGGTAGTTATTATAAATTAATTACTAATTATTATAAATTAATTAATAATTATTAAAATTTATTACAAATTATTACTTACTATTGTAATTTATTACAAATTCTTATAATTTATCACTAATTATTTCAATTTATTACTAATTATTGAAATTTATTACTAATTATTTGAATTTATTACTAATTATTATAATTTATTACAATTTATTACTAATTATTAAAATTTATTACTAATTATTAAAATTATTATAATTTATTACTAATTGTTGCATTTCATTACTAATTGTTGCAATTTATTACTAATTGTTGCAATTTTTTACTAATTATTGCAATTTATTACTAATTGTTGCCATTTATTACTAATTATTGAAATTTATTACTAATTACTTCAATTTGTTACTAATTATTATAATTTATTACTAATTATTATAATTTATTACTAATTATTAGAATTTATTACTAATTATTACATTTTATTACTAATTATTAGAATTTATTACTAATTATAACTAATTATTAGAATTTATTACCAATTATTAGATTTTATTACTAATTATTATAAATTATTACTAATTATTACTAATTATTAGAATTTATTACTAATTATTACTAATTATTGAAATTTATTACAAATTATTACTAATTGTTGCAATTTATTACTAATTATTACTATTTATTTCTAATTATTACAATTTATTACTTATTATTACAATTTATTATTGATTATTAGAATTTATTACAAGTTATAACAATTTATTACTAATTATTACAATCTATTACTAATTATTAGAATTTATTACTAATTATTACAATTTATTACTAATTATTAGAATTTATTACCAATTATTAGAATTTATTACTAATTATTACTAATTGTTGCAATTTATTACTAATTTTTGTAATTTATTACTAATTACTAGAATTTATTACTAATTATTAGAATTTATTACTAATTATTATAATTTATTACTAATTATTAGAATTTATTACTAATTATTAGAATTTATTACTAATTATTACTAATTATTATAATTTATTACCAATTATTATTAATTATTATAATTTATTACTAATTATTATAATTTATTAATAATTATTATAATTTATTACTAATTATTAGAAATTATTTATAATTTTTTCAATTTATTACTAATTATTTCCATTTATTACTAATTATTACAATTTATTACTAATTATTATAATTTATTAATAATTATTATAATTTATTGCTAATTATTACTAATTGTTGCAATTTATTACTAATTATTACAATTTATTACTAATTATTAGAATTTATTACTAATTATTACAATTTATTACTAAGTGTTGCAATTTATTACTAATTGTTGCAATTTATTACTAATTATTACTATTTATTACTAATTCTTACAATTTATTACTAATTATTTGAATTTATTACTAATTATTACAATTTATTACTAATTATTGCAATTTATTACTATTTGTTGCAATTTATCACTAATGGTTACAATTTATCACTAATTATTCCAATTTATCACTAATTATTACAATTTATCACTAATTGTTACAATTTATCACTAATTATTACAATTTGTCATGAATTATTACAATTTATTACCAATTATTATAATTTATTACCAATTGTTACAATTTATTACCAATTATTATAATTTATTACTAATTATTACAATTTATTACTAATTTTTACAATTTATCAATAAATATTACAATTTATTACTAATTATTACTATTTTTGCAATTTATTACTAATTATTTCAATTTATTACTAATTATTACAATTTATTACTAATTATTAGAATTTCCTACTAATTATTACTAATTGTAGCAATTTATTCCTAATTGTTGCAATTTATTACTAATTATTGCAATTTATTACTAATTATTACAATATATTACAATTTATTACTAATTATTACAATTTATTACTAATTATTACAACTTATTACTATTTATTACTAATTATTATAATTTAATACTTATTATTATAATTTAATACTAATTATTAGGATTTAATACTAATTATTACTAATTAATAATACTTAATATAATTACTATTAATTAATTAATACCTATTCATACTAATCACACGTAATTATTTGTAAAAATATACATAAACAATGATAAATAAAACTATTTAATTCTAATTTCATCTAACTGCAGCTAATTATCAATAATTATAACTAAAATAAAATAAAATGAATTAAGTAAAAAATAAAAGAAATTGATAAATACCTTTAAACTGAAGCTTTTGAAGGATATAAGTTGCGAATAATGCCCCGAATTAAAATTTAAAACTATGAAAAATTTTGAGAGAAAATTTTTCACTAGAGATAGAGATAGGAGTAGGGAATTGAGTGAATTGAGAAAAATTGGTGGGGTATATACATGTTAGATTAGCTGCAACGGGACTAATTGTGATTGGTCACTCATTGCAAATTGTACAATTTGCGACGGGTTCCGTCGCAAATGTCCACCACCCCTATTAATTAAGGGTGGTGGTTAATAATTCTTTTGTGACGGGACCTGTCACAAAAGACAACCTGCCGACATAGTATTCGCGACGAGATATAAATCCCTTCACAAATACTAAAAACGTCATCTGGTATTTGTGACAGGAACTATCACCCCGTCGCAAAAAACCTTATTATTTGCGACGGGCTGGTGCTCCCTTCGCAACAAAGCCCTTCTGATAGACTATTTGCGACGGGACACTGACCCGTCACAAATGCCCACTTTTCCCGTAGTGAAAGGTTTCCTAGAAATCGATAAAATAGTGAGAGACATTTAATGATTTAATTGATTAATTAATCAATAACGTCTAATTCGGTAATCAAGATAAAAGTTCAAATCTACTAGTTTTATTTTTGTAGAAAATGGAAAGTTATAGCACAATAAATACTATGCTAAATAATGGAAAATGCAAATGTCCAAACTAGCATGAATTTCTAAGTGTAGTGCAGGTGCTTGCGCACACTTCTACGATATAGGAAATTCAAGGTGTTGGTGTCCTTGTACCTGTTAAGTCGCCTCAGGAAGTGAGGGTGTAACATTGCTTACAAGAGACACATTTTTGATTTATATAATGGTTTTGTCATAATTCTATCACCAACGTCTAATGTTTGTTGTGGTTAAACATGAAGACATGGAGGATTACACATGTTGTCTCATCTCCAAGAAGTTTGCGAGGAGAAAGTGAAGAAAAATATGAATGGGTGATTATTACACTGGCTTTGTGTAAATATGAAAGATGGATCATGATCTTTCAAGGCATCCCACTCTTATACCTGAAAGCTCTAGTTTCATTTATGGTTACAAAATGAACAAGATGGAGTAAATGGTTCATTACATGTATAGGTAAGTTTGCCAAGTAAATAAGAATATAAAAGACAGATTAATCTTTAATTCTTATAAAGAAAAAATTGAAAGGAAAGGAAAAAAGTCCAATGGCAAGTGTAATTCCAAAGACACATTCACGACTTCCTTCAATAAAATGAGATTGGTTATTAAATAGAAGGTTATTTTCTTCGCATAACATGAAATTAATTTATGGAAGTTTAAATACACTGAACTGAATTAATGAAGCAAGTACCTGATTCTTTTTCAGTGTATATTCATTAATTAATGTTTTTAACATGCTTCTTGGGTATAAAATACAATATTACATTCACATATGTGTATTGAAATACAGTAACTGTGTAAATAATAGAAACATTACAAGAAGTCAGGTGTATTCTCCGAGCGGTTGGGAAAGGGTGATTCCTAAGTCAGTGGTGAGAAACACGTAACTTCTAATTTCCAATTTAATGATTTAAGTCAAACTATTACTTAGTATAACCAAAACATTTATCTCATGTATCTGTTGGACATTATGAGACATTGTTCCAGGTTCACGAATGAATGTTTCTTACGGTATCTCATACTCAATCAATAGTTTAGTGATACCTGAATCATAGACAATCAGTGATGAATATAAAATGTAAGACTTATTTACCCAATTATGGAAAGATAATTATTTTCAAGTAAAAACTAAAAGTGGATGTCAAGGATATACCCAGTTTTTTATTTAGACTTAGTAGATCTAAATACCTTTGGTATTATCGACATATTTAGTTTGGACAAAGAAACCTTTATAAATAAATGTATGCCACAAAGCTTTCAGAATTAGTTCAATAAGATAGCATGAACTATTCCAATGGTAAGAAATTGGTAAATATAATTAATAAGGTTCCTTTATGTAATTAATGGTATAGTGAATTATATTCATGGTCATAAGATATAAGATGATTTGATATGGCATGCCAAAAAAAATCTTGATCAAGATTTCATCGATCAATATAATGTAGCATGGAGTAATTCATAAATGCACATTACCTTATCCACATCATGAAATTTCTATTAATAAGTAAGGTCGATGATAAGTATTACATGTTGACATGGATCAACAAAATGTAGTGTGGATAAATTCCTAAATGCACATTTTATACATCAGAGTTATGATGTAAGGAGTATCAATGTTGTAACTTCCAAAAAATTCCATCATATTTCAAGATGTGCTTTGCAAATAATGGTGAAATCCCATAACTATATGAAAACTATAATAAAAAATGGATATCATATGAGTCACAGTATGATGAAAACCATTATGTCACAGAACATGTGTTTAGATGCAAAGATTTTGTTCCGATATAAACAAAATCATATCCAGATAAACACATTGTGCATCTAAGTAATTATCCTAACAGTTACTTTGGACATTACATAAATCCCTAATATGGAAAAGTGATAGTCAAGTGATCAACTAAATTTCTATATAATGGTACACATCTCTATTTTAAATAGTGAGATCCAAATTGACTTAGGTTGAGTCAATGCTATAGATGCACATATATTTGGCATGGTAACTAGTTCCACAAGTGCATGTGGAACAAGAATGTTTCAGTGACACATTCTACGTAGGAAGGTTAAAACCATAGTGTTGGTTATATATTCACTACGGTTGGTGATAAATTATTCATTAAGAATAAAAATTACTATAAGTAAGAAGTATATGAAAATCAGCTAAGATTGAAAAGGCCAATTAAAATTCAATAATGGATTCCAGTATCAAAATAAAAAGGGGCTTGTTATTTTGAATATTGTGGCGGGTATTCAAATGAGATTATTCATGGATGGTACAAGTGGAGTACCAATAATTCTTGATAGGTAATACCAAGTTAGTATGAATAAATCCATTAGAATTTTACTTTTCATAGCTAATGTCTATGATTATTTTATTGAGAATTAGATGCCATGACCACCATTCATGGAAGGTATGTATACGATGCAACTAGAAAGGGATGGTCATGTCATAGAATTCTAATAAAGGTTACAAGTTATAGAAATCCAGTTTGGGATTGAAGTAGGCAACAGAATCATAGAATATTCATTTGGAATAAATCTTTTCCATGTGTCTACTAGAGGTTAGTGGGAGTTCCATTGTTTTCCAAGTGAAATATGTTCGGAAACATATGAAAAAATATATTGGTCTTATAGTTAGTTAAGACCAGGATGAAAGTAACTCTCCAATGACTGGATTAAAGTAGAAACCTATGTTCTAAGGAACGTGATCTACTGAGGTAGATCTAATGGTTTCTTGGATCTATTTAATCATATATATACTGACATGGTATTGAAAAATACAAGTTGGAACAATTCAAGAGAATAATATTTTCCAGTGCCACATGGCATAACTCTCTCCAAGTATACATGAAAATGCATAGGAGATTCGGTGGTGAGTTGAGTTCCATGTGCTTCAGTGATGGATCAATCACGTGTGTCATGATATGTATAGGATATGATATTGCCAACATATAATTTATGCTAGGAAAAATATCAGTTATATCCAGGATAAATGCAAGGAAAGTAGTCAATATTATCATATTGTAATTGGGAAAGTACAAAAGATATATACTTGGTATATAGAGTATAAAGGATACTTATTTTGGTGGGACATAAACTAGTTTTCATTTGGATCAATTTTATATAGTATCGTAGTTAGTCTAAAGGTGATGAGCGAGACAAGCTCATTAAGTAAGTGGTATCCATACCTACAAATACCGAGTACATTGTTGATTCTGAGATAGCTAAGAATTAGTTATTAAATGCAATGATTTGTTCCAGTTCTTGTAATCATACCTACCAAGTAAAGTTTTATCATAATGATAAATCTATTATTGGTACTAGCCAAGATATAAAGTTTTGACAGTGGAAAAAAGGTATATACTCGGGGATATAATCTCTTGAGAAGTTTTACTCAATGAGGTGAGGTTGCATATAACAAAATAGCCACATAATGAAAATGTGGTAGACCCAAAATCTAAAGTCGTTACTCAACAGAAACATGATGTTTATCATGTAAGAAGATAACAAGGTTCATTAGAAATTTTTCTCTAGTAAAAGTGGGAGTGTTGTAATAGTGGGTGCCCTAGACCCAACATGAATAGTAATTTTGATTACCATATCATTTATATAGTTATAGATACATGATGTATTCTTACCATTTTAGTGTATAAATTTCTACATCCACTATTAAATGGTATTGTCCATAGATTAATTGTCGTATCAAAAAGTTATAGCAGATCCCAGACTATAATAAGTACCTCATGATACTATGAAATTAATCTTAAATAAAGGTCCTATGGTCTATATACATATTACTGATTGGACATGGTAGATGTTTGACTATCAGGTGTTGGGGGATCATAAGCATTGAGAATTCTTCTCATGAAGTTCACACTTGGTGATCTATAGTAGTGAGATCATGATGACAGACCCTTCAATAGGAACACCACATGTTTTGGGTGTCATTGGTTGTCCCTATCTACATACATGTGTATTAGTATACTAACTTGAGATCATTACCTATTTATACCATTTGATCGTGTAATTTTATGCAAGAAAAAACCCATTATAATGAAATCATGGTGAGGTAGCTTGTGTTGGGTGTGTCATTAGTGGTATGACATTGGTTGAATGGTCAAGAAAGGATTTGTTGCTTTCAAGTTAAGGAAGTAATATATCTTAGGACTAGTTGATCAAGATGGTACTACCTTTATAAGTATTTGGACAAAGTAGTCAGAAGGTAAATTCATCTGATTAGATCAACAACTAAATAAAGCAAGAAAAAAGCGATGACACAACCACTCATCCTACTTTACAATATATTTAAAGATAAAGAGATTATAGTATATAGTACGTGTTCATTGGTTGGTTGTTGTTACTATGGATATACTTATCTATTTAAGAGCCTTGATGGGTTTCCATACTCAGCTCTTGGTTTGTGGATTTTATTCACTACTATCGAGATAAGGTCCTAGAGGGTCACACACAATAGCGCAATCAAGAATCCAACCTATTTTGTTGAATAGGTGTATTGGACATGGTGGGACCCACCATGAAGATTGAGTGTTTTCCAAGTAATCGGTCACTGATAAATAAAAAAATTAATATTATTAAAGTTATGAATAATTGGGTTGAATTTATTTAATGTATTTACAAGTTAAGTTAATATAAGAAAATTTTGATCAAATAAATATTATATTGATATTCTAGGTTCGTTTAATATTAAGAGGAAATTACAAGTCGAGTTAAATCACTCGGTTTTATCACATAATATATTTAATATATATTATAGGTATGTGATAAATTATAAATAATATTTATAGTGCAGTTTAGTTTTTCATAATTATTTATTTAGTGCTTGTTAAATAAACAGGGGTCCGGAAATCCTACCGGGTATTTTCAACATCCACTATTTATAGGAAGAGAGAGGATCTCTCAATGTACTATTAACAATGATAATTATAGAGCATCTATCTCCTCTACCACTTTTTATATAGAGAGAGACTCTCGATCTAGGTGTTCAGATCAATTTCTCCTTCACGCATCGCAAGTTTGATGATACGGTGATCATCGGGGCGTCGAAGGCATCATCATATCATCACGCTAGCACCTATAATTCAATGATCGACACTCCAGTAGATTTTTTTAATCATGTGTGGATGATCTAGAGTGATCCTGCTATGGATCATTCAATCAACAATCGTCGGGGAAAATTTTCAGTCGAGTGCGGCTTCATATCTGAACAGGTATGTTTTCAGTTTGCGTTTTTATGCTCAGTTTATTTTATGTGAGATACTTAGACCATACTGGGGATCATATCATCATAGATTACAAATATTATCATCATGATGATGAAAATTTTTAAAATCCTTAGCCTACTAGCTTCTTCTATGACCCTGATACCTTCACTTTATACCAGACCACCAGAACCAATGTCGAATGTCATGGTACATATTTTTTGACCTTGGATGAACTACCCACTTTGAAGCATGAAATTCTCTCATAAACTCCCCACTCAAGGATACTTTCACAATAATCCATCCATGTACACTAATCATGTCATCATCATCTACTGACCACCCTATAATTAGGTCACTACCTTCCAGTAGTTCTCACATCACTGCACACTTGGGATCTGACTCTTGTCCATTCTTCACCCAGTACACTAATAAATATATGATGATAAAGGATTATCAAGTTAAGAATCCAAAATCCTTAGACGTATCCATAATCTATTCTACAATCAAAATCATAAGAAATCATTCTTTTGATGATTTCCACTCACCAAGCTCCTGAAACTCTAAGGTTGTCTTCCTAAGAGTATCTATAACAACATTACCTTTTCATGGAGCATGGGTGAAATAGAAAATATTTTAAATAATTTTAATTTTAATTTCAATGTTTTTAATCCCACCAATGTTTTATTTTAAGGGAAATTGTCACATTTTATGGTTTTAGTAGCCTTTTGAGCTTAATTGCTAGAATGAAATAATTTTGGATTTTAACTATTATTATTTAGTTCTATATTTTAGCCATAAAATTTTTACACTAGTCCAAATTTTGAAATTACTTTTTTAAGATTCTATAAAATTTGGGATTCATTTCATTAATCTTGACCCAAATCTCAATCCATCATTTGAAATCCCAAAACCATCTCACAATTCAGGCCTCTAAATCTATGTATAGATCTGGATACTTTTGAATATGGTACCAAATATCTTAAAGGGATAATCAAAATGAGATTAAATTCAACATGGTTCCATATAAAATCTGGAGTAACAATTTTTATAAATATGTACCCACTTTATTCTGCTGATATCAAGGCCATAAATGCATGGGAATTCATATATGTGGAATATGAAGACTCTTCTTGGCCAGAATAATTTTTTCAAGTAAATTGGATATAAATATATCCACCCACGGAAAATAAAGATAAAATTTTTTTGATCGTTAGAGTAGAGCTATAGGAACAACTTTTCAGAATACCACTTTTTCTAATTAGTCCATTAAATGTGTCTCCCATGTGTAAACTTTAGGAGAATTATTTTGTATCCAAAATATTTCACTATTCTCTATAAATTTGTAATTCCATAACCATTAATGGAATTAGCCACTACACTAAATATTTGGATGAAGTTATGATGTATTTTAGTTTCATGTTTTATTTTATTTTAATTATGTAATTTCATTTCATGTTTTAATTTAAGTTTTTTCATTTATCTCTTATTATATCTCTTTTTCATTTTCTATCCTTGTTTTCTTCTTCACTATGAACTCTTATGCTCATGATCATGAGTAGCTAACTTAAGGAAGTTCTTAGGGAGTAATCTAGTGATGAACTCATTTATTTGAACATTAATTCTTAATGTTTATTATTTTCTTAGAGTTAGGCTGAGGAGGATCTTAGTGGTCAAGACATCTTTGTGTCTCTACTTTCCTTCTGAGGTTTATCTTTCACTTCTACAATATTCTCCCTCAATCGAGGAGGTGGATGTGAGGTGTAGTCTATTGAGTGCACTGTATATTCACAGCCATAGGAAGAAGAGGATTTTCAAACATATTATGGAGTGTGTTTATTAATTTAATTTGAAATTAATAATAAGATAATGAATTTTCACTCAGAGTGATTCTCTTAGAAATGTCTCCATTATTTCTAACTTTATTTTGTTTGCATTAATTGTGATTGCATTGCATCTGCATGATTATTTTTCATATTTCACTATCAATTCTCAAACCTCCATTTATTTTAGTTTTATTTCATAAATAAAAAAAAATTAAAAAAAAGAAAATTTGAATTATAAGTAGTGAGTGATTGATCACAACAACTCCTCAAGAGAACGACCTAGGTGAGCCCCTGTGTTGTACTTAGTTAAAATATTTTTGAGCGAATGAACAGCGATGCTTCATCAGTAGACCACCTTAAATTAAAATGTTTTTAGATTCTCTAATTAATTCATCTACCTTAATTTGACATCCCTCTAAGAGAATATATATCAAAGGATTTTTTAGCCCGTGTAAACAACAAACCTCTCTCCAAAGAGATAATGTCTCCAACACTTAAGGTTGTGGACCACATATTAAAACTATAAGTTATGTGTTAGGTAGTTACTCTCATGGGGTTACAATTGAAATAAACCACAAGAAACTACCTAATCCATATGCATCATAAAAACTCCAATCCCATCACTTGAGGCATCATATTACATTGTACAGTTGATCCCAATCTCTGAAAGAATCAAAACTAGAGTTATAGTTAATCTCATCTTCAGATCAATAAAAACATCCTCACATAGATCACTCCATTCAAAATTCACCCCTTATTTGTAATACCCTTCATATATGTTGTTATGTGGTATAATTCATAAATAAATCCTCAATAGTATCCATCCAACCCAAGGAAACTCCTGATCTTAAAAAGATTCTGAGGGAAAGTCTAATACATCACTGCTTCAACCTTCTCTGGGTCGGAAAAAATTAATGTCTTAGAGATCACATGGCCAAGAAAATTTACATATCAAATATAGAATTTACACTTTATAATCTTGGCATAAATATGATGCACTCAGAGTGTACTCAACGCAGTCTCAAGATGTTTGGAATGTAACTCATAAGTCTCTAAGTATATAAGGATATCATTAACAAATACCACAATAAAAGAGTCGAGATATGGATGGAATATCTTGTTCAAGGGAGATATGAATAGTGATAGGTAATTTATTTAACTAAAAGGAATAAATAGTTACTCATACAAGCCATATCTACTCCTAAACATTGTTTTAGTGATATCCTCCTTTTTGACCCGCAACTAATGGTAGCCTGAATGAAGATAAATCTTGGAGAACCACCTAGCTCCCCATAAATGATCAAATATATCATCAATCCTGGGTAAAGGATACCTTTTATTTATTTTCACATGATTAATATTCCTATTGTATACACAAATATGTATACTACCATCTTCCTTTTTGTTAAACACTAGAGCACCCCACAAAGATGTGCTCAATCTGATGAAACAATTCATCTATAGGTACTCAAGATAAATATTAAACTCTCTCAACTCAAATTATGTCATATGATAAGGTGGAATAAAAATAAAATTCACTATCTACATGATATATATCTCAAATTCTACCTCTCTATTAGGAGGAATACCCAAGAAATCACCTAGAAATACATCATATTCAAGATCAACAATAGGAAGAAAATAAGAGGACCCAACATCCAGTTCTTCTACAAGATCTAACCATGCTACCTAAGCCATGATGGCTCTAATTTGGATCAATTCTAGTCCCACTTTATTTTATTTGACAACCCGTTTTTTGTTTATCACAAATGTATCTCCATTAGGTAAAGTAAAATATATCCACCTATAATAAAAAATGATGTGATCATGAAAACTAGTCAATTGGTCCATTCCAATAATCGCATCAATGTTGGTTATCTTAAGGATCATGAAACACCATTGATATATGTAGCCAGAAATAACTAAAGTATGCTTTGGATATCTCTATAGATGATCATATTTCTACCCCAAGGGTGTATTGTGATAACTAAACTTGGAAGACAACTTAGTTGGTATGTCAAGACAAACAACTACTTGTACAGATATAAAATAATGGGTAACACTAATGTCAAAAAGAGTGGTAGGAAGAGAAGAGGTGATCAAGACCATACGTTGAATGTTTGATGGTCCCTCTCCATAGTCATCTGAAACCTGGTCCATCGCATACACTTAGATTGCCTTAGCTCCACTACCTTGGCCCTGAGGTACATGACTTGCTTGATTCAACATCATCTAAGGGGTTTGAAATTAATGTTGAGGACCCCAACCATATCTTTAGGTTGTGGTCCATTTCTATCCTACACCCTAGTGGAAAACTGGCCTCTGGAGTAGAACTATTAGAGATTCCCCATCTTTCCACACTACTAACACCTTCTCTAAGGTGTAGGGTAGAACCCGTGATAATGTTTGACCTTCCCATAGTTGAAACACTATGGAAATCCTCTTAATGGGGATGAAGAATTCATACTATACTCAACCTATTTACCACTACCCCACTACACATCCTCGGACTTCCTCTTCTTGTCACTAGAAGAGACACTCACTACAACAATAGGAGGTCAACCCACCTAAGTACTAAATGATGGAAGAATAAAAAATTCTAAATCCTCCTATAGGACATTATAAATAGTTAAGGCTTTACATAAAACCTCCATATAATTTGTTAGTTTAAAACTCCTAATATTATATCAAATATTAGGATCAAGATCAATCTTGAACTTCCTAGACTTCAGTGACTTATTTTCATCCAATAGAGGAGGAAAAAAACATTTTGGTGAAATGAACGGAGTATGCAGATACTGTTATGAATCCTTTTTGAAGATATATGAATTCTTGGGAATGATATAGATTTAGCATGTCGGGAAATAATTTCCCAAAGAACAGGTTCTTGAAGGCCTCTTAAGAAGGACCCTCACATCTTCTAGCTTGTCCTATAACACCCCACCATCTCCTAGTGGGTCCCTGAAGCATAAATTTTTCTAGATTGATCTTTCGGTCCTATGAAGTCTCAACCAAGTGAAATATGCCCTCTATGATTTTCATCCAATCCTTGGCATCTTTTGGTCTTACAGTTCCCTGGAAGGCTGGTGGATACTAGAGTTGGAAGTCACGAGCATAGTCACCCATGACCCTTTTTACTCATTTTCCACGGGCATGTGCAATATGAAAGACTCTGGACTGGACTGGCTCCAATGGCCGAACCACTAGAGATGGTGCAGGAGAATTCTAAAGTACATCCTCTTTCATAGCTTGTGGTGGAACTATCATTTCCCCCCTTGTGGGATCATTCAAGCTTCTCTAAGGTAACATTTTACTGAAATTACAAATGAACTTTTTGTGTTCCCACATCAAATTTCTTTTCAAAAAAAACACGAGTAGTTAAAAAGGCACATTTAAGGGATTTCTATCAGAAGACCTATCCTAGGAGATACCCATAGACAAGGTATAACCCTCCTAGTTCAACTAAATTCTCAAGAATATTCCTTCACACCTACATGTTAGTCACAGTTATATATAAATACAGAACATAGTATCATTTTCAAGTTCCACTAATTAATGTCAACATAGATATATCACAATAGCAGAGAATAAAAATATATCACTTAAAGGGGAATAAAAGTATTTCTTAAACATATTGCACTAATCAAGGAATTTAATTAATTAATTAATATAAAACACACAATAAGTATATATATTACATGTGATCCAACCTTCTTACTCATGATACATGAATGCACACAAATCCTATAAAATTGTAACATTAAATTCCATAAATGGTAACTCAAAGGTATGTTACACATGAGATGGATAGATACATGAAAACTCCCCTACCTAAGTTCCACACAACATATCTCCTTTCTACCATGTCCCAGAATAACCAAGAAGAAAATAAAAAAAACTTGGATTTGATACCATTTTGTAATTCCCTAAGCTGAACCACCGGTTTTGAGCTAGAGATCCATAAGACCTCATGCGTGCCACCCCATATATAAGTGGATACTAACTAGTGGTGGGGGTATAAGGGTGTATTGGGGATACTATACCCTTGATAACAATATACATACACTATAACATAAATAAAATAAACAACTTAGAGTATCAAGGAATAAGACAAGAATCATAATATAATAAAAAATGTCACTCGTGTCACACTTATAAATAAACCAGGATCCTAATGTGGTGAAACAAACTAGAGTATATGAAGTGAAAGAAAAAAATAAAGAAATAAATGTTGTTGAATCCTATGGAGTCCATCCTGATACCATTACCAACTCTATGATCTATATTTTAGCTATCTGTCATGGGCCCCTTTCCCTTACCTGGATCCTTGATCATGAAGTATTCACTCACATTGAGATATCCATATAGTATGTGGGTAATAAAACTCAATATGACACCACTAATTCATCATTATCATGTGTTCACTAGTATAGTTGGTATATTCCATGAAAAATATAAATGTTCATGAAAGCATTAACAATTATGTTTCTAGTGACCTTGTTCTAACCAAGCCACTAAGATCTTCGACCATACCCACTACAACATTGTGCTGAAAGGAAAGTCATAAAGGTTGTTAGAAGTAACCAAGACCTATCCACAAGCCTGGTGAACATGTATCTTAATAGTCATAAGGCATCAAGTTGTATTGGGATACAAATCCATCACATCCTACCTCCATCATGGGTTAGGCCTCAGGACCGTCAAACCCCATCTAAGTCATAGGTTTGGCCTCATGGTCTTCATATCCTGTCTATGACTTGGGTCAGGCCACAAGGTCTTCATACCTCCAATACCACTTCCATAGGTCTGGTCTCAAGGTTATCATTCCCCTACCCTATGTTCAGGTCTATCATTTTCATTGTTTCTTGTCGTGCACACTCTCCCTATAAGGGATAACTATATCACAATGGTCCACCAGTTCCTAGTCCCAAAAGTAACACCTCCAAAGGAATTGTATTTACACATAATAGGGTAGAGCATATTAAGGTATAAAATATCATGTCATCATGAGAATTAGTAGCAACATACAAGTAAATATGATCAAAATAAAACTTTGGATAACAATATATACATGCATAATTTTTGAATCAAACACCGTATATGGGTCTCATGGGATACATGCCCACACATATGATCACTATCAAGCATGGTCAAACAATCTAAACCAGAAAAAAAAATCAAGGCAATAAGTGTATACAATGGCCTTAAATGGTAATTAAATTCCTACCTTAATCTTTTTGATGAAAAACTATAAACCCATTGAGAGATGATACCAGAATCACAATTGAGTTTCAACTGGATTGAATCCACACACCAAGAACCACAAGAACTGATACCAACTCAAACACATCAACATTCTAGAATGAGATTCAAGAATATCCCAAGATAATGGAAAAGGGTTCAAACCAATATACCTCTCTGGATCTACCAATGATTCTATAATTGAGATTGATCAAAGGAGGTGTCATTGACACTCTTGGTTTTCCATCATTCTAGAAACAATCCAAGAATTCATCATTATATGGAATTATAATACATAGATATAGAAATTTCATTCCAGATATATGATTCATATCAATGGAAAAAAGGGTAAATCGAGAAGAAACCTGAATAATAGATGTTTTTGGATCACATACCTTAATTCCCAATCATCAACACACTTGGATCCACCAGAATCCAGCTTGTAAGGGAATAAATTCACCATGGAAGGGTTGTGGAGTCTCTAGGTTTGAGAGGGATATCAATAGGGATAATAAAGGGTCAAAACATGAAATTAATGGACATTAAATAGAATTTTTCTAACATTATTTCATATGCACATAGTTTGGTTGCATGATTTTTCAAACCGTGCACCAGTCGTGTGAGGCTTACTACCTCTCTTGGGAACCCACACTATTTAGTCACATGGTTTGAAAAACCATGCTCCAACCATGTTTTTACACTATAAGGTGTTTCATAGTTTTTAAAGTGAGGATTCACAGTTTAGTAAACTATGAACCATAATAATGCACTAACTTAAGTTCTTATGATATATATCTCACACTTTCTTGGAGGATCAATACAGTTTAGGAAAATTTTGCTCAAACCATGAACTTTCAAAAAATGCCTATAAAAATATCTGAAACCAACCCAAAACTCGTAGAAACCATCCCAATCAATTCATAGTTCAAAACCACATGAATAAAATCTAAAAAACACATTACGAGCCTGAAAAATACAAGGTCATTACACTGCCCGACCCAACCACACTATTATAAGAGCACGTGTATAATGAAGAAACAAAATATATGTAAAAATATATATAATAGATCAATTATAAATTATCATGTAGATACAAAAAATAATAACAATTACATTTACCATGGGTGTTAGTTTCCATGTTCTAACTGAGCCACCATTTAAAAAAATAATACCTATATCGATCCTTCATCATAATACCCTCATAATAAACTATAAATCCTTATTAAGATGAAAAATATCATTTAAACAACTTCATTATATAATAAAATGACCATATAAACATCATCAACAAGAGGTAAATTATCCAAGAAACCTATATAATCAGAACAACATAACCATTCATACCAACACCCAATAGATAACATGATCTAAATATTTATTATTTTAGTTCAAACTTATAATGAACTTACAAAAAAGAGTTACAAAGGTACTACTCATATACTTACCTTTAGGAAGGTCGCCCATCTATACTATGAATATAAACAAATTCTAACATATTATAGTTTTTTCTTGTGAACCAACTAACTTTATACTTTCAATTACTAAAATATTAATAAATATATTAATACATGATGATCATTCTCCTACACAACATTTATGTAATAATGTTTTTAAAATATTTATCATATTGGGTGGTTATAATAATTCCCCACTATAATGAGAACCTAGAAATTCTATGATAATATTCTTAAACATATGTCTTATGGTCTAGATAATATATGTCTATCGGGACATAGATTATGTTTTATCATCAGGTGTTGGGGGTAAATAAGACATTGAAACTTCTTTGTTTAAAGTTAACACTTGGTAATCTCCAAGAAGGGTGGTTATGAGGACAAATCGACCAATAATAATTCCATGAGTTTTACATGTCATTGGATATTCCTATCTATGAATGTGTGTATTGTCCCTTTAACTTGATATTATTATTAACACATATCATGAATCACATACTTTGACGTGTTTCTAGACATTAATCTTGTATTTTAGGAAATTTCACCTAATTCCACTGAGAAATAGGCCAAGAGGGTCACACACTAAGTGTGACTAGGATCTCATTAAATTATATTGAATTTAAAATTAATAATAAATATTATTCTCTACTTGTATAATAATAATAATTCAAGTATTATTGATCACATAAATTCAATCATGAGATATCTGAGTTTAGAATATGTGAGATAAATTTTATCTCTTATTTATTATTTTAAAGGTAATAAACAAATATTTATTTATTCGCCGGTTTAGTTAATAGATTAATATAAATATTTATGTATTTATATGAGTATTAAAATAAATATTTATTCATAAGTTTAGTGAATATAATATTTATTTATTTATTGAATGAATATTATTTATTTATTTAAATAATTATTTTATTATTTAAGGATTAATAAATTCCATGGAGGATTGATGGGTCAAGTTATGGTCCTGATGGAAGTGGTATATTTTATTTAATATCATTTAAATTAATATTAATTTTTTTATTTGAAAAAATGATATTTAAATAAATTCATGTCATGGGATATATTTTTATTACTATTATTATTAGACATGAGTAATTACTTAGAATAAATTTTTTAAAAAGGGCCATTGTACAATTATAGAATGTTAACCCTAAGTATATATTAAAAATTATATCATTTTAGAGGAGGAGAATTATTGTACACAACTGAGAAAATCTAAAGAATTCACTCAATCCCTAAAGATAAAAACCTCCTCCTCCCCTCTCAAGAACAAATAAAGAGTATAATAATCCCTTCTTGTGATCAATAGTGAAGGATATAAAGCTCAATATTCTATCACACCCACACTATGTCATCCCACCTTTTTATAACATAACTTTTCATTACATTTTAAAAAACTGAGGATCTTTAAGGATTAGTGTCTTGGAAACCACAAACTTAAAACAAGAAAACATAAAACATTCTTCTTAAAAACTTGAAAGGCTTATCCTTATGTTCATCCTAGGTTCATTACTGTATCTCATAACCTGGGGAAATACATCAAAAGAAAGGGTGAGCATAAGGCCCAGTAAGGGAAACAAGGGGAAACATTTAACATGTGAACTTGAGATACATCAATAAAGTCATGAAAAATAACTTTAAGGCATGAGAAAGAAATCATGAGGCATATCATAATAAAAATAACGTATTTCATAACTTGAATATGTGGCTACAACATTTAACATAGACAATCATTTCCGTTTCACCAAGGTCCATCCCCAAGGTGTCATTAAAAATTACCAAGGTTATTCACCAAGGAGTCGTTAAAAATGGTCATCTCTAGAGATTAAGTCTTTACCCAATGCATTGGAGCGCTATCAGGGCACAACCTTAAATTTTACTTTATTATCATGTGATCCACATATATCATCATCAATAGTTTCATAAACAACCCATATAGCCTAAAAGAAATGGGTTTTATTTCATAGTCATCACATTTTAAAAACTTCTTTAAAGACGTGATCTTTATGTCACTTTAAACCCACGAAAAAGGAAAGCGGGTTTCATGTATGTAAATACCAGAATTTAAAATAGAACATTTTGATATATATTTGAATAACCCTGTAGAAGAAAGATCTTTGATTATTCACTTAATAAAATAAATAATTTGAAAAAAGAGAGAGACATTTTGAGATGAAAATTCTGCAGCATAATGGCTATGTTACAGGGTTTTAGAAAACATTGAAAAGAGAGGGTACATGGGTCACCCACTCATAAATGATCCATAAAATAGTATAGGGACAGAACATAAAGGATATAAGAACATGTTGATGAAATTTTAAATACATACCATATGAAATTAAAATCATGGAAGGAAGACAAAAATAATATTTCTCTTATGAAAATTCGGCAGCCTAACGGCGTTACTTAAAACATCAAAATACTGAATTGATGAGATCAAATAGGGTATCTCATCATATGAACATAAAATATCAGTATGATAGATATATATATCATACCCCAACATAATAAAAAGGAACATGAAAGACTTGACATGAAAATAGATCTTGAAAACGAGAAGGGCGAAAGAATCCCTTAAAAATTCGGCAGCCTAACGGCGCCACTTAAAACTTCAAAATAC
This sequence comes from Viscum album, assembly GCA_963277665.1. NCBI lineage: Eukaryota > Viridiplantae > Streptophyta > Magnoliopsida > Santalales > Viscaceae > Viscum > Viscum album. The sequence continues at coordinate 898,381,158 of OY728160.1, read as the reverse complement.
TGAATTGAAGAGATCAAATAGGGTCTCCAATCATATGAACATAAAATATCGGTATTATAGATATATATATCATACCCCAACATAATAAAAAGGAACATGAAAGACTTGACATGAAAATAGATATTGATAACAAGAAGGGTGAAAGAATCCCTTAAAAATTCGGCAGCCTAACGGCACCACTTAAAACTTCAAAATACTGAATTGAAGAGATAAAATAAGTTATCTCATCATATGAAAATAAAAGATCAGTATGATAGATATATAGATAATACCCCAACATAATAAAAAGGAACATTAAAGACTTGACATGAAAATAGATCTTGAAAACGAGAAGGGTGAAAGAATCCCTTAAAAATTCGGCAGCCTAACGGCGCCACTTAAAACTTCAAAATACTGAATTGAAGAGATAAAATAGGGTATCTCATCATATGAACATAAAAGATAATTATGATATATATATAGTTAATACACCTAACATAATAAAAAGGAACATGAAATACTTGACATGAAAATAGATCTTGAAAACGATAAGGGTGAAAGAATACCTTAAAATTTTAGCAACCTAACGGCGCCACTTAAAACTTCAAAATAATGAATTGAAGAGATAAAATAGGGTCTCTCATCATATGAACATAAAATATAAGTATGATATATATAGAGATCATACCCCAACATAATAAAAAGGAACATTAAAGACTTGACATGAAAATAGATCTTGAAAACGAGAAGGGTGAAAGAATCCCTTAAAAATTCGGCAGCCTAACAGCACCACTTAAAACTTCAAAATACTGAATTGAAGAGATCAAATATGGTCTCTCATCATATGAATATAAAAGATCAGTATGATAGATATATATATCATACCCCAACATAATAAAAAGGAACATGAAAGACTTTACATGAAAATAGATCTTGAAAACGAGAAGGGTGAAAGAATCCCTTAAAAATTCGGCAGCCTAACGGCGCCACTTTAACATTCTTATAATGAAATTATGAGAGAAAGAGGGTATCTATCATCATATGAACATGAAAAGGACAGTAGTATGAATATAAAATAACATCCTACAACATAAGAACATGGATCATAAAAGATATGACATAAAAGAGAGTACTTGGAAAGAAAGAGGGAGGTAGGATCCCTTACCTTAAAACGTAACTCTTAAAACTCAAAGGATGGGACCTTGAGGGATTGGGGGAACCTTGGGAGGACTCCTTGGGAGTTAAGGAGACCATAACTTTGTTGAGGATGATTTTTTAGTCTAAAGGATGAGATAATGGCTTGGTATTTATAGGGAAAGTGAGGGGACAAGGCATTAATGGCCAAGGGACACCTCATTGGTGGTATGGGCAAAACCATGGGCTTGCCCATGGTATTTGCCAATGGTATTAGAAAATTGGGACACCTCATACCTTATCTTACTATTCATAAGTATAACATATTGATTACATACTTAATACATCATTTAATGAGGTCATTAAACACCCGTAACTTAAAAACTATATTTTCACTATTCACTGAAAATTCAACTTTCTCAGAAAAATCCCAAAATTTCACTTTAACCAAATATTGATGCTCTGATTTCAAAAATGAACTCCATTTTATAATAATAATTTTCTAAATTTTTTTAATTTAATTTTTAAATAAATACACTATTCACCGAAAATTCATTTTTTTCAGAAAAATCCCCAAAAATTACCTTAACATAATATCGATGCTCTGAGTTCAAAAATGAACTCCATTTTATAAAAATAATTTTCTAAATATTTTTAATTTAATTTTTAATTAAAAAACACTATTCATCCGAAAAAACTAATACTTGACTAATAATTTCTAAAACAGTTATTTACTTATTTTATTGAATCAAATTACTTAATCAAGGTGCCTAGATTATATTAATACTTTCTTTAAGTGAGATTACTAATCCATTTGGTCAGATTACTAATCCTAAGCGTAATATCATTATTCATAATTTACTATTCATCAAAAATCAAGTTGATCATATTAGAGTCTAAATTTCTTACTGAACATAATTGTAGAAAACCATTTTTTGAAAATCATTACACATAATTAATTATTTAAGGTTTACATAAATATTTTCAAATATCCTTTTTCTAGAATTCATCAAAAATATTCATATTATATTTATCCGAACATTTGAAAATTCACAAACTTCATTATAAGAAGAAATCACAATTTTTATTTAAATCAAAGGATTACACAAGGCAGTTACGGTCTCCTTATATAGCCCCTTATAACCCCAGTATAGTACCTAAGTTTAAGGTGTGCTAAGGTGAGAGAATCTGAAGGCGACTCGGCCAACATCGCACGAGTAGTAATTTCTATCAGTTTGAACTTCTTGTGAAGGCGATTTCGTTCTAGCTTCACACGATGAAGTTCAGCTTAGGTTTGGTCCAGAGCAAAGCCCAGTGGTGCTACCTCCTTCCCAAGTTCTATTAGATGGGCTTCGATTGGGCCAAGACTACTGGATGAGGCCATCAAATCTTCTTTCTATATTAATTAACCAAGATCACTTGTATTTAGAGACAATAATCGCAACATTTAGTTTCCAAAGGTCATACTGACTAATGGTCATATAATAGTCAAAACCCAACAGTCTCATTTTAATTATACTCATTTTATTAAATGAAAAAGTTTTGTTGAGTATGAAATAAAATAACACACAAAATTAGGAAACAAGATTTATTCAAAATTTCAGGTCATTACACACACTTAGGATATAAATAATGTTATTTATAGATCCATGGAGCATATTTGGATACAACTAGAGGAATCCTCACTTCGATTCTCCACAAAAATGATGACATGAAAAGAGTTGAATTATAATTGATCGATAAAAATTATCATTTTCGAGGTAATTCTTGTTTTAAATTAATTATAAATTAAATGTAAAATATCCTATATAAGATTTTATGGGGTTGTTCTTGTCATTTTTAAGGATTTATCCATTGAATTTGATGAAAAACTAAAAACATTTACTGACCCACTGCTTTTACTACGTCACAAAACCCTCAAGTGGTATAAAATTAGTCGCATTTAATTTACAATTATTTCTATTTTTTTAATCATTTTATGGATTTTTTTCTATTTTTTCATTTTTATAATTTCATTCTTAAGACAATAATATAGATGGCATGTTCATCAAATTTTGTGCATCCAAGAATAAGTTAATAAGACATAAAGAATGCTCAAAGATCCCATTCTAAGGTGACAAGGATTCTAGCTTCATGACAAGGATATATGGAGTATAATGGAAAATTATATGTCATGTATCCATGGTTAACCACACAAGGTGTGGGCCATGAAAACCATGACATGCCACATGGATTAGTACATGGTGTCATTACACACTGTGTATTGATCGTCAGCATAACACATGGTTTGACAATTATTACACAATGTTTAGCTGGTATACACATCATATAACCCCACACCATTTAACCCTATGTAAATCATGGAATGTTGTGTGGTTTACTACACGATGTCACAACATACCATGTATTGACTGATAACTGGGTGACATGTCCAAACACATATTGCATGGCGTGTATCTAACTGTACATTTCATGTAACATGTGGAAACTCATATAAGGTACACTTTGAGAATGGCGTGTCATGTGGGTCAACACATAGATAATTAAAGAGATCCATAAATTACATAATGTGTAGTTGGATATACACACTATGTGATGGGTTTCATTCCACACCAGGTATATACCAATTGATATTCAAAATGTTGTGTAGATATAAATTCTTAAAAATTATTATCTATCTAAATTCTGAAACTACATGATGTGTAATGGTTTACAAACATTCCATGTACTTAACATGCATTTCTAGCAGTACACACCATATATATTTATAGCTTCTCATGTGGTCATACATGATGCATGAACTATGCAACATGGCCCATAAAACTACACACCGTGTATATCATGACATTTCACACGGGTATATATACCGTGTAAGTACATAGTACATGTTGATAACCCTACACAACTTCATTCACATGATGTGTCAAGTGACCATATACATCATGTAATAATTAAATTATAGAAATGAATTTAGTATGATATAGAATATACATTCCATGTCACCTCCAGTGTACACACTGTGTGCATATTAAATTTCAGTAATGAAGTTAATCTAATGTAGAAAGGTATACTCCATGTGAACTCATAGGTACATGTCATGTACTTATTTATTTTAAATTAAAAATAATTTTATTTAAAATAATACTGGATGACGATTTTATAATATCTCAAGGAATATTTATATAGAATATTATGATAAATAATTGATAAATTAATCAGTAGATTAATTTATCGATTCTAGTAAGTTTATCTTAATGAAAATGAATTGAAATGAATGATAATAAGTTTAAATTAATAGTTATTCCTTGTGATTGATCATTATTTTATCAGACCTATGTATGTGATGGGTTAATATAATTTAATTTTATTTCATAGTTTTATGTGATAATTTCATATTAAATTAAATATGAGGATATGTGAATCATAACTCCCAATTTATTATGTATGAGTATATATATCCAATGTTTTTTTAATGTAAGCGTAAACCCCTGGTACCTCACACATGAGTGAGTAAACATTTGTAAATGATGAATCTCCCATTTAGAGGAGATAGTTCAGGACCTGAGATAAATTGAAACTAACAAAAGAGATACACATGTTAATAAAGGAATGTTGTAACTCGATTAAGTAATGGACTCAAGGAGTTATTTCCCCTAGGTTTAGGTTTCATTTATTTATGATCAATAATTCAAATGGTAGTTAAAATATCATGACCATATAACCTATTTATTTTATTTTTTTAGTGAATGGTTATTTATTTAGTTATGCGATGCATGGTTGAATTATTTGATTAAACATGATCACATAAAGAAAATAAATTAACAAACATGCTAAGATGAAATAAAGTAAAATTATTATGTGTAAATTATTTTATCATACATGGTTAATTAATTATGTTAATTACACAAAATATTAACAAGAATATGAAGAATAAAATAAATAATATTTAATCACAAGTTAAAAAAATAACTAAAATAAATTATTGAGTCTAAAAAAACCTTCTATATTATGAGTTAAGAAGCAATCATAGTTAGAGTGTTATTTCGGACATATTTGGGGAAATTTTTAATTATCAGAGTGTCTTAACTAAGAAAATGATTTGAATTAACTAAATTGGAATTAAGGGTAATTAATATAGTCCACTTAATAAAATTTTGAGGAAAACATTGAGTAAATCCATGGATTGTATTTTAGGATTAGGTGTTCCACTTAAAAAATCAAGGTAGTAAGAGTTAATGTGGTTGTAAATTAAAACATACCAAAATACATTTGATTAATTTTCATGGCCATTACTAGTTTATGAGAATCATAATATGGATCCTTGATACTAGAATATCCAAGTGATAGAATATTCCAAATCCAATTTGAGGGTTATTGATATTTGATAAAATACTTGGATACTAATAAAATTAATTTAGTGCATCATCACCGGTTATTAAGATAAAGTACTTAATATCTTCTTTTATTTGTTTTAGAAAAAAATGGAAACTCATTTGAATATATCATTATCCCTATAATCCATCTTTGAGAAAGATAATATCTAAACCAATGATAATGTTCTGGAATGGTATAGGTCATTGTTCATTTTCATAAAGTAATAGTGGGAGTTTTTTATATTGAAGTCCCTAGTTCCCACTGAGCCATCTAAGGAGGCAAGTGGGGAGGTAAAAAATCTTATGGAAACACATGGGAAATTTATTGTATATACAATGCCTTATGTTATCATCAATTACTAGTGATCTCCTGAATCTTTATGAAGAGATGGATGCATACACCATATTGTCTCATCTTTATGATCTCTATTAGGAGAAAACAATATAAGAGAGATATGAAATCTCTATGGAACTATTTATATGAAAGATAGGATAAGAAGATCTATATGTAATTCATGCAGCTAAGATGATTGGTTATATTGAAAGTTTAGAAATTCTAGGATTTAAGATACCCAAGTAATTGTTTACATACCTTTTACTTACCTCACTTACTCTGAGGTTATCAAGTTTTATTTAGAATTTTAACACGAAAAATATAGATAATATTCTCTTAGATCTATTGAATATGATTTGATAAGAAAATAAAGGCATAAAACATGAAATTTTTTTGTCCTTATGGTAAACAATAGTTGTGGGATTAAGAAAAGGTTAAGAAAAATTTCAATTCTAAGGCACCTTTGCACTGCCCTTTCAAAAGGATAAAGATCTAGAGATAAGAAAAAGAGTAGGATGTACTATGTTTTCTTATAGAAATAAAGACCAGTGGAAGAAGAACTATGCCTTAGTAAATAATCAATGAGAATCCTAAAGTATGTTCATTATCAAGTTTTATCTTTCCATTTCTAAAAATTGGTTATTATATATAGTTTTTGTTTATCACGTTTGTATCCAAATAAAAAAACCAAGTAGATTTTAGAATATTACCAAAGGTGAGGTGGATCTTCAAGCTACCAATGGAGTGATATTATTTGTGTTTTATGGTGGACACTACTATCTAGGGTTTCATCTATGATTCCTCTCACTTTTTTCTCAGCCTCTCATGGTGTTTTTGATATTTTAATTCTCTATTTACTTTCAATTCAAATCCGTGAATACTATTTATACCACTCCTATCACCTGAACCATCATGTTAAACCCCACATTGGTTTGAAACCTTTGTGCTTTGGTGGATTGGGACTATGCAGGTGGTGATGAACAATGACTCTTTATTTCTGGAGTTCTTATTGAGTTTATTTATTTTTACACATTATTAGTTGCTTTTATTAGGGTTTTTCTCTTGTTGTAAGATAATTTTACCTTATCTACTATTTATACCCTACCTTATGTACTAAAACCATTCATTAGTATGGTATAACAGTGATGGTAGTGGTTTTAGATAATGTTGGTGGTTGGATTTGGTGTTGATGGTGTGTCTTGAGTTGGTTTAATTTTATAATTAAGTGGTTGGTTAATCAATTAGGTTCATTTAACTTTTTTTAATTGGTGTTCCTACCTCTCTTGGGTTCATAGGTGGTGTGTTTAGTGATCCAAATCACCCTTGTTTCATGTTCCTTCCTACTTGGGTGGCCCTGTTTTGGGGGTTCATTACTCCTGCTTCACCTTCCAATGGTCCTCAATCTTTTTTAACCTCATATTATCCATAGGAAATAGGTGTTGTGATTCTCATTGTGGTTTTTTGAGTTTTTTTGGGTTAAAAGTGTGTTTTTTGTTCTTCTTTAGTGATACTACAATGTGGTTTATAATGTGTCTCATATTCTAGTTTTGTATCAATGTTTTTTTATAGATTGAGGTTGATGTTCATGAGGTTGTATAATCCTAATTTGGTGGAGTTTCTTTGTTATGGTGGTTTCATAATTGGTGATGTTCATGCTAGTGGTATTAATATGAAAATGGAATGAATGGATGTGCCATAGAGTTTGGTTCTAGAGGTACTATTAACATGTGAATTTTGAGGATTCAACTCTCAGGGATTTACTATTGTGATTTTAGGACTGGGCCTTTGAATCCCGTGTTGATTTATCTAGGCTTGGGTTGACTTTTAGGCTGTACTGACCGGGAATTTTTTGTTTGAATTTTTAGTTGTGATCTATTTGTTTATATGTTATATATGTCTGTATGATGTTGTTTCTTGTTTTTAAGTTGTTTATTTATAAATGGATCCCACTTAACATTAAAGTATATATTTGATAAATAAGAAAATTATTTGGGATAATAATAGTCTTAATGTACTAGAATATGAATATCATGTCTTGAAAATAGATAATGAATCAAGTTCACGTGACTTATATCACACCTAATTATAGAATCACTATCTTGGTCTTGTAAACGATCATTGTTTGAAAAAAAATATCAAGAGGGATATTTAGATTATTTTAAACTAAAATTCTTGGATATATGTCATGATGCTTCTCAAGGAACAATGTCCAAATCTCCATTTAGTGGAAAAGTTGAAAGAACTATAGGGATTCTAGAATTAGTTCATAAAAATGAGTGTAAATATTTTCTAGTAGAAGATATATATTGATAATCTTCATAACTTTCACTAATGAATTTAGTATATATTTATATATATACTAAATGAGGTATATGTATAATTACTTTGATAAATTTAAGAAGTACATGAATGAAGTAGAGAATCAGTTTGGTTACAAGATAAAGAAATATCACTCGGTCTGAGGTAGGGAGTATCTTAACCAAGAATTCATTTAATATTTAATAATGTTTGGGATATTATCCCAACTCACTCCTCCTCATACACCATAGTGTAATGGTGTCAATGAAAGTAGGAACCACACCTTGATGGACATAGTGAGATAAATGGAGAGTCATGTAAATATTCTACTATCATTTTAGGGATATTCATTATAGGCTATAGAAAGCACGCTCAAATGAGTTCTAATAAAATTGTGAAGCATACAATCAATATGAGTTGTGTCATGGTAAGAAATCCATTTTATCACATATTCATTTATAGGGATGTGATACATTTGTTAAGGCTATTATTAGAAAAAAAATAGAATTACAAGGCACAAAGTGATTATTTGTGGGACATCATAAAGAAACTAAAGGATATTATCTATAAAATCCCACCAATAAATTGGTTATAGTTAATAGACATTCCACCTTTCTTGAAATGGAACACACCGATAAAATAGACAGTTGGAGTAAGGTAGAATTTGATGAATTTGAAGCTCAGGATGCACAAGAGTTGTCATGGGAATAGATTATACAAGGTCTAGTAGAATAATTTTTTCCATAGATACAAGTATTTCATATAAGAACTTGAGATATTAAAAAATCGGAGTGATATTTTTTTCTAGTCAACAAGGAAGGTGATATATTATTAGTTGAAAATAATAAAACTTTACCCTAGTAGGAAGCATTAAACATCCTATAAATTGAAAAGTAAAAAATAATTTATGAATTATGAAATTGATTCCATGTACTGAAAGAAAGTTTGGGCTTTGGTAGATCCTCTAGATGATGTAAATCCTAGTGGGTAAAAATGGGGTTGTAAAAAGAAATTGGACATGGATGGTAAAGTTATCACCCATAAAGAATAATTTATTGCTAAAGGGTTTAAGAAATGTCAATGTATATACTATGATCAAACCTTTTCACCAGTCACTATGATGTAATCCATTTTAATTCTACTTTAAATTACATATTTCCATGATTTTGATATTTAGAAAAAGTATTTCAAGACCACCTTTATTAATGGAACCCTTAATGAAGATTTATATATGACAAAACTAGAAGGGCTCATGACATAAAATGATTCTAATAAGGTATGAAAGATGATAAGATCTATTTATGATTTGATGAAAACATCAACATCATATAAAATTTATTTTGATAAATCCATATGATAATTTTTATTGATAATGAATTAATTTCATAAATTTATTTACAATAGGTTTAGTGGGAGTGTATTAATTTTCCTAGTAGTATATTTTAATGATATATTATTGGTGGGAAATAAGATACTAGATTTACAGTCAGTTAATACATGGTTAAACAAATTATTCTCCATGAAAGACTTAGGTTAAGTAAACTACATACTAGGTATAAATAAAAATAAAGATAGATCCAATATGTTTCTTAGACTAAGTCAAGATATATAAATTGACAAGGTATTCAAGAAATTCAATATGGGGAAATATAATAGATGATTATTTCTAATGTCACGTGGTATACATCTATCCAAGAAAACATGTCCTAATAAACAAGAGGATAGATAGAGATAATGAGTAGAATACCTTATGCTTCTACAATTGTATCTATCTTGTATTCCATGAAATATACCGATCTTGATATTGAATATGCTTTGAGCATGGTAGGAAGATATCAAGAAGACCCAGGAGAGCCACAATGATTAGATTCCAATACTTTTAAGAAGTACCTAAGGTTTAAAAAAGGATATTTACCTAGTTTATAGGGTATATGAGGAACTAGTTGTGAGGGGATACATATATTATAGTTTCCAATATGATAAAATTACTTTCAGGGTATGTTATTTTCCCAATAGAGGAGATATGAGATGGAAGAGTTATAAGTAGGCAGTGGTTGTTGATTCTGTAGTAGAGTCCAAGTATATTTTGGATTATGATGTAGTGAAATAATTAATGTAGATGCAAAACATTCTCCATGATCTTGGTTTTGTAATCAGTAGTAAATATGTTATCACTCTTTATTGTGATAAAACTACAATAATTTTTTTATCCAAGAATCCCACATCACATCAATGGATGAAAAATAAACCATAAAATTATCACCTCTTAATGGATTTATCTCAATGGGGTGAATTCATAGTAAGAAAATAATCCATATAAGAGAGAGTGTAAGACTCATTGAATAAATATTTATCTCATCAAAAGTGTTAATATCATGTAAGATATAGTTGACTAAAAATTATTAGTAGTTGGATTTAGTAATGTTGGAGTCGGTTGAAGTTTGTGATCTAGAACCAACTAAAATTTTTTACTTCAATTACCATAATATTAAAAAATATGTTATCACATGATGATTGTTATTCTATGTAACATAAATATGATAATAAACCTATATTATTTTTCATATCATGAGGTTATAACCGTTCTTCATGATAATGAGAACCTATAAATTCTATGACAATATTCTTAAACATATTTCTTAGTCTAAATGACATCTATCTGATGGGACATAGATGATGTTTAACTATTAGGTATTTGGAGATCATAAGATGCTGAGACTTCTTCTCATGAATTTTTCACATGGTAATATCCAAGAAGGGAGGTTGTGAAGAAAAAACCACTAATAGGAATTCCACATGTTTTTTGTGTCATTGGATATTCCTATCTACAAACTTGTGTATTTGTAGCACCCTAACTCTATTAAAAAAAATCTAGTGGTTATTTTATTACAATGTTACATAATACATAGATAAAAATATACATGATCCATTATTTTTGTACTCTCATGAAACTAGTTACATAAATGAACATTATATTATATTAAAAAATTAAGACACATCAACTGAATACATGAAAATTTATTATTCTCCTTTTAAATCCATAATTAATATACAATAATATTTATGGTTTCCTGAAGAAATGAGATATAATATAAAGGAATTATCCCATGTTCTCAATAAGGGGTAGTGAACAAAAAAAGGTATCATACATAAGAATGGAATCAGTAATAAGATAGTAATAAATAAATTCCATAAAAAATGGAGTTTTGATCATAATATATTCATGGATTACATAATAATAAATAATTTTTTAGATAAGAATAAATGAACTCATAGTGATGGAATAAATAATTTTGGATATCATAAACATACCATCAAGGCCATGTGATGAGATATCATACATAAAAAATTAACTATTATACAAAATAATCAACTAGTTTCTCTCAGGAGACCTACTGATGCATCAAGGGGTTATATAATTATGGGCCCCAACCATCACCTAAAAAGTCCAATGCATCCATGATTTGAAGATAATGGTTAAACAATACATATCATAATATTCCCTAAGAAAACTCATACATAATCATGGATAAGTAATCAATATATATCCATATATAAATAAATAATATATAAAATGTCAATATTTCTCCATTCAATAGAATAATATGACTATCTAGGTGAATATCCAAAAATCAACTTAGAAAATATATGATATCTATAATGTAATGGAATGTAACTTATCAATGGAATGATAATGAAATAATAGAATATGTTAGATTCACGGTTCAAGAACATAAATATCAATTAGTCTTCAACAATATGTTCAAATATTTTGTTATAGTATATAAAGGTATTTTGAATCATGAAAATCATATCCCCCAGGAGTATCAAATCAGGTGTGAAGTTAGGCCAATTTTTTGTGCATTGAGTGAAGTTAAAGTTATGAACAAATCAACCTTTTTATATTTTACTACCCCTAGGTAAATATGATGCAAAGCCTTCATCCATTTTTAGTATCTAGATAGGGATTTCATTTCAAGGAAACCACACACTCTTTACTTTATTAAAATTTAAATATGTTTTAGACATATCTCTTAAGATTTCACTAATGCATGATCATTATAATGGATTGTAAAGGTATTATAATGAGAGGGAATGATGATATGTCATTGATAATATTATAATTAATTCATAATAATGAATCATAATAAAATTTCATAATGAAATTAAAATGAATTATAGAGGATTACAAAAATGAAGGATAAGAAGGGATTATGGGACCTTATATGAGTATAATAACAGCTTGTGAAAAGGATATAATGAGAGTGAATAAATAATATCTCATTAAAAATATACCAAATTAATAAAAATACCATATAATTACATGAATTAAAATCTATGAAAAATAATCTTAAATGAAATTATTACAAAATTATGCAATTGAAATGGAAAAGAGGATGATTGGGAACTCTTTCCTTAAAAGGTAGCTTATTAAAGCTTGAGAGGAGAAACCTTGAGAACCATATAAACTCCTTGGAGAGAATCTTGAGATATAAAAAAATATTTGTTCGATTCTTAGTAATTATTGAGTGAAACTAAATGGTTGGTTGGGTGAGTTTTTTAGTGAATGAGGTGGATTTGTTTATTAATTTGAATGCATGGGCCCTGAAAACTAGGTTAATAAAAAAAGAAAACCATTAGACTTCCCATGTTTTTAGCACATGGTATTGATATGTAGGACCTTTTTTCATATTTAAATTATTTAAGAACCAAAATTCTATAAAATATATTATCTTGGATGATAATATTTTTATTCATAAATATATTTTTTTAAATAATTAAAATATACTTTTGGTTTTTAATGATTCATTATAGGCTTGGAAAATTAACTTTATTACATGAAAATACATTATTTTAATTATTAAACCCATTTTTTAATAAATAATTTAAATTACTCATTAAATTATTTTTAAGTCATTATGATTTAATAATACTTATCATATATTCAAATCCATATTTTAATTTTTACCCAAAAAGTTAAATTTCTCAGAAAATTATGAAAAATTCATTATTGGATAATTTTGACATATTGATTCCAAATTTAAAGTCACTTATGAAAATAATTATCTACCTATTATAAATTTAATTATTAAATAAAAACACTTTTTAATTTAAAAAATAATTCATTTGGTGCCTAAAATTTATAAACTATTCTCATTTTTACTTTGAGATGCATGTGTATAATTTTATTATGTTAATCAATCTATATATATTATTAACTATTAATTATATTATTACTAAATTATTTCATTTTTTCGGTTTTAAATTTTATTATAAATGCAATTTCTTAGTTTTCTTATGTATTATAACATGTTTTACTATTATTAAGAAATAATAGAATTTTTATTATGCGTTAATTTTTGTGATGAAATTTTTATTTACTACAATAGAATATTAGGTATTTAATCCCTTGACCCTAAATAATTTCATACTTGAAATTTGGGGTGTACATCAATTCAAGAACAAATGAGGGCAATTTTTCTCAATGCTTCCTCAAGCTCCCATGTCACTTCTTCTAAATTGTGATTCCTCCAAAGAACTTTCACTATCCATGTTGTTTGCTTCTATAAAACTTGATATCTAGTGTCAATAGTATGGATATACTCTTCATTATATGACATTTTATGTTCTAACTCTATTTCATTAGTGTTGAGTACAATCATAGGTTATATCATGTACTTTCTTAACATTGAAACATGTAGGACACTATGTAATTTAGAGAGGTTGTGTGGAAAATCCAAATGATAAGCCACAACTCTAAGTCTCCCCAAAATCTCAAATGACCCAATTTACCTTGTAAAAATATTACTATTCATTCCAAACCATATAACTCGCTTCCATGATGATACTTTCAAGAAGACATGATCTCTTGCTTGGAATTCCCTGTCCTTCATCTGATTATTAGCATAACTATGAGCAGTCATGATAGGATTCTAGATAGATCACACCTTCTCAATTATTTCCTCAAAAATTTATAGACCAACTATAATTATTTCCCCAAATTTATCCCTATAGGTTAGAGTATGAAATCTTTTTCCATACAATTCCTCATACGATTCTATTTAAATTTTTGAATGGAAGCTATTATAGTATATGAATTCCAATAGAGGTAATTATTAATTCCATGTTCCTTAGAAGTCAAGTGAGTAAGACCTCAATATTTTCTCTATGTTTTGGATTTTCCTCTCAGAATTCTTATTTTTTTGAGGATGATAGGTGTTTCTCAAATTTATCTCAATATCCAAAGCCTTTTGAAGTGGTATCCAAAAAATTTATGTGAAATGAGGGTCACTATTAGATACAATTGATAACAGTGAACCATGAAGTCTTACAACTTCATTAACATAGAGCCTTATGATAAGTTCAAGGGGTATATCCTCCCTTATAGATAAGAAATGTAAAGACTTGGTAAGCCTATCCATAATGACCCATATAACATCATTATTCTTATATGTCTTGGTAAATCCAGTGATAAAGTCCATTTTGATTTTATCCCACTTCCACATTGGTATTAAGGGAGGTTTCATGATACCCTTTTGATGTTTTCTCTTAGTATTTACTTGTTAGCATACCAAGAATCTTAACACATAGTCTGCAATTTATTGCTTCATGTTTTCCCACCAGAAGTTCTATTTTAGATCACTATACATCTTGTTACTATCAGGGTGTATAGAGAATTTTGATCTATGAGATTTATCTAATAATTCCCTCTTTACCTATGGTATTGATGGTACACATAGTCTCTTTAAAAACTTCCACACACCATCTTCATAGATGAAGTCTTTAAATACCCTATCTTTTATGGCATTGATTTTATTTTATAAATACTTTTCATCTTATTGAGACTAATTTATCTTAAATAGTAAATATGGGTGGGAAATTATTTGTAAAAGGGATAATACTTCTTTTTTACTTAATAATTTCCATAATCAAATTTACTAAATCCATGAATATAGGATCCTTTTTCATCCTCATCATAGATAGAGCTCCATGATCCTTCCTGCTCAATGCATCAACCACTTTGTTTTCCTCCCAAGGGTGGTAGTGTATTGCATAGTCATAGTCCTTGGGTAGTTTCAACCATCTCCTTTGTCTTATATTAGTCTATTCATGAGTGAATATATACTTTTTTTTTGTCCAATATATATATCAAATATTTCCATATAAAGATTGTGCCTCCATATTTTCCACTCAAGGATTAAAAATGCTAACTCAAGATCATGAGTTAGATGGTTTTATAAATGGGCCTTTAAATTCCTTGATTAATAAGCAACAATTCTATAATTTTTCATAGGGACACACCCAAGTCATTTATTCGACACATAAATATATATAAAAAATATTTTCTATTCATATATTAAGGTAAATACCAGCACATTGATCAATATTTTCTTTAATTCCACAAAGATTTATTCACATTCCTTAGACCATGTGAATTTTACCCCTTTATGTGTCAAATATTTTAACAGGTTAACTAATCTGGATTTTTTTCAAAAAATCACCTATAATACTTGCTAAACCAAGGAAGATACATATCTTAGTTATATTTATTAGTGTTAACCATTATTTAACAACCATTTTCTTTGGAGGTTCTACATATATTCCATCCATGGAGATGATACGACCAAGAAAAGAAACTTGTTGAAGACAAAATTCACACTTATTGAATTTCCCATATAGCTCATTATCCCTTAGAGTCTCAAAAAAATCCTAAAATGGTATTCATGATCTTCATAGCACATAGTTTATATCAAGATATTATCAATAAATACCACAAAAAATTTATAAAGATAATCCTTGAATACCCTATTCATTAGATCCATGAATACTGAGGGTGTATCTTTTTTCCTAAAAGGAATTACTGTAAACCCATAATTCCCAAACCATGTACAAAAAAATATTTTTTGTATATCAACCTTATTGAATTTTAATTGATGATAACAATAATGGAGATAAATCTTTGAGAAGTATTGAGCCCCTTGAATGTGATCAAACTGATCATAAATTTGAGGCAAAGGATACTTATTTTTTGTAGTAATGGAATTTATTTCTCTATATTAAATGCATAAATTCATTGAACCATCCTTATTTTTCAAAAATAATACAGGTACTCCCCAAGGTGAAACACTAGGGCTTAAAAATATCTTATCACACAACTTTTGCAGTTGTTTCTTTAATGCCACCAATCCCACTAGATCAATTCTATAGGGATGATTAGATATTTTTTTTTACATTAGGGATAAGGTCAATAGATAATTCAACTTCATGTTCAGGTGGATATCTAGGTAGTTTCTCTATACATACATCAATATATTTTTTCATAATAGATACATACTCTATTTTTAAGATATCCTAATCATTAATTTTTTCATACTCACCAAGGATTTAATTAAGATGAGAAGCTGAAGGTGGATATGAATATGAATTAGTCAATGAAGTATCACCTATAAAAATAAAGGATTCAATTACAACTTTATATAATTTAATTTTTTTATCATGAACATAAATTATTCTATAATACTTTGAAATCCAATTCTAACCATGAATTATATCAAAGTTGACTATTGGTATTACCACCAAGTTTGTAAATAAATAACCTACATGCATTTTAAAAGACATACCAAAATGATTTCATTGTTATAAGATTTCCACCATGAGTTATAGCTCCTTATTTAATGTATCAGGGGGTGACTCACTATTTTTAGAAAACTTAAAAGATATAAAAGAGTACGTAGATATTGAATCAAATAATGTATTATCCAAATTTGAGTTTATGATCAAAGTACCTACTATAACATCATTTTGGACATCAAATTCTACTGTTGTGATTTCATAATCCCAACCTTTATCTCTTGGACACTTCTAGGGTAGATTCTCTTAATGCCTTGGGGATTGAGTTGAATAATGTCCTATCTAATTTTAATTAAATAATTTGAAATTATTGTATTCTTTCTTTCCCTTTCACTCATGAGATTTATGGGATTTATCTCTACACTTATAGAAAACTCCCATCCCCTTCAATCAATCCCCAAGGTGTTTCATCCCATAGTTGTTTCATGTCAAGAATCCCACCCTTCTTTTCTTTTCCTCGACCAAATTTCTTTCGCAATGGTGCTCAACCACCCTCTTCTTATATTTATTTCTTTTTAAAGTAAAATAATTAGATAATTACTTATCAAAATTTATGTCACTTGTCACTGTCTCTTTATATGCAGAAAAATTTTGAGATACTAATACCCTTTAAAGGCTTGGCTTCAACCCATCAAAGAAGAAATCAATCGTACTTTCTGGATTATGTTCGTAGTTTTTATCATATATTTCTAATCTTGAAAAGTTATCCTCATAGTTAGTAACAAAATACTCTTGTTTTTTCAATTCATGAATTTCCTTTCCATGTCAGCTCTTTTCTCATGAGGAAAGTAATTTTCAAAGAATATCACCTTAAAATACATTTATTCCATATTCTTCATCACATCTTTCTTCTTAGTGTTTTGAATCAAAGACCACCATTGATCATAATCTCATATTAGATGATATACAACCATGAAAACCTTATCTCTTTAACTATATTCCAAATAATGGAAAAATTTCTCTAGGGAATTTTGTTAAAACAAGTAGGGCTCGATACCTTTTAATAAAATAAAATAAATATAAATGCATGAAATATAGGGTCAGATATAACAGATTCTTCCCTTATCACTTAAAAAAATCACAGACCCAACTTTCTTAAAATATTATCCCCAAACCTACATTACCCATCACATATTGCCTTCAAATTAATTCATCCATTCCCATTTTCATGAATTCTTGGATTCCATTCTCTCTGCTAGGATTTTAGTTTCTTTCAAGTCCCCTCAAGATCATCTGATTCTCACAAGCTTTTAATGACATTATCCTAGTTCAGTTATATATTTATATTTCCATTTTCAAGAGGGGTATGAATTTCTTCCACTTAAGGGGATTTTTCCTCTGTATTAACCACCTTACATGTTTCTTGATATTTATTTAATGAATCAAGAAGATAAAAGGCATTGGTATATGCTACCACATATTTATAAGAGATATGAATCTTAGCATCATCGGTCCTAACATGGTGTCCGGACTTAGGTCCAACAATAATAGTGTGAGAGAAAGAAGCCTACTTAAAAACATATTCCTTGGTCACTCTAGCAGGAGAAATGGATATTCAATCTGGCATAATGGCCTATAGAATATTGGAGGTAGAGTAGTCCCAAGGATTCTCAGGTATTGTACTAACTCTCCCCCCCCCCCAACTCCAAGGATCATGTCTAGATAGAAGGTTATTATTGTACCACTGTATAAATCTATGAGGAATGAGGAGTTCCCACTACACCAAAAATACCTTTCACTATGATACAATCCTAACTTTTAGAATATTTACCATCAATCACATAATAGGATCAAATCTTTTGAATTAGTTCAATAAACAAAGTGAAATCATGGGTTCAAACAACATCATGCTCTTGTTTTCTAGCTAAGGAATAGACGTCAAGAATAGTAACTCTAAACATATTAGAAATTATAGGCCTATTAGCCTAAGATTTATCTTTAACCTTAAATCCAAACTTGGCAGCAGCAAACTCCATCTATTGATCATGTTCTAGTGGAGAATCACCATAAGTAGAAGGATCATCAATATATAAGTCCATGGAGGAGGTGCCTTATACTTGTTCTTTATAAAAAAACCAAAGTTTTAAGGTTTGTATTTTTTAAGTTGATATTAGGAAAGAGAAAAATCCTTAATTGATTTCTTACCCTTCCTAGCAACTATTTTTAAATAATCATCCACCTAATCATGAATAGAAAATCTAGAAGGGAATTCAAGTTCAATGCCATATTCTACTTTATTCTCATCATTCTGAGATTCTATTGGGGGTTCAACCTACTTGATAATGGATATTTGAAAGAAATTACAAAAAATTGGAAGCTACCTCCCCTAAACCTCTTCTTCCACAGTATTTTCCCAGGACTTTTACCACTACTCACCATAAGAACCAGAGGTAAAGGGTGTTAGCAAATTAAAAACATCATGAAATCGGGACTCCTTCCTAGGTTTTCCAAGATTCCTATAGATTTTAGTCTCCTTGTCTTCTTTAGTGTTAACACATTTACCTTAAATTTCCTATAATCATTATTAGGATGACCCCTTAAAGAGTAGAGTTCACAAAAAACATATCTACAATAGTTTTCTTTCAAATTCCCAATTGTTTGAAATGATGAACAGAAGTGTGGTAATTTATCATAACATACCTAATTGAGAATTTCATCATCTAAGGTAGAGAGAACTATCTGATCAATTAAGGTAGAATTAATATATACTTCAATAAGGATGTGATTATAGTAACCAAAGCGCACTGATTCCGTATCTTTTTCCATTTTAAAAGGGATACCCACAATAGATGAAATATCAAACAGGATGCGAGTATGAAACATAATATAGTTCAAACCCAATATCCTGATCTAGACTTGGGCATGAGTTTTTTTAGAGAGAAGGGATTGAAATGAATATCTCATTCCTAGATATAAATTAAACCTAGTTTCAGGGAGATATATCCAAAACCACATGCATGCCTCTTCTTTTCTTCTAATGAAAATAATATATGTAAGAATCCTTTCCTAACTGGGATATAATTATAGTATTATAATCCACATAAAATAGATAGTTTCTTCATAATATCATCTACCTTAAAAAACTGTAAGAACCCGATTCTTATTCTTGAGGTATGGGTTTCTTCTTTTCCTTTTTCCTTAAGTGTTTTTGAGAAAACAAGGGAAATGGGGGAAATCGCAAATTTATGGGTAAACATTGTGTACTTCGTACACACATTGTGTACTTTGGTCGTGTGGGATGATAACACAGGGCGTGTAGGCTTGTCGTCAATTAAGGGTGTAAAAACTAACTACACGCCATGTACTTAGTAATATACGCCGTGTAATTAGTCGACAGATGAACAGTTTGGCGGTGGAAAGTAGCTTCCAGAGGAACAATTAAAAAAAAGTACATGTCGTTTACTTGAGAGTACACATCGTGTAGTCATGTTTTTTCATTAAAAACAGGAAGTAGCCTCCTCATTCGGTAGAGGAGGCAGAAAACTCACCTAGAGCACATGAGAGAAGGTCGAAGCTTAGAGGAGCTTCT
Source organism: Viscum album (assembly GCA_963277665.1). Classification (NCBI taxonomy): domain Eukaryota; kingdom Viridiplantae; phylum Streptophyta; class Magnoliopsida; order Santalales; family Viscaceae; genus Viscum; species Viscum album. The sequence goes on along the minus strand of OY728160.1, from coordinate 898,360,880 downwards.
GATCGCACACTGGAACTCCGATTCTTCCACCATGGATCTCATTTGAACCATGCTGGTAAGGTCTTCCCTCTTCTTGAACGTTTCCTTCAAATTATTTAACTAAGGGAAGTTATTTACGTTTTAATGGGTAATATTTTATCTCAGATCTACATCATTATTGGTCGTTTCGGGAGGCGCCTTTCACGTATATCGATCAGAGGAGATCGAGGTAGGTGTTTTTGTGTTTAATTACAACTGTCGAGTTGATTTTTTGTACCATTGTGTCACACGCCCATGTTCGGGGTGTTGTGTGGTTGAGACCATGACTATTGAGATACCTAGAATTGCATAGGTGATCTAATGAATAAATATAAACTGCTGTTTGGGATCATTGTGTGAGGTTTTGTAGAATGAATTCCAAACTTTGGTTCTTGAGGAGTATGATCCCTCATTGACCAGAATTTGGTGGATCATTGAGTTGTTTACTTTTTTTATAACATGTATAAGATGCCAAGATTTTATTCACAAGGAGTATGGGCCCTCACGGATCATAATTTGGCACTTGGGTGTTGGTTTCAGTGTTTTTATGGGCTCCGGAGTAGTTTCTAAGGCTTACTGTCTGGGAAAATCCAGAATACATGCCATGTATTTTTTACTACACGCCATGTACTCTTCTTTTTGGGAAGAAATGAAAAAAAAATATGTACATGCCGTGTAGACCTTATACATGCCGTGTAGTCTCTAACTGTGTCGTAAGCCGTGTGGGCAGAGACACGGGATAGGGAATTTCTTGTGGGAACAAGTCGTGTACCGGTTAAACACACCCTGTAGCGTAGACCCTGTGTCCACCCGTGTGATTGACAAACACGGATGGAGGAACCTTAAGTTATACACGTCGTGTCTACCTTTAACACACTGTGTAGTCTGACCTAGGTACCTGATCGTGTCACTAACAACACGGGTCAGTGTTATCCTTTCTCATACATGTCGTGCCCATCTAGAAGACGCCGTGTATTGTCAACCATGTGGTCGTCCGTGTAACTAACAACACGGGTCAGTTGGGGCTTCTTAGTACACGTCGTGTTCTTCTGGAACACATCGTGTAGTGTAACCTGGGTACATAGGCCATGTCACTAACAACATGGGCCGGTAAAGCTTGTATAGTACACGCCGTGTCTACCTTGAACATGTCGTGTAGTCTTGTCTTAGTAAATCCGTGTGGCTTAACCGTGTAGAAGGACTCGGGCAAGGAAAGAAGATTCAAGTACACGTCGTGTGTTAAGACAACACGCTGTGTGGGTGGGGTGTTACACGACCAGTTTTAGCTGAAGTACACTCCCATGTAAATAGATTAGGGGTACAAACCATGTGGACTTTATACATGCTGTTTAGTCTCTTTTTTCCAATTCTTGTGTTTTTTTTCTTTTTCCTTTTTGTGTGGGTACACTTAACCGGACAAAAGAAACCTCAACAGTAAGTTAAACTAAAGTGTTTATTTGACCTTGTAGAGTCATGCCCCTGATACAACCACGAGTTGTTCGCCAAGAGAGTGGTGACAATTATAATCCAGATATGGTAGGTCATGGGATACCGATGGATCCTCCAGCAGTGCCAGATACGGCTCTAGCCGTTATACCAGACGCAGGCACAGATGCACAGTTCCATGAAGGCTTCATGCGGTTCATGCAGACCTTCCAGGGAGCACCGCAGGTTGCCACATCTATGGCAGAGTTGACATGTATATTCTAGTAGCAGCATCTGACTATGTTTTCAGGGGATGGCGGACCACAGGCTGTGAAGTCATGGCTGGGTTCTATGCAGAAAATCTTTAAGAATCTATAGACGCCTCTTGGGAGGAGGGTCAAGCTCGCTACTTACATGTTGCGTGATTCCTCCAAGAGATGGTGGGATGTTACCACCCAGACTGAGCATCACAGAGACATGGCGTGGGAAGATTTTTAGGTATTATTCTAAAACTTTTTCTTTCCGGAGACTCTAAAGGTAGATCGAGCACAAGAGTTCATGAATCTGCAGCAGGGCGCCATGTCAGTGATGGATTATTCTGCCCGCTTCACCGAGCTACAACATTTTTCACTTGTTCTGGTGGTTGATGAGATGTTTATGGCTAGACACTTTGAGGGTGGTCTGAGATATAACATTCGAGCACTGGTGAATGTTTTTATGTTTCCTACAGTGTATGCTATTGTGAACCAAACATTGATTACTAAGAGAAACCTGTGGGAAGCTAGTGGTGCGAACCAGGGCGGTTCGACACTGATTTATGGTACTATTTCTACTGGAAAGAGGAATAGGCATATGGATTTCGATCATGGTGGCAGTACTATCTAGAATAATTCTTCAGGTGGCCAGGTCATGTACTACCAGTGTGGTAAAGAGGGGCACAAGAGACCTCAGTGTCCACGTGACCCAGTGGAGTGCTGAGCTTGCGACAAGATGGGTCATCTTCAGTGTTTTTGCAGGGAGTTTCCACTAGTGACTAGTGAGAGGGGTTCTGTGGAGACTCCACATGTGGGGGCAGGGCCAGTAGCTTCTTACCAGTCAGGGAATTGGAACATGGCAGGATGTTCAGGCCAAGGTAGTGGTCATGGTCATGTTAGTCAGACACCAGGATCTCAGAGACAACAGGGTAGGTCAGCTTAGGGTATCCAGGCTATGTCGTAGGGATGTGGCACTGGGCAGACATATGCAGTGAAAAAGACCCAATAGGAGCAGGATCCCGGAACTTCCACTATCAGAGGTACTATTCTAGTTGCTTCTATTTTATCTTCTGTACTCTTCAATACTGGTGCTACGCATAGCTTTATATCAGTTCCTATTGTGTAGATCCTTGGGCTCTGTGTTTCTTTTTCTTTGGATATCATGACGCTAGACACTCTGTTGGGAATTAGAATGGTAGGTGTGTGGAAGTGCAGGGAGTTCCCCCTTATAGGTTGGTGGGTGTCACTTTCTATGGGACCTCTATGTCTTAAAGATGACGGTCTATGACGTCATTCTCGGGATGGACTGGTTGGTACCCTTTCGATCCTTTGTAGATTGATATCATCGCAGGGTGAGTTTCATGTCACCAGAGGGTGGAGAGTTTCTATACAAGGGTGAATGGGATGTCTAGGTGAGTCGAGCTGGACATGAGCATCGTGGGTGAGGTGGAGTGATAGCCCATATTATGAGTTTATATCTAGATGACTAGATAACTTATCAGAAGGATTTCCCTCTAGTGGTTAATTGTTTCAGGGATGTCTTCCCGAATGACTTTTCAGATCTACCTCCAGAGCAAGAGGTGTAATTCTCAATTGAGCTTGTTCCAGGAGTGGCACCGGTGTCCATTCCTCCTTATAGGATGGATACACCAGAATTGTAGGAGCTCAAGAGGCAGTTGGAGGAGTTGCAGGAAAAGGGTTTTATCTGACCTAGTACTTCTCCTTGGGGTTCGCCTGTCTTATTTTCATAGAAGGCAGATGGTACCCTCAGAATCTGCATGGATTATCAGAAGTTGAACTAGTTGACGGTTAAGAACCGATGTCCCTTACCAAGGATTGATGATCTTTTTGATCAACTTTGAGGAGTGCGAGTGTTCTCAATGATTGACTTGAGATCCAGATATCATCAGATGTGTGTTAGACCATCAGCCATACCGCTTATAGCCTTTCGAAGTAGATATGGTCTATACGAGTACTTGGTCATGTCGTTCGGACTCACAAACATGCCAGTAGTTTTCATGGATCTAATGAATCGTGTGTTCCACAAATATCTGTATTCTTTTGTGGTAGTCTTCATGGATGATATCTTGGTGTACTCTCACACTCAACATGACCATTCCACCCATCTTGAGATCATACTGAGTACACTGAGAGAGCATCAGTTATATGCTAAGCTCTCAAAGTGCCACTTTTGGATGGACCAAATTCACTTCTTGGGTCATATTATCTTAGAGGCAGGAGTTGAGGTAGACCCAGAGAAAGTGAGAGCAGTAGTATCCTAGGAGAAGCCTAAGAACGTGTTTCAAATACGGAGTTTCTTGGGGTTGTCTGGTTACTACAAGCGCTTTATACAAGACTTGTCCTACTTAGCAGCGTCGTTGACAGGTTTGACTAAGAAGGGTATGAAGTTCATTTGGTCAGAAGCTTTTGAGACATCCTTTCATGAGCTGAAGGGAAGGTTGACATTAGCACCAGTCCGGATACTTCTGAAGCAAGGGGAGAGATATACAGTTTACTGTGATGCATCAAGTATTGGGCTGGGAGTAGTGTTGATGCAGGGTGATCGAGTAGTTGCGTACGGGTCTTGGTAGTTAAGGCCACATGAGAGGAATTACCTGATGCATGATCTCGAGTTGGTGGTGCATGTGTTACGTTGTTTGAGACATTATCTCTTGGGAGAACGTTTTGTAGTGTTTATAGACCACAAAATTCTTAAATACATCTTTACCCAGCATGACTTGAATTTGAGACAATGAATGTGGGTTGAATACCTTCGGTCCTTCGACATTGAGATTTCCTATACACCTGGTATGGGTAATGTAGTAGCTGATGCACTGAGTAGGAGAACTCAGATACAGGTAGTGCAGGAGGCCAGTGGTGAGTGGAAGCTTATGGATTTGTTCTCTGAGATGCATTTGGAGGTGCACGATGGTCAGGGGAAAACCTATATTTCATCCTTAGCTATGAATTCTATCCTCTTGGATAGAGTGAGGATGAGACAGTTATTGGATTCAAAAGGCCTATTTCTATGGGAGTCAGTGGCAAGTGAGGACCCTTCTCCTGGTTGGATGATAGGTAATGATGAGGTATTGCGTATCCATGGACGAGTGTGGGTTCCAAGGGATATACGTGAGGATTTGATGTGGGAATTTCATGTTTCAACTTGGGCAGTGAATCCTAGAGTTACCAAATTGTACCGAGACTTGAGACGTCAGTATTGGTGGCCGGGTATGAAAAGAGAGGTAGCTGGTTATGTTACGAGATGTTCCACCTGTCAGCAGGTGAAGGAAGAGCATCAGAGGCCAGCCAGATTGTTGCAACAGTTACCCATTTCGGAGTGGAAATGGGATGATGTCACGATGGACTTCATGACCGGGTTTCCGAGGTCACCTCGAGACAATGATGACGTATGGGTTGTTGTGGACAGACTTACGAAGGTATCTCACTTTTTTCCAATTAAGGAGACCTTCGGTGTTGATGAGCTCGGGAACTTGTATATCTGGGAGGTAGTACGTCTTCATGGGGTCCCTTGTTCTATCGTTTCAGATAGGAATTCCCATTTTATGTCTCATTTCTGGAAGATTTTTTAGAGGGTACTGGGTATACAGGTGCTTCTAAGCACATATTACCACCCTCAGACCGATGTACAGTTAGAGCGTACGATACAGGTGCTGGAGGACATGCTTCGTGCATGCATCCTAGACTTCGGGGGCTCTTGGGAGAATCACATACCCCTAGTCGAGTTTTCCTACAATAATAGTTTTTAGGAAACTATTGGGATGGAACCTTAAGAAGCTTTATATGGTAGGCCATGCTGATCACCCTTGTGCTGGTTGGAAGCAGGTGAGGTAGATTTAATGGGACCACGTCTCATGTAGGAGACTTCAGAGTAGGTCCATTTGATTCAAAAGCAGATGGCTACTACACAGTCTCGTTAAAAATCTTATGTTGATCGTCATAGATGACCCTTGGAGTCCGTGTTCGGGGATCAGGTGTTCTTTCATGTTTCGCCGAGGTTGGGACATAGGCGGATCAGGAGACAGGGTAAACTTTCACTAAGGTATGTAGGGCCGTTTGAGATTTTGGAGAGAGTCGGGACGATTGCCTATCGGTTTTAGTTACTATAGAGGTATCGGTCCATGCACGATGTCTTCCACATATCTCAGCTACGCCATTATCACTCAGACTCGTCTCGCATTTTTCAGCCCAAGGAGGTTGAACTTCAGGTAGATGCATCCTTTGAGGAGCATCTGATTCGTATTGTTGATAGGAGCACAAAGGTTCTCTGAGGCCAATCATTTCCTCTCGTATAGGTGATATGGCAACATGGCCGAGTGTAGGACGAAACCTGAGAGTGGGAGATCGATGTACATGCTTAGTGGCCAGAATTGTTCACAGCTTTATCTTTACCACCCTTGGAAGGGAAATTTGGGTATGAATTGCATTAAGGGGGGAAGCTTGTAAGAACCCAGTTCTTATTCTTGAGGTACGAGTTTCTTCTTTTCCTTTTTCCTTAAGTGTTTTTGAGAAAAAAAGGGAAATTAGGGGAAAATCCCAAATTTATGGGTACATGCCATGTACTTTGTCCATGTGGGATGAGAACACAGAGCGTGTAGGCTTGTCAGTGATTAAGGGTGTAAAAACTAACTACATGCCATGTACTTAGTAATACATGTTGTGTAATCAGTTGACAGATGAACAGTTCGGAGGTGGAAAGTAGCCGCCAGAAGAACAGTTAAATAAATAGTACACACCGTGTACTTGAGAGTACATGCCATGTAGTCATTTTGTTTTGTTAAAAATAGGCAGTAGCCTCCTCATTTGGCATAGGAGGCAGAAAACTCACCTGGAGCATGGGAGAGAAGGCCGAAGCTTGGAGGAGCTCCCGATCACAAGCTGGAACTCCAATTCTTACGTCGTCAATCTCGTTTGAACCGGACGGGTAAGGTCTTCCCTCTTCTTGAATGTTTCCTTCCAATTATTTCCCTAAGATAAGTTATTTACGTTTGAAAGGGTAATCTTTTATCCCAGATCTATGTCGTTCTTGGTCGTTTTAGGAGGTGCCTTTCACGTATATCGATCAGAGGAGATCGAGGTAGGTGGTCTTGTGTTTAATTAGAACTGTCGTGTTGATTTTGTGTACCATTATGCCACGTGCCCATGTTTGGGGTGTCGTGTGGTTGAGACCTTGACTGTTGAGATACCTAGAATTGCATAGGTGATCTAATGAATAAATATAAACTACTGTTTGGGATCATTGCTTTGATCCAGGGTCACCCCGTGGGTGTGTTTACCTTGTTTATCCATTTGGAAAGGATACCCATGGGTATTCCATGATTATAGCATGTTTTGAGTTTTCTTGAGAGGAAATGTATATGAATTTATTGTTTTTGCATTGGGCTCGGCCCGGTTACTTGTTTTTTCTAAGGAATTCCTAAGGGCAGTGTTTGTTTAGCCTGAGGGAAACATTTCTTATGTCTGAGGGAAGTAACTTCCATGCCTACGGGCAATATCTCATATGCTTGTGGGAAATATTCATTATTCCTATGGGAAATCACCTGTGGGTTTTGATTCTGCTTGCCTGAGGGTAAGGATTTTCATGTCTGAGGATAGTGTTTACTTTGAATATTCACTGTGGTGATTTATTATGTTGTACCTACAAAGTTAAAGCACGACCTTGGAATTGATAAATAATTATTAAAATGGCAATGTAACTGGTAGAGATAGTTACTTTTGAGTACTGTCTAGTTTACTGAATTTTATTATTGCACACTGTTGTTGCACAGTTTCACTGACAGTTGGGCACGGGCCTTCGGTGGTTGCCTACTGGGATTTATTTCTCACACCCTGTTTGGGTCATGTCTTGGGCCCAAACAGATTATATTGTTATAGGTGTCGATAAGGACAAGGTTCCCTACATAGGTACATGATTTTTTCATAGGAGTAGAAGAGCATGGGACTGAGCTTAGGCTTGTGATGTTGTTGTATTCCTGTTGCACTGCTTTAGTTTTGTTTTGTTGTACTTTTTACCCTGTGTTGTATTGTATTAGATTACAGTTTCCTTCTTTCGTTGCTTTCTTAGAATTAGTGACATGTTGCATCAGGATATCTATATTAATTCTAGTTATCTTTTCCTTCTGTTGTCCATTTCAGGTTTATATTGTCTATTGTTTCTGCTTTGGTATGTTTATATATTTTATTCCACTATACTAAACTTTTACGAATGAGGGCATAGTTTCCCCACTATCAGTCCTTGGCCCTCGCTACTAGTCGGTAGCCTTTGGAATTTGGGGAAATGTGCTTGAGGTCATGTGACCAACCGGGTTCAGAGCACCCTTTGTGTGGCTTCCGGAACAAGGACGTTACAAAAACTCTCACATAATGGCAAGATAAGATGAGTGATGATTGAATGTTGAAATTTTTTTAGTCGATCCTCAATCGCTTCTTGACTGGATTTCACATGAGTTGTAGAACCCTTATGGAGGATAAGTTTGGGGGTATTGTCCTTTACCAACAAAATATGATGGATTGAAACTTCATCTTTCTTGTTCTAGAAAACTTCTTTAGTTTACTTTGAGGTTGTGGTTGTCTGAGTTGGATTCAAGTGGAAATTTCCTACCATGAGAACCAAATCAAGGAAATATAGAAGATCCATAAGTTCATAAAATCCCTAATCACCACCATCATCATAATCAAAGAGATCTGAGGATCCCATCATTTTTACTTTCTCTAGGGACTTGATATGTTGTTCAGTTACTAATAGATTCATGGTTCCATTGAAGGATGGATGTTACTACCTCATTAAGTGGTCCAACATTGATACACCATGTTGTAGAGAAACAAGTTATTCTATATGGGTGAGTTTATTGGTCATAACTTGATTTAACTTCCCTAATATAGTTATAATATACTATTCTCCAATACCAGCCTCATTGAGATGCTCTGCATGGTAATATGTATATTGATTATGGCTATTGACATGGTTTATATTCCTTCAATTAGGATCCATTTCTAAATAATGGAATATAATTTATTAGTTAATGAATAAAACTATGAATTATAAATCATAGTATATAATTATTTTTCATTTATTTTAAATTCGTGTCATGTAATCTAAAAATATTTCCAAAATATCCTAAAGGTTTGTCATAGATAAATGTTCTCTAACTATATTCTTCTAATTTTAGTTCCCAAGGTTTTTAATAAACTTGATTTGATACCAACCACAACACCCTGACTCTAGTATCTTGGAGTTTATGGTTATGTTTTTACAATGGTAAAAAATATATAGATCATAATACACAAGATCTTATAGTTTAATAGTCTCAAGAAACTAAATAGATAAATGAACATTACATTAAATTGAAAAATTAAGGTATATAAAATTAATACATGAAATTTTATTATTTATCATTGAAAATCCATAATTAATATAAAATAATATTCATGGTTTCATGGGGAAATGAGAGACAATATAAAGGAGTGAGTCTAAATGCTCAGTATATTGTAGCATATAATGAAATCTATCACATGTAATAATGGAATCAATTATATAATAAGAATAAATAAAATCCATAAAAACATAGAATTTAATATAATATATCCATGGATTACATAAAAGAAAATAAATTCTTGGATAAAAATAATAGATCTCATAGTGATGGAATTAATAATTCTAGACATTATAAATGAACTGACTTAAGATTTTGATCCTTTAAATTAATTCTATCTTCGATAGATTATGTAACATGAAACACCAAACTAAAAAAACACCCAACTAAAACAAAATAAAAAATATTAAAATTTCATGAAGAATATAACAATTGGTAAATAAAAATATTATAAATAATTAAAATAATTACATATTATAATTTTTATTTCATCAATAATTCAAAAAATATGATGCCTTTTGAAGAACCATTAAAAAAATGTGGTATTGAAATTTTCCTAAATAAATTAAATTTATCATGGTTGAAATTTTATTATAATGGGTAATATTTATATTTACAAACTATTATTTCAGCATTAAATTATTTATAAATTTATATGGAACAATATTAAAGAAACTTGATGTTTAAGAAGATCGTCTTCTTAATAAAAACAGTTTTTCATTATGATTTGTATTTTCATTTAAAAAATAAATAATTTTTATAATTAAAATTTGATAAAAATAACTTAATTTTGAATTTATAATTTAAAAATTATCTTAGGTAATTTTTGGGATTTTTCAGAAATAATTAATTTTTATGTGAATAGTGAAAAATATAGTTTTTACCAAAATTGTAAATTTTATGAATTTATCAACATATTATAAAGACCTAGAAGTTTATAAAAACATTTAATTGATTAAATATTTATTTATGGAGTAAAACTATGTATTTTAAAATATTATTTTGAATTTAAAAAACTAATGTTTAACAATTAAGCATTTTTTCCAATAAAAAATGTTTTTAGCCTTTTCTTATAATTAAATATTATTTTAGGAAAATTTTGTTTTTGATTGATTTTAAATCCACATAAATTTTATTTGTTTTATAGTAAACCAATTTATGTCATAGAAATCAAAAAAATTATAATTTTATCGTACATATAAATTTTAAGCTTAAAAAACATTTTTTTCTTCTAAAAACTGGTTTTTACGGGTTACATGTGATAATATTAAAATTATTTTTATTTCACATAGAAATTGTATCAAATAAATTTATTTCATATTTTGAATTATTAATTAAAAATTATTTAATAAGGTTTATTTTATTTTTAAACATTAATTAATTTACTTGGGTAAAAATTAGTTACCACGATAAAACCAAAAATGGTAAAAGTGAAAATTCTAAGAGTAAATGGATTAAAAACATGTCTAAAAAATATTTTAAAATGAATTTATGAGGTATTATAAACATTATATCATCCTATACTCCATTATTTTTCATTTTGGAGTCTTCTTGACATGAAAAACATGTGCTTTCTTTGGATTAAGTTGAAACATTTACAAAAAAAATGTCATTTTCACCACTTATAAAAGGGTAATCTCATCACCCATTAAATACCATAATAAAAATTAGGTTTACTCCCTATTTCATTTTTTCCCTCAGATCATTATTTACCCATTGTAAGGAAACTAACCCATCCTTTTATTTTCTGTTGGGAACCTCCCTTTTTTTCTCTGTATATATTCATTAAATGATTTTATAGATGTTCTTATCTATGCCTCAATAAAATATTAAGGTAATTTTTTACTACTTTACCTTATTTAAAATTTTTAAAGAAATTTTTAACATTTTACATATTAATCATTTTAATCAAAGTGTGAATAAAATCTCCTTTTAATGGTTTCTGTGTGAACACATCTTTTCACAACCTTTATCATTTTATATGAAACTTTATCTCTATATTTTCATGGAATATAAAATAAATTATTTTTCTCCTAGTTTTATAACATAATTATTTTAAAATGGTTTCAAAATATAATAGATATTTCTTATTTCTAAAGTGAACTTTTTAAAACTACAAAAAAGTTTTTTTCCATCTAAGTCATTTTCCTTTGATATATCTTATGCTTGATTAAGGATATTCTACAAATGATACTATCCACCTTATTTCTTTGGATAACTTATAAAATTTTATTTTCTATCATAGATATTACTCATCACTATCATTGCCATACCTTGTCATTGAAGGTTTATAAACCAAATTTTTCTTCCAATGCCTTTCCTTTATGAATACCCTATTTTCCATTTCTTTGATTAAATGGTGTTCACCTAGATTTCATAAATTTATTGATTGGTGAAATTATTGACATAACTGTATACCCTTTATCTATATGGTGTAAATACCACACGCTCTATTATCTTGATTGAATGGTATTTACCTATAATGTAACTGAATATATTTGGATACCTGTTCATTTTCCATGGGTATACATGTTATGATTATTTATGGAATTATTAATGTTTTCCTTATGTGATCCCATTTGGAAGTATATAAAACCCATTTTCATTCCATGAGTTCTTTATAGGGAATTATTTATTTATTATGGCACATATTGGTAAAGATGATGATGGGTGGGGTCTTATATCACCCTCCAATGAATAGGACTAAGTTTATATCTAATGATATAGTCAAGAATGGTCATAATGTGTTTTTTCACATAAGAATGGGAATAATGATTTTGATCACATTTTCAGGCATGGGAGTAATTAATTTGTTCACATAGGTGTGAGAATTTTGAGTTTTCTCACAAGAGTTTCCCATGCTTATATTTGTGCCATATATCTAGTTTTTTTCATGTTATGATACCTTCATAAGTTTCCTTCTTTTCAGGATATGTTACATTCCATATTAATGCCTATTTTCAAAGACATTATGCACTTTAATGTTATTCCATGCCTTATTCCATGATTTTTATCTATGATTTATTGGTTACAATTGACCTTGTGTATTTTGATCATACCCATTTTCTTATATTATGATCACATATGATCATTGATTCTTATCGCTTATGTTTACCCTTATAGAGTATTTTAGTTCACCACTTTCTTATGTTTCTATTTACCTATATTACGAAGATGACTATAATATATAAGAAGTATATAATGAATTATAGTGTAGCTTAATTATGACGAAATGTTCAAAAGGGTTTAAAAATAGTTTTCTTATGTTGTTAGTCCTTAAAGACACTAAACCTTACATTCTTGGGATTGTATAATTATTTTTGAGATGTATTTTTTAGCTTATGGAAATGTTGTAAAATAAATATATGTTTATCTTGGGTTGGTATAATAAACATATTGTCAAGTCCATGTTCCATGACATTATAAAAAAATATGTAAGGATTATACCAAATACCTAACTAGTTTATCACATGAGATATACCAATGCATCGGGGGGATATATAATTCTAGGCATATCCATCACATAACAAGTCCAATGCATCCATCATATAAAGAGAATGAATAGACAATATATATCATAATTCTCCCTAAGGAACTTCATACATAATCATGTTTATGTGATAAATAGGTATGTGTATATAAATAAAAGATATATGGAATGAAAATATTTTCCCACTCAATGGAATAATAGATCTATCTAGGTGAATATCCAACAATGAACTTAAAAACTATAGGATATTCAAAATTTAATGGAAAATACATTTATCAGTTGAATGATAATAAAATAATGGTGTAGAGTACATTCATGGTTCATGGATATAAATAGAAATTATTCTGTAAAAATATATTCAAACCCTTTATTATGGTTTGTAAAGAGTTTTAATCAACCAAAGCATATCCCTTGTGAGTATCAAACAAGGTGTACAATTAGACTTATTTTTTATACCCCAAGTGAATATAAAATTAATACCCAATTAACCATTATCTGGGTTATTACCCCTAGGTGCATCTAAGCTAGATCCTTAATCAACTTGTAGCATCCAGAGAAGGATGTCACTACTAAGAAACCACAAACTCATTACTTCACCAAACTTTTAGGTTGTTTTAGATTTATCCCTTGGGTTTCCACAAATGTTTTAGAATTATAGATTCTTATGAAGGTGGTATAATGAAATATAATAGTGATATCACAATGATAATATGATAAGTAATTCATAGAAATAGAGCATACTAACATTTTATATTGATGTGAAAATGAATTGGATAGGATTACACAAATAGAGGATAAGAAGGGATTAGGGGCCCTTATATTAGTATGATAACAACTTAGGAAAAGGCTATAATGATAAGGAATTTATAATCTCTCATTAACAATGTATCAATTGGATGATAATACCATAGAATCATAATCATGAAAATATTTGAAAAATAAATTTAAATGATATTATAAGAAAATTATTGCAATTGAAAAGGAAAAGAGGAGGGTTAGAAATCCTTACCTTAAGGTAGCTTCTTAATGACTGTGAAGATAACCTTAGAACATTATAAAAACCTTATAGATACTCATAAGAGATAAAAATATAGTAGATACATGCATATTAATTATGATGTGAAAATAAATTGGTGGTTGGGTATTTATAGTGAATGAGAGGGATTTATTTATTAATTTCAAAGCATGGTCCTTGGTCTATAAGTTAAAAAAACTGTTGGCCTTCCCATAGTTTTAGTCCATGAATTGAAATATAGGACTTAATTTTGGTATTAAATTTGTTTAGGAACTTAAATACTTTAAAATATATTATTTTGGATGTGGACAAGATTCTTATTAAAAAATAACTGTTTTTTATATCTTTAAAATATATATTAGGATTTGAAAGAGTTTTTATAGGATTGTGAAATAAATTTTATTACATTAAAATACATTATTTTAATTAATAAAAACATTTTTGGTCCATAAACCCTTTATATAACTCATGAAATCACTTTTAAGTCATTATTATGTCATAATACTTATTGTATATTCATACCATATATTCCTACCTTATTTTACTTTTTTCCCAAAAATATGACTATTATAGAAAATTATGAAAAATTCATTGCTATTTAATTTTGATACACCGATTCTAAATTGAAAGTATTAAAAAAACTCCACCTATGTGAAATTAAATTATTAAATAAAAAGTTGTGTTTTTCAAAATCATGAATTTGGATCCTAAAATTTAAAATATATTCTCATTTTTATTCTGACATGCATGCTTGTAATTATATTATTATTCATTTATATATATATATTATTAAATATTAATTTTATTATTACCAAATGATTATATAGTACTTGTTTTATATTTTATTATAAATGAAATTTCCTACCTTTTTGTTATATTATAATATATTACACTATTATTATTAACTAATAGAATTTTCATTATGAAAATATTTTGATATTGAAATGTTTACATAGTATAGTAGAATCTTGGCTATTTAGTATTGGTCCATACTTGATATTTTTATTAAAATATATTATGAATCACATACTTTGATGTGTGGATAAAAATTGTGATGTTATATGCTCGTTGCATTACGTGTGTCATAAGTGATATGACGTTAATTGAATAAGTCAAGAAAGGATTCACCCATTCCGAATTAATGGAAGAAAATATCTATAGAACTTCGATTGAAACAAAACTATCTGATTAAATCCATTACCATGATAGTTCATCGAAAAGTTCATTTCAGAATGTAAAATAAAGATAAATCAAGCATGTTGGATGATGACATAATTATGTGTCCCACTTGATGAGATACCAAGATAAAGAGATTATATTATATAGTAGAATTTTTTTAAATTAATTTGTCATTGAAACACTAACTTATTTCTTTAGGGGGTGCCTTGATGTGTTTCTAGATGATGGTCTAGTACTTTAGGTAAGTTGACCTAATGATACTAAGAAAGAGGCCGAGTGAGTCACACACTAACTATATTTAGAATCTCAATAAATTATATTGAATTTAATATTAAGAATAAATTTTATTCTAAACTCATGGAATAATAATTATTCAATTATTTTTTATCACATAAATTAAATCATGAGATATTTGAGTTTAGAAAGTTGAATTTTATCTCTTTTTTATTATTTAAAAGAAAATAAATAAATATTTTTTTATTCACTGATTTATTGAATTTGGTAATATAAATATTTATTTAATTACATGATTATTAAAAGTAAATATTTATTCATGGGTTTAGTTAATATAATAGTTATTTATTTTGAAACAAATAATATTTATTTATTTAGATAAATATATTATTATTTAAAGTTTTTTAAATTCCATGTAGGATTGACAGGATGAGTTAAGGGATTGATAGAAATGATAAATTTTATTTAATATAATTTAAATAAATATTAATTTATTTATTTAACAAATTATATTTAATTAAATGTGTGTCATGGGATATAATAATTTTTTTATTTTTATTTTTATGCTTGTGAAATTAATTAGAATAAATATTTGATGAAGGTACATTGCACGATTATCATATTTCAGCCCTATATTTATATTCCAACTTATATAATTTTAGAGGATGAGAGTTAGTCTACCCAAAATAACAAATTTAGAGAATTATCTCACGTCCTAGAGAGAAAAACCACATTCCTCCCTCTCAAGAACAAATATAGAATAATAGAATCCCTTTTTATAATCAATTAAAAATGATGTAAAGATCTAGGATCGTCCATGTTATCACTCAGAATACCTAGAATGTTATTCAAATATTTTTAGAGCACATATGTATATAACTAGGGGAATACTCATTGTATGATCCACCATATGGTGACATGACAATAGTGACATCATAATTGATCAAGAATAATTATCATGTTCAACTTAATTATTGTTTTAAATTAAATAAATATTTAATGTAAAATATTTTTTCTAGTATTTTTTTGGATTTCATTCCTTAAGTACCTTAGGATTTATTTTTTAAGGCCCCGTGTTTTTAATAATGAAAATTATAAGGAAATTTTAAACTTTTCATTTGGTGGAAGGGTTGATTTCTAAGATAAGTTTCAGAGAGTAAATTCGAGAGTTTTAAATTATTAAAAGTGATGGTTTTGGAAAAGGTTTAAGGTATGAGATGTTTATAAGGAGTTAAAATGAGTTTCAGAAGCATCGGGCTTTGAGAACTCCATTTTAGAAGGAGCGTCCTTAGGTGCACGGTTGATCCAAGGTTAGTGATAACCATGCTAATCAACTGTTTCAACCTGAATTACATGGGGATGCAGTTTACTTAAGCCTTCAAGGAGGTCCTAGGAAACCGTGTGGTCCTAAAGGGGGTGTCACACAGTTTGAAAAACCATGCACGTGAGTCTGCATGGCCATGAGAATTTATGAAATAAATTATAGAGGTGACCACAATGCTTGGGCACAGTTTTTTTAACCATGAACTAAGACATATGAGGGGAGGTTCCACAAGGACAATATCCCCACATAGGATGAATATGGTTTGTCTAACCATGCACTTATCCATATAAGGCCAAGTCCCTTGGGAAGTATGTGTGAATGGTTGGTGCACGATTATCCAAACTGTGTGACCTAACTGTGCGCCTCATTAAAGGGGTAAAATTACGATTTCCCCCTGCCACCTTATTTCCTTCCTCCATCCTTTCTTCTCCTCAAATATTCACAACAACCATCCTATGCATGGATATCTCCCTTGGAATATCATAGGCATTGATGCTCCTCATTTTTCTGGTGTCCAATTCAAGCGTCGTTGATCACGTTTGATCTCCCTCAGTAAGACTACAAATCTGATTCCTTCTTTTCTTGGTTTCTATTTCCATGTTGAATTCTATTTCAATGCAAGCTCATATTCCATATTTTTAGGGTGTTTGCCGATTCTTTTTTTTCTCTCTCCTTGTCTCGAATCAAAGCCTGATAATGGATGCGTGAAGAATACTATTGATACCCGCCAAATGAGCATCAACAAAATCACAAAGGAATAAATACCTGAACATAGATATTACCTTCCCCATAAGAGTAAGGGAAGAATAAAACAACCAAGGCTTTCAGATCACATGAGCCTCTAAGGGACTCGTGATCGCATGACCATTTCAAGGTCACGTGAGGGCTCCACACATAGTATATAACCTGTGACGAATCCTAAAAATCCCCCTTTTATAGACCTTCCTGATCTCATGATGGCTCTACAGACAGCCAATGGCCACATGGTGACAACCAAATGAACTCCCCCAGGCCACATGGTTTGTCATTGGAAAGTTCCTGACTAACCATCCAAAATTCCTAAAAAAATAAGGAGGAATAATTTACAAAGTGAGAAACCCCCAGTGGTCATAAATCTCATGCTCCATATCATCATTCAAAAGGATAAATTTTCTTAATTATACCCAAGTAAAATCATAGGACCCCTAAACATTTGTAAAATAAAACAAAGGAGATAAAGGGGAGGTGGGGAGAGGTTCGCACGAAATTCCATGGGTATGTATAGGAAACTATATGCTTCCCATTCAATACTATAAGGAAAAATAAATATATTTTTTCACAATATGACTACACATCCTCATATGGCCCATATTTTTCATGTGAGGCATCATAAAAAAATTGAGTAAATATCCTAGACATTACTCATGAAAACTCACATAATCACTAACCTTTGTAAAATAAAAAAAGGGAGTAAAAGGGAGGAGGTGAGGGCTATAATGGTCTCTTAAAAACATGTGACGTGGCTAAGAAGTCCATACCATGGTCCCACGAGACCCCCAAACAAACCATTCTCATCTTTCGTAAAGTCTCAGACAAGTCATAAAGCATCTCACATTTGCCTTTCAACAAGCATCAGGATCTTGATAATTCCATTGCACATGTCAGCATGAAAATAAAAAAGTCCCTATACTCATCCACATGATCAAACAATTCTTCATTAATGGTAAATATTCCAATAATGGAGGTGTTGATGAGAGGGACTTACGACCACTGAAAATCAGGTGACTCACTCGGAGTAGTACACGGTAGAGACCCACGAAGCCGCGTGGCTCCAAATCCATTCACTAAATCCAACCTGGAAGCATACTAGATATTCCAAACAAAGTGACAAGTAAATAGGGTGACAATACCTATAAATTCCCCACCCCAGTATGAAAAATGCACCAGCTACTACGTAAAGGAAACTCTTGAGCGCAAAAGTCTCAAGCATTGAAGCAAACTTCTTAGAGTGGTAGATATCATGAACAATAATCCTTTCGTTAGGTAATATTCCGGTGAACATCCAGAGAAATAATACTCCATACATAAGGTACTTCACATGATTATTCAAATATCATGTGGAGGGCTGCTGGAAAGGCGTACAAAGAACATACCGCATGTTTTCCAGATCACGTGAGACTCAAAATAAATTGATACTGAACAAACCTAAGGAATTCGAAATACAAGGTCTATAACCAAGATTAAAATTGGAATACATAAACAAAATACATGATTGATAGCCCTCATGTGATTTGCGTGATTCATACAAGGACATGCGGCGGCACCAGGACACATCACCTAGATCTCAAGACATTCCTTCAACATGCTATTTTGGATATGTTAAATCCTCCTGACATGTCAAAAAAAGTCACATGATCCCCTTGGGCACACCACCTTGGTCTCACAAAAACTTCTTGGTCTATCACTAGAGCCTTGTGATGTCCTTCAGATATATCGCCTAACTCATATAATGGCATTCACTCATATCATTCAAGTCTCACTATTGCATTTGGGCATGACAACCAAGCTCTCATGACACCCTCTGGGTAAGCCAATTGAGACCCTCGATGCCCTCCAAACATGAAGGTTCGGTATCATGATGAACTCTAAGGATATTATCAAAGACACATGACATAATTTGAACCACATCACACCGACTCTTATTAAACCCCCCATATGTGTCAAGACAAGTAATGTGATGGCTTCTAGGATAAACCAACCGGGTTATGCGATGTCCCCTGGACAGGTTAAATGGGTCATGAGACACCCTCTAGACAAGCTGGCCAGTTCACAAGGGAATCCCAAGATTTGATAGCTCTATCCATCCATGGTGTGTGATCCTCAAATACAAGGGAAACCTCAATGTGTAATCCCTAATAAAGGGAACTACTATGACTCTAATTTCTTCCATATTTAGGATACATAGGCCATATTTTCTAGTTTCAAGCACCATATTGATCATCTAGGTCAATCCCAGTATCCAATCACTTATCTAGAGCAATAAAATTTATTACTTGATAACCCTTGTTTCTCACAATGAGCATAGTTCACATGAGCTTAGGGAGTTGCACTGATCATGTCATCTTCACTATACACCCCAGGGTTATAAGGGAAACCTCAGTGTGTAAGCCCCAACTACCAGCATCATATAGTATGGTTCTCTATAAAAACTATTTTGAAAAACTTTCTTTTCTTTTTCAAAAAAAAGTTTTCCAAAACCATTTTACATTCAAAAACTATTTTTTCTTTTAAAAAAACTCATTTTCCAATCACAGGAAATCATGAACATGGAAAATGATCATATGTTCTTAGTATGAAACAATTACACACACCTCTTTCCACCTCAATCTAAGAGTAAAACAATAAATTAAAACCATAACAGAATACATTAAGAATAACTCAACTATAACAATGGATACTAAAACCAAAATCCTACCACCCAGTTAACTTAGACTTTTCATTATACATTCATTCATGAAACACAATCCCAGTGTCCATTCCAAGTTCTGACCAATCCTATCTCCATATAACACACCCCAATCTCATAATAAAAAAAATGTCTAAACCCATTTACGACGCCTCATCCCAATTCAACTGAATAGTAACTGAGTCGGGTGTCACTACGTGAACTCATGTGCACCTCATCATATGCAAGAGGTTTCCAACTACTGGTGAGAGTCTATAACCAACACTTGGGAGACTATACTCTCGATATCATAGTAATAAATATAAAATAAATAACAAAACATAATTCATAATAATAATATCATAGTACACATATGAAATTATAGTTAAAATGAAACTAGAACATATAAACATACAACCACATTATATCAATATGAACAATGTAGGTCATATACCACATATACAATATAAATGAAAGAATAAAACTACAGAAACAAAGTTACTCCTCAATCTCATCTCCAACTCCCAATAAGGTACTCCGGCCTGATTACCTATGCAACTTATACTTTGACCTCCTTATCAAACATAGGGTCTACACATCCACCAGGGTATGCATGCAAAGCGTGATAATGAAAACTCAATAGACCACCACCACCAGTTCCCCTAATATATGCCAAAATAAACCTATGTATGCATGTGAAAATAAATAAAGTTGTAACTTGTAACATGAAAACAATCATTTTGGGTCGTTGTGTGCTAAATAGGCAACCACAACACTCAACCCTGCCTGCCTTGGTCAATTTCAATGAGACGCATTTGTCATAACATAAAAGAAAACCCAAATGGAGTACCAGAATCTAGGACGTTCCATCCATCACTCATTATATTCAAGTATTGGATTACAACACATCCATCGAGATAAACTATACACTCAAGGGGTAGATCAATACATGTATAGAGACCCTATCCTTTTACATATAACATTACATGATTTTAAGCATAACTATACATCAGATTACAAGACAAGGATCTTTAAATCTAGTGTCTTATAAGACTAGGTACATAATACATAAACATGAGATTAAAAAAAATCTTTATTTAATCTTTATAAAGAGCTCATAACTTCCTGTGAGCCCTTACATCTACATAGGTAACCTGGGGATAACATAAAGAAAGGGATGAGCTAAAAATCCCAGTAAGGGAATGAACATAATAAAGAAGCTTAAGCACATGAGTTAGGAGGCATGACATAAAGATACCAAAAGCATGGAACATGTGAAATCATAACATATAAACATGGGATCATATAAACATGGAATCATATAAATGTGGAAGAAACATAAAACATGTCTTTAGTATGATTCAAGGCTAACTTTCAAAATCGTTTCCCATAGTAGTACGGGTCAAGGCTAACCGCCAATCTCGTTTCTCATAGCAGCACAAGCCAAGGCTAACCGCCAAGACCGTTGCACATAGCATCTCATGAGACTTAACTTTACCCAATTCATTGGAGTGATATCTAGGCACACCCATATTACTTTTAATGAAAATGTTTTCCACATAAATAATCATACATAATCAATCTTACATAAACAAAGGGGTTACCCATGGAAATAATTGGGTACCACAATCATGACATAAAGCATAACTAATGTGTGAATCATGAAAGTGTCCATGAAATAAAGGAATTAGAAAAATACATGGACTTTCATAAGGTAAAATAGGAATATATCATGGTAACTAATGTCAAACAGAAGTGAAAACATGTAATAAATGTATTTGATAAATTTTATCATTAAAACATTTTTGCGCGGTTTTAAAGAAAATACCATATAGCTTTTAAAATAGACAAGGGAACAATCTTTTATATAAAACCAGAAGTGAAACAATAATGTTTTCATGATAAAAAGACTGATTTTATAAAGACAAAGGTTTCTTAAAATAGAGGATAGAGTGCACTTGAATTCGGATAAAATTTTGGGAAGTTCCCTTAAAATGAGTTTGCTTATTGGGAAGTATCGAGGAGGGATTCACTTAAAAGCATGTATATACCCGAAAGAGAATGAGAGATGAGTTTGGACCATATAAAAAGAATTTAGAATTTTTATATAAAAATAAAATACAACTTCATTTGGGTAAAAATAAAGATAGAGAAACCCGAAGGAATAAAGGAGGTTCAGGTAGAATTCATTATGGATTATCAGCATGGTATTGGGTGTACCTAAAAGGGTTTGATGAGAGAGAAAAGGGGTTTCTCATCACTTATAAATCAATAGGGAAGTATGGGGGAGGTAAAAAATTATACCCCATCATTTTTTATTACACATAAAAAGTCATATCATGGAGGACAGTCTTGATTAAGAGTGAAATGGGGAGGATCCCTTACCTTAATTTCTGCTTAATTTCGTCTCTTCTGCGCCTCCTGAATAATAAATTTATGTTTATTAAAAAAAATATCTAAAATTTAATTATAGTCATTTTATAAAAATATTTATCAATTATATTCATTGGATTTTATTTTATACTTTTCATCGATGAAAATGAAGCGTTTTGATATCATATTTTACTTAAAATTTCTCATCTTGCGAAGATTTCACTTTTTATTAAATGTAATTTATAAATTAGTATAATTAGTTCCAAAAAATAGAATACATGTAATTTGATATTAATATATTTTATATAATTTATATTGACCATACATGAAGGTGCTTATAATAATTATCTTGGCAACGTCTCCGTAGATGGTTAATCGACCTTTAACGGGACATTGTCGATAGTGCGAGAAAGGGAAGTATGACATTTATATTTTTCATTAATATGATAATTAAAATAGGTTAAAATAATTAATATAATGTTAAATTAATGCATAATAAATTTTTTAGCATAATTTTTTGAAAGGTATAGGGTAAAAGAAAAAAAAATGAATAAAAGAGAGAAGATTTAATAGAGTCTTACTCTCTCCTCGGTGTAGTTCCTCTTGCACGAAACTATCACTCCCTTGGTGATTGGAGTTTGAGGGCTCCAGAATGTCCACAATTATTCTAAGAGGATTGATAGGGAAAATTTGGGTATATATTAGGCTTAGTAAAGGATGAGAGGAGTGGTTTCCAAAGGGGAGGGAGAGGGGTTATTTATACTTGAGGAGGGGTGTTTTTAGAATAAAATAATATATCAAATGTTAGACTTGTAATAGTAGTTTTTTTGAAAACATAAATAATATATTATTATAATATAATTCTTTTTAGACTTTAAATTATTTAATAATTCTAATTTATTAATTTATTAAATAGAAAGTGAAAAGAAAGAGAAAATGATTTTTAAGGAATCACTTTTTGACTTTAGGTTTTCGAAAGCTCTTTTTAGGTTTGGAAATTGAGTTTATTGTATTTTAAGGAACCAATTATGAAATTAAATATAACATGGATGAATCTAATGTTCTATAAATTTTATGTCATCATTACATCATGGATGGTGCAATTTAGGATATACCGGTTACGTGAAAAACTGTATTTTTACTATTCACCCGAAAAATAAACTATTTCATAAAAATCCCAAAAAAATAACCCTAATTTTTTTTTGATTTTTAGAATACAAAAATGAATTACATTTTTCAAAAATAATTTTCTAAATATGATTATTTTAATTTTTAATTAAAATCATAATTTACTTGAAAAATACAGTTTTTAAAATTAAAACTGACTTTATATTGCTTTCAAAAATTACATAAGGTCTTATAAAATTATATTCAAACCAGAAGACATAGAATTTTTAATTTATGATCACATTTTAGGAAAATAAATTTTCTAATAAAATAATTTATTATAATTTATTATTTACGACTTACAAAAATACCAATAGTTTTACTACGGTCAAATTGCCACTTATAAGATTCCTAAATTTTATTTAATCATTAATGGGTAAGGTTATTATTATTTTGGATGATTTACTATTCATAAGTTTCATATTACTATTCATAAGGTTAGGTTACTATTCACCAAAAATTAAGTTTTTTTATCGGACTCCAAATAACTTACCAATCACAACTGTGTATGTCAGATTTTTGAAATTCAAAACATAGAAGTGGAAAAATTATGTTTAATTGTCACATAGTATTTAGTATCATGATATGTCATTGTGCTTCCTAATACTATAAGGCATAATTATAAGAAGGTAATTCCATTAATAAAACTTTTGTTCGCTACATTTTTCCCCCTTATGAAATTTCACCCTCCAAATTTCGTTTTACAAAAACAGGTGAGGGTACTTCTCCTTCATTACCTCCTCTGGTTCCCAAGTTGCTTCTTCAAACTTATGGTTCCTCCACAACACTTTGACAAGTTGGGTTGTCTTTTTGCGTAGAACCTTGTCTCTCTGGTCCAGAATCTTTACTGGATTCTCCTCATAGGAGAGATCATCTTCCAGTTGTACCACCTACGAGTTTAGTACATGTGAGGGATATTGTATATACTTCCTCATGAGTGATAAATGAAACACATCATGAACTTGAGCCATATTTTTTGGAAGTGCAAGCTGATGGGCCATGGATCCTATGCGGTCAAGGTTCTCAAAGGGGCCAATGTACCTTGGTCTTAGCTTCCCTTTCTTTCCAAACTGCATTACTCTCTTCCATGGTAATATGGAAGGGAAAATTTATCACCAACATCAAACTCAAATTCCCTTCAACGGTTGTTAGCATAGCTCTTTTTCGGACTCTGAGAATCTTTGATATGTTTTTTTATGACTTGAACCTTCTCTATCATCTCTTGCACAAGATCAAGTCCAAGTAGCTTTCTTTCTCTAACTTCGTCCCAACAGGTTGGAGTTCTACATTGCTTTCTATACAAAGCTTCATATGGAGCCATTTGAATACTCGAGTAGAAGATATTGTTGTATGAGAACTCAACCAATGGGAGATGTTGATCTCATCCACCTTTGAATTCTAAAGAGCAAGATCTTAGCATGTCTTCAAGCATCTGAATAGTCCTTTCAAATTTTCCATCAGTTTGGGGGTGATAGTTCGTGCTGAAATTTAATTCAGTACTCAAAGCATGTTGAAGACTCCTCCAGAATTTATATGTGAACCTTGGATCACGATCATAGACAATCGAGAGTGGAACACCATGAAATCTCACCACTTCCTTCACATATATCTTTGAAAGTTGTTCTAGCAAGAGATCTTCCAGAATAGCGATAAAATGGGAAGTCTTGGTGAGACGGTCAACTATAACCCATATCACATTATTTTTCTTGGATATCTTCAGGGGACCTATGAAAAAGTCCATAGTGACATTATCCCATTTCCACATGGGTATAGGTAATAGTTGCATCATCCCTTTGGACTTTTTTCACTCTGCTTTAACTTGCTGACATACCAAGAACCTTGATATATATTCCACAATCTCCTTCTTCATGTTATCCCACCAGAAGTTTTCTTAGAGATCACAATACATCTTGGTAATACCAGGATGGATAGAGAATGTTGAGCTATGTGAATTATACAATAGCTCTTTCTTTATCCCAGGTGATGAAGGCACACAAAGTCGCGTTCCAAACCGAATCACACCATCATCGTCGATATGGAACTCATGAAGCTTCCCTTCCTTTACTACATTCTCCTTCTTTTGTAACTCCAGATCATCCCTTTTTGTTTCCTTAATCTTCTCTTGGATATATGGTTTCACAATCATTTGTGAAAGTTAGGATGTATCCCCTACCCTTATGATTTCCAAATCCATCCTTTGTATATCCAAGAATATAGGTTCTTTCTCAATCTGTAACATGGATAGAGTAGCAGGTACTTTTCTATTTAGAGTATCAACTACCTTGTTCGCCTTTCTAGGATGATAGTAAATAGAGAAATCATAATCCTTTATTATCTCTAACCATCTCCTTTGACGCATGTTGATCTCTTTTTGTGTGAATATATACTTTAAACTCTTGTAGTCGGTGTATATGTCACACTTCTCACCATAAAGGTAGTGCTGCCATATTTTCAAGGAAAAAATCACAGCTTCCAGCTCTATATCATGTGTCGAGTAGTTCTTCTCATGGATCTTCAACTGTCGTGAGGTGTAGGCTATTACATTATCATTTTTCAAGAGTACGCAACCTAATCCTTTCTTTGAAGCATCTCTGTATATCACAAAACTTTCTCAACTTTTTGGTAGTGTGAGTACAGGTGCAATGATCAGCCTTCTCTTTAGCTCCTTGAAGCTTCCCTCACATTCTTCTTTCCAAACATACTTTACCCCTTTCCTTGTTAACTTATTTATAGGGCTTGATAATCATGAGAAATTTCTCACAAAACATCGGTAGTACCCAGCTAATCCAAGAAAACTACGGATTTCTATGACACTAGAGGGTCTGGGTCATTCCTCAATCGCCTTTGTTTTTGAAGGATCCATAGAAATTTCCACACTTGTGATCACATGTCCCAAGAACGTGACTTGCTTCATCCAAAAATAACACTTGCTAAACTTGGCGTACAACTTATCCTTTCTCAAAGTCGTCATCACAAGTCTTAGATGTTCTTCATGTTCCTCCTTGCTCTTGGAGTATATGAGAATATAATCAATAAACACTACCACAAATTTTTCAAGGTAATGTCTAAAGACTCTATTCATCAAATCCATGATTATTTTAGGGGCATTAGTAAGTTCGAAGGGCATCACCAGAAACTCATAGTGCTCATACCTTGTACGGAAGTCAGTCTTCTAGATATCTTCTTTCTTCACCTTTAGTTGATGATATCCAGAACGAAGATCCACCTTTGATAAGTATTTATCTCCTCTTAACTAATCGAACAAGTCATCAATCCTTTGAAGAGGATACTTTTTCTTTATGGTGATCTTGTTAAGTTCCCGATAATCGATACACAGCCGCATTATTCCATCCTTCTTCTTCACAAATAGCACTAGCGCACCCCAAGGTGATGCACTAGGGCATATGAGACCTTTGTCCAAATGCTCTTGAAGCTGATTCTTTAACTCCTCCAGTTCGATAGGATCCATCCTATAGGGACACTTTGAGATAGGAGTAGCTCCGGGTATGAGTTCTATTGAGAACTATACCTCACGATCTAGGGGAAGTCTAGGTAAGTCTTTGGGAAATACATCATTGTATTTCCTCACGATGGGCATGTCTTCAAGAGTGATTATCTCCTTCATCTCAATCATTTGAGCTAGAAATTCTTGATCATAAGGTATTAATATTCACACTTGAGACGATGATTCCAAAGTAGATTCATCTTCCTCCTTACATTTGTAAAGAATCATAGGATTCTTCGGGATGTGAAGAGTGATCTCCCTTTCCCAACAGTTGATGTTGGATTTGTATAAAGATAGCCATTCCATACCCAGGATAGCATCGAACTCTACTAAAGGAAGTATGACAAGATTTTTTGAGAGGTTTAGTCCACAAAAATTAAACAAGGAGGAGTTATAAACCATGGACGCAATAATTTACCCATTCATTGTTCTCACAGATAACTTGTCCTCCAAATTTTGAGGTGGTGTTTGAATAGTTCTACTAAACTTGAAAGATATAAAAGAATGTATAGAACTATAATCAAATAGTACATTCTCTATTCTTGAATGAATAACTAGCATACCTATCACCACATCATTGTCTGGATCCACCTCAGTAGTAGTGATAGCATAAGACCTTACTTGTTTCCTTGGAGATTGTTGTTGATTTCCTCCGCCAACCCTTGGCTTAGGGCAGTTGTTGGCATAACGACCATGCTCCTTGAAGTTGTAACACTACACCATTTGCTGAGCGTTGATATGAACCTTCTTTTCTTCTTCAATATTAGTGGGATTTTTCATATCCCTTCGGCAGTTCTTGGCCAGATGATCAAACTTTCCACATTTGAAGCAATTCTTGGTTCCCTTTAAATAGTTTCCAGGATGCTTCTTCCCACAAATTTTATAAGTGGGATATTCGGGCTTCTTTCCATCATGATATTTGTTTTCTAAATCACCCATGTTGTTCTCCATTTTCCGCTTCTTTTCACTAGGCTCACGAGACCACTGAGAGTCTCTAATCTCCATTTCAACCTTGAGGGAACAACAGACAATCTCTTAATAACTGTCAAAGTCTCGAATCGCCAATTCTTTTCATAGACTCAGCTTTAGTCCACTAAATAAGTGATCCGCCTTTCTTTTAGTGTTCATGACATGGCCAGAGGCGTACCTTGTAAGCCTTGTAAAGTTTTCTTCATACACCCCGATGGACTCATCTTCCTTATGCTTGATTCTGAGGAACTCTCTTTCTATTTTGAGATGGAGGGTTCGATGAAAATATTTATTGAAAAAAATCCTCTTGAATTCCTCCCAATCCATGGAATCAATTTCCTCCTAGGGTTTCGTATTCTTGATCAGTATCCACTACTGATCAGCTTTCCTGTCAAAACGATAGACCGCTAGTACAACTTTCTCTTCTTCCCAACACTGGAAGACAGAGAATATATTTTCAATAGAGTTAATCCACTATTCCACAAGGAGGGAATCAGAATATCCGTTAAACATGGGAGGTCTTTTCCACATGAAATATTCTATGGCAACTTTCTCTTTCCTTGGAGGAGGAGGGCATTCCACATGGTTCAAGTTATTATTCATAACTTGAGCCAGCTGAGCAAGTACTGTCATGAATTTTTGAGCACCTGTTCCCATCATATGAGACATATCATTAGGGAAATCTTCACATTTCCTATCACGTTGGTTGTTGTAATGTGTTCTTCTATTTCCCTCCATTAATTAAGAAAAAGTACGTACAATTAGAGGGCTTGAATACTTATCTATTGACCATAAAAAAAGAAACTTTGAACATAAGAGGATAAAATTATAAAGGATAAGTATATCCTAACTTTTGATTCCCTATATTTAAATATAGGTTATCCTTGATCTATTTATTAACTTATGTTATTATGGGATTTTTTTAATAATGGTTTGTACTAAGCTCATGAATTCACCAAAGCATGTCCCCGAGGAGTATTGTAACCAAGAGTGCATCAAGGCTCGTTGTCATGCACCAGTTCCCATTCGAGTCTAGCTCAAAGCGGTGTTTTTGGGTTTTACCCTTAGATACATCTATGTTAGATCCACCTCTACTTGCTCATATCCAAACAGGTGTGTATTTTCTTGATAAACCACTTACTCAATACTCACCAAAATTTAGGGATGTTTTCTTATACTTAGACTCATCCTTAAGGTTCTCACTAAGGTTATCTATTCCTAATTTACAAAAATAACTAAACCATCCTCTAATACTAACTATAGAGACCTTGGACTTTTACATATAACATTACATGATTTTAATCATAATTATACATCAAAGTAAAAGTCAAGGATCATTAATTCTAATGTCTTGGAAGACTAGGTAAATAATACATAAACATGGGATTAAAAAAACTTTTTTATTTAATCTTCATAAAGATCTCATAACTTCCTGTAAGCCCTTACATCTGTATAGGATAACCTGAGGATAACATGAAGAAAGGGATGAGCTAAAAATCCCAGTAAGGTAATGAACATAAGAAATAATCTTAATCACATGAGTTAGGAGGCATGACATAAAGATACCAAAAGCATGGAACATATGAAATCATAACATATAAACATGGGATCATATAAACATGGAATCATATAAATGTGGAAGAAACATAAAACATGTCTTTAGTATGAGTCAAGGCTAACTGTCAATCGTGTTTCCCATAGTAGTACGAGTCAAGGCTAACTGCCAATCTCATTTCCCATAGCAGCACAAGCCAAGGCTAACAGCCAAGACCGTTACACATAACATCTCATGAGACTTAACTTTACCCAATGCATTGGAGTGCTATCTGGGCATACCCATATTACATTTCATGAAAAAAATTTCCACATAAAGAATCATACATAGTCAATCTTACATAAACAAAGGGGTTACCCACGGAAAGAATTGGGTACCACAATCATGACATAAACCATAACCAATGAGCGTATCATGAAAGTATCCACGAAAGAAAGGAATTAGAAAAATACATGGATGTTCATAAGGTAAAATAGGCATATATCATGTTAAGTGATGTCAAACAAAAATGACAACATGTAAGAAATGTATTTGATAAATTTTAGCATTAAAACATTTTTGTACGGTTTTAAGGAAAATACCATAGAGCTTTTAAAATAGATAAGGGAACAATCCTTTATATAAAACTAGAAGTGAAATAAGAATGTTTTCATGATAAAAAGACTGATTTTATAAAGGAAAAGTTGGATTAAAATAGAGGATATAGTTCACTAGAAGTTGGGTAGAATTTGGAAAGTTCCCTTAAAATGAGTTTGCTTATTGGGAAGTATCGAGGAGGGATTCACTTAAAAGCATGTATATCCCCGAAAGAGAATGAGAGATGAGTTTGGAGCATATAAACATCATTTATAAGTTTTACATAAAAATAAAAGACAACTTAATTTGGGTAAAAATAAAGATAGAGAAACCCGAAGGAATAAAGGAGGTTTGGGTAGAATTCATTACGGATTATCGGCATGGTGTCGGGTGTACCTAAAAGGGCTTGATGAGAGAGAAAATGGGTTTCTCATCACTTATACATCAATAGGGTGGTATAGGGGAGGTGAGAAATTATACCCCATCATTTGGGATTATACATAAAAAGGCATATCATGGAGGACAATCTTGATTAAAAGTGAAATGGAGAGGATCCCTTGCCTTAATTTCCGCTTAATTTCGTCTCTTATGCGCCTCCTGAATAATAAATTTATGTTTATTAAAACAACAATCTAAAACTGAATATTAGTCATTTTATAAAAATATTTATCAATTATATTCATTGTATTTTATTTCATAATTTTCATCGATGAAAATAAAGCTTTTTGATATCACATTTTACTTAAAAAAATTTGTCTTGCGACGATTTCACTTTTTATTAAATGTAATTTATAAATTAGTATAATTAGTTCCATAAGCATATAATACATGTAATTTTATATTAATATATTGTATATAATTTATATTGTCCATACATGAAGGTTTTTATAATAATTATCTTGGCAACGACTCTGTAGATGGTTAATCGGCCTTTAACGGGACGTTGTCGATAGTGCGGGAAAGGGAAGTATGACATTTATATTTTTCGTTAATATGATAATTAAAGTAGGTTAACATCATTAATATAATGTTAACTTACTTAATAATCAATTTTGTAGTATAAGTTTTTTAAAGGTATAGGATAAAAGAAAAAAATGAATAAAAGAGAGAAGATTTAATAGAGTCTTACTCTCTTCTCGGTGTAGCTCCTCTTGCACGAAACTATAACTCCCTTGGTGATTGGAGTTGGAGGGCTCCAGAACGTCCCTAAGTATTCTAAGAGGCTTGAGATAGAGAATTTGGGCAGAGATTAGGCTTAGTAAAGGATGAGAGGAGTGGTTTCCAAAAAAGGGAGAAGAGTTATTTATACTTGAGGAGGGGGTGTTTTTAAAATAAAATATTAAATAAAATAATATATCAAATGTTAGACTTGTAATTGTAGTTTTTTTGACAACATAAATCATATATTAATATAATATAATTCCTTTTAGACTTTAAATCGTCTTTATAGTTCGAATTTATTAATTTATTAAAAGGAAAGTGAAAATAAAGAAAAAATGTTTTTTAATGAATCACTTTTTGACTTTAGGTTTTGGAAAGTTCTTTTTAGGTTTAGAAATCGAGTTTATTGTATTTTAAAGAACCATTTATGAAATTAAATATAATATGGACAAATATAATGTTCTATAAATTTTATGTCATCATTACATCATGAATGATGCAATTTAGGATATACCAGTTATGTGAAAAACTGTATTTTTACTATTCACCTGAAAATTAAAGTATTTCAGAAAAATCCCAAAAATTCACACTAACCATTTTTCAACGTGTAGAATCCAAAAATGAAGTCCATTTTTCAAAAATAATTTTATAAATATGATTAATTTAATTTTTAATTAAAATCATAATTTACTTGAAAAATACCGTTTTTAAAATTAAAACTGACTTTATAATGCTTTCAAAAATTACATAAGGTCTTATAAAATTATATTCAAACAAAAAGATATAGAATTTTTAATTTATGAGCATATTTTAGGAAAATGCATTTTCTTATAAAATAATTAATTATAATTATTTATTTATGACTTACAAAAATACCAATACTTTTACTACGGTCAAATTGCCACTTATAAGATTCCTAAATTTTATTTAATCATTCATGGGTAAGGTTATTATTATTTTGAATGATTTACTATTCATAAGGTTCATATTACTATTCATAAGGGTAGGTTACTATTCACCAAAAATTAATTTTTTCTTATCGGACTCCAAATAACTTACTGATCGTAACTGTGTATATCATATTTTCGAAATTCAAAACATAGAAGTGGCAAAATTATGTTTAATGGTCACATAGTATTTAGTATCATGATATGTCATTGTGGTTCCTAATACTATAAGGCATAATTATAAGAAGGGAATCTCATTGACAAAATTTTGGGTCGTTACAACATGCCACACTTAAGGAAATACTATCAGTCGGTATATCATGACATACCACTAAACAAGATGGCACATTGGAGGGATAGATCACAACATACCATTCTTAGGGAAGGATTATTCACAATGGGAAAATGTTAATCATGTGCCTATACCCTTGTGTTTTTTTTAGACCGAAAGTAAATTTTTTATTCAAAAGCACTTTTGAGGAAAAAGTGGGAAACCAACAAGATTTGATTTTGGCACAAGGTTTCAATGCAAGGAAGATCAACGTGGAGGATTACATCTAGACTTGGGACAAACTAGACACCCGTTTTGAAGGATTAATTCTGGAAGACCCGGGCATGAAGATTAAAACACTCCCTTGTATTTGTTATAACAGGAAGCACATCCAAATACTGGGAAGGGCCCACTATATTTGATCTCTCTAGAAAGAAATCGTGAATCTAAATAATGGGAAGTGTAATGGCCCGGACCCACCTGGTCCATTACTTTTCCAAAACACGACTCCACTGTGATGGTGGCACCGTGAGGGTGGCACCGTGACGATGGCATAATGACAGTGGCACACTGATGGTGGCACCGTGAGGGTGGAACCATGACAGTGGCACCATGAGGGTGGCACCGTGACGGTGGCACCGTGAGGGTGGCACCGTGACGGTGGCACCGTGAGGGTGGCACCGTGACGGTGGCACCGTGAGGGTGGCACCGTGACGGTGGCACCGTGTCTTCACCGAGCGGTCTTCGTTCTTTCCCAGTTCCCGACTTTTCTGCTGCCGCAACATATCTTTTGTTGTAAAGATGATTTAATTCCCCCTTTCAAATCCATTTAAATCCCATAAATAATATCTAAAATCCCCCAAGAGTCGGGCAACCCTTAACTTACCAAAACGTGTGGTTTTTTCTCGGTGTCACGCCCTTCCCCGTACCTTCAAGATCCACCCCCGTTACGTGTTTCTTATGGTTAAAGAAAACTGTTTAACACATAGTCGTTATGACCACCTCTCTGAGGAGAATTTTTAAATGACAATTAATTCTATCGTGCGTAACCACCTAACCGCATGGTGAAACCATGATCCGACTTTATAGTCGTTCAAAATTCCATATCCCGTAACAACAGGATCTCATCTTTATATCACGCTAGAAATTCTTTCTTCTTCCTCTTGGCTAGTCTCCTTTTCTTCTTGGTGCATTTGGAGTTCCCCTTCCCGAGGCAAGTTGTGCGCCTGTGCTGGAGCCTTTCTGCTCACCCTTGGAGTCCCCAACGTTCCTCCCCTGCAAGTCACGCATCCCCAGTTCTTGGCGCGTGGAGAAGAACTTCGATCCTTGATCAACCAAGTAGGGATTTTCCTTCGTCTCTCCTTATTGTGTATCATGTGGGGTGGGTACACTACTATTTCTGTGGGAATGAATGAAACCAAACCTTAACAAAGATAATAAACAGACTGTTAAAGAATGATGGGGTGCGTTTGACAATTCTGTTGTACTCTTTTATAATTGCTATATGTTGTGAACTGCATAGGCTTATGCTCACTGAAAATCATGGTCGTTGGTGGTCTTTCCTTGCGCACTAATAAACCCTTGTCTTCTGTGATGATTAAATGACCGTAACATGGAAATTGGTTAATCACCTAAACTCGGTTGGTTAAATGGATGCCCATTGAACATCAATCCTTGTGTGGTCACCCCGGTTAACCAATAGAAAGAAGAAACTAATGAATGATGTGCTTGAACCTGGAAGTTTCCCTAGTCTGTTTTGGTAGTAGGTGTGTTGTTCTTCTTGATTCTTATGGGGTGATGTGGATGGGGATGGGATCCTCTGTTGTGGCCCGGTTGCTGGTTGTGAATCTGAAGTTGTTTGGGGCTGTATCTCGAGGCTTGGTTTGGTTCCAGTACTTTGAGGGATCTCACGGATCCCTTTGTTGTTGTGACTTTACAAGAGAACCGGGTGTGAATGCTTAAATTGTTGTTTGGGTCTTTCTCCTTCTCTGACTTGTGGTTATGTTTGTTAGTTGCCCAGTAGTGCAGAATTTACTTAAATGGGATCACTTGAACATGAAAACAAGAATGGGATCAATGGGGAATTGTTTTCCGGGATGAGTGGTGACATGGTTGTGGGTTCGATGTTTCTTGTAAATGAATAGTAACGAGGGTGTTTGTCCTTAAGTTGGTTTTGGAACTCCTAGGTTGGGATGAGTGCTTGTTATATATATTATATAATTTTAGTTCTTATATTTCTTATTCGTGCCCCACCCAAGTTGAGCACCTAGTGCCGAAAACCCCCATTTCATGGGGGAGGGTGTTTTTCCAAACACTCCTATGAGTGGCTGGTTATTAGCTCCTTTTCTAATCCCTTTCCCGAATAGACCAAGACTCATCGGGCAGGCTGTGATGGCCTGAGGTCCATTATAGCCCAAGATTCTTCAGGCAGGGTAGTTGTGGTGGTTGCCCAGGTGTGTGCGGGCAGGTTGTTTCCCAAGTGTCTTCGGGATGAGGCCCAGGTGTCTTTGGGCGTGGCAGCAGTTGTTCTGGCCTAAGTGTTTGCGGGCATGGTTACGTGTGGTTGTTGTGGCCCAGGTGTTTGCGAGCGGGATGTGTGGTTGTGGCCCAGGTGTGTGCGGGCGGGGTGTGGCAGTGGGACTGTGGTGAGAATGGCGGGAGAGGTTCGATGCGTAGGATGTCTTCAATAACCAGTGGGGAAGTGGCACGGGGTACCCAAACATCGATGTGTTATTACTATTATATTTCTTGACTTGCGTTATTTGGGGAGCGTGCCTTGGTGAGGCTTGGGTGGACAGTTTTCTTTGCTATGTGTTTCAGTTATCTCTTTTCTCACGGGGCATTAGAATGTCTCCCCACTTGTGCACGAGAGCTTTTGGTTTTCCCTACTGAGTATACTTGTATGCTCACCCTACGTATATAAAACTGTTTTCAGGTTTCCAGGAGGACTTCAGGGATCGTGCAGGGTCGTACTAGTTCATACATTGGGACAGTTGTCGTTGTTATTTTTCTTTCTTTTGGTACTTCTTTTTGAGGGTTTCTTTTACTTTTGTATCATTTACTTTTGGAACATGCATATGAGAATGGTTTGTTTTGGCTTTACCTGTACTTCCACTTTTGGTGTTGTTGGGATTTACTATCATATCTCCCGATCCTATTAAATAAAAAGGGTAATGCCTTCCATCTTGTGTGTGATTCTATACCCTTGGTGCTAGTTTCCACTCCGGGACCTATTGAAGGCGGGTCTCGGGGGTCATTATCTCTCCTTCAACTTGAAGAAGGAAGGTTCTGGCAACCTGTTGTCCCTTCTCTCATCTTGGTAAAGGCAGGTCGTGACAGGAAGGGCCTAACATATCCTTTCCCTCAAGAAAGAAACAACAAACACCATGAGTCTGGATCTTGGGCCACAAGAATCTAAATCATTGTCGAGCGATAAGCATCGCCTCACAAACATGTTGCATCACGTCAAGGTTAGGATAAAACAACCAAGTATGGAATACACAACCCAAGTCTTATCACTTCCCTAATGTCTTTCACATCTAGTTCCATGTACCCCAACTCGCAACCTGGGATCTCATCTATTGATTCCAACATATATTTGTCACCTCCATAGTGACTACAAAGCTCATAGGTCATATCCTATTTCATTTCAAGAAACCTACCCAACTCGCCACTCTCTGTTTGAATTTCTCTAATCCATTCCCATAACCAAACTGTACATGTAAGCATGTTGGTGAACTTATCACCAACCCAACCTCTCAATTTACACTTAGGTAGAATACTCACTCATGTTCACCAATCCATCCCAAGATTTACATCAAAACCCATGCCTTGATACCCATTTCATTTCTCTTGAAAGATAACTCGCAAACCAAGAATCTCATTCATCCACTCACCCTCTAATAGTATCCATCAAGAGGAACCATTTTCAGTTACTAATCCACTAAAACAATCTAAATTAATCTCCTACTTGGAGTGTACTAAACCTCAAAAGGCTTATCTCACTCAATCCCAAACCCAATACTCTAATTCTCCATAAAAAGTGAAATTCCCAAATGCTCGTAAGACAAACTGACTACCTCAAAAGTCAATCAGATATCCCAAGATCTCTAAACATATCACACTAGCCTAAATGAGTCTATTCTAAGCTATAAGTGATTTATCCCAAACCTAAAGACATGTTTGAGGTCCCTCGCACATAAGAAGTACCGGCACACCTTGGTGACATAGTCGTTGAGCATTCCTAAAATCACCAAACCTAGGATGAAACACCAGTTCCGACTGTAAGAGACTCTACCCAGTTTAACTCACTGTTCTAAACCCTCTCAATCCTTATTCAGATTACCTGAACCTAAACCCCCCATGAAAGCACGCCCCATCACACAAAAACACACATGTGACTTTATATATAAGGAGCCACCTTACTGGTACTCATTGGAGTTACCTCGTCCAATATCGCCAGTTGATTTGACTTTGTTTTCCTAAAATTAAGAAATTAGGTAGAGGGACAGTTTGGGGATTTCCACTATAGTGTAGTGAGATGATAGAACCAATGAGAAAATGTATAGGGTTCTTAGCCTCACTTATAGGAACCCGTTGTCATAGACGGCACATCGATGTGGTGAGATACGAACCTTAGGGAGCAAGGGGAGGGAGGGGGTCAAGCCCCTCCTGTCATGTTGATGGAGAAGTGCCCCCCCCCCCCCACACACACACTAATAAAAATTTATAACTAATTTTTTTTTAAAAAAAATAGCTAAAGGTCATCGGGCAACCAGTGGTCGTCCAGGGGTACCCCCTCCACTAGACACATGAAATATCTTTGCATGCCACCACCCCCATAGCTTTTAACCTGATCCCATGATTCATTCCCTCATCGACCATCAATGGCATTCACAAAGTATTACTAGCATAATACTCCACATATACACAAGTTGGTCGTTCAATGATGGCGCGAGCTCCATAGAGGTATAGAATACTCAAAGAGGGCTACTCTAACCCCCGAGAGAAAAAATCTTGATGGTTTCTTCATGATTTGGTGAAACTTTGAACATCAAATCCCTTGCCCTCTTGTAGAATCATCCATGGAAGATGAGGAGAAGAATAAGTGTGTAGATGGAGGCTTCCCTCCCTTTGAGGGTTAACCAATCGTATGCATTTCTATTCCTTTTAATATTTGGGATGTTTTGGATTACATCTTCATTGATTAATATTCACATATGTTGTTGGCCATGGTGTCCAAGTCTTCATGTGAAAGTGAGTTCTCCCCTTTCATGCCAAGATAGCTTGTATTTTGCTCATCACTAACATGGAGTAGATTTATGTTGTTTTGTTTCCTTCGGTTAATATAGATCTAAATTTGAACTTTTTAAGGATTCGCCCTTTTTTTAAAAAAATCACTTCAGTACCATTGTCTCATAGTTATGATAGCTCCTCCATCATATTTTGCAATACCGTTGAGAAGTCCTTGATCATTGGTCAATTGTGATGAGAACCCATTGTCCAGAATCCATGATTTATCATGTTTAGAGGCATTGTAATATACTTAGACAATCATCATTTATTCCTTTTCATACCTTCTTTTTTAAAATTTCTTTTCACTTTGAAATAATTAAAATATTCTTTCCTCCAAAGGTGATCCATTAACTATTGAATCACAATACAATATTGTATGGCCTATCTTTAATCAAAGGTTTTCTATCACCGCCACACTGTAAATGATGGAGGGGGACATGGGGAGATAAGGAGGGGTGGAGAGAGAGCTTTGGCTATGGAATTTGATACCAATGGGAGTATTTCACAGGGTTACTCCCTCCTTATATAGCACTCCTCTGTTAAAACAAGGGGGCTCCAAGAGTTCATGTGTTTTATCAACGCAAACTTGATGCTCGACTATTTGATAATTTATATCTTGACGCTCATAATGTTCTACCATTGTTAAGTCGTGCCTATAATAATCGTTGAACAATTCAAAGATTAATACAACACATTTAAACTCTCTTAAACACATCACATATTGATGTAGAAGTTGTATTATTGATATTTGGCGTTAAATATATGAAATACCCAAGGGCAATATGATATCACATATATTACAAGGATAAAAATAAGTTGTAGTCTTTCAAAAAAAAGTTGTATAGTGGAACTTGCATATATCGTATAATATGACATATATGTTTTAGGACATACATCTTATACTTGGGTTGTCACTCTTAGTCTTGTCACCGGTCTAGGATTGGTCTCAGCTGGATTGGGTTGTGACAAGGAGTTATAATGAGTGTAGTAGATAAGAATAGGTATGATCCATCCAATATATCTAGAATTGATGCATTCTGGGATGGAAAGTCATGTCAGATCGGGTTCAATCTCGAGTTGATTAGACATATAAAATGCTATGTGAGGATCAGGTTTCAGAGTAGGTCAGATCAACCAATGAGTTCGAACAAATGTACTGGACCAAAACAAGCACAATTTGTGTCATATATTCGAAACCGATGTGTTGTGGGCTGCTAGATCATGCCAAATAGGGTTTAATCTCATACTGATAAGACATCATACAGAGCACTACGTGGAAACTGAGTTTTAGAGTGGGTTGGTTTAACCCAGGAGTCCGAACGAGTATACCATATTAAAATAGACCTTCAATTTGATATATCGTGTTAGATCGGGTTCTAATCAAACCCCTTGATATAGACCTTCAATTTGACACACCACACAACATGTATTGTGGATCAAGCAACAATATAAAAAAAATCAATCCTATCAGATGCAATCTAATAAACCAGCATTATTCCGTACAAATGTACCTATCCAAAATATGGACACATCCCATGTGAAAGGATGAAATACATTATTGAATGAGGTGATCCAATGTCTACAAAGTTGTTGGAATGAGCATTCAATTCAATTTGGAATTCCTTGCATTCTTTACAAAACATCATCCTTTTTCAAGTATCAAGAGTTTCATTTTATAGCACAAGGCTCATTTTACTAGTTCATTTTTTGATTTTTTCGAGGGACAACTTAAAATATCAAATCATCATCGTCGTTATATCCTAAAGAGGATTCGTCGAACTTGGTATTACTTTAGTGATGTGGATGACTGTACTCTAAAAGAAAATGATATTGTAATGTGTCACGATGACTTCCTTCTACAACTACTTGTTGAAGTCATTGTGTTGCCTCCATATTCCTCAATATTTTGGATCAAAGGATGAATCTTGACTTTGAGATGAATCACACAGCAGCGTGTAGGGGTTCACAAAGCACAGCAATAGTGGTGGTATTATTGAGTGAATCAAATGCATGTTATGAATAGAAAGAAAGTATTTTTTCATCAAAGAAAAAAAATGAAAACAGAGAAACAATCGATTCACTGAAAGACAATTCATCAAAAACAGTAACTTGTTTGGAAGAAGAAAAAAATTCTCATGAACTTTGCACGTAAGAGTTCTCCACAACCGGGACTGCCGGCCCATATATCATACCGCACCGATCGATGAACGAACCAACCAAACGAGTCACTACCTCCCTGAAGAACATGGTTGCCACCTGCCCATATCGAAAAAGATTCGCTTATCAAACGCTGCATTATTATTTTCTCTACAATTTAAACATAACTTTGTTTTGAATGCCAAACACTGCAATGTTATTGTACCAACAATTACTTTCTCAGTAATCACTTTCACTACGACCACTTCACATCGTAATCAAGCAATGTATCAAACAACGTATCAAACAACCCAAAAGAACAAAGGGAACGGATGAGGAAAGGCGGAGATAGGGTTGTTGGGTATTCAGGGCTTGTTTGGTAGGAGATGATAAAAGGAATGTGGAAGGGAGAAGGACCTTTGATTTCCAAGTAAATTTCAAATGCAAAATATCAAACATTAAAATTTTCTCACACCAAACATACGTTCATTCCTTTTATTATCAGTAAATAGATGAAGATGACATAATTTGCCCATCCAATTGCATTTAATTGTCAAAAAAATACATTAAACTAGCATAATCAACTTAATCACCCAAAAGACCCAGCCAACCAACATAGCATAATGAATGATCATCACCTGTCTATATAATGGTGACTGGAACTTAAAGTCAACCAAGAAATATAGGCTGCAGGTTCCTGGAACAGGTCCAGGCTTGAAGTCCCATACATTTATCAAGTAGTCGAAAACAGAACTCTTTGAAACTGTTGTCTGTCAAGGGAACACCTAAAAGAATCAGTATTGGAACTACAAAAAAAAATTACCAACGTATCCATATAAAAAATGATGAAGGTTTTTACATAAACAAAGATGAAACAAACACTCGACCGTACCTTGATAAACTTTGGCTTGTTTAGTTCAACATGTGAAATATAACTCTCAACAAGAAATTTAAAACCAATCTCCAATTCCGCATCGAATGATCCATCAGGATGGCGCTGGCATATCTCTGAGCGCTGACACCAAGGGACAAAGCCTTCATACAAGTCAACAGCAGCAACCACATTAAAAAGTTGTTCTGGGGAGTACCTAATAAATAAGAACACCTCTCAGCTCCTAACATGAAAGGATGCATACAAAACAAACTCTAACACTGCATCATGAAAATGAACTAATGTAACAGGTAAGATGATTACACCAAACAATTAATCAATCTTAGGTAAAAAGATGAATCGCTGCCCATTCCATGACAATTTGGAAGTCAATTATAACACCACCAATGGGGGATAAAGACAAACAGCCAAATGTTGAAGACAGGAAGATACTTGATTGTCTCTTTTATATTAAAATGAGTCAATTAGCATCAGATTAGCTCATGAGTAAGATGATCGTCTCTTTAATAAACTGCAGAATGCAAGTTTCTTGACCTAACCAAACTGATGATCAAAACACCTTATTCTAACGACCCCTGCAGACCCTCCAGGGGAACAGAAGGAATGAGAAGATGCAAAATCTATAATTAAATTTGACAATCCAACCAATTCTTAGAGACTCACCCTAGCACACGCTTCTCTTCATGTACTTTGGATAAAACATTGCCTTCTTCCCCATCTCCGCAACCTAGAAATTGCCTTCTCTGCCCAACTCTCCCGCTGCAGAAGCTACCCAAGGGTGAATTACGATCTTTTTGTGTTCCAGTAAAGATGCAGCTCGACGGGGCCTCGACTGCAGTAACGCTACTCGAGCATCGAATTCCATTAGAATGCGGCAACTGCCCTCTGTAATTGGCCGGCCTTGTCCAAAATCCAATCCCGCATCTACGCGATGCAATCGACACCGCCGCCTTGGAGGTTGAAAACAAGAGAGGCATCGCACAGAGAAAAATATGATCTGTCAAGGGTTCACCAACACAGCAAAATTCATCGACTCTGGGCCAATCGGATGATGAAAAATCTGTTGAACGCTACACAATCAAACCGATACTAAATCAGAATGACAAAAGGGGAATCAAGGACCGGAGGCGGAAGGGGAAGAAGGAAAAAAATCAGGGACGTCGAAGAACCAACCCCAACCGGAGAATTTTGTCAATGTCGGGGCTCCTATCCGACGGTATATTCCGGGGATTATAGGCCATGGCCAAGCAAGAGTCGGGAAACGAGTTTATTCCTCTGAATTGTCGTCCGCTAGATATAAGCTAAAACCAATATTTTCCATGGTTTTGAGTATTAAAATACCCATGATCAGATATCAAAATGGCTCAACTTATGGTCAAAAACTCCTTGATTCCCGTGGTTCGGCGACCAAAAAATAATGTTGCCATTACGTACGGGTCATTCCTATGAAATATGACCCAAAAAAATGTCTATATCAATCTCACATTAAAATTCAAATTCTTTGTATTTAATGATATTGAATATCAATATACTTAGATTTATTAACCAAAGTATGATTTTTTACTCAAACAAATATCACCGTGATTATCATATAAGAAAACATGATATCCCAATCAAAAATGAGTTAGTCCCAAGAAAAATCATCTTTTTTTGTTTTGTTTACACCCACCAAGACATAGTCTCTGTTAGAAAAATGATTTCATGATGAAGTCTGGTGACTATCATTTGACACCCACTAAAGGTCAAAATAGTGACCGTCAAATGGGGGTGGGTGCAATCTTCAAGAAAAAAAAAACTTCTCCCTCATTCTCGTGCGTGAATCCCCATTCCCTAACGTGAACCCCTCGCAAAAGCTCATCTGCCCTCATTCCCCCACACGAACCGCCCTACTTGTGGAAGACTCCCACATGAACTGCCTCACATTTCTCTCTTGTTGTCACGTGATTCCTCTCATGCTCTCCTCTGATCAGTCGATGCTTCCATCCCTTGCATGTCCGATTTGCAAGCATTGCACCCTCCCACAACGGACGTGTCACACCCTGACGTTTAAAAATATTTTTATTTTATTATTTCATGGCTTTGATTAACCTCGTCGAGATGCGGGTTGAGCCCAGTCAAAAAAATTTGACGTTTAACAATTTTAGTGGGTTTCAGACTTGTGCGTGGTAGCCGCGCGGTCACCACATGGTGGACGAGAGCCGCGCGGTTGGTCCGAGTGCCTGTGCAAATGTCTAACGATTCAAATGAATAAAGTTTTGTGTGAATAAGACGAGTTAAATGTCTAAAACGTAATAATAATAATAATATTGCGTAGAAAATAATATTGTTATTATTAAGATCGGTTAATAATGTTTTTATTATTTAAAAAATTGTTGTTAATATAATTATTAATAAATTGTTATTAATATTCTTATTCTTATTATTGTTATTTTAATTATCATTATTATCTTTATTGTCATCACTATTTTTATTATCATTCTTTATATTATTATTATTATTATTTAAGATTGTAATAATATCATTTTTTTTATAAAAAGAGAAAAAAAAAAGAGTAAACCCTAGAGTACCCACCGAGCCCCCCCAATACCCTGTCGTCCTGCTGTTCCAGCTGCCGAACAACCTGCGCAGCGGCACTGCGCTTCGACCCCGCCGCCCTCACCTTCTCCGTCCCGACCTCCGCACTCCAGCCCTCCGCATCACACCAATCGCCCTCACCCCCTGCACCGCGCTCCCCTCTCCGCGTCTCCTGCCCTGGCGCACAGACCACCTTGCTTAGCCCCCTTTCGCGCCCGCCCCCGTCCAGCCTCACCGTCTGCGGCGCACCCCCCCTCCCCCCTTCATTTTCTCTCTCGACGCACTAGGACCCTGCTCCCGGCAGCCGCCTTCGACCCCTCTTCGACTTGACCCTCCACCCTCGACCTCGCCGCGTCCCAGCCTCCCTTGGCGTCCAGGCCCTCACCCAGCGCCTCGCCCTCGCCGTCTACCCACCGTCCGGCGTCCAACCCGCGCACCCTCTGACCGCCGCCTCCCTTTTCAGCCGGCGCCACCCCTGCCGGCGGCCCTCTGCCCCTGCCGACCACTTTTCTGGCCGGCGACCGACCTTCCAGACCTCCTTTCGGCCGCTGCGTAGCTCCGACCAGCCAGTGCCCTCCTTTCACGCACCTTCCGACCCGTTGCGTGCCCTCCGAACGGCCGCACGCCCTCCCCGATTGCCCCCCCTGCCGACGACCTTTTCGGCGCCCTACAACCCCTCGCCATCCTTCCGAGGCGGAATGACCAACCCCGTTGGCTCCCGTGCCATCTTTGTTCGCGCGACCAGCCGCACACGCGCCTTGTTCTCAACTGGGCGCGCGACAAACACCCGTCGCCAAAGGTGAGCAGTTTGGATTCACACAGTTTCACCTGCACCATTGTCGAGGCGAGTTTTGCGCTGTTTATTCGTTTGGATTATTTGAAGTTAGTGTTTCTGTGTTTTTAGATGCTTTGCGTTTGTTGCAACATTTTGGTAAGGTAAACTTGTGATGCCGCAATCATCGGCTCGTGGGTACTTATGCGCAAGCGTGATGCGAGTCGTGTTGTCATGATTGAGCTGCGAGTCGAGGTAGGACCCTTTGCACTTTGCCTTTAAATTCATGATTTCATTGGTTTCTTGTTTTTCACACTTCCTTAGTTATTAAATTAGTAATGTACTATTTTTATAATATTTGTTCTATGTGAAATGCAGTGTTTTGTCTGATTGCTTTGAATGTGTGACATGGATTTGAAGAATGACGCACGCCTCGTGTTTGGTTGATAACATTGTTGACTCTTACAAATGGTTAAAAAAATTTAGAAGCATGTTTTGGTCTTAAAAATATATTTGTGATGTTTACGAAAATGATTATTGAAATTTTCTCAAATGGATTTCCAATGTGGTTTGGTTTAAAACTGACTTGTTGCAGTTATGTACGAGAATAGTTGGTTTGAGGAAAATATGTAAGACCCGTTTGACATTTCTTTCTAGTGGTCAGATTGTGCTGTGCAAACTAAGCGTTTATCAAATGCTCGATTGGCTCTTATAAATGTTTTTTGGATTTAAAGAGGTGGTTGGTTTTCCTTAAATGAGTTTCCAAGCAGGTATTTGTCGTTCAAAGTGAGTGCGTATGGTTTTAAAAATGGATTTTTTTAAAAACGCGTGGTGTGTTTTTGTTAGGTTTTGCACACCAAGGGTTGGTTAAGTGCTCGTTTAGTTTTTCTAAGTAGTCCATGATTTCTAAAGGCATGAAATGGTT
Source organism: Viscum album (assembly GCA_963277665.1). Classification (NCBI taxonomy): domain Eukaryota; kingdom Viridiplantae; phylum Streptophyta; class Magnoliopsida; order Santalales; family Viscaceae; genus Viscum; species Viscum album. The sequence goes on along the minus strand of OY728160.1, from coordinate 898,316,008 downwards.
TTGTAAATGATAGTTTGACATTCAAATGGTGGTTGGTGTTTCCAAAGTGGATTTGTAAGTTGGTTTGGTGTTGAATATAACCTATGTATGACTATTCATAAAGAAGGTTTAAAATGTGAAAACTGTTGAACACTTGGCGGAAGGGCCCGTTTGGCCAGGTTTATGTAAAATGAAGTTTGGCTTTGCTCTAGAAATGTCTTTCTAAATGATTTGATAAATGTTAGAGTGTTGCATAGGTAAAGGCCCGGTTGACACTTTTGAATGGTTATTTGGGAAAACCCCTCTTGGGTTGGGTCTCTTGCCTCATCGATTGACCATGAGATAGGAGAGTCCTCTGTATAGGACCTTCCTTGTATAATTATTATTTTAAGGCAATGACTACCCTTGAGGTGTCCAGGGTGGTGCCGAGTTGTGGCATGTGTTCGGTTATATATGTGTGGCTTGTTATTTGAAATGTATGACACACCCTCTTGAGAACTATACATGGGAACCTGACATAGCAAATAGGTTTACTGAGAACGATTGATGCACTAGTTTAGACCGCGCACTGGCTAATGACTCTTAGTACAGACTTTGCTCTGCTAGGGGATTGAGCCCCTCGGTTAGGCCAGGTAGGGTAACACCGAGCGTTTGGGCATTATGACGTCATCAAAAGTAGGCATGCTTTTTAGGATGAGTCACATGTATTAGTATGTTCTGGGTTTCCTCTAAGTTCCTAGGATTTCCCGTGTTCCTTTGACACTAGTACAATTAGTACCGTTTCCCTCACCATATGAAGTGATACCCATTGTTCTTAGTTTTGGTGTTTCCTTGTAAAATTTTAAATGTGTGGTTGCTAAAGATATTTTCAAGAAAAATGTTTTAAACGAACAATCACTCTTTCCTTTGACACTTTTAAGAAAAATGAATGATTTCTTTTTGGTCTCCTTTTCTTTCCTCCTCTTGCACCTTATTTTAAACTTGAGGGAAATGGATTATGATTGCGATTTGTTTACTTTAAAAAATGAAAAGTGTAGAAAAAATTCTATATTTATAGATTGTATTTCAAACCTGAAATCAATGTTTTCTTTATTTAAAGAATGTGCACTGGGAATAGATTAGACGGTCCCACCTACTAAGTTTTAATACTCATGCCTATAGTGTTTTCTTGTTTTTAGTTTCTCTTGCAGGTTCCAGCTCTGGTTCGGATCACCTTGGGCGATGTTTGGTTTCGGTATTAGAGAGTAACCCATGGGGTTACGTGGAGTCTTAGTCTTGGATAGGTTAGTCGTGTTTTGGTCATTCATTCTTTTCATGTCATTTATTTATCTTGTTTTGTTTTGTTTATTATGGTTTATTTATTTATCTTTATGGGCCAAATCGTTCACAATGATTACATTTTGATGACCGAAACTAGTTTCCAGCCCATGGGGATCTAGAACGCCCTTCAGGACATGCCGTGGACCGGATCATGTGACCGGTTCAGGGTCGAACCAGGTTGGTTTGTGACAGGACGACCGATTTGAAAGCACCTCACGCGTTCCTACAATTTCTCTCCAACTGACGATCGTCGACCCGCATTGTGATTTCCATTCCAATAATTTTTCGGGCCACTGACCTTAGTGTCTTCAACGAAATATAGGTATAAACTAAATCACATCTTGATTTTTTGGTTCAGTTGACTAATTTATTAATAATAGAGTTTTCTTGGTTTTTTTCCATTTAGGGTTTTCTCTAATTTACCAATTGTGATTCCCCGAATTCAAAGTAAATTGTTGATTGATTTTTTTGCTTAATTGATAATTCATAGTTTTCGAAACTTGATCGAAGTTATAATTACTTGACTGTCCAGTTTGATATATTTATTAGAATTTATAATTTTATAATTCTTGTGTCTAATTGTGTTACTATTTTAATGTAGATATTATTTTGAATAACCTATATCCATAAATATTACTTAATTTAAAAATGAAAATAATCCTTTATTTTTAAAATTTGTAAAAAATATGTGTATATAATGAATATTTTAAATATTGTACGTTCATTATATGTGCGTGTGTTTGTGTGTGAATTATTATTTTATACATTTTACTTATCTCTCTTTGAAACATAAAAATATTTACATAATAATTTTATAAACTCTTGTGTGTGTGTGTGTAATAAATCATATTAATTATAGTATTTTTCAAATTATATATACATTTATACTTAGTTTATATATATATATATATATATATATATTCCCTAAGTCTATATTGAATATAAATTTATTCACATTTTTTTTGCAACAGAGAACAATATTTATATAAAACATTTTTTTGGGTTATTTGTGATAACTATCGTAAGATCTCGTCTTTTTTCAGGTACATCCCCCTCTTTGAGTATTTCATTGAACCTCTTTTGTTTGAAATTTTCCTTCCTTTTTGAATCTTGGTGGTCGAGTCTCATTTGAGGATGGAAATAATTTTCTGGAAAAAATGACATAAAGTTTGGAGATATATGTTTGTTTGAATTAATGGAGTTCAAATATAAACATGTTGACTGAACTTATGAGGGTTCCCCGTGAGTTTGGAAGACTTCAGAGGTGGTTATGCTCTTTTGTAGAAGCCAGACTCAAAGCCGTCTACAGGACATTTACACGTCATGTAAATGTTACATGACATGTAACTGTCGTCAGACAGATGCCATGAAATGGTTTAGGGTGTGAACTGGTTACACATCATGAAACTGGTTCACGACGTGTAAGTGTGGCCAGACGTACATCGTGAACTAGTTCAGGATGTGAAATAGTTATACGCCATGAAATAGGTTCACGTTGTGTAATGTTTGAGCAAGGTTATTTTAACTTGTGGAGATGCATTTTTCAGCGCAACACATAAATCTATAATTACACGCCATGTAAATATTACATGTAATGTATTTCTCTGGTTGAGTGGTTTTAAATCCACGATGCGCATGTAATTTCATTTCATCCATTGCAGCCCTCCTCTCTCAAGCCCTAGGCGATTTCCAAGTGATTTTGGCATCTCCTCTTCCCTTTTGGGCATCCCGTTTAGGCGATAAATCTTTAGTAAGTTGTTTTGCTTAGGTTTTTCCCTCTCTTCCATTTCTCTCCGTTGTAGTGGTGAAAACTCTTGACCGCAATTATTTTGGGTATTGATCTTGATCTTGTGTGATCTAGGTTTCTTCTTGCAATCTTCTGTACCTTCGTTCTTGTTGGCATTAGCCGTTGGAAAGCATTGTTTAATCATCAGTTAAAGGTAGGTGGTCTAAAACATAACCCTATGGTCTATTTAATTGTTAAGTATGTGCAATATTACGAGTGCGCTGACACAACATGAACATTAATTAATTGATTAATGGATGATGATAAATCATGTGACTGGATTATTCCCTGGTCCCCTTCAGATCTAATGGTGTTATGACCTGGCTTATGGATACCCATTGGGAAACCCTTGATTAATAATTAATTGACTAATGACTTAAAGTATGTGTTAGCATGACATGAGACCTTAGGTGTTTGCTTATGATAGATTCACCTTGGATAATGGCTTACATGGTTATTAAATGAATGGGTAATTGAAAGACAAATGGTAATTGGAAGAATTAATCATTGTGGATTATGATATGATATTGTGATATTCTTGATGTTATGACATGTGTTGTGATTCATGCTGAAATGCTTATATAGAGGGCTTGGCCTAGTTTCATGTTGTAATACTTATATAACGGGCTTGACCCAGTTTCATGCTATAATGCTTATATAGCAGGCGTAGCCTAGTTTTATGATGTAATGCTTATATAGAGGGCTTGGCTTGGAATGCTAAAATGCTTATATAGAGGGCTATGCTCAGGATGCTAAAATGCTTATATAGAGGGCTTGGCCTAGATGTTGAAATTCTTATACAGAGGGTTCTTCATGATTATTGTGACTATACCATGTCTTTTGGTTATGGTTGACATGGTTGTGATACATGCTTAGAGATATCCCAGCATGGTATCGAACCATATTGATTTTTGTATTATATTAATTGATTAATTAATACACCTGTTTATCACTTTATTACATGCACTTTTTTATCAGACTGGTTTTGTTTAGACACGGTGGTGTCGACCTCCTGAGTTTTACTCACACCCTATTCTGGCCGATGTTTGGTACCCTAGAAAATTACATGGATGCAAGTTTAGACAAGGGAAAAGGACCTTGTTGTTGATTATTGCTTGCTGGATGGGTTGGATATAGGAGACATAACCGATAGGAGGTTCAGAACTGGGGTATTTTTAGTTTTTTTTTCTTCAGATTATTCCTTTATTTGTATTAATTTCAGTTTTACATTTAGATACATTCCATCCTATCATTTCATTGATTATTATTTGATTTATTGGTTCTTCCTTTACTTCTCAATTGTATGTTGTACTATTTCCGCTTTATCCATTACTCTGATATTTATTATTATTGTTTATTTCACTATATTATAACTCTATACAAGGGGGGTATAGTCTCCCCACTATATCATTTACACCCTCACTTCTAGTCATAAGACTCTGGCGTACAGGGAGGCACGCTTGACCTCTCGTAACCAACCTGATTTGGCCACATGATAGTGTTCTGGATCGAGGGATGTTACAAAGTGGTATCAAATGTGGTTTTTCTTTTCTGTTATTTTAATATTTGGGAAAGGTAGAAAAGAGAATAGGATGTGTTGGGACTTGATAATGAGCTTATGCATGAGAGTAGCTAACCCATGCATGGGGGAAAATCTGAGTGCCCAGGGATGAGATTATTTTTCATGTTGTTTGCTTGTTACAAATTGATGTTATTTCACCCAAGGTGATTCACATGTTGTATGATGTTATTGTTTCTTGAGATTTTTACTCGTATCCCGATATGGCGCGAGATGAGTATGTATGCATCATGATAGAGACATAAAGATATATATTGACATGCATTGTTCATGATATGGATATATTTATTGCATGCGATATATTTTCCTATATGAACTGTGAAATGAGACACCTTTTATATATAATAAATGAAATGAAAGAACTATTACATCATGCTAAAAGACTTTTATGGCATGTTTAGAGATACTATGAGCCAGTGGTTCTCTGTTGATGTCACCTGTTGAGGTTGAGATTGTTGTTATCCAGTATTTTAAGGAGTGTATTTGTCTTGTAGATAAAATTAATCCTCATCGTATTTGAGTTGAGTGTTTGGAGAATGGTAATCAGCATGATCCTAACATAGTTGATCCATATTTTTCTGTAGTCCATAAGGATCAGATGTATGTTCATCTTCACAATAGCTTTCAGAGGGTCATGTGATCCATGAAAAGGGAGATTGTTCGCACTGCGCCTTTGACATATGAGCTTATGAGAGAGTTTTAGCTACAATATCCACCTATGTTCACGGGGGAGGGAGGCCCCCAGATAGCCGAGTTTAGGATTGAGTCGATTTATGATCTTTAAGCACCTCAAGACACCCGCTGATAGGAGGGTTAAGCTTGCTGTATATATACTTCGTGGACCTGCCAAGAGTTGGTGGGACATTCTAGAGTAAGTTGGGAAACAAGAGGAGTTATCTTGGAAGGACTTCAAGGTGAAGTTTTTGATCCACTTTTACCCAGAGATGTTGAGGGATGAGAAGACTCACGAGTTCATGCACCTAATACAGGAGGGAATGTAAGTGATGGACTATGATGGATGTTTCACTGACTTGCAGTGATTTGTACTATCTTTAGCTTCTGATGAGATCTCCTAGGTGAGATGTTTTCAGGATGATATTCTCTATGAGATCAAGTCATAGGTGAACATCTTTCACTTAACTAGCTTTTCAGATGTGATGGATCAGACACCCATCAGAGAAGGGAATCTAATAGAGGCCCTGAGTAGCGGACATACTATTTTAGTAGGGCGAACTGGGTACTATTCTTCTAATGTAAAGAAGTGCTCCTATGACAATTATCACTAAGGAAATGGTGGGAAGAGCAGTCAGGGCAGTGGATAGCCATCTCAGGACTGTGTTCCATTACAGTGCTATCAATATGGCAATTTGGGCCACAAGAGGCCTTAATTTCTATACCCTGTTTAGAGTTCCATGCTTGCGGTAGGCTAAGTCACCTACATAGGTTTTGTAGGGGCATAAAATAATAGAGTAATGGCAGGGGATCAGGATAGGTACCAGAGTCTGGAAAGGAAATAACTACCCCTCAGCAGACAGGTAGCTGGAGTTCCAAAGGAGGTCCATGTCAAGGTAGGGGATGTGGTACCCTAGTGCAGGAGTGTCAGTACCAGTTAGAGGGAATATCCTAGGGGAGTTATACTGTAGCCTAGGGTATAGGGGAAAGTCAGCTACACACAATGCAGTCTACTCCAACTAGTGTGGATTCAAGACCTTTTACTATTAGAGGCATGATTCTTATATCATTTACCCTTACTTTTGTTTTGTTTGATACAATAGCATCACATTCCATTTTATTTTCTCTTTATAAAAATGGTTTGGGATTGGTTATGGAAATCTTGGATGGTGTTTTGACCATTAAAACACCTTTTGGAGTGTGGTTTAAGAATATCAAACATTGCAAGGTGTGTTGTCTGGAAATTGGTGGTTAAAATTTCATTTGGGAAATGTTTGTGTTGTAAATGAAAGGTTTTGATTTAATTATTGGTATGGATTTTCTAGTTCTATACCAAGATCATATTAACTATTACCGGAGGAGAATTACCTTTTTATCTCCAGAAGGAGGTAGCCATTCTCACCATGGTGAGTGAGATCTTCAGGCTGGCCATGGAGGACCAATTCAGTGTAGATTGGATTGTCTCATGGATTAGATAGAAAACCTTATTATAAATTATGGAGGAATTCAGTAGGATACTTTTACTCCAGTGGTATATTATTTTTCAGATGTTTTTCAAACAAGTTTTATGGCTTACCACTCAAGCGATAGATCGAGTTCATGATCGAGTTGGTGTCAGGAGCAGAGCCAATTTCTATTCCGCCTTAAAAGATGACACCAACAGATCTTCGAGAGTTGAAAGTCCATTTTCAAGATCTAAAAGCTGAAGGTTTCATATGGCATAGTACATCTCCATGGGGTTCTCTATTTATTTTCACCAAGAAGGATGATGGGACGTTGAGCTTTTGTGTGGATTATTAGAGATTGAACCGAATGGCGATCAAGAACTGGTATCCCCTTCCACATATCAATGATCTATTTGATTATTTAAAAGGTGATAAGATCTTCTCCAAGATTGATTTGAGATCAAGATACCACTAGTTGAGGGTGAGACCATCAAACATAACTCAGACTACTTTTAGAAGCAGGTATGGATTGTATGAGTTCATAGTGATGTCGTTTTTTATGAACACATCAATGGTATTCATGGCCTTGATGAATCAGATCTTTCATCCTTTTCTAGAATAGTTTTTAGTGATTTTTGTCGACGATATCTTAGTGTACTCTCAATTTTCGGATGATCATGCCCAATATATTGACATTATCTTGAGTGCATTGAGAGAGCATCGACTTTACACCAAGATAACCAAATGCAGTTTCTGGATTGATAAAGTGAACTTCTTAGGCCATGTAACATCAGAGGAAGGAGTGTTAGTGGACCTAGAGAAGGTTTCAGCCATGGTATCTCAGGAGCGACCCAATAATGTCTTTGATATTTAGATCTTTATAGGTTTATCAGGTCATTATCAGTGTTTTATCCAAGACTTCTCCCATTTGGAAACACTGATATTTGGGCTGACGAAGAAAGGGGTGAAGTTTGTTTGGTCGGATGCCTGTGAGAGATATTTTCAGGAGTTGAAAAGTAGGATAACCTCAACACCTATACTCACTTTACCTGTACTGGGTAAAGAATATACCATGTACTATGATGCATACAGAGTTGTACTCGGGGTAGTTTTGATGCAGGAGGATCAAGTGGTTGCTTATGGCTTTAGACAGCTAAGACTACATGAGAGGAATTACCCTACTCATGATTTCGAGTTAAATACGGTGGTAAATTCACTAATATGTTAGATAAAATATCTTTTGGGTGAGAGGTTTTTGGTGTACATAGACCATAAGAGACTTAGGTTCATCTTTTATTAGTGGGACCTAAATCTTTGGTAGAAAAGGTAGGTTGAGTATCTATAGTATTTCGACTTCGGGTTGGATTATACACTGAGCAAGGGCAACATTTTTACCAATGCCTTGAGTTTGAATACACAAAAAGAGGCAGTGAAAGAGTCTTGTGATGAGTGGCGAATGATGGAACTCTTTACAGACATGCATCTATATGTTCTGGAGTCCCAGGGATGAGTGAATCTGACTTCAACATCTGTCATACATGTTCTTCTTGATCAGATCAAGATAAAGAAGTTATCTAATTCGAAGGGCTTAGTTATGAGATACAAATTATATAATGGGGAGCCACCAGTTGGATGGTCTCTCGAAATAGACAATTCTTCTCTTTTTCATGGACAAGTATGGGTTTCTATGGGCATGTGTGAGGATAGTTTCATGATTCTAGATGGGAGGTACATCTTGGTTTGACAAAGATGTATCATGATCTCTATAGAAATTACTGGTGATTAGGAATGAAGAAGGAGGTAGCGAACTTCATGGTGATATGTTTTACCTATCAATAGGTGAAGGATGAGCATCATAGGCCTGCTGGGATATTACAACCTTTTCCCATTCCTAAGTGAAAATGGGATGATGTCACTATGGATTCTATGACTAGATTACTCAGGACACCCCATAAGAATGATGCAGTATGGGTGAACATGAATCGACTGATGAAGGAAGCCCACTTCTTTCCCATTAAGGATAACTTCACCATTGATGATCTTGGTAGTCTATACACGTAGAAGATAGTTTGATTTCATGGTGTTCTAAGGAGTATCATTTTTTATAGAGATCCTCATTTCACATTTCGGATCTGGAAGGGTCTCCAAAAGGCTCTGGGATTTCAGGTTCATTTGAGAACAACCTATCATCCATAGAACGATCTCCAATCTAAGCATTCTATTTAGATTCTGGAGGATATGTTATGAGCCCGTGTTTTGGATTTTTGTGGCTCATGGGATCAACATTTATCACTCATGGAATTCACTTATAATAGAATCTTCTAGTCATCGATTCATATGGAACCTTTAAAAAATTTATATGGAAGGTTGTTCCGTTCGCATATTTATTGGTTGGAGATAGGCAAGTCAGTGCTTGTTGGACCTAGTCTTATGCACGATACATCCGAGTTAGTTCAGTTGATCCGAAGGCGGTTGGTTACCACACCAAGAAGGCAAAAATATTAGACTAACCATCAGAGATGACCTCTAGAGTTTGAGTTTGGTCATCATGTTTTCCTTTAGGTGTCACCTAGGTTGGGTAAATGCTATATTAGGAAACAGGAAAAGCTAACACCTAGGTTTTTCATGCCATTTGAGATAGTGGAAATGGTTGTTCTAGTGACATACTGATTAACCCTTCCAAAACACTAAAATTCCATGCACGATGTGTTTCACATTTCATAGCTTCAGATATATCATTTCGACCCTTCTCATGTGGTAAATATAGATGATGTCAATATTGGTGTAGATGCATCCTTTGAGGAGCATCCAATACGGATTATGGACCATAGTAAGAAGTATCTTCAGTGTAGTACCATACCTCTATTTTGAGTGTAGTGGTATCATGGGTGTGTTCAAGATGATAATTGAGAGAGGGAGTCTGATATTCAATCACAGTGGCCATACTTGTTCGTTGAGACCCCACAATGATTCTTAGAGAAACTCGGGGATGAGTTGTTATATGGTGGGGAGGTTGTAAGATCTCATCTTTTTCTAGGTACATTCCTCTTTGGTTTTTTCATTGAACCAATTTTCTTTTGGGTTTTATTTCATCTTTGAACCTTTTTGGTCAAGTATCATTTGAGGATGTAGAGAATTTATTGGGGAAAATGACCTAAAGTTTGGGGATGTATGTTTGTTTGAATTAATGGAGTCCAGACATAAATATGTTGAAGGGGATTAAGAGGGTTACCCATGGGTTTGGAAGGATTTAGAGGTGGTTCATGCTATTTTTTAAAAGTTGGGAATAAAGGTGTTGATAAAACACTATTTTGTTGAATATTTTATTGACAATAAATGATATAATTTCCTCACATTATGCTAAATATATTCATTTATGAAATATTTGGGATTAGATCATTCATTTGAAAATTTGATGAAAATTCCAGTTTTACCCTTTTAAAATGTACTATAGTATTTTGAAGATAAATATTTTAATATTTATTATTTGAAATTAATATTTTTTAAAAGTGTTACTAACTTAATTTTATACAACTTTTATTCAGGACACTAGAGATAAAGAGTGCATTTGGATAGAGTAAATGGGTCATTAAGTCAATGGTGGGTTGGACTCGGCAGAATGGACATGAGTTCTGTATTTGGGCCATAACTTCTTCATCCGTGCTTGGATCAGACCCAAATTTTTAGAGGAGCTACATGACTCAATTTCGTGAGGATAATCCTCATGGAAGGACAAATTATTCACGTGTTTTGATGGTCAAATGGGCGGTTCAAGTTGGAATAAAATATTTGGACGAGATTCCCCATTCACACTTGAAACCACTTTGAACCTAGCCTCCCCACCACTCTATAAATTGGTGTTTTTATAATTTGGTGGGGTTGGGACGTGAATTGGGAAGTTGAATGTAGAATAGAAGATGTTTCACTCCAATTATACAACCATTGTAAGAGGGGTAGCTCTTGAAGCAAGGATCCCCTCATCAAGCCCTCCTCTTCTCCTTCTTCTTCTTCTTCATGTTGTAATGCTTTTCTTTCAATAAACTCTTAGTTTGTCTTCCATTTATTATGTTATTTTCAATTTTATTCTTCTCTTAATATTACTATTTGGGTTGGAAATCAAGAGTGGAAACGAGATTGGGTTATACCCTTTCTAAACCGTTGCAAATGCAAAACATTTCTACGATGACTACACCGCTCATGGAAGAGTAGTTTTTTTTTATGTAATCGATCTAATTCTCACCTCCTTCATTCATTTATTTTGAATAAATTAACTAATGTAATTCTAATAATATGGTCTATTAATTTAGTTTTAATTTAAATTAAATTAAGCAATCAATTGAACAATTTACACAAAAACACGTGAGGTTGAGATTTTGTGTAAATTATGAGAGCGCAAACTTAATCTGTGAAACCAAGTCACATAGGATAAATTTGTAGAGTTCAAATATCATAAATAAACTCAATTATTCCTCATTTCCAGATTGGATTTGTTCCCTAATTAACCACTAACTATAAGCTAGACTTAGAACATTAATCAAAGCAGGGTGTTATGATTGCATGTTCCGAAACTAGCATAGGGTTTAATTCATTTCATCTTTGTGGTTAAGTTAACTCCCATAGGGTTCGAGGGTTAAAAAATTAGGGGATAATAATTAATTGGATGTTAATTTAAATGATAATAATTAATAATTAAATGAAGAGGTAAAGTTAGATTGATTACGCCTTTTAAATATTGTCTAAAAAACATCTTCTTGTTGTGTCATTTTAATCGAAATTCATTTTAAAACTTAAAAAAAATACAATCTTCTTCCAGAAAACTTCTTATAGATTTATAAACTATAAAAAACCCCGTCATTTCAAGTAATGTTTTTATTCTCTTTTATTTTATTTTTATAATACCTCTAAAAATTTGTTTTAATTCACTTCCTCCTTTGAGAGATGACCTTGGTCAGCCACTCTGCTGCACCTAAATACCCCAAAATTACACTAATCATTTGAGGGTGCCCACAATAAAAATCTTTCAAATTGGCGCTGTTTATGGGGAGGCAAGTAATTTATTCAACCATTTAGAGGTATTTCTTTTATTTTTCATTTTATTATTTTCTTCCCCTCTCTCTTTCATCATTCCCCTTTCTCAAGTTTTCATTTTTTTCATCCTCTTATTTTCTTTTTGGACCATCAACTCAAACTTATCATTTTTCTTATGGTCCAATTTTCCAATTTTCATTTTTTGATTTATGACATGAACTAATACCGAGGATATCTTAGATCTTGACACTGAGATTGAATGTAGCCTTCGAGCTCGAATCAGACAGTCTCAGTCTACGGGAAGTTTCAATATTCAACCAGTTGGTGAATTCCTCTCTTCTGGAAACATTGAAATTGGAAGCAATTCAAATTCAAATATAAAAGAAGAACTAATGGATGGAAATAATAACAATGAGCTAAATAGAACCATTCGAGAATTGGTTGCACCCAATATTAATTATCAACCAAATTGTATTGCATATCCAAATATCGAATCAGACTTTGAACTGAAATCTGGATTAATTCAACTGCTTAGAAAATTTCACGGCCTCTCTGTTGAGGATCCTAATAAAAACCTTAAATAATTTAATGTGGTTTGCTCAAACTTAAAACCAAGAAATGTTTCTGAAGATCAAATCAAACTAAGAACATTCTCATTCTCACTTGATGGAGTTGCGAAAGACTGGATGTATTATTTACAACCCGAAGATATAACTTGTTGGAACGATTTGAAACGTATTTTCTTGCAGAGATTTTTTCTAGCATCAAGGACCAATTTAATTCGTAAAGAAATATCTGGGATCAAGCAAGCACAATGGGAGTCAATGTATGAGTATTGGGAGCGATTTAAGAAGTTGTGTGCAAGCTGCCCACATCACCAAATCAGTGAGAAACTACTCATCCAGTACTTCTATGAAGGACTCACACCTATGGAGAGGAGAATGGTGGATGCCGCAGTAGGAGGGGCATTGGTGGACAAGACACCAGTAGCTGCACGTGCATTAATCGACAAGATGACCCAAAACTCCCAACAATTTGGCAATAGAGGTACACCACATGTCAGGGGAGTACATCAGGTAAGTCCTTCTCTTGAAAGTCATTTGATTGATACCGAGTTGGAAGAATTGAAAACTATGGTGATGCAGATTGATTTGGCACAAAAGACATCCCACCCCCCTCTTTCAAGGCCTTGTGGTATTTTCACTGAGACAAGCCACCCAACTGACTGTTTCCCACAAATCCAAGAAAGAGAAGATTGTGCAACAATGTTCCCTGAGAGACCATATTAGCAACAACAACAACAACAACAACCATATTCCCAAAAGAAGTTTAATACAACATAAAACCAAGGGTGTAAGGATCAATCGGACATGAGGTATGACTCTGGACAACAACAAAAGCCCCCTTTTTAACCAAACTTCCAGCAGACTCCACCTTACCAACAGGGTTTACAACAATCCCAAAGGGGATTCGAAACTCAAACATCAACAAGTCAACAACAAGGGAATCTACAACACAAGGCAGACTCTAACATTGATGATCTTTTGAAACAAATTGTTCTTAATCAACAGAATGAGCTGAAGAGTCAAGGTTCAGAGTTGAGGGAGTTGAAGACTCAAATGATCCAGATTGCCACTGCCCTCCATGAACTGGTAAATAAGAATTATAGAAATCTTCCTTCCCAACCTACTCCCAATCTAAAGGGGAATGTCAGTGCCATTACATTGAGAAGCGGGAAGAAAACAACTGATGCTTCTCCACCTATCATTCCACCGGGATTCACCTCAACTCCAGAGAAGCCCCATTATATACCAACTGATGAGCAACCCAAGAAGAAAGATAAAGGTAATAAAAATATTGATGATGTTCCTCCTAAACCCCTTCCTTTTCCAAACAGGGTTGTTCAAACCAAGAAGATGACTGAAGAAGCAATGCAAAAGGAGGTTTTGGACACATTCAAGCATGTGGAGATCAAAATTACTCTACTAGAAGCCATTAAACAAATTTCAAGGTATGCGAAATTCTTAAAAGAACTTTGTACCAATCGAAGAGGGATCAAGAGAAATGAAAGGATAAATCTTGGAAGGAATGTGTCAGCACTCATTACACCAACTCTAGCAATGCCGACAAAGTGAAAGGATCCTGAGACATTCACAATCCCATGCACCATAGGGGAGTTACACTTTTTTAATGCTATTTGTGATTTAGGATCTTCCATAAATGTGATGCCTCACTCTGTATTCTATTCTTTGCAGGTTGGTGAGCTAAAACCGATGATAGTAGTGGTGCAGTTAGTGAATAGAGCTACGACATATCCAGCGGGAGTCCTTGAGGATGTACTTGTCTGGGTAAAAGACATGATCTTTCCAGAAGATTTATACATGCTTAACATGGATGATGATTAGGTAAGTTCTCATGCCCCCATTATCTTAGGTATACCCTTCATCAAAACTGCAAAAACTATCATAAATGTCAATGAGGGTACACTTTCCATGGAATTTGGGGATGAATTTGTGATATTTAATGTTATAGATTCCATGAAGTACCCCTCATAGGATCATTATGCATTTGTTATCTCCCATTTTGAAACACCATGTAAAAACCCCATGGAATTTGATTGTCCCATTCTTAGTGAGATTATGAGTATTGGTTCTAGTTTGATGTCTAAGAGTACTTCCACAACTATTTCTAATGCAAAAGACTCTCTTATATTTGATTTTGAAATGGAATAATATTCTGATTTTGATCATGTGAACTCTAATTATGACATGACTATTGAGTATGCTGATGGATTTGATGCTTTATTCTCTGATTGTGATGATTTCTATTCTAATACTGATGCTCTTTGTGCACATATTTCAGTTCCTTCTATGTCTCCATCCATACACCACCCCCCTACACTGGAACTCAAGCCATTGCCACCAAATCTCAAATACTCATACTTGTTAAGTGGTGACAAATTACCTGTTGTCATTGCTAAAAATCTCCCTTTTGAACAAGAAGAAAAACTTTTGAATCTTTTGAGGGAGAACATCAGGGCAATCAGGTGGACCTTGGCTGACATATCAGGTATTAAACCCTCTATTTTCATGCATATGATTATTTTGGAGGATGATGCTAAACCGGTGAGGCAACCACAAAGGAGACTCAATCCAAACCTTCTAGAGGTTGTTAAAAAAGAGGTTGAAAAATTGCTCGAGGCAGGTATAATCTATCCCATTTCAGATTCTCAGTGGGTAAGTCCTATTCAGGTTGTGCCTAAGAAAAGTGGTGTTACTGTTGTTAAAAATGAGAAAGATGAGTTAGTTCTAATGAGGGTACAAAACAGTTGGCGCGTGTGTATTGATTATAGTAAACTAAATCATTCCACTCGCAAAGACCATTTCCCCCTCCCATTTATTGATCAGATGCTTGCGAGACTAGCTGGGAAGACACACTATTTTTCTTGGATGGATTTTCTAGATATTTTCAAGTTCCTATAGCTCCGGAGGATCAGGAGAAGACTATATTCACTTGTCCCTTTGGCACGTTTTCCTACCGAAGGATGCCATTTGGACTTTGCAGCGCCCCAGATACCTTCCAGAGATGTATGGTGAGTATTTTTTCTGCTTTTATTGAGACCTTCATAAAGGTATTTATGGATGATTTTACAGTTTATGTGTCTTCATTTGATGAATGTCTAAGTAGTTTGGGAAAGGTGTTGAACCGTTGTATTGAAAAGAATCTGGTCCTGAACTTTGAAAAGTGTCATTTCATGGTAGATCATGGTATTGTCTTAGGGCATGTAGTGTCAAAACATGGGATAGAGGTTGATATATCTAAGATAGAAATTATTTCATCCTTACCCTATCCTTCATGTGTGCGTGATGTTAGATCTTTCCTAGGGCATGTAGGATTTTATCGGTGCTTCATCAAAGATTTTAGTAAGATTGCTCTTCCTATGTCACGATTACTTCAAAATGATACTGATTTTGTGTTTGATGATTCTTGCAGAACTTCCTTTGATGAGATAAAGAAGTGTCTGACCACTACACCTATCATACATCCTCCATGGTGGGAGATTCCTTTTGAGCTTATGTGTGACGCCTCCAACTTCGCGGTTAGAGCTGTCTTATCTCAGAGGGTGGAGAGACGTTCACATGTGATCGCCTATGCATCGAGGACACTAGATTCAGCCCAATCAAACTACAAAAACACGGAAAATGAGTTTCTTGCTATCATATTTTTTTAGATAAATTCCATTAATATTTATTGGGCTCTAAAGTAGTTGTTTTTTCTGACCATGCAGCTCTGAGGTACCTCTTGAAGAAGCAAGATGCAAAGCTTAGGCTGATCCGATGGATGCTCCTTATTCAGGAATTTGATATTGAGATAAAGGACAAAAAGGGGTCAGAAAACTTGGTGTCAGACCACATGAGTAGGCTTACTCACACACTAGAGGATGACACCTTGGACCAGTTACCACTTCGGGACACTTTCCCCGATGAACATCTTTATTCCATCTCAGGTACGCATCCTTGGTATGCAGATTTAGTTAACTACCTTGTTGCCTCTGAAATCTCTACAAATTTAAAGAAACATCAAGTCCAAAAATTAAAAAGTGAGTCTCGGTATTATGTTTGGGATGATCCATAACTCTGGAGCATGTGTAGTGATTAAGTTATTAGGAGGTGTGTTCCTGATCATGAGTTGGAGTCTATTTTACATTTTTTTCATACACTTGCTTGTGGTGGAAATTTTGGACCCCAACGGACAACTAGGAAAGTTTTGGACACTGGATTATATTGTCCTAGCTTATTCCATGATGCCCATGTGTTTTGTAAGTCATTCTCTCGTTGCCAACACACTGTGAACATTTCTAGGAGACATGAGATGCCCCGACAACCCATACTATTCTGTGAGATTTTTGATAAATGGGGCATCGATTTTATGTGTCCTTTTCCTAGTTCCTTTGGTTTTTTGTACATTTTGGTTGATGTTGATTATGTGAGTAAATGGGTGGAGGCTAAGGCCACCAGGACCAATGATTCTCATGTTGTTGTGGACTTTGTCAAAGCGCAAATTTTTTGCAGGTTTGGAGTACCGAATTCCATCATCAGTGACCAAGGGACACACTTCTACAATCAGAATTTGGCTTCCCTCCTTCAGAAGTATGGGGTTACACACAAAACATCGACACCATACCACCCCCAAACAAATGTTCAGGCTGAGGTTTCAAATCGTGAGTTAAAACAGATTTTAGAGAAAACCGTGCAGCCAAATAGGAAGGATTGGAGCAAGCGCTTGGATGATGCATTGTGGTATTATAGGAAAACATACAAGACACCCATTGGTATGTCCCCATTTCGGATTGTTTTTGGGAAAGCGTGTCATCTCCTCATGGAAGTTGAGCATCGAGCTTATTGGGCTATAAAGAAATGCAACATGGATTTGGCCCAAGATGGAATCCAAAGGAAGCTGCAAATTCAAGAGTTTGAGGAGATTCGATTGTCTTCATATGAGAACTCAAGAATCTATAAGGAAAAATCAAAAGCAGCTCATGATAGAATGATCCAACAAAAGGAGTTTCATGTTGGAGAGAAAGTCCTTCTCTACAGTTCACGACTAAAGCTGATGCCTCGTAAGTTGCGTTCCAGATGGTTAGGTCCTTATATTGTGACTAATGTTTTTCCTTATGGTGCAGTGGAGATCACACAAGAGGACACATGAAGGAGATTTACAGTCAATGAGAAACGTTTGAAGAGATACATTGAGGGACTTCCTACTGATGTAGTGGATTTTATCACACTGCATGACCCCATCATCACTTGAGCACATCAGGCTGTTCCTAACCCTTTAACTTTTTTATTCTTTGTCCTATTTAAAATTATACATTTCATGTGCATATATCATCTCATGGGTTCACATTGAGGACAATAAAATATTTTAAGTGTGGGGGAGGGAACCTTTTAGTTTAGTAATTTAAATTGTTTTCCAATAAAAAAAAACAAAACCAAAAAAAAAAATTGTGTGTTTTTCAAATTTTGTGTGTTTATTTTTTTCAATTTTCTGCGTGTTTTTGAAACTTTTGAGCTGAAATGATTCTCAAAAACCATTTTTAAATTCATATCAATAATTGAAACAATTTATGTTAGGTCCACAAGGCTGAATACCCTGAGGGGGGGGGGTGAATCAGGGTAGGAATAATTTAAAATTAACGCCCGTTCTGATCTTGTTTCGCTGTTAAGCAAAATTCCTGTTGCACAATGTAAACATAAAGTAAAGCATGCACAGGACACAACAATTTTACTTGGTTTACCGCAAAGGGATACGCCCAAAGAGCATACGCCGACAAGTTGCCGGTCGTACCAATTTCACTAAACTTCACTAGCTGTGGATTACAATGTTCGGGCTAGATCACTTCTATGCCCAGGCTCACTACCTTTACAATGTTTAGGGTCAGCTCACTGCTTCCCCAAAGGTAACTCCCTGTTTCTCTCTCTCTGGATCACTGCCGGTGGAGAGGACCACCTTCTTTCTCTTCTTTTGATCACCGATCTTGGAAGGAATCCACTCACAGTTTATAGACCTGTAGGTCTCTTCATTTGCATGAAGGAATGCATCTTACTCTATAAGTAGATGCTTTATTGAAGCCCAATTTTCACCCGTAGATGAATATCTCTTTGCACCGAAGGAATCGGGAAAACTTCCAGCTTCCACACAGCCCGAAAATCACTGCTGTAAATAAACCTTACCTGGCGCGCAAGTCTAACTTGGCACGCAAGTACCGGCGTGCAAGTCTCAATGGGTGCGCAAGTCCACCTTAGACACTTGCGCGACACAATCTTCCCCAACTCCAAACTTGCGCGACTCTCTTCCTTTTATGCCCAAACCAACATTGGCGTGCAACTGCCAACCGGCGCACAACTTCTCATACTGGCGCATAACTTCAACCACCGGCGCGCAACTTCACTTGCGCGACCCACACACCACTTGCGCGTCCACCACACCTGCGCGACGAGAGCTCTGATTTCTCAAAGTGTTGAACTCCGGTTGAGAATGAAGAGGGGTGGTCCAGTATTTATAGGCAAATTGACCACCCTGCGCGACGGCGCGCAAGTCACATGTGCGACCCAGTCTCGGCGTGCAAGTCTTCTGTCCTTTTAGACACTTGCGCAACCAACTCCCAAACTTGCACGAACCTGTTTCCTTAGCCATATTTTGATCTTCTGATCTTGAAAAACATATGGCGCGCAAGTTTCCTATACTCCAAGTCCTCGGCGCACAAGTCCCTTTGCCAAAAACACTTTTCTTCATTTGTCGATTTTCAGGCTCAAAAATTTGGCAAACACTGTAAAACGGCGCCACCTTGTATCTGTTCTTTTGTACCGCCTCCAGATCATCCATTTCTTTTGTCGACGTTCTTGAATCAAACATGGATCGTTGACCTCATCTCTTGAACTCGACATTTCATCATGAAATCCACTTTGTCAACAAATTTGTATGTCATTGTTTGCATTGTCAACAATCACAACACAGATGATCACTTTGTCAACAAACACAATCACCTCACAAATACTTCAATGATGCCTTGAGGGATTTTTTCTCAACAATCTCCCCCTTTGGGTTTGTTGACAACGCTTTTATGGAAAGATACATCGTTAATTCTTCAGCCACCATTCGCCTTTTGTGATTCTGATAGCGATCAAGGATTTACTCAACACATACTCTAAGCCCACATGAGCAATGCTCGACATGAGAAACAAGAGTAAATTAAAAGTTCATCAATGAATCACTTCATCTCTGACATCCACTATTGACACCAAACTGATACCAATTTTTACTAAACTGGTACCAATTGTTTAAGTACTTGTTGGAAGACCAATTTTGGTTGGAAATATTTTTACCACATTTCAACACTACTCTGCTGATTTTATCACGATCCACAACTGTTGTGATATCTATTCTTTGATCGATCACTTCTAGCATCGTCAGATTTAAAAATCTTCCCCTTTCTCATTTCTCCCCCTATCTGGCTGCTCCACCAGCCAGCTTCTCCCCATATCAATCATGATTTATCAAATTTCCACACTGTCTCCCCCTTGAACAATCACTATTTTCTCCCCCTTTGTCAACGAACCCAAAGTTCACTCCTTTGCAGTCTGTAACAGAGTAGAGAATACATATAAGCACATTAGGGAAAAACACATCATACCTCAGGGAGAGGGGGGTGTGGTTTCACATCCACACTATTTCAAGTGCGGGGAATCGACTGAACTCCCAGAGCCAGTCAATGCCTCTCAAAAGCTTCCTTGGGTAAGGCCTTTGTCAGAATGTCTGCAACCTATAGTTCTGTAGGCACATACTCCAACTTCACGATTCCCTGCTCAACCTTCTCCTTGATAAAATGATACTTAATCTCAATGTGATTTGTCCTTGAATGATGAACGTGATTTTTGCTAAGATTTATAGCACTTGAGTTGTCGCACTAGATTCTGATCAGAGACTTCACTTCAACTCCCATATCTTCAAGCTGCTGCTTCATCCACAATAACTGTGTGCATGCTTGAGTGGCTGCAATATACTCAACTTCTGCGATGCTCAATGAAATGCAATCTTGCTTCTTGCTTAACCAAGAAATACACAATCCACCAAGATAGAATGCACCACCTGACGTTGATTTTCTATCATCTGCTGAACCGGCCCAGTCTGCATCAGTATATCCCAATAACTCTATCTGAGATTTGTTAGTATATGTCAAGCTGAAATACACTGTGCCCTAGATATACCGAAGTATTATTTTCACTGCAAGCATGTGGATTTCCTTGGGATTACTCTGATATCTCGCTGCTTGGCATGTGGTGAAAACAATATCAGGCCTTGTTGCGGTTAAGTACAACAGACTTCCAATGATTTGCCTATATTCTGTGATATTAACTGCCTTGCCATCCTAATCTTTTGATAATTTCACCCGGGTAGCAACCAGAGTCTTCATCTCCTTGGAATTTTCCATTCCAAACCTTCTCAGGACCTCCTTGACATATTTAGATTGAGAAATGAATGTTCCATTCATTCCTTGTGTCACCTGTAGACCAAGGAAAAATGTTAGCTCTCCAATCATTGGCATTTCAAACTCATTTTTCATGAATTCGGAAAACTGTCTGCACTAAGCTTCATCTGATCCGCCAAATATTATGTCATCGACATAAACCAAAACCATCATCCTTTGATTACTGTCATTACTGAAATAGAGATTGTAATCAACTCCTCCACGCTGAAAGCCAAGCTTCTTCAAGTACTGATCAAGCCTTGAGTACCATGCTCTTGGTGCTTGTTTCAGCCCATAAAATGCCTTCTTCATCCTGCAAACTTTGTTCTCATCCTCATGAATGATAAAACCATCTGGCTGCTCAATTTACACCTCTTCTTCCAGAACCCCATTCAAGAATGCAGATTTGACATCCATCTGGAACACTTTGAACTTTCTTTGCACTGCTATGACAAAAAATAATCTGATTATCTCTAACCTTGCAACCGGTGCAAATGTCTCATCTACATCTATTCCCTTGATCTGGGAGTACCCCTTGCACACTAGTCGTGCTTTGTTCCGAAACACTGTGCCATCTTTATTCATCTTGTTGCGATAGACCCATTTAGTCCCGATGACATTCTTATCTACTGGCCTTGAAACAATCTCTCATGTTTGGTTCTTCTCAATCTGATCAAGCTCTTCATTCATAGCCTGAACCCACTTTTCATCTTCAGCTGCATCGGAAAAACATTTCGGCTCCACCTGAGACAAAAACGATGTTTGCTGTGATGATTTCATTCTTCGAGTCTGAACTGGAGCTGTCTGATCACCAATGATATTCTGCCTATCAATTTCAGCTCGACTCTTTGGCTTCCTTGCAGACACAGACTTTACACTTTCTTGTTCATCATCAATATCTTCTTTAGAGTCAGCCTTTGCCACTTCTACTCCCCTTGTTTTGCTTACCTCATCATCACTTTTATCCAAAAATTGTTCACTAGGTCATTGAGCATTCTGTTCATTTTCGATTATAGTGACATCATTGCTCTCAACAATTTTTCCCAGCCTCTTGTTGAAGCTTTATATGCTTTACTTTTCCCTGAGTAGCCAAGGAATATCCCTTCATCTCCTCATTCCTCAAACTTCCTATGATTTTCTTTGTTGAGAATGAAACACTTACTTCCAAAGATTATAAAGTATTTCAACGTTGGCTTCTTTCCGTACCACAGTTCATACAGAGTTTTCCCTTCGGACACAACAAAGACCTATTTGAAACATAGACCGATGTCAAAACTGCTTCCTTCCAAAATTTCTCTGGTAGGTCCATATCAATAAGCAATGTTCTGGCCATGTTGTTGATGATCCGATTTCTCCTTTCAACCACTCCATTCTGTTGGGGAGTTCTTACTGATGAAACTTGATGCCTTATCCCATGTTTCTCAAGATAGTTTTCGACCTGACTGTTTGTGAATTCCGTACCGTTATCAGTACGAAACTTCAGAATTTTCTGCCCAAGCATCTTTTCTGATTCCCTTCTATACTGCTTTATACAACTGAACACCTCTGTCTTATGGGTAATGATGAATACTCAAGCCACTCTGCTATAATCATCAATGAAAAGAACATAGTACCTTTTCCCATTTATAGCTCATGGTGAAATAGGTCCACATACATCAACATGTACCAATTCGAGAACTCTGGATGATTTCTGTTCCTTTGGCCTGTATAATTTTCTGATGATCTTCCCTTGTTGACAAGCATCACACGTATGAGTGCGATCACATGATAGTTTGATAAGGTCTCTAGCGGCATCACACTTTACCAGATCTTCCATGGATGGTTGACATAGATGGCCAAGTCGCTTATGCCACAGATGGTTTTCTTCTTCTCTGGATAAAAAACACGAATCTTCTTCCCCACCTACCAGGTAAAGATTTCCCTTTGTTCGTTTTCCCTGTAGAATGACTGCTCCATATTTTCCTTTGAAAATACACATCTTCTTGGTAAATCGGATAGAGTGCCCAGAGTCACATAGTTGACTGATGCTAAGCAAGTTATGACTGAGACCCTCTACTACCAAGACATCAGCACGTCTCATTTCTTTGCCCCCAAACTTGGCTTTTTCTGAGCCAACAATATTCAGGCCTTCATCATTTCCAAATTTGACAACTCCTTCTTTGTCATATTTTATGCCTGTAACCAGATCCTTGTTGCCTGTCATGTGAGACGTACAACCACTATCAAGAATCCACACACCAGAACGATCTGATGCTTTAAAGGCAATTTCAGCAACTACGACCTTCTCAATTTTCTTCTTCTTGGTCCATACTTTTTCTTTCATACTCGGCATGGATTGATGTTTCTGTTCTTTCTCAGAGTATGATGGAGCATCTTCATCTTACAGAGCTGCAAATCTGTTCTGAACTTTTAACTCACTTGTCGGTTTATTGATTTGCTGCTTGCGAAAATTTTGATTCTTCTTTGGAACATTTTTCTGAATGGTCGAAGTGCAGTACCTAGCCATGTGTCAAAATCCTCCACACAAAAAATAGTGTCTTTCGAAATATGTTCTGGAAGACCATTCTCTGTTTGGCTGCCATCTCTGTTCCTGTTCCCTTCTATATCTCTTGGCTATGGAACACACATACTGTGAATGTCCCATTTTCCCACAGCAATAACATCTGATATAGGATGCATTCCTTCATGATACTTCAGCACTACGATTTTCCCTTTGGGATCTCTGAATATTCTGATTCTGTTTTGTGCCCAAATCAACCTTCAATTTTGGGATAGTTGCTTGCGGTCTGACTGCAATTGTCACAGATTTTTGTTCCTGATTCAGCCCTGAAACGACCTTAACATCTGAGCTCAATTGCTGCTTATTCCCTGCTGAACTGCTAGGCTCCTCTTTCATCTTCTCTTTCTTCTGAATGTCCTGCTTTTCTGATATCACATTGGGGGTCAAGAGTTTTTCTTGATCCTTAATTTTTTGTCGCAGACTGACCACTTCTTCTTTAAGCTCTTTGATACATCTGACTTGCTCCTTTCCTGTGTTAGTAAAACAATAAATTTCCTTCTTTTGTTCCTCAATTTTAAGCTTATACTCAACAATATTTTCTGAGCTCTCTAGTGTTGAGAATTTTAGTCTATCAATTTCTTCTAACATCTCAGACTTTTCTCCATCCTGTTGTTGCATATAGAGTTTGGCACCACGAACCACTTTATTGGCTTTCTTCGTTTTGACTCTCCAAACGTCTATCTCCTCAAGAGCTGCTTCCAATTCGGCTTCCATATCAACTCTCCCTTCAATTTCTTCTTCTTTATCAGCGTCAGCTTCTTCCTTTTTCTGAGAACTACCAACAATCGCCACCAAGGCATTTGCCCCATGATCTCTGCAATTTTCTATTTCCTCAACCTCTTCATCCTCAGACTCATATGAACTTTCAAATTCTTGTGAAAGAAAATTCTTTTTCTTGAAGAAATTTCTCTTGAATTGTTTCTTCCCTTTTACAAATGCTGAAGTCTTCTTGGAAATTTCAACTTCATCATCATCATTATCATTATCTTGAAACTTCTTGGGGCATCTTGCCGCAAGATGACCAACCTTTCCACATCGAAAGCATGCTAGTGGAAGTTTCCCTTTAAACTTCCCTCTTCCTCTTTGCAGATTTGAAGAAAGGAATGACATCACCTCATCTGTCTCTTCTTCCTCATTAGAATCTTCAATGGTGAGCTTCTTCATGGCCTTGAATGCCACCTCTTTGGATTTCCCCTTTTCCACAGTCTTGTTATCATCATTTCTCATTTCATATGTAACAAGAGTGCTGTGCAGGTTATCCAATGTCAGTTCTTTTGGGTCTTTATCTTCCAAAACAGAAACTTTCAGATTGAACCGAGGTGGAAGTTTTCTCAATATGCGCTTCACAATTTTTATATCTTCGATAATTTCTCCAAGACCCCACATGTCTTCTACCACAACATTTACCCTATCAAAGAATGTATCAACAGACTCATTCGGGTTCATTCTCAGATCTTCATACTTGTTCCACAACACTTGCAGCTTTGCCTCTCTTAACTTTGTATCCCCTTCATATATATTCAAAAGCTTTTGTCACATGGCATGTGACATTTTGCATGACATCACCTTTGTATAAATGGGATTGGAGAGGGCTCCCCATAAGACATTGATTGCTTTGGAATTAGAATTCAACTCTCTATGTTCAGCTTCTGATAATGCACCACTATCAATATCAGCTGTGATACCATGCATAGCTGCTGAAAAAACATACATTCCCAAAGATCGGAAATAGTGTTGCATTAGATTCTTCCATATCTGAAAATTACATCCATCGAAGATCGAAATCCCTTTATGATTAGTGACCTCCATTGCGAGAAGAACAACTGTCAACCTTTCCCTCTGATACCAATTGTTAGGTCCACAAGGCTGAATACCCTGAGAGGGGGGGTGAATCAGGGTATGACTAATTTAAAATTAACGCCCGTTCTGATCTTGTTTCGTTGTTAAGCAAAACACTCTTCTTTCTCTTTCCTGTTGCACAATGTAAACAGAAAGTAAAGCATGCACATGACACATCAATTTTACTTGGTTCACCGCAAATGGATACGTCTAAGGAGCATACACCGACAAGTTTCCGGTTGTACCAATTCCACTAAACTTCACTAGCTGTGGATTAAAATGTTCGGGCTAGATCACTTCTATGCCCAGACTCACTGCCTTTACAATGTTTAGGGTCAGCTCACTGCTTCCCCAAGGGTCACTCCCTGTTTCTCTCTCTCTGGCTCACTGCCGGTGGAGAGGATCACCTTCTTTCTCTTCCTTTGCTCACTGCTCTTGGAAGGAATCCACTCACAGTTTATAGACCTGTAGGTCTCTTCATTTGCATGAAGGAATGCATCTTCCTCTGTAAGTAGATGCTCTGTTGAAGCCCAATTTTCACCCGTATATGAATATCTCTTTGCACCGAAGGAATCGGGCAAACTTCCAGCTTCCACACAGCCCAAAAATCACTGATAGAAACAAACCTTACTTGGAGCGCAAGTCTAACTCGGCACGCAAGTACCGGAGCGCAGGTCTCAACGGGCGCGTAAGTCCACCTCAGACACTTGCGCGACACAATCTTCCCCAACTCCAAACTTGCGCGACTCACTTCCTTTTACGCCCAAACCAACATTGGCATGCAATTGCCAACCGGCGCGCAACTTCTCACATTGGCGCGCAACTTCAACCACCGGTGCACAACTTCACTTGTGCGACCCACACACCACTTGCACGTCCACCACACCTGCGTGACGGGAGCTCTGATTTCTCAAAGTGTTGAACTCCGGTTGAGAATGAAGAGAGGGTGGTCCAGTATTTATAGGCAAATTGACCACCCTGTGCGACGACGCGCAAGTCACCTGCGCGACCCAGTCTCGGCGCGCTGTCCTTTTAGACACTTGCGCGACCAACTCCCAAACTTGCGTGAACCTGTTTCCTTAGCCATATTTTGATATTCTGATCTTGAAAAACATATGGAATGCAAGTTTCCTATACTCCAAGTCCTCGGTGCACAAGTCCTCGGTGCACAAGTCCCTTTGCCAAAAACACTTTTCTTCATTTGTCGATTTTCAGGCCCAAAAATTTGGCAAACACTGGAAAATGGCACCACCTTGTATCTGTTATTTTGTATCGCCTCCAGATCATCCATTCCTTTTGTCGACGTTCTTGAATCAAACATGGATCATTGACCTCAGCTCTTGAACTCGACATTCCATCATGAAATCCTCTTTGTCAACAAATTTGTATGTCATTGTTTGCATTGTCAACAATCACAACATAGATGATCACTTTGTCAAAAAACACAATCACCTCAAAAATACTTCAATGATGCCTTGATGGATTTTTTCCCAACAATTTATCCCTTGAAACTAAGCTTAAATGAATTCTTAAATGACTTTGTTTCAAGTTCAAATATTTAGTAATTTCATGAAAAGTACACTGAATTTTGAATCCCATGCCACATCTCACTGTCTTTATATTTGAAATCACTTTACTGTGAGGCTTATGAACCATTATTTTAATATTCTTTACATTCACCTCACTTCTTGAGAGAACCAAACCATGCTTGATTTAACCAGAATTTGATTTATTCTTGTCAAAACTTGAGGGTTTGAGGTACTTATGTTTAAATGATTGAGGCGTTTGTTTGGTATTAAAGCCCCTATGTCAAAGAATCCTTTTTTATAATGGCCTAACTTGAACATTTAATCCTTTTAGCCCTTAGAATCCATGCACAACCTATTAGTTTAGCCACATTACTAGCCGATTTTCCCTATCCAACCAACTCTTGAAGTGAAATTTCATAATCTAGTTGAGCTTAAGTGTGAAGCTGTTTTGTGTTGTGCTACCACATTTTGTGATACTTTGGGTGAAAAATTAAATTCTGAAGTGATGTGTTTGCTGCTGAAGAAAAACATTATATTGAAAGATGTGCCTTTCTAGAGTTTCATGATAAAAGAAGTTGTGCCTTTTTGGAGCTTCTAATAGAGGGGGAAAGCTGTGCTTATCTAGAGCTTTTAAGAAAATCATGTTCGAGAAGATTGACATTTTTACTACTGAAATGTTGAATGGTGTGAAAATTACTTTATTTTTTCATGATTATGAACACGAATCAATGATATGTCTATTGAGGAGGAGACCATATTTAAGTGAAAATTAGATTAATGCAATTTTGCTTCAAAAAGAGTCAAGCCCTCCTCATTCAGCCTCAGAATTTTTCACATCTAAATCTTACCAACCGAAAGCCACAGAACAACCCTGAAAAGTCCTCATGATAAACATATGTCCTTGAATCACATTGATTAGTGATGTAGGAATTTATCAAGTCTATGGTGACCCTTGTATTATTTTGGATGAGAAAGACATTGCAATTTTTTTTTGACATTTGTGTGATAAGAGAAAATTCAAGTGAGGTAAGTGTTTTATGCATGAGAGGATAAATAAAGTGGAAATATATTGAATGATATAAATTAAGAACTTGAAATAATGTTTTTTATGAGGCACGATATCTTTTGTTTCTTGGTGTGTAATTGTTTGATCTCAAGGATATGTGTTTTAAAATTGGTTTTGATTTGATATTGATGTTTACTTGATATGTGGTTTTGCCCAGGAGTGCAAAATGGTAAGTGTGGGGGAGTTGATAAAACACTATTTTGTTGAATATTTTATTGACAATAAATGATATAATTTCCTCACATTGTGCTAAATATATTCATTTATGAAATATTTTGGATTAGATCATTCATTTGAAAATTTGTTGAAAATTCTAGTTTTACCCTTTTAAAATGTATTGTAATATTTTGAAGATAAATATTTTAATATTTATTATTTGAACTTAAAATTTTGTAACAGTGTTACTAAAGTAATTTTATACAACTTTTATTCAGGACACTAGAGCTAAAGAGTGCATTTGAATGGAGTAAATGGGCCATTAAGTCAATGGTGAGCTGGACTCAGAAGAATGGACATGGGTTCTGTATTTGGACCATAACTTCTACATCCGTGATTTTATTAGGCCCAAATTTTGAGAGAAGCTACATGATTAAATTTATCGCAGATCATCCTTCTGGAAGGACAACTGATTCACGAGGTTTGGTGGTCAAATGGGCGGTGAAAGTTGGAATAAAATATTTGGCCGAGAATCTCCATTCACACTTGAAACAACTTTAAACCTAGCCTCCCCACCACTATATAAATTGGTTTTTTTCTCATTTGGTTGGGTTGGGACGTGAATTTGGAAGTTTAAGGTAGAATATAATAGGTTTCACTCCAATTCTACAACCATTTTAAGAGGGGAAGTTCTTGAAGCAAGGATCCCCTCATCAAACCCTCCTCTTCTCCTTATTCTTCTTCATGTTGTAATGCTTTTCTTCTTTCAATAAACTCTTAGTTTTTCTTCCAATTATTCTATTATTTTCAATTTTATTCTTCTCTTAATCTTCCTATTTGGGTTGGAAATCAAGAGTGGAAACAAGATTGGGTTATACCCTTTCTAAACAGTTGCAAATGCAAAATGTTTCTACGATGACTACACCGCTCATGGAAGAGTAGTTTTTATGTAATCGATCTAATTCTCACCTCCTTCATTCATTTATTTTGAATCAATGAGATACTATAATTCTAATAATATGTTATATTAATTGAGTTTTAATTTAAATGAAATTAAGCAATAAATTGAACAATTTACAGAAAAACACGTGAGGTCGAGATTTTGTGTAAATTATGAGAGCACAAACTTAATCTGTGAAACCAGGTCACAGGATAAATTTTTAGAGTTAAAATATCATCCCTAAAATCAATTAATCCTCATTTATAGATTGGATTTTTTCCCTAATTAACCACTAACTATAATCTAGACTTATAACATTAATCAAAGCAGGGTGCTATGATTGCATGTTCCGAAACTAGCATAGGGTTTAATTAATTTCATCTTTGTGGTTAAGTTAACTCCCATAGGGTTCGAGGGTTAACAAATTGTGAGATCATAATTAATTGGATGTTAATTTAAATGATAATTATTAATAAGTAAATTAAGAGGTAGAGTTAGATCAATTACTCCTTTTAAATATTTTCTAAAAAACATCTTCTTGTTGTGTCATTTTAATCGAAATTCATTTTAAAACTTAAAACAAAAAAAAATACAATCTTCTTCCAGCAAAATTCTTCTGGATTTATAAACTATAACCAAACTCATCCTTTCAAGTAGTTTTTTTATTCTCTTTTATTTTATTTTTAGAATAACTCTAAAAAGTTGTTTTAATTCACTTCCTCCTTTGAGAGACGACCTTGGTCAGCCACTCTGCTGCACCTAAGTACCCCAAAATTACACTAATCATTTGAGGGCACCCACGACAGTGCTCTTTCAGGTGTCTAAAATAAATTTACAAACTATGTAAATATTACACTACTTGTAACTATTTCTAGGTAGGCACTGTTAAATGGTTTAGGGAATGAACTAGTTACACAATTTAAAACTAGTTCACAATGTGTAAGTGTGGCTTGGAAGATGTCGTGAAATCGTTTATGATGTGAAATAGTTACACACTGTGAAATAGGTTCACATCATGTAATGTTCAAGAAGGGTTATTTTAACCCAAGGTAATTCATTTTTTGGCGTAACTCATAAATTGAGAATTACATGCTGTGTAAATATTACACTCTGTGTATTTCTCAGACTGAGTGGTTTTAAAGCCACGATTTGCATGTAATTTCATTCCATCCATTGCATCCCTCCTCTCTCAATCCCTATAATATTTCCAAGAGATTTTGAGTCTCCTCTTCCCTTCTGGATGTCCTGTTCAAGCGATCAATCTTTGGTGAGTTTTTTTGATTAGGTTTTCCCCATCTCTCGCTATTCTCCATTGTAGTTCTAGAAGATCTTGACCGTTGTTGTTTTGTGTGTTGATCTTAATCTCATGTGATCTAAGTTTATTCTTACGATCTTTTTTGACTTCATTCTTGTTGGCGTTATCCATTGGAAAGTGTTGTTTAATCACTAATTAAAGGTAGGTTGTCTAAAACCTAACCCTATGGTCTGTTTAATTATTAAGTATGTACAATATTACAAGTGCACTAACACAACATGTATATTATTTAATTAATTAATTAATGGATGATGTTAAATCATGTGACTATATTATTTCTTGGATCCCTTTGGATACAATGGTGTTACGAACTAGATTGTGTCTACCCATTGGGTGAGAGAACCATTGATTAATAATGAATTGGATAATGGCTTAAATTATGTGTTAGCATGACATGAGACCTCAGGTGTTTGCTTGTAATAGATTCACCTTAGATAATGGATTACATGGTTATTGAATGAATGGGTTTAAAGACAAAAAGTAATTGGAATAATTACACATTGTGGATTATGATGTGATATTGTGATATTATTGATATTATGATATGTGTTGAGATTCATGCTGAGATGATTATATAGTGGGATTAGACTAGTTTCACGCGACAATGCTTATATATCGGGATTGGACCAGTTTTATGTTGTAATTCTTATATAGAAGGTGTGGCCCAGTTTCATGTTGTAATTATTATATAGAGGGCTTGACCTAGAATGCTAAAATGCCTATATATAGGGTTATTCCCAAGATTTTGAAATGCTTATATATAGGGCTTGGCCCGAATTCTCAAATGCTTACACATAGGGCTTTACTTAGTTATTGTGATTGTACCATGGATTGTGGTTATGGTTTTCATGATTTTTCTACATTCTCATAAATATTCTGGCATGGTATCAGAGGAGGATAATTATTGTATTATATTAATTAATTAATTAATACACTTGTTTATCGCTTTATCTCATGCACTAATTTATCATAATAGTTTTGAATAGACATGGTGGTGTCAACCTAATGATTTTTTCTTACACCCTATTCAGGCCACCATTTGGTACCTGAGTAG
This sequence comes from Viscum album, assembly GCA_963277665.1. NCBI lineage: Eukaryota > Viridiplantae > Streptophyta > Magnoliopsida > Santalales > Viscaceae > Viscum > Viscum album. The sequence goes on along the minus strand of OY728160.1, from coordinate 898,284,712 downwards.
ATTACATGGATGTAATTTTGTACAAGGGAAAAAGACTTTTTGTCAATTGTTGCTTTCTGAATGGGTTGGAGATTGGAGACAGGACTAACACAGGGTTCGAGATTGGGGTATTTTGAGTTTTTGTCAGCTTATTCATTTATTTTTATTAATTTTAGTTTGACATTTATATACATTTCATCCCTTTATTTAATTAATTATTATTTGATTGATTAGTTCTTCCTTTACTTCGAAGTTGTATGTTGTACTATTTCCACTTTATTTGTTACTATGATATTTATTATTATTGATTATTATGCCGTATTGTAACTTTGTACTAGGGGATATAGTCCCCCACTATATCTTTTACACACCTGCTACTAGTTGGCAGCCTCTGGCATATGGGGAGGCATGCTTGAGGCCTCATAACCAACCTAATTTGGCCATGTTAGAGAGTTCTAGATTGTGAGAAGTTACAACTACAATCCATCACAATAAATTTATCTAAAATTATTTGACTTTTTTGATAATAATTACTTATGAATGTCTTGAGTGTTGCATAATTGTTTTTTAGTATTTCATAAATATTAATAATTATTGTTTATATATTCTAATAATAATTTTTCTATAGATACAAATATATATAAAAGATGGATTGATCTATTAAATAGATTTTATGCTGAATATTTTGATAGGATTAAGCAATTTATTGATTTTACTAGTGGATTTTAAAGCAATTTGATTATTTCATGCATAAATTGTACAAACAGATTTCTCATCAAATGAGATACTATTGGAGAACATTTGTTTCTGAATGAGTTTTTGAAAAACTGTAAGATATGGGAAGGTCAGAGGAAAGTGTATGTTCCTTTTCACCGATTAGAAAGTATTTATATGGATATTGATCTGAAAAAAGTTGATACGATGAACACAATCTTCAATGAAATGATATGTTAGTTTCAACCTGAAGAGAGTAATATCGTGAATGATGACATTAGAGGTATTAATACTCATTCTTATGTGGATGAAGGAGCACTAAAATTCTTGAAAATTATTGATGATGTATATATGTATTCAATTATATCCTAAATGCATTGGATTTAGTAAATTTTTATTTATTGTTGATTTGCTACATCTAGAGACCTTGAATCAGTGTATATACACCTCCTTCGATATGTTGTTGGTACTACTGTAGAAAGTACTCCTTGGTGGAGTGAATATTCAGGAGTGATACTACCAAGCTCTCAAGTTGACCAAAATCCTTGGTTTCACATATGAGACCATTGATTCAAACCACAACAATATTATGATGTTTAGAAAAGATAATGTTCAACTCAGTACTTGTAACATTTATTACTCATCTAGGTGGAAGAACAACAAGATTAACCATGGTGGAATTTTTTTTTCTAGTAGGATGTTTAATCAATGGAAACAAATTATTTCTAAGAAGATGCATTACTTCCCACTGAAACCAATGTTGAATTGATTCTTCATGTCAACTTAAACTTCCAAAATAATGATGTTACATTTAGAGATAAATAAATAGGCTGATAAGTTAACTCACCTGACAGATTCTTTGGCATTGAAGGAGTTTGATTAGAGACACTCAAAATTTTCTGAGGATATCCATAATGTTTGACTGGGGTTGATAGCATATGGTTTTAACCCATTCAGGTTTATAGTTGGTTTGGCACATCATACATGGATAGTGGTTTTAGTTCTATAAAACCTTACCCTATGGTTGTGGTTGAAGCAACCATTTTTGTTACTTTCCAATTTTATTGATGGATCAAGAGGACCTGATGATAAAATCGATATTTATATGAAAACATTGATTAATGTGCTACAAGAATTTTTGGTAGATGGAGTAATGAATTTTGACTCAGTAGGTTATGAAATGTTTAGACTTTGGGATGATTTTTTACGGACAATTAATGAATTCCCAACATATTCTAACTTATTAATTTATATTACAAAAGGAGATTTGGTCTACCCTTATTTTTATAAAATTAAGAAATCAACCAAGAAAACATTCTCACAATGTATGATTTTTAGGATTTATTGGCTAATATTTTTATTCTTCCAATTATTGGCTACTTAATTTTCATCCATTCCCACTTCAAATAGAAAATAAAATCATAATTGGAAGAATAAAAATATTTTATTTGATATTCATTATTGGAATGATAATATTTTAAGGAAAAATTTGGATGTGATTCACATTGATAAAAATGTCTGTTATAATATACTATACACCATTTTAGGCATCAATAAGAAATCAAAGGATAATTACAATGATCAATGTGATTTATAATAAATACAATTGAGAAAACCTTTACATCTTGGGTGAGGATAATAGGGTATATAGTCTTTTCTCATCACACAATGAGTAAAAAATAGAAAGAGACATTTTTATCAATAATAAATACCATCAAGGTTCCTTATGGATATTTCTCTAATATTTCCAAGTGTTTCAATATGGAGAATATGAAATTACAGGGGTTGAAAAGTCATGATAATAATATTATTCTTCAAAAATCAATCCCAATTGAAATTTTTGATTTTTTCCTATCCATGTCATTGATCCATTGATTGAAGGTTCTAATTTTTTCAGATAGCTCTATTAAAAAAATAATCACACAAGTGATTTGAAAAATCCACAGGACAAGATTTTCCTTATACTATGCCGCTTGGAGAAACTAATTATACCTTTTTTAATGTCACGTTACACTTGACCATACATTTTTATAGAGAATTAATTGTTGGTGGTCCTGTGGAATTTAGGTGGATATAGAGTGATGCTTTAATACATTGAAACAATATATGAATAACAGATTTTATCCAAAATATTTTATTTTGAAGGGTTATTTGATGGATGAATGCACTAATTTATATGCTATATATATTGACAAGGTTGAAACAAAATTAGATAAACCCTCCCATATTGATGAAGGTCCAATTAAAGAATGTACAAATTTTAATATATACAATGATGAGTGGGTTCAAGCTCATCGATACATGTTGTTCAACACTCAATATGTTATTCCATTGATAGAGTTAACTATATAATCGATCTATTATACCTTGTGATTCTATATTTAATTTTCTCATTATATTTTATTATTTTTTAATTTAGGATGAATATCATTAAGTTGAAATGGGAAAGGCCCCATGAAACTAATCATCCGATCCAACAACTTCATTTAAACACATTTCATGAGTGGTTTAAGAATCACATACATATATATAATTGATTTAATATTTTTATAATGTATATGAGGTTCATTTTTACAACCCTCCATCTATTGTCTTATATTAAATTTAAATATTCAAAAGATGATTAAACCAGGTGCTTACATAGTGACTGAAAAACTCAACTAACTAGCTAATGGTTTGTTTGTTACAACTTGTCATTACAAGTATTTACATGATAACATATTTTAAGTTAATATTAGTGATGTTGACGTGAATCGATAAATTCAAAATAGCAGTGTTGGTTGTCCATCTATTGATTAAGGTTATTACTATGGAATATTAAGGGAAATTATAGAGGTTATTTATGATCATAGTTTAAAATATATATTTTTGATGTGCAATTAGGTTGATTAATTTCATTGAATGAAAGTGGAAAATTTACAATTTATGTTGTTAAACTTTAACAATATGTTTTATAAAGATGAGTGAGTAAGAAATTATCCCTTTATACTAGCATAAAATACAGAGCAGGTTTAATTTTTCAGAATTAATTCAAAATGGAAAGTTGTGGTGAAAATGTCTTTAAGGGATATTTTTATTATTTAACAAGAGGAACCATATATTATTTTCTTTTTTGAGAAAACACTTGAACAAACTACTATAGTTGTATGATCATAAGATATACAACATGCCAGAGAGATAGTTGAAGGTGATTGATTAACCACTAAAATAGAATAATATTCATTATTAATATATATAATTTTCACGTGCTTCATTATTCATAAACACAATTTTTAGTATATCTTAAAAATTGAACATTATTTCACATTATTATTGTAATTCTTTCTTAAAATGCACTATTACATGATACATTTTTGAACACCTCCTAAAACACCCAATATTTTTTATTTTATTTTCATATTTAATTTTCAGGTTTTCCATTCCATTGGGAATATTTTATTCTTCTAGATCACTTGAAGAATCACATTGGAAGATGACCAAAGTGGGCTTTCATGACAACACATTCTGGGTGAAGTGAACTGGACATCATCCTAATAAAATGACTGAATCAACCATTATCCAAGCCCAATGATTCTAAAATTTGAACTAAAGATAGAGAAAATCCTGGGTAACATTTAATTAAATAGTTTCTCAAGATAATTATGATGTTTTAATTGATTTATAGGAATCCCAAGTTTAAGATGAAATTCTAGGCTAGATTATATGGCCCAGAAAAACAACCCATCATTTCAATCACATCTCAAAAACCCAACATTCATTTGGGACAACATTTTATAGTAATTCATGTAACATCTGTAGATTTATTTTATGACCCTTCCCAATTCTTCTATCTAAAAGCTCATTTTTGAACGTCGGTTTAATGAATGCAAGATGGATCAAATTTTTATCAAGTGTGGAAAAGTCTTCTCTCCATTAACTTTCCACCCACCTAGTCATACCACCATTAATTGGGGCAACATACAATATTGGAGGATCGAACCAAGGCTTAAAAAATTCATATTTAAGGAAGTGGTTTTGGAGGATTTTAGGATGATTTTTTCTTTGTTTCATTGTAATGTTATGATGCCACTTTGTCTTTGTAATGTTCTTATTTCAATTGTAAGTTTATCAAATCAAATTATCTTCTTAATAAAACTTATTCTTCTTCTCATTTTCTATTATTTTTGTTAAAAAGTTGATACTATTTTATCAAGGTGTGAATTTATTCACACAACGAAGATATAAATCCTTCAAAAAAAGGTGGAGTGTTTGTTATTTCATTGTTTTTCACTTCTTTAATTCCACCTTCATGAGTCTACTTCCCACTTCCATTGAGAGCATAACATCAATAGAGAGTAACCATATCATGGGTTAATCCAAGGGAGTATAAAGGGTCTATATTGGATGTTATTTCTCACTCTATTAATATTTAATAACTTATTTTAATTGAGAGTTTCGTTTTATGATCTTAATACTTCTTCGTCCTTATTGAATTTTAAGGCCACACACTTCAAGTGCTAATAAGAACCTTTACCTTGGAGTGATCATAAAAATGTTCCTATAAGTTTTTAGGTGATTAGAATTAGGTTTGTTCTGTTATTAAACTAATAAGTGATGGATTTTTTAATCACTTTAAATGAATCACTCTTGAGTCTAAGAAATTGAAATCGTTAAAACGGAATTTCATCCAATCCATCCCTTGTAATAACCTAGGATCAACCTTTTCTCATAATTTAAATTCACACAGGATTCCTAGTTCTCATTTAAACCCATATGAAATCAACCTAAAGTTTTACAATTCATAGTAAAAAATAATCCATAGAATTTATGTGTTTTTAGGTTTCTTTACAGGTATCTGAGGATTCGATAATCCAAGCTACTCTACAAGCAAATGCTTAACCCAAAAAACTTGGGTAAATTTGGGCGAGACCAAATTTTGGAGCTATTAATGGGGACCTAGTTAAGTAATCTTGAAGCTCATTCTATTATCCCTTATTTCTATTTTCTCACCTTAATTTATTTTATCTTTCCCCCTTTCTTTTTTTTACTTTTCTTGGTGCATATCCACCTATACCTGTGAACAATCAAACCGTCTAGTTATGGTGAATAGTTTAGGGGTTGGGGAGTCAAAAACACTTAGGGGTACTTTACATTAGATCCTAATATTTCTAGTACTATGGATTCAAAAATTGAACCCATTTAAATATACGGTATTTAATGAAACAAACTCTTAAACCCAGGTAGGAACCAAAATGGAAATCCAAATGAGGCAGTCCCAAATTTGGGGAATATCATTGATCAAGCCATTAATTACTACCTCACACCTACCAGACCAATTCATCCTCTTGAATTATACATGATTACCTAGGATAATCCCATTATGTCTTTATAAATCATGTCCTAAACCACCTTTTAAACTTCTATGGGATGAAGTTGGAAATGCCATACCTTTATGTTAAGGAGTTCATTGACATTGTTTAAACCATGTGCCCAACACATCAACTTGATTCAGCTAAGACGAGTCTCTTTCCATTATCGATGAAGGATCAAGAAAATAATTGGTTAAATAATCTGATACCTACATTAATCCACTCTTGGGACCAATTTCAAAGATAATTTTACAAAAAATACTTCCCCCATCACAAAACAATTTCACTTAAAAAGAGCATCCAAAAATATTTTTGAAAAAGAAGGGGAGTCATTTTATGAAACATGGAAAAGGTTCAAAGACACACTCAACATGGTACCTCACCATGGATTATCAATTTGATAACATGTTTTAATTTTCTATGAAGGGTTAGGTATGAGAAATAAATAATTCATTAACATGATGAATAATGGAACCTTCAAATACAAAGCCCCAAATGACACTTACGAGTATCTAGAAGGTCTAGGTGAACAAAACCAAACATGGGGAACATCACCTAACTATGAGAATACACCAAAATCTAGTGTAATTACCAATCTTAGGGATGAATAAAGTATCAAGGAAAAACTTACTACACTCACTAGGAAGGTAAAGGAGATCGATCTTTGGAAGGTCCATGAAATTAAAACTATTGACCCTATTTTCAAAATTTGTGATAAACATGACCACAAGATTGAAAAATTCCCAAACATACATTACATTAAGGATTTTATTTTAGGAGGAACACCAGTGGAGGTCAATGATATGAAATTTCAAAATCCAAAATACCAAAATAATTTTAATCCAAGGTACAATGACCATCTAGGATTCCATTGGAAAGATAACTAGCAACCCATCCAACAACCTAGTCAGCCACAAGGACTAAACCCCTATGATCCATAGAATTTTCAAACCCATAACCAGTCTAATAACAATATCCTCCTATCCAATACCAACAATCCATCCAACAACCTATTCAACAACCAATCCAACAACCAAAGTATCATAATTGGATAAAACAACCAACACAAGACCCTTCCCAATTAGTCCCTCTCCTAATACTTGAAAAATTGTGTAAACAAATGGAGAAAATGAAATCATAATTATCATACCTTAAACATGAACTTCAAACCATTAAAACCAGAAAGGCACCCATGCTTACTCTGGTGGTAACATCCTCAACCTTAATGGTAGAATCTAGTTACACACAAACCTCCCATGAACAAATAAAAGTAGTGTCTATCTTAAGAAGTGGGAAATCCATGAAAAACCTGAAAAAACCATTATAGAACCATTTAAAGCTTTAACAACACATGAAAATGTTGAATAATCACCCTCATATTTTGAAAAACCCAATTAGAATGTGAAAAAACCACAACCTCACCAAACACTCAAACAAACTACCCCCTTCCCTCAACACATGAGAGGAAAATATAAACCAGAACTGAATGAAACTTTGAGGGAAATATTCTATCAAGTTAAGATGAACATTACCCTTATCTATGAAATCCAAACCATTCCTTCTTACTCAAAGTACCTTGAGGACTTATGAACTTTTAAAATGAAAATTTCACATAAAAACCACGTCCTTTTAGGTTCTAATGTGAGTACCGCCATTCAAGGGACCATTAATCCTAAGTTAAAAGACCCAGGATGTCCTTAAATCAATTTTGAGTTAAGAGAAAATAATGTTTTCAAATAAATTTGTGATCTAGGAGTAGTGGGAATCTAATTCCATATGAAATGTATTGTCAGTTAGGGATCAAAGAACTCCAACCCACATTTTTCACTCTTCAACTTACTGATCGTAGTGTTTTATTTCCTAAGGGTACATTAAATGATGTTTTGGTGAAAGTTGAAATTTTAATTTACCTTTATTACTTCATTTTATTTGAAAATCACCCAATATTATGCCCTAGGGAATATACCCCCATCATCCTTGGTCGTCCCTTCTCGGAAACAATCAACTCAGTCATCTGAGTTAGGAATGAGAACGTGAAAATAAACTTTGGAAACATGATCCTTGATTTGAATATCTAAAATAAAAACTCTCAAATTGGTGACGATGAAGATATCCATGAGGTAAAATGGATAGATAGTATTGATAGTGAACCAGAGGAACATCAAGGAATTGTTGAAGGATGTTTAAGTCAAGATGATATCTATTTCTTTTGTTTACATGAGGGAAATTTGTCTCATTGGATTGAATATATTTTAGATGACTCCTTTGATGATTTTCAGGATCAAAAATCAATGATACCATTGGTGAAATAAAAAACATTGAGTCCATACCCATTCATGAAACTGATCTAGCCAATTTTGGTGGGTGGAACTTCTATTCAAAAGAAACTAATTCTATCAAGAAATTTGGAAAAAGAAACTGAGTTCGATCTAAAGTCCCATCCTTATTTTTAATGTGTTAACCAATATGATCTCAAATTTATGTTCATACCTTCATTACTCAAGTATGAATTCTTTAGGGAAAATCAAACCTTTCCTATTGTCATTTATTCTTCTCTTGAATCCAATCAATAGAGGATGATTCTGGATGTCCTAGGAAAGCATAAGAAAGAAATTGGATGGACCCTTTCTGATATTCTTGGTATTATCCCACTCATTGAAACTCACAGGATTATTCTATAATTTGACTCCAAAATATGTTATCAACCTCAGTGGAGACTCAATCCCAATATTTTGGATGTGGTAAGGAAATAACTTCTTATGTTTTTAAAAGAGGGTATTATCTACCCCATTGCTGAGAATGAGTGGGTAATCCCAATTCAAGTTGTTCCAAAGAAGTCTGGAATCACTGTGATCACTAATTAGGATGGTGATCTTCTCCCCACAAGGTTCAATAGTGGATGGAGAGTGTGTATTGACTATAGGAATTTAAAATCATGTACCAATAAAGACCATTTACCCTTACCCTTCATTGATCAAGTCCTCTAGAAAGTGCAAGGTCATCGGTTCTACTATTTCCTAGATGGATTCTCAGGGTACAATCAAATTGAGGTCTCCTTAGAGTATCAAGGAAAAATAACCTTCACCTATCCATTCATCACTTTTTCCTTCAAGAGCATGCCCTATGGGTTATTTAATGACCTTGGTACCTTCTAGTGGTGCATGAGGGGAATCTTCTCTAACATGGTGGGGGATTGTTTAGATGTATTTATGGATGACTTATCCATATTAAGGGATACATTTGAGGATTTCATTTTAAATGGTTAAAGAGTTTTATCTAGATGTGAGGATAATAATCTCATCATAAAATAGAAAAATGCCATTTCATGGTAAATTAAGGACTTGTTTTGGGATATATGGTCTTTGGTAAAGGGATTGAAGTTGATAAATATCAGGTTTATATCATTCATCACATTCCATCTCCAAAAACTATCAAGGAAGTGAGGTCCTTCTTAGGACATGCTGGTTTCTATAGAAGGTTCATTAGGAATTTCAGCTCTATTTCCTGACCACTTTGTGCTCTTTTGGTGAAAGATGATCCATTTATATAGACAAAAATCTTTGAGGAATCATTCTCAACACTCAAGTCATCTCTTATATCTCTACCTATCATGTAATCTACCAATTGGAAACTTCCACTATAACTCATGTGTGATGCAAGTGACATCACTGTAGGAGCTGTCTTAGACAACATTGTGAGAAAACTCTACGTGCCATTTCTTATGAAAGTAAATCATTAAATGATGAAAAAATCAACTAAAACCCTAACGAGAAAGAGTTACTTAATGTTGTCTTTTACTTAGAGAAATTTAGGTCCTATCTCTTAGGATCCTACATCATTTTCTTCACCAACCATTCAACTCTAAAATACCTTTCCAAAAATAATATGCCAAGGCTAGATTGATTAGGTGGACCCTTCTTCTTAAAGAGTTTAATTTAACCATTAAGGATAAAAAGGGTGTTGAAAATATTGTAGTTGATCACCTCTCTAGGATGGAATTTAAAGATAAATCGCATCACATTTCTGTGTCTGATTAATTTTCCAATGAGTACCTCTATTGTGTGATTGATTTCCCATGGTATGCTGACATAGAAAACCAATTGGTTATGGGTGACATTCTAAAATTCTTTGGGATCCAAGTGAAGAGGAAATTATTTTTTGATGTCAAACACTATGTTTTTGATGATCTATGAATCTTCAAGTTTTGTTCTTATAAAACCACTAGGATATGTGTTCCCAAGTCTGAGTAAGAGTCTATTCTAAAATTCTATCACGGAGAGGCATGTGGAGGCCACTTTTTCACAAAGAAAACCACTACAAAGGTCCTCAAAAGTGGTTTCTACTAGCCTAAAATCACTAAGAATTCCTACAAATTCTTCCAAAGTTGTCCTTAGTGTCAACAATTAGGATCCATAACCAAAAGGAATCAAATACCCCTTACTCCCATTCTGGTCATCAAAATCTTTGATTATTGGGGAATTGATTTTATGGGACCCTTACCAAACACTAGGGGATATCTCTACATCCTATTAGCTATTATTTATGTATCAAAATGAGTTTATTCCATTCCCACCAAGTATAATTATCATCATGTTGTGATCCAATTCATGAAAGAGCACATATTTTCTAGATTTAGAATTCATAGGGATATCATTAGTGATTGTGGAACCCATTTCTACAACCACCCCTTCTTGGCACTCATGTATAAGTACGAGATTTATCATAAATTTTATACTACATACCATACTCAAACCAATGGTCAAGATGAGTTAGAAAATAGGGAAATTTAGAAAATTATTGAAAAAACCATCAATCCCTCTAGGAAAGATTGGTCTGAGAAAATATTTAATGGCCTTTGGGAATATCATAACCATCCTAGACATGTCACCATATAGGTTGGTTTATGTCAAATCATTCCATTTACCTGTTAAAATTGAACATAAGGCCCTTTGGGTAATAAAAAAAATAAACTTTGACATTTCTTTGGCCGAAAAAAGAGGAAATTAGATCTTAATGAACTTGAGGAACTTAGGATGGAGGCTTATAAAAATTCAAGGATAAATAAAGCTAGAGTTAAGGCCTACAAATACATGAATATCAAAGTCAAACACTTTGAACTAGGAAAATTCATGCTCATTTATAGTTAAAAACTTCATTTACACATGAGAAAGTTAATGTCTAAATGGTTAGGTCCTTATATAGTGTATCATGTGTACCCCCATGAGGTAGTATAGACTCAGGATCCCACTAGTGGTTAGATCTTAAAATTCAATGTTCATAGGTTAAAACAATTCATTGAATCATTCAATAAACATGAAAGTGAGGGGGAGCTAACCAGAACTACCTATGAGCCAGGAAAAAGCTGATATATTTATGGTGTAAGTTGAGATAACAAAATTAAAAAATCACTTTCTAGGAGGAAAACAACCTTTACCAATACTTTGAATTAGGGTTTGGAGTTTCAAAATAAAAAGGTATGTTTTTTTCCTTTCCTTTTTTTTCTTTGTTTATTTTTAGTTAAGGGAACCTCTTAGTGTTTCCATGGTTACTAATTTGGTTTGTGTGTGTGAAGCAGGGGCTGTTGAGGTTAATTTTTTTAGGGAAATCACATACATCTAGAAATTACACACCATTCAACCATCCACTATGGGGAGTCCATGGGTGACATGGGGATCAAAGGATCAATTTGTTGTGCCACGACCTTCATCAGTATACCACCAGGTGACATTATTCCATAAATTATTTCCAAATTTTAATTTTGGAACTCCTCTTATATACCTCTACCCACTTCTAAATTTTATTTTCATTAAACACTGAGGACAATGTTATTCTAAGTTGGGGGGGGTTATGAAATAAAAAATTGTTTTTTTGTGTAAAAAATAAAATAAAATAAATATTTGAAATGAAAAGTAACGCGTGTTAATGGAAGGAAAAATTTATTTAACCATGAACATGATGATAAAAATTTTAAACTTTGAAATTTAATATCAAATAATTTTTCATGCTTTGATTCTGATTTTAATGCATGTTTAAGTTCACGAGCACAGATTTTGGAAAGTGTGGTTGTCTGATGATATTTTTCACCATTTACATTTTTATCTAATTAAAAAAATCAAAACACACATCCTTTGGATTGTGAGGTATTAATTTTAGTTCTTGGGGTCCCATAATTAATGGAATAGGTTTGGTTATTAATTTAATTTTAACATGAGTATTCAAAATAAAAAATAAAAAAATAATACAATTGTGTATAGAGTAATGGATTGACCTAATGTGTGGCTTTTGACACTTTGAGATCATGAATCCATAGTTTTCTGGCCCAGTGTTGGGTATTTTATCTCTATTTGTGGTAATTTGATTTTTTTTATTGAGTTAACTTGATATTATTCCTAAGTATGTGAGTTTCACTTAGTGACCTAAGGTCTTTGAGCCTGAGAGTCATCAGTAAAGTCACACTTCAGGGGTTGACTTGATTGAGTGGAATTTCAATTACAATTTCAAAATTATAAAAAAAAAGAATAATCATATTAATATTAAAATGTGATTCCACCCATAACTTCTATCTTTTTCTCCTAGAATAAAAATGAACCCCCCATGTCTATTGTGACACACAACACATCATCATGCTTAATTGAAATTGGATGAAATGTGGCGATGATCTTGAATAAATGAATGATATTGGGCTTAGGATATGATCATGAACCTAACTTGTGTTAAATTATTTTAATGGGTTTCATAATTTTTTGGTATGAGTTCTTTTGGTGATCATTTTATATTTAAATGTTTTTGGAAAAGGGAATTTAGATTTAATATTTTTGAGATACATTTTGCTCGGGACTAGAAAAACTCAAGTTGGGGGGGGGGAGGGTGTGATTATCCACTGAAATAGGATAATATTCATGTTTAATATATATAATTTTTATGTGATTCATTATTCATAAGCACCATTTTTAGTGAATTTTACAAATTGAACATTATTTCACATTATGATTGTAATTCCTCCTTAAAATGCACTATTACATGATACATTTTTGAATTCCTCCTAAAACACCCAATGGTATTGATTTTATTTTCATATTTCATTTTCAGGTTTTACATTACATTGGGAATATTTCATTCTTCTGGATCACTTGAAGAATCACATTGGAAGATGACCAAAGTGGCCTTTCATGACAACACATTCTGGGTGAAGTGAACTGAACAACAACCCAATAAAATGACTGTAGCGGCCAAGATACAAGCCCAATGATTCTAGAATTTGATCTAGATATAGAATACATCCTATAAAACATTTAATTTAGTAGTTTACCAAGATAAATATGTTTTTTAATGGAGTTCTAGGTGGCCCACGTTCAAGATGAAATTCCAGGATAGATTATATGGCCCAAAAAAACATTCCAGTATTTCAACCATATCTCAAAATTAAAGCATTAATATGGTATGAAATTTTATAGGAATTTAGGGGACATTTAGAGATTAATTTTCTTATTATATGTCCTACCCCGATTCGGCCATCTAGAATCTCGCTTTGGCACATCTGTTTGTTGGATGCAAGATGGATCAGATTTTTGTCAAGTGTGGAAAAGTATTCTCTCCATTAACATTCCACCCACCTAGGACCAACACCATTAATTGGGATGACTTACACTATTGGAGGATCGACCCAATTCTTCCAAAATTCTTATTTTAGGTAGTGGTGTTTGAGTATTTTAGGATTCTTTTTGCTTTGTTCCATTGTAATGTTATACTTTTGCTTTATCTTTGTAATGTTCTTATTTTAATTTTAAGTTTCTCAAATCACATTAGATTATTAATAAAACTTCTTATTATTCTCATTATATATTATTTTTGTTAACACATTGATGCCATTTGATCAATGTGTGGATTTATTCACATAGAGAAGAGAGAAATCCTTCAAAAAATGGCAGTGTTCATTATTTAATTATTTTTCACTTCTTCAATTCCACCCTCATGAGTCTACTTCCCACTTACATTGAGATAATAACATCAATGGATGGATAAAACTCTTATGGGTTGATAAAATAGAGTTACAAGGGTCTATATTTGATGTTATTACTCACTCTATTAAAGTTTAATCACTTATTTTAATTGAAAGTTTCGTTTGATGATATTAATACTTCTTTGTACTTCACTACAACACAAATAGGGTTTAGCGACAGTTTTGTGGCGGTGGTTCACAAAATCGCCGCTAAACGTTTTCTGAAAAAGGTTTCGTGGCGGTTTTTAATAAACCACCGCTAAACCCATATTTTTTTTAAAAATTCCCGACCCTTCCCTACCTCGAACCCCGTTTTCCCCAACCCTCCCGACCCCGTGCTCCCTTCTTCCCACAACCCCCCCCCCCCCCCCGACGACCCCGCGGCGAATCTGGAGAACGCGCGACCTCCATATCCAGTGACCTCGCGACCAACGCCTACGGCGGAGCCTGCGACCGGCGACCGACGACCCCGAAAACCCGCGACCCCCTTCTCCCGGCGACCCTTATCACTGCGACCGCGACCCCAAAGCGAATTTTCCAACTTTTTTCATATTTTTTTACAAAATTTTGTGCAATATATGTTTATTATTTGATTATAATGTTTTTTACTTTAATTTTTAGCATGTTAATTTGAAGAAAATTGTTAATTTGATAACTAATTCAGGTTTATATACATTGGGTATAGGTAATTTTTTAATAGATTAATTGATTTTGAATTTATATAATCATTTGGATAAATAAGCTTTAGGCTAATGAAATATGATATTTCATATAGTTTATATTTATTTAGATTGAGTTTAAAAAGGAAATTATACTATTTTATATCATGTTTATCTCACTACTGATTTGAATGATATGTTTTTTGATGCTCAGACCACTAAACCTAAAATGATTGAATAGTTGGCTAAAATTAAATCATGAGGAGAACATTAAGGGAAGGTGGTTATATAAGAAATATTAATTGTAGTTTATATATCAAATATTTGTTCTTATATATTATTAGGAATATATTTTTCATAGCTATAATTATTTTAGATGGTTTGTTCATCTAGGATTCCAGAAGGTGTATAAAGGGTTTAAAACCGAATATTGGTGGGATGGTGAAATGTGTAATTTTCAAGGGTTTGTATCATGATTCCAACCATGTTAATCTTTCATGGAAACAAGCCAACTCACAGTGGGTACATTCATCTCCTTACTATTTCTCAGTTGGACATGGGATAATATAACTATGGATGGTATCATTATTCTACAAAGAATACAATGAAAACAAAATTACATATGGGTGACTATGGATTGTCTCCAAATGGTGTCCCACCACAACCCTATTTTTATATATATTACAGTGGTAGATTTTTACAAATTCAATATTTTAGAAATTAATTTACCCCCATCAATTATGTTTAACCAGGTTCCTAGGATTATATATCAGTTTTGGTATGCATTAATGTAATCTCTATGTGCATAGTATTCAATGGAATATATTAATCATCATAAATTGTATGTATAATCGAAATGGTTTATCCAACCATTATAAGAAATGATAAAATATTTTGTGATTTATTTTAGAGGCTCATTTAAAGATATTTTACTACTACTTGTGTCTTTATACAATAAATTATTTTAATACAGTGATGAATATGGATATAATAAAACTATTTTATGGATTTACTTCATGTTCAAGTCATTTTTGTGAGAATTTTTTTGATAAATTTATTATTATAACTATTAGAGTTTTAGAGACAATGAAAAATATTCATATTATCAAAATGAGGTTGTTGATGGCTCAATGTAATCTAAAATCATATATAGATCATCCATGATTACCATTATCATTTGAGGTGGCTAATGACATTATATTAATAATATCTACATTATTTGGAAATTTTTTTTTTGATTACTATTAAATGTTTCTCCCTAATATATTATCAATTTTTAGATAATTGAACTATTGACTATTGTGAATTATTAATTGTCTTCACCACCAAAAATCAATTTTCTACACAATTTGTTTCATGTATCTCAATTGATGATATTCAATCCTGATCTATATAATGAAATTAAATGGGAAATCGTCCAATAATACAATATTATAGCATACTTTATACTCAATTTGTCTTCAGATTTTACGATGAAACCATACTTTGATGAATAATATAATGGATGTATTTTTTTCAGACACTCGACAATGTTTCTTAGTGTACTTCATGATCTCCAATTGTCCAATTTCTTATGGAACCTATGGTAACATGATTACATCAATGTTTTTCCTATCGAGTTCTAAATGTTGTAATGAATGTATGGAGTTCGGTTAAATCATTGAACCATGGGATGTATTTAAGGTGTCGGGTCATCTATGGAGTTGAGTGACCTATGAATTAAATAATCAACTATGTCTCAAATCATTGGAGGACTTAAAAAATAATAAGGTGTTTTTGCATGCTGGTCGGTTTGGTTTTGGCCCTCTTTATGATTGTTATGATGTAATGAGTGTGCTTGAGGGGAGAATCAAACATACGTTTGATGTGAATATGATATAGATAACTTATTAGTGGATGATATATCACTAATTTTGATAACTAGGACACTCTCTAAGTGGGGATAATCTTGTCATTTTTGTTAAACATGTGTCATTTCTGGTAGAATGAAACAACCTAATATGTCAATTGAAAAATGGGAATTTTTTTCTATAATTTCTTTTGAGCTCTCATGTCTTAAATCTCTTTAGTTATTGCTTGGAAATACAACTTTGATATGGTTGGTTGTGTGTGAAACCATTGAGAAACATCATTCCTCTTGGAGGACATATAAGGTCAAGCCTAAACAATCACATAATGTCTTAGGTTTAAAATGCATTATGATTGGTTTCGATCACATGTCAACGGGGTGTTGTTTGAGGCAACATAAATGTGTGATCGACCGTGTTGTGATATGTTTGTAAACCGATATTATTACTTCTCCTCAATGAGGTGTTGACGCTGTCTCCTATGGACCAGACTTGTTCAGTTGGTCTGAAGTGGTAAATGTGATCAATGAATCAACTTTATTATATTATGCATACTTTATGATCAATGGGTCATATTTATTATATTATGTTTTTGTAATCTTACACTATCATATTTTTTGTGTAGGCACATTGTGATATACATGGATAAAAGCTGGATCACATTACCGAGGAACACACCTCAGTATGTTAAGGGTTTGAATGAGTTTTTAGATTTTGCAATTTCTAATTGATCCGTTGAAGGGAGAATAAAATTTCCATGTCCTAAATGTAAATTTAGAACATGGTTGAAGAGAGATGATGTTTATGAACATTTAATACTGAAGCAATTCCCTACTCAATATTTGTGTTGGATTTGTCATGGAGAATCGAACGTTACAGAAAGATTGAGCACTGATGTTAATCCGCATAATGAGGTCCCAAGTTCGTCGACAATGGAAAATGAAATGCAAAACCTAATAAATGATGCATTCGACACTGCAAGACACCACTATCAGCATCAAAACATATCAGAACAACCAGAAGAGGGCGCTACAAAATACAATGTGACAAGTGATGTTTTTGAGACTGTAACACAGGCAGATCAAGATTGTCACATATCATTGGATCCTCCTCTTGATTATGTGGATCCAAATATAAGAGAAAACTTCACTGAGGAAAATGCGTTTCATGATTTAGTTGATGATGGAAGTCAAGAGTTGTATAATGGGTGTTTGAAATATTCAAAGATTTAATTTTTGCTGAAGTTGTACCATATCAAATGTCTATATGGAATTACAAATAAGGCAATGTCCATGATATTGGAATTTATTCATGATTCATTTCCTGAAGCAAAAATCTCAGAATCTTTTTATGATATGAAAAAAGTTGTTAACAAGCTTGGTCTGAATTATACAAAAATACATGCGTGTCCCAATGATTGTATGCTTTATTGGGGAGAGGATTCAAGTAGACAGAATTACAAGAAATGTTCTTCTTCTAGATGGCAGGAAAAAGGTGATGTTGGAAGTCTGAATGAACATAATTTCATGGAGAAGAAGAAAAGGAGAAAACCTGCAAAGGTTTTGCGTTACTTTCCTTTGAAGCATCGATTGCAAAGATTATTCATGTCATCAAAAACCACCAAACACATGAAGTGACATTCTGTAGATAATAACAATAATGGGTTAATGAGACATCCATGAGATTCCCAATTGTGGAAGACATTTGATTCATTACATCTCGATTTCTCAGCTGATCCTAGGAATGTTCGATTGGGATTGGCTGCCGATGGATTCAACCCATTTGGGACTTTGAGTACCAATTATAGCATTTGGCCAGTTGTTTTGATCCCTTATAATCTGCCTTCGTTGATGTGTATGCAACAAACATCTTTTATCCTTTCGATGATTATTCCTGGAAAACAAATGCCTGGAAATGATATTGATGTATACTTGCAGCCTTTGATTGAAGAATTGCAGGAGTTATGGAGCAACGATGTTGATACATTTGATGATTCTTCTAAAACAATGTTCAAAATGCATGCTGCTTTAATGTGGACCATTAGTGACTTCCCTGGGCTTGGTAATTTATCTGGTTGGAACACTTACACGGGTTTGGCTTGTCCCGTTTGTAACTTTGATTTTGAGCCCAAACGGCTACCTCACAGTAGAATATGGTTCTTCTTTTGTCATCAAAGATTTATCGATGCATCTCATAGATTTCGGCTAAACAGATCAAAATTTAATGGTTCTATTGATCGTAGACCACCTCCAAAGTTTTTAAATTGTTTTGAAATATTGGCACAACTTGAAAATGTTGAAACAAAATTTGGGAAGGTTCATCATTTGAATGATAGCGGAAAACGGGTCCGAAGTGCATCGTCAAGCGAAACCGGAACACAATAATGGAATAAAAAAAGTATATTCTTCAAACTTCCGTATTGG
Organism: Viscum album; assembly: GCA_963277665.1. NCBI lineage: Eukaryota > Viridiplantae > Streptophyta > Magnoliopsida > Santalales > Viscaceae > Viscum > Viscum album. The sequence continues at coordinate 898,265,743 of OY728160.1, read as the reverse complement.
TAATTTAATTTGTTGCGGCATAATCTTAATGTGATGCATATTGAGAAGAATGTCTATGACAATTTGATTTTCACATTGCTTAATGAGCATGGAAAGTCGAAGGATCATCTCAATGCTCGCAAAGACTTACAAGAAATGAACATAAAACACGATCTCTAGCTAGATGAGAATGGAAAGTATCCTCCAACAATTTTTGCAATGAAAAATAGGGATAAAGATACATTCCTTCGAATGTTAAAGAATGTTAAGGTATCTGATGGGTATTCAAGTAATATCTCGAGGTTTGTTGACTTAAAGAATCGTAAGTTACATGGATTGAAAAGCCACGATTCACATATTTTGTTACAACTGTTACTACCATTGGCATTGCATACATTATTACCTGAAAAAATTACTGCTATTGTACTTCAGTTCTGCACATTTTTCAGAAAACTATGTGAGAAATCTCTACATCCATTTCATCTTGACAACCTCTAGGAGAGGTTTGTATTGACCCTTTGTGCAATGGAGATGATCTTTTCTCCGTCATTTTTTACTGTAATGATGCATTTAACTGTGCATTTGGTTGAGGAAGCTAAATTAGGAGGCCCTGTTCATTATCGATGGATGTATCCAATTGAGAGGTACTTTATTTATATGTTTTCTAGTTAAGTAAACAATTTTTGGTACTTAATTAAATGCATACTTATGTTTATTTTATTTCAAAGATATCTTGGGCATTTGAAATCATACGTGAGAAATAAAGCTAAAACAGAAGGCTCAATTGCTGAAGGCTATGTGGCTGGGGAGTGTCTTACCTTTTGTTCTTGATACGTGGATGATATTGAGACAAGATTTAATCGAGTTGGACGTGTTGATGACACATCGACTCAATCTCAAATACATCAGAAATCCAAAATATTTCCTGCTATTGGTCGATCAGTTGGGAGGACCTCAAATGTGACATTGACTGAATTAGAATTATTACAGGCACATAGATATGTGCTTCTGAATAGTGAAATTGCAGATCCATTTATTGAAGAGTTGAGGATACAAACAAAGAGACGAATGATAGGCCGAACATGAAATGAGAAAGATATAACGGAATCTGTTAATAAAGAGCTTGTATAATGGTTTACACGACATGTAAGTTCATAAATATTTCAATAAATATGAATATTAGTTTGACACATACATTTTGTAAATCTAATAAAGTATATTTCTTTTTTCAGATCATGAATACTGATACTCGAGCAGAGGTGTCAGAATATTTGAAGTTTCTTGCTAGAGTTCCTCTAAAAGAAGTTAGAAAGTTCGACTCTTATAATGTGAATGACTTTAGATTTCGTACAGTCGATCAAGAAGTGGGTTTGAGAACACAGAATAGTGGTATATTTACATTTGCTGAAGTGGAATACTATGGAAAGCTTCATGATATTATTGAATTAAACTACCGCGAACATTTTTCGGTTGTTTTATTCAAATGAAAATGGGTCGATATTATCAGAGGTGTTAAAAGATATTCCTTTAAATTTACTTCTGTGAACTTCTCTCACTTGATGGATGTTGGTGATCATGAACTGCATGATCCATATATCTTAGCATCGCAAGCAAAAATGGTATATTATGTAAATGATGTTACCGATGAAGGGTGGAGTGTAGTTGCTCACGTAATACAAAGAGATTTGTATGATATGGGTGATGAAGTGTAAAATTTGACCTCTGAAATTGAATTTAATCAGCAACAGGAAGAAGAATTATTTTTCCATCATCATATTGAAAATATTAGTCTAGCAAGGATGAATGAAGTGGATGAAGAAATAGAGCAGGAAACCAATATGATTGAAGGGGAAAATGATTGTATGTACAATTATTTATTTATTCAGCAAACACTTGTTTCATTTCTGCAGTCATTAATTATCATTGTTATATATATTTGTCTATTAGTACTCCATCTATTATCATTTTTAATTTTTTTTTCTGCATAATTTTTTTGAAATATATATTCTGAACTTAATTTTATTTGATTAAATGACAGGAATGCCAAGGAAGAAGCGTTACATTATTTCATCCAGTTCTGCGACAGATGACTATCCATCTGGCTCCCTCCCCATGACATCTGATGCACCAGCTGCCGACACCCCTGCACCATCTCCCCCTGAACCATCTCTCACACCATCTATGGATGTCCCAGTAGAGGCTGAGTCATCGACTCCCCCTTAAGGAGCCTCAACAGTGGGGCAGCGATGCGCCCCTTCCAGTTCATCCCGGACATACTAGAGTGTCACTATCATAGGTACAAATTTTAATTAAATAAATTTATTGCATTTTGTTTATACTAATTTTTTTCTCATTGAAGATGAAAAAAATGCAACCGTGGAGAAAAACATAAAAATTTCAGATGTTTGGAATATGAATGGCGAGAATATTGTTGTGCCATTTGATTCTTACGGGGCCCCTACGGATGATGTTGCAGGGTTGCTTGGCCAGATTCTAGGCCAGTTGGCAGCGGAGCCCATTTCCCTTCCCATTTCATATGACGATTGGAGACATATGCCTCCAAGCTGAAAAAATGAAGTGTGTGATTCTCAAATAAAGGTAAATTTATTACATTATGGTTTAATTGAATGTCATGTTACTAATATATTCAAAATAAATTTTTGTATATAGATATTCTTCCACTTTACCGTTGCTGATGTGATAGCACATAAGTGGATGTTGAAAAATCTAGGTAAGAAGTGGAAAGATTTTAAATGGAGATTGTGGTGTGATTTCAACGATGCTTCATTGACCGTGCTGAAAATGTATGAGAAGCTACCCAGTGGGGTACCGAAAGAGCAGTGGAAAGTGTTTGTTGACAGGCATTGAGATCAGAAGCGGATGGTATTGAAATATATATATTATTATATTATCCTCATTTTACATTTACACATGTATATGAAAAGGACATGACATTCAATACATCAGTATTAAATTTCATTTTATTTATTTCAGGATCTATCAAGACAGAATGCGTCAAACTGAGCGAAGCAAATCACCCCGCACACTGCGGGCTCAAAAAGTTTTTCTAGAAATCGAAGTACATTGGTAATATTTTAATTAGTTTAAATATTTATAAGACAATATTATCTATTTAATATATTGAATTGTTGATTTATCTTTGATTAATGAAGTCACAGAGTTTAGGCCATGAAGCATCCAGAACTGAACTGTGGTTGGATGTTCACAAGAAATCAGATGGATGTTTTGTTAATGAGCCTGCTAAAGAATTTGGGGTATGAAGTCAATTTTTTATCATAATAGCTTATTATCAATTTTTTCTATGTTAATATATATTGATATTTGATTTATAGGTCAAAATTAAAGAACTATGGGATGCCAATCCTGCGCATTCCTACTCTGTCTCCCAGGATGACCCGGTTGCTAAAGTCCTTGGGAAGGATCATCCTGGGAGAGTGCGTGGGATGGGTTTGGGACCCGTGCCATCTGAGGTTTTTAGCAGGACACCGGGGATAGATGCTGCATCTACTCTTGACTTTAGTCAGCCCATACCTGGAGATGATAAGAAAGATATTGTTTCTTTACAAAACACAGTTCACCAGCAGGGGGATCAAATATCTGCATTGCAGAAAGAGTTGACTGAACTACGTCAGCAGATGGGTAGATATGCCCCCGGTGGGAGTGCATAGATTGGTGGTATGTAGGTAAATCACATAAAATCAAAATCATTTAGTTTTCTAACTTTCATTTGTTTTAAGTTTTAATATAAATATGTAACCGTATTTAATTTTCAATATAATGTTCTTACAGGTGACAACACAAAGTGGAAATAAAGGTGGAGAGGGTGACGATGCATCATCGGACCCTGAGTAGTTGTACTGTTGATGTGTTGAACAAAAATGGGAACAATTGGTTTGTATATGTAACATTTGTGGCACATAGTTTCTACCACACATTTTCATGTCCTAAAATTTCCTTGATTTCTCATGTTTCTTTTTATGCATTTTATTGATTTCTGATGTTTCTTTTTATGTCTTCATTTCTAGAGTGTGGTATACATCATTCCATTTAGGTCTATGTTTGAATTGGTAGTCGAGATTTTGGATGACTACGAGTTAAACCCATTTTGATGTGTTAAACAAATTGGGTCATTTCATAGTGATCAAGGGGATAGTGTTCTGGACACTTTGGTGAGGCCCATTGTTGAAAATGTCTGATTTAAGCATCAAAAGTATCTAAACATGCTCTAGATCTTCTAAAATGTCATGAGAATGTTCTAAATCAAGGGTGGTTCACTAAGATATAGGTGTGACTGAGGGGTGATAAATTAGCATAAGTCCATGAATATAGGCAATAATACTTTATAAATTAAAATATAATCTCGAAGATGGATGTCGACTTGACACACAATTGGTATGTCTTATAAAAACATGAATTTTAAGAAAATAACTTCTACCAAATACTTCAATATTAGGATGGTTAACTCATATATTTATGTCTCTCAATTCAATAAAAAATATATGAAAATGGATAACCTGAAAAAAGAACTAAAAATAGGGCATATAAGATTGCACAATGATAACACTTAGAGAAATGAAGAAAACAAAAGAGGTAAAAGGAGAAGAATCCAAACCCATATCCTTCCTCTTCTTTAAATGGATGAATAAATGGAAAAGTATTGAGTTTTTTATTGGAATTGTTTGACGATACATACCTCCACTTACTAGAAACACAAAATAAAACTGACCAGTTACAATGGACCATTTCCAACCATAACTGTTTTGATCACTAAACTGTTACTGCATGACTTGAACTGCATTCCCAACACAATTTCCACTTAATCATGGTTAGTCTAGTAATTATTACCTATCATTATATCCCTGAATTATTTATATTATGATTCTTAATTCCATTTTTTGATTCATTACAAGCTATCCGGTCATGAAACTTTAATTACTGGAATTCCAGAACTTTCTTCTTTACCAACACTAGGCCTTATAGGGAGATGTCATAGGTCTGGTACAAAACACTTCTATCTAAACATACTCATAAGAAACCATAGTTATACTCCCACGAATCCGTGTAATGATCGTATTGAATTTTACCAACACCCACATCTAGAGGATGTCCAATTTAATAATACCCCCCAAACTACCTCTCATCACCTGTCCCTAGGTTTCTTTGCCATCTAAATTTAATCCAGAAACAATAAACCAAGTGACACCACTCAGACACATTAACAATGAAAACTACTTAAAGCGAGCAACACATGATTTATAGGTCCATGGTGTCTTCCCACCATAGTAATTCTCAAACCACCAAACCATGAGCACTATACTACTATACATCACTTCTAGTTTCACATTGACATGTTCGAGCTTTTCTTGCTTTATTTAAGATAGATCTCACTTGAGCTCACTTGAAAACTCCTTATAAAGCGGTGCCACATGAAAACCGCTACCTCCATTTGCAAATAAACCATCACTATTAATCTTGTCCTAAAAATTTAAACTAAAGGGTTATAACCAAAACAAACTCTTCATTATTAATACATCTTACACAAAGAAATCTTAGCTCACAACATGCACTAGTTTACTAAAATTCCAGTCAAAATGCTTTAGGTTGACCTGCTTAGAGGACATCCAAATTAATGGGCAATGACTTTATTTGAAAACTAAATCATATTAACATAAATTGAAAAGTTGTATCGTGATAATTGAGATGAACCCACTGAATTCCAAAATTAACTCATGGTGTGATTTAATGGGTGCATACTCAACCAACCATTTCAACATCATGCTACATTACAAGAAAATATGTGATATTAATCTATCACATTTCCTAGATTTCACATGCAGCCTGAGTCTGAATATAATTTACAAACCTGATTTAAACTCATACCTAAGTCTTAAATTCAACACCTCCTCCATGTATAGAAAACTTGAATTTTATAGATCACAGACTTCTGAAAGTCATTTTGACCATTCATGACTATTCTTTCTACAACCACTCTCCCAAAGGTTACATTTTCCATGACCTGTGTGATTCTCCCCACCATAGGATTTTAATATTCATCATTTTAATAAAAATAGGAATCTAATTCACATGAAAAACACTTTGTCCACCACTAAACATGGTTTCTGGATGTGAGTCAACATAATTATACCATGTTCCATCACAAAAATCCATCCTTGGCATAAGCTGAAGCCTCATCTGGAACTAATATTCCATCCTTGAACAACCTATGGTTCACTTCCTACCACATAGATTTACATCATCCACTTAATAATAAATAGAAATGGTCTATTCATAATTAAATGCATTATGCAATCCTTATTCCATGCGTACACATTTAATCAACATCAATAACTACATCTTGAACTTTAGCCCAGATTGATGATGTTATAAAACTCGATCCTCTTACATAGTCATCCATAGAACTAGGATAACTTAGCTTTTCTACTAAAAACTCTGGTCTACATCACTCACCACAACATAGTTAATACCTAGGTAACCTCACTCAGGGAGTGATCGGTTAACACAACCTTTTTAGATCCCACAACCCTAAACCAAGTAGTTATGTGATAATACCCCTCAAGGTGTTACCTGTGATTTCATCCCTCAAACTCTCAGAGACTAGAATTTTTTTCAAAAAACACCACAAAACTCTCTCCACCAAACCTTAGTTAAATAGGAAATTTATATGATAATGAATACTAAATTTATGTTACATCAATGAAATGGGAACACCCATTTCATATAATTCATAGGACCAATGAAATTGTGCATTCTTGGTATTTTCTAGCCTACTCAAAAAATCAAACCCAAGGGTCACATTATCCTACATAACCATTTAACATGGATGATGACTTCTTGAGTCATAAACCTTTGAAATTAAACTCACACAACTAACTAAACTAAATAAAATTAGATTGGCATGTCAGTCCCACTAATCTCAAGCATTAAAGATGCTCATAACACCTAGAAGTTTTACTTATCTCATGATCGCCTACTAACTTGGGGAATCATTCCACAAATAGAGTCCTACTCAATCCCAAAATACATAAAAAAACATTCTTTGACCAAAAACTAAAAATATGCATCCAATGATGCTTAATATCTCCAAGGATGCTAGAAAAACTAGGTTAACCCCTCACATAACATGAGGAATCAACTCTAATTCTAGGTTTATTCCTAAAAGGTCACTAGAATCTCCCACCTAACCTATATTCCAACATAAAAAGATGTCAACTAAGACTCACTGGAAATATCCACATTCCTATAATAGCTGTATCCCAATGTAACTCTAAAACTATTCCCACAATAGGATTTTTTATAACAATATATTTCTAATGTGTTATTTGAGCTATTTCATCAGTTCAAATTTATTATAATTATTACGGATGGTTTCTAGGCCACAAAACCAAAAAAAATCATTATATAAATGGGTTGGTACTAATATAACTACTAATTCATCAATTATCAATTTTTATAAGTAGAGTGGAATCGCTATGGATGATCTATCCTAAGAAAGTGAAGTTATAAGATTTAGTGGAATCCAGTTTGGGATGTTACAATGTTGTATCAATGGAGTTTTATCTTCCTAGTATTTACTATTTAGGATATTGTATACATGAGCATGAGGAATGTTTTGGAACCTTTGATGGATATCTGACTGCTATATTAATAATACTTTCTCTAATAGGAAGTCTTATTTTCCAGAGTTTCATATTTTTGTTCTATTTTTAAATATTAAAGTTGTATATTATTTCTCATTGAGAGAAAAACATGTTTTTTGGATGTTGTGATTTATTCTGGATATTCAGCTCTTGGTCATTGGTGGGAGGCCAGGGATGGTTTTTTATGGTTTTATTTTCTTTTCAGGGCAGTGGTGCAGTAGAAGCAAATAATTTTTTTTAATCTGGGCATCTTTTCGCGGCGGTTTTAACCGCCGCGAAATGTATATTGACAGTGATTTAAACCGCCACTAAAAGTAAAATAAAATTTACTTTTAGCGGCGGTTATAACCACCGCTAAATATAAGCATCGTGGCTACCTCATTCCATGGAGTTTCCCATGAATTTAGTAGCGGTTTTACAGCTGCTGGAATTTGAATTTATTCGTGGCGGCTATAACCGCCATGAATAAAGTGATATCCAGGGCTCATAAAACCGCCGCTAAATTCAGGGAAAACGCTGAGAAATGAGGTAGCGACGACACTTTCCGGAAACCACTGCTAAACATAAATAACCGCCGCTAATAGATTGCCGACTCCCTATTAGACAACGGTTTCTGTAAACTACCGCCAAACAATGTAGCAGCAGTTTAAACTGCCGCTAAACGCAAAAAAAAACTGCCGCTAAATGGCGATTCTGTTGTAGTGCTTGTTGAATTTTAAGGCCACACACTTCAAGTAATAATAAGAACCTTTACCTTGGAGTTCTCATAAAAATTATCCTCCAAGTTTTTAGGTTTTTATAATTAGTTTTTTTTTGTTATTAAACCAATAAGTGATGAAGTTGTTTTGATCTATTTAAATGAATCACTCTTGTGTCTAAGAAATTGAAATTGTTAAAAAGGAATTTAATCCAATACATCCCTTGTAATAACCTAGGACCAACCATTTCTCATAATTTGAATTCACACAGGTCTCTTAGTGCTCATTTAAACCCATCTAAAATCAACCCAAAGTTTTCCACTTCATAGCAAAAAGTAATCCATAGAATGTACATGTCTGTAGGTTTTTTATTAGGTATCTGAGGATTAGAAAACCCAATCTACACTACAAGAAAATGTTTAACCCTAAAAACTTGGATAAATTTGGGAAATACTAGTGATACAATAGATTTTTATGATCATTGAAATATTTCCAGTAATTTTTTTCCCAATTACATATAAAAAATCTTAACATTCATAAAAATATTTATGAATTATATGTATAAAAAATATTTTATTTAGATTTATTTTTTTTAATAAATGTAGATATGTCACAAGAAGCTCTGATGTATTCATTTTAAATTTATGGTATGTATGTTTTCATTTTTATGTTAATTTATTATAATTGTTTGTGAGTATTTTCCCTCATCAGTGTCATTTTTTAATTAAAAATTATCTATTATTTTCCATATTATGAATTTATTTTTGGATATGGTGTATTTTCTAGAAGATATAGGGGTCTTACTATATGGGTTTGATCTTGGAACTCCAGTACCCGAATGGATGTGTTATTTTATGACACCTTTTATCCAGTTAGAGAGGGTACATGTGCACTAATTTTTTAGCTGGAGTATATGATTCGAGACCCCCATAAATTCTCTCTAAATATTCACAAGTGATTTTCATTTTATAAGGATAAGATTGATAGATCATTGAGAGAGGTTCAAGTAAAATTACTATTTAATTTTTCATGACATTTTTTATTATTATCATAACCACTATTTTTTTTAAAACATGATAATTTGATATCCTATCCAGATGATTTCTAGGCATTTTTCATTGACAAATTTTGAAAGTTACAGAAATATTACCTGAGAAGGGAGAAGATAGATCCTTGGGAACAATTTTTAGGTGTGCTAGACATTGTACAATGAGTCCCTCCTGGCATTATTATCACATTGTAACATGATTTGGCTATATTTTGGTTGGGTGAGGTATCAATGGTAAATTTTATTTATTTTAATATATAAATGATGGTAATTTTTCATATGTATGATAACTGAATACATTGAATGTAGATCAAATATGTTTTTTATTCTTGTAATCAAGTGCTATAGGATACAACTTCCAGACTTGCAACTCAGCACGTGTCATAGCATAGACATACTATAAGTTTAGAATTCATCTCTCATTCATATATTTAAAATATTATAGTATAAAATGAATATAAATATATAGTTGGTGGTAACCTTTATTCTAGTTGCACCAGCAGGGTGATCCCACTAATCGAATATCAGTATGAATGAGGACTCATTGGGTTAGTGATCCTGATGTTCCTGACATTATAGTAAGAAAGTTATTTAGGAAAAAATTTATTTTTATTTTATATAAATTATTCAAATTTGTTTATTAATTCATTATGTTATTCAACAGGCATAGTTTTCTGCTAATCTAGAAGAGTTTATAGAGGAGCAGTGATATAATACCATACACATAAATAAGATATTCCAGTGTATCTTGGGGTGTGATGCTCATGATTACTCATTGAACTATGACATATGTGTTCCATGAAATGAAATTTTTAGAGATGAGGTAATGATTTCATATAGAGATGTAGGGATGTGTACATAGGCTAAATTAGATACTATAGTGAAGAATATAGAGTGTTGTATGGATGATCAGTTACAACAGCTACAAGAAAATTATGAGCTATAAAAAAAGTATGAGCTACAAGAAAAGTATGATGAGAGATCATCATAGATGCTGGAATGTATAAATGAGGTGATGACACATCACACTATTGATGGTGAACAAATGTCTGTGATAAAGGTAAAAAGGAAAATAAATTATTCTAACATTTATTTTTACTGATATTCTTATAATATATAATATTTATACATGTTGTAGGAACCTGATGTAGTTAGTGGGAATTTTTATGAGTCCATAGGTGATTCAGATGTAAATTCACCATATTTATGGGGTATTTTATATTACTATTTTATTATTTAATGTTTAATTTTTGATGTATAATTAAAATTCATTTTTTAATTTATAAATTTATTATAGTAAATAAAAAAATGTGTCTCACATTATAGTGTAACTATAAAAACATGAAATATGGTTCTAAATTTTCATGAAATCATTCTACAATAACCATTGATCGATTCATGAAATGTTGGAACATGAATTATTTCAATCTAAGTAGTCATTTGTTCATAATCAATGAGTTTTTTTAATGTTTTAAAACACTAAAACGTGTATGTTGTCACACCCATGATGTAATTTTCAAGTATGGACAATATATTTATAATATTTCATTTTTATTCCTTCATTTTTGGGTTGTTTATCTTTTAAAATTTGAAAATTTAGAAAAATTGGATTGCCACACGGTTAGTGCAAGATTAGAAGTAATCACGTGACAACCATTCATTAGTCCTATAATTTTTGATAGTATAGATTTTCATGGTTAGAACACGGTTTACTAAACCATGTGTCTCAACCATGAAGGTTCCCATATAAGGAAGTGGTGATCCACATGGTTGGTGCATGGTTAGACAAGCCATGTGATCTTCCCAGAACTTTAACAATATGAAATTACCAATATTACCTTACTTGATTTTACCACTACAATCCTCATTTATCCCCTCACTAAACCCAAGTACCCCCCTCACAAAAATCCCCCTACCTTCCTCCTTTGTGTTGGTTTTGGATTTATTTCACCTAGTTCCGTCAATAAATCACCAAGTAAGGTCATCTTCCTCTTTATTATGTCCCTTTTCTTCCTCCTCTCATAGTTTCCTCTCCTCCCTTGGGTTATAGTAGCCTAGGGTTTACTTATTCTAAATAAATTTGTGTGAAACTTAATGTTTATGATCTCTTCTTACTTTCATAGGGCCTTCTATCCTCTTGTATTGTGGATTCCATCTGGTCATTAGCAATTTCAAGTGATTATAATAGTTAGTTTTATGATGTGCCATTAATTTATGAACTAAATGAGTTTGCTTAAATTTTTAAAGAATGTTTATTTGTTTTGATGCATAAAAGAGTATTTTGAGGACTACTTGTGTGTTTTTAGTTGATTTCAAAAGGATTTTATTTTTCATTGAGGTGGAAATGGATTGAAGTTGGCATGTTTTGTTATGGGGCGAATTGAAAGTGAAATTTTAAATGAATGGCAACAAAATAGAACATGGGAACCCCAAGTACCTAGGTGAGAAGACTAGTACAAGTACCAATAGGCAAGGTCCTCCCTCCCCATCCTTTTAATTTTTATACAAAACTAACTAAACATATAGAAATTGGATGTGGTTCCATGGTTGGGTGTCACCGCATTACAAGTCACATAATAATTCTCTCCCAAGTAGTCACACATGCATGGAATACATTAGATCGATTAGAAAGAGTACAAGGATCCTAGGATGAGACCTATAAATTAGTTACCCTAGGTCTATCCCATGATTCTTGACTTTATATACATATCATTATTCATCAGTATATTTTAAATTTTAAAATTTTGTTTTCATTTAAACTATTTTCAAACTAGCATGTTTATTTTTGTCTAAAAATGGTTATTCATGAAACACTTTGTGGGATCCTATTAGGATAGATGTTCTGACACCCTATATACATCCATTGTGTGTATGTAATTTTTTTTTTGTCATAGGTAAAATAAATAAGTCACTTGAGGGTGATGAGTACTTGTGTTAGTGGATCATGGGTAATGGATGTGACATGGTGGGAGGTTGACACTTGTGTCATATGAAGATGGGTAGATTTATTTGTTTTATATTTAGAATCAATTTAGAGCCATAAAACTATTTTGTATAGACTCTTGTCTCCCCTTCCCATTAATTTTTTATATGGTTATCAACTTTCTTTTCTTCATGTTTGGATGTTTATTTTTCATATGGGTTGTTTTTGGTTTCTTTGTGATGTTTTTTTCATTGTGTTGATGAAATTATCGGGGAAATAATTCCCAAGTTATGTTCATGATGTCTAAACATTAGTTTCCAATGTATAGGTATCAAGAATACTCTTTGGACCTTTCTATGCACTGACTTAAGTTCTTAGGTCAAGTGTGTCCCAGGTTGGTTCATGAAAAAATAGTATCAAAGCCTGTTTTTGATTCTATGTTTATTAGAAAGTTGAGATATATGGGTGATAGGATTATCAGGACTTAAGGGGTAGGTTATGAAGGAGTATCTAACCAACACTCATCATAATGAGTCTTGAGTCTCCATGGGAGGTTGGGATACTTGTAAAATTTATATTTTTGGATTGATCTACAATTTTCCATTGGGAAGGGTGTACGAGCTGTAGATCATGCACGTGATCCAAGTGTCATGGAAAAGTGAAATTTATGTGATTTATATTAAATTTTTTATAAATGTTTTTGGTTAAATTCATTTTGGGTTAATTGTTTTGATGGTTTCCCTATACTTTTTAATGTAGTTTCATGCCTCCTAGAAAACCACCAATGAACACACTAGAGGAGGCCGTATATAACATCCCATGAGCCAATCCACTAGTCGATCAACACCTCATTAAGGTAGTGGTATGGTCCATTCTAGATATGGACCAAGGGGTGGGTTTTGATCCCACTCTAATTAAGGAATTTGATTAATATTCTAAGAAATAACGAGATTATTAATTCCTCATGAATAATCCTCCCTCCTTCTAGGAAAGAAATGATACTCAAAGGGTTAAGAATTAGTTAGAGGAGACTGAGCTGAACTTAAAACTTCTTAAGATCCATAATTCTGTTAAATTAAAGTGATTTACCGTCATTCTTAAGGGCCCTATTCGTAAGTGGAGGGAGTATGTTATTCAAGCAAAGCAAATGAGAATTTAGAATTGAAATATTTTAAGGAGATCAAAAATAGATAGTTTTTCCATTCCAATTTAGCATTGGATAAATCTAGGGATTTTGTATACTTCCAAAAATGAAGTTAGTTGTTCATGGAATATGTGAACCATTTTACTAAATTGGTTCAGTTTATCCTTGAATCATTTATAATAGAGAGATGAAATCCCAATGATTTGTGATGGAAATGAGACCCAATATTCAGTATTATATCTTCTTATTGACGCTCAAGTCCTATACTGAGGTTATTGATCTATAATTAATGGTAGTGATCAACTAGGAAGGTATGTATATAATAATTAGAGTTCCTTCTATTCCTACTGAAGGTGGGTATAATTCCTCAAAGAAGAAGAGGAAGCAATAAGAATTAGGTAAGGGTAGTAGTAGTAGTTCCAGACATCCACCCCATTGTTCAATGAAAAAAATTGTAGGAGGTGGGTATGTTTTCTACCACCATTGAGGTAAAGTGGGAAATATATAGTCATTGAGGTAAAGTGGGACATATATAGTCATTTTTTAGGTTTTTGGGCCATATAAAAAGATTATACCGAGTCACCCTCCCTCCCCTGAGTGGTATGAGCTCCCCCATGGATACATGGTGTTGTTTGATGCCTATTGGGTAGAGGTACCCCATCCTCATGGATACGTGGGTAGGCCTATTTCTTATTATGTATAAATTTTTCTCAGGGTTGAGCCTCAATCCAGTATTAGACCACAAACTCAATAAAAGGTGAAGCAGTTGCATGTAGTGAATCAAGTTCCAGTGGAATCTGTGTCAGGGCCCATGATAGCGAGAGGTGTTATTCTTATTGTTTCATTTATAGGGACTAATTTATTTAATATAGGTGACTCTAACTCTTTTATATCTTCTTGTATTGTGTAATTTCTGAAAATCCCTATCGATCACATGCTCTATGTTATGGAGATAATATCACCTCTTGAAAAAAAGAAAGATAACGACTTTCAGTTCCCTTTGTATTCTATATCTATGTAAAAATTTGAGATGATATGTGATTTTATCATCCTTGAAATGGATATTTTTTATGTGATCCTCAAGATGGATTGGATGATGACCTATAAATATTGAATCAATTGTTATCACCATAGTCCCCAATGGGAGAACTTGAGTATTACAGGGAGAGTAGGACCCATGATCTAGTCATGTAGGGTATCCTCTTATGGAACTAGCAAGACTTATCTATAAGGTGTTTTAATATTCTATTGAAAGATTATAAGGGACATTCTGGGAGTGTATTACCTCATTTGGTTAGGGAATTACCTGAGGTGTTCCCAAATTATTTCTCAAGATTACCCATGAAGAGGGAAGTATTGTTTGATATTTATCTAGTGTCGGGGACTTGATTGATATATATACCTTCATATCATATGTATCACTTAGATTTAAAATAATTAAATATTCAACTAAATTAATTAGAAGTTAAAGGATTCATTCTCCCTAGAGTGTGTCCGTGGGCTGCCCATGTGCTTTTTTCTAAAAAGGTATATGATTCCCTCAATTTTTTTATCAAATACCAGAAGTTGAATCAGGTCATGATCATGAATAAATTCCCATTTACCCATATTTATAGAGTCTTTGATCAACTAAAGGGAACAAGGTGGATTTCCAAGATTGATCTTAATTCAGGATATCACCAGCTCAAGGTACGAGAGAATGATATTCCTAAGATTTCTTTTTGAAGTAGTTATTTCCATTTTGAGTACCTAGTGATGTCATTAAAGTTGAACTATGCCCTTTTAGTCTTCATAGAACTCATGAACCAAATATTCCATTGGTACCTCGACACCTTATTCATAACACTTTTGGATGAAATTTTGTTTTACTATTAGATGAAGTAGGAGCATGAAAGTAAATTTAGGATTGTTTTTTGAACATTTCATAGTCACTTACTCTTTTCTAAATTACCAAATTGTAGTTTTTGGATATAATAGATCAAGTTTATTGGGCATGTGGCATTAGAATAGGGTATCTTAGTTGACCTTGAGAAGTGTAGGAACATAATGTCTTAAAAGGATCCTAATAATGTTTTCAAAATGAAGAGATTATTGGGGTTTTAAGGATAATATAGATGAATTGTGAATGAATTATCCTAACTTGTATCACCCTTGATAGATATCATCCAGAAATGGGTGAATTTCTTATAGTTTCTAGGGTGTTAGGTATCCTTTGATGAGTTAAATTGACAATTATCTTCAGCTCTGATTCTGATTTTACCCAAGGTTATTCAAGGTTATATAGTTTACTATGATGTATCAGGTATGGTTTTGGGGTGTGTTCTTATATATATTGATAATGTGGTAGCATAAAATATTCTCCAACTTTTACCACATGAGAAAAACTATCAAACCAAAAACCTTGATCTTACAACTTTCACGCGTTCTCTCAAGTGTTGCTGCCATTATATTTTTGAGGAAAGGTTCATAGTTTACTCCAACCATAAGAGCATAAAATATATCTTATCTTAGAAATATTTTAACCTTAGGAAATGGTGATGGATAGAATAACTTCATGTATTTGATTTTGAAATTACCTATATGCCTGGTAAATGGAATGCGGTTGCTGATTCCCTCAGTAGGAAGTTTCCCTCCAAGTACCTCAAGGAGTTTGGCGATGAATGAGATTTGATAAGACTCTTTCCTTATATGAACCTTAATTTAAAATAAGAATAATTGAGTGTGTTACTTGATAGTATTCAGTTAATACCTTCTATTTTCAAGCTCATTCACTAAGTGTAGTAGGGGGATTATGAATATTGATGCATCCGAGAATCTATATATGGTAGGGAGACTTCCAGTGGGTGGTATCTATCTATAAAAGGTATCATTTTCCTTAAAAATCACAATGTGGTTCCTAAGTTAATGAGAAGGGCCATTATTGATGATTTACATAGATCTCAGTGGGTTATTCATCTTAGTGCAACTAAGATGTACTATTATATAAGACGTCAGTATTGGTGGCCAGGAATGAGGCATGACATAAAAAATTTGGTGTTTCAGAGCTATTATTTTCAATAGATAAAGGTTGAACACTAGAATACCTTAGGTTTACTTCAAAATCTATTTAAACCTACTAGGTTATAGGATAAGGTGTCCATAGACCTCATCATTGGACTACCTCATACCCCTAAAGGAATGAATTTCATATGGGTTAGTTAACCAAGTTTTCTCATTACATTTCTATAAAGGGAACCGCTAAGGTAGAATATCTTAGTAAGATATATGTGTAGGATATCATGTGGTTACATGGGCCACCTTATTATATTATTTCTTAAATAGACCCCCTGATTCACCTTCTTATTCTATAATGGCCTTAAGGAGATGATGGGATCCCCAATAAGGTGGAGTACAACCTATCATCCACAGATAAATAAGTATATGTAAAAAATAGTCCAGGTCTTGGAGGATATGATATGTGCATGAATCTTAGACTTTGGAGGGTCATGAGACACCCATATTAATCTGGTTGAATTTACCTATAATAACATCTCTTAATCTTCAATTAAAATGTATTCATTTGAGGATTTATATGGTCGACCTACTCATTTCTAGAATGAGGTCAGAGAGACTGATCTTGTAGGGTTGATTATCATACAGGTGATGACCAATTTTATTATAACTATATAAAAATAATTAAAAATTGATCAGAGTAATCATAAATCTTATATAAATCATCAAAATAGTCCCTTGGAATTATTAATTAGTGATCAGTGTTTTTAAAGGTTTGACCTTAGTTGGGTCACAATTGGTTGTGGAAGTAGGGGAAGTTTTCTATGAGTTTTGTTAAACCCTTTGAAATTTTTCAGAGAATTGGGAAATTGTAATATATATTGGATTTTATTCCTCAAATAAAATCAATTAATTATGTATTATATGTTTCTAAATTTAAAAAGTATAATCCAAACCCCTCTCATGTTTTGATTTGGGAAGAGATCAAATTGGATCTTGATTCATTGGTGACTGAGTAACTGATTTTAATTATTCAATCCTAGGAGAAAGTGTTATAAGGGAAATATACCCTATTGGTCTGAGTATTATGGCTACACATGGGTGAATCTTATGAGACTTGGGAGTGAGAATAGTTTATGAAGGAGTAGTGTCCTCATCTTTTTCTTAATCAAAATCTGTATTTAATTTTTTAGGGGATAAAGTTATATGCTGAGGAGAATTTTCACACCCATGATATAATTTTTAGGTATGGATCATATATTTATTGGATTTTTTTATTCCTTATTTTCTAGGCATTTTACCTTTGAAATTGAGAAAATTTGAAAAAAATTGGGCCGTCACACGATTGGTGCATGATTAGTAGTAACTTAGCATCAACTGTGCCTTAAGTCTATAATTTTTGACAATGTGGGTATTTATGGTTAGTTAATGTTTTACCAAACCATGCAGATATACTGTGTATGTGCCCAAGTGAAAAAGTGGTGACCCTCATGGTTGGTGCATGGTTGGAAAATAGTGCCCATAACTTAAAAAATATTAAATTTCCATTTTTTCTACACTTAATTTAACCCCTCTAACCCTCACTTATCTACTCACTTGACCTAGACACCTCTCCCCCTCACATGAATCCCCCCTCCCTCCTTGGTGATGATTTGGGGTGGAATTCACCCAATTCTTTTAGGAAATCACTAAGTAAGGTCCTCTTCCTCTTTCACTTAGCCATTTTCTTCCTCCTCTCATGGTTTCCCATCCTACCTTAGGTTATGGTAACCTAGGGTTTGTTTATTCTAAACCAAATGGGGTGATCCTTGGTGTTTATGATATCTTTTTTCTTCCATATCGTGATAACCTGAATATTTTTTTAATAAGATATCACTTTTATGGTTTATTAATATTCATGATCATGAATAAATTCTTTAAACACTTATATATGTTTATATTATGTTTAAAAGGATATTATATAATCAATTAGATACCAATTATACATTTAAAATTATTATGTTTACTTTGTGATATGAAATGTGCTTTATTTAAAGGTTAAATATATTTTATTAAAATAATTTCTTATCAAATATTTTATTGATAGATATTAATTTTAATTATATAAATTAATATTCTTATTTATTATAATAAATAATTTATCAAGGTATGGAACAATGATATGAGTTTGAAAACCAATATGTTTTATTTTAAATAAACCTTTTCCCATGTATTATATGGTTTTATTTAAAATTTAATTTTATAAAGTTTAGAATTAGAATTTTATAAAATTAATTAATTTTTTTTAATTTATAATTTTAAATTATCTTAGGGTGATTTTTTGGGTTTAATCTAAAATGATTTATTTTTTTGGGTGAATAGTAAAAAATACAGTTTTTACAAATACTATCACTTTTATGACATCATCATGATATAATAATGTTTTAAAAAATTTATGAAACCTTTTTCCTAACTATAAATTTATTTAAAGAATAAAATAATTCATTTATAAAATATTAAGTTTAATTCAGAAACCTATGTTTGACATTTTGGAACCAAAGTAACGTTTTATTCTAATAAATTAACTATTTTTGATCTATTTATTTAATTAAGTATTTTTAAGAAGAAAATAATTTTTGTATTGTTTTTAAATTAAAAAAATATAATTTTTATTCATAAAACAATAAATATCATGGGGATCTATTATATACATGATTTTGGTGAAAATTCATTTTATGCTTAAAAAGAAATTTTTCTAAAAACTGTTTTTCATTGAGCTACATATACTTATATTAAAATTAATTTTTACCACCACTATAAATAGAATATTATAAAATTTATTCCATATTTTTAATAAGAATATTCAAATTATATAATAACTTCCATTTCATTTTTAGTCATAAAAATCAAGTTACCAAGGTAAAAGTTATTCACCGCAATAAAGGCTAAAATAAGTAAAAATATCTTATCAGAGTAAAGTTAATTAATATCACAAAAACATATCTTGAAATGGGTGTATGAGGTTATTATATATCTCCCTTGGTTTTATTTTCCCTGTATGTCAATTTCGGTGCCTCTTTATTTTGATAATGATATTTATTTTAGTTTAAGTTAAGTGTATTTAAAAAAATGTCACTCACACTCACTTAATATTTTAAATATTTTTTAATGGTAATTATAAGGATAAAAGTACATTTTTAATGAATCTAGATAACTATAATGATATTTGTGAAATTATATTTATGTTATTATTTTTTTTAATTTTAAATAATAGTATAATTATCTAAAATGCTTATGCAATGCTGACACAATGCTTGTGAGAACAACACAAAATTCAAAGTAAATGGTTCTAAAAATATTAAAAGTAAAATTTTTTGGATGAACGAGAGTCTTTAAATAATTTTAGGGATAAAAATTATAGGTAATAATAATTTTTTAATTATAATATTTAAATTCCATGGTTATCTGGATATCATTGAATACAAATCATGTGACTAGTCTTAAAAATGAATTTAAAGGGTATTTAATGTTAAAAAATAATTTTTTAATTGATTTAAAAATAAAAAAATATTAACTTGATTCAATTAGAAGATAAATTATCTATAATACTATACATTTTACATTTATGTGTCACTTAGAATTTTTAAAATTACATTCTTGACCCTTAAAGATTGAATATTTTTAAAAACACCATTGATTTTTTGCTTATGAAATGGGACTCAATTTAACCTTTCAAGTGAAATATATGAGTTTTATTATCTATAAAAATTATGACCAAATACCTCTCCATAATTCCTATAAATTTTTTTTAAGCCTCTAGTGTGACCATAAACCTCTCTTCCAAACGCCTTAAGTTTAATTGAAAGAAGGATATCAAAAAAAGAGGCAATCATCTTAATTGAGTTCATTCAAGTTTATTTCTTCTTAAACATCCTCCAAATATTTTATAACCATATTAAAATAAAAAAATTGGCACAATTATTTTACTAAAATTTTATTATTTTGATGAAATAACCATTCTCTATCTATTATCCATTTGTTGGAAAATGAAAATGCCACTCGTGCGTACGTACAATCTACTACCTCCATGAACGACATATTTCATTTTTCACCACCACCTTACATAGATGGTTATAAAGATGAATTTAATGAATAAATATAATATTTACAACATAATTATGAATCTATAATTATAGACCACCATCAACCTTCCTTCCCTCCTTTTCAATAGAAAATGAAAACGTTGACTGTGTGTACATGCATACTACCACCTCCAGGGATGACACATTTCATTTTTAATCACTATCTTACATGGATAGTTATACAGATTAATAAATATGATATTTATAATTTAAATAATATTCTTTAAATGTGATATAATCATTATAAATTAACATTTTATTACTCATTCAACTGTAATAACATGTTCTTATTTTGGTCAGTTTTACCACCTACATGAACATTGTTATAATGTTTATGCCATGAATGAATAAGGAATGTTATGTAATATTAATATTATGTAATATTAAAGAATTTATGATATTTTTAAGATTATATAATGCCAATATATTTATCTACATTTTTTAATAAAATCAATTCATTTTATAAAATAAAAACTTAAAAAATGGAATTTTTAAGATTTCTATATGAATCATCATAATAAGTTCCATAAAATATCCATGTAAATCCAAAATCATAAAAAATATATATATAAAATCATCATGAATATTCTATATGTGATGAAACCATGAACAAGGTGAAAGTACTGAAACTAATGAATCAAAACATGTATGGGAAACAGGATAGTTAACACATAAATATTTATTTTTTAACAAAGAATTTTTAATAAATGGGTTATCATAAATTATAAGCAATTGGAATTTTATAAGAAAAATATAAATATGGTTCTAATATATTTTTATAATAAATTTAAATTTATTATATAGGTATTTTATATCATATTTAACTAAGTGTAAGACTGAGGTAATATTTTTTTATTTAAAACCTTATTTTAAATGTTTTAAAGTATTCATTCCAAATATTTTTTTCATCCATATCCAAGTTCTTTAAGATTTTTTAATAATATTATTCTCTATACATTAATGATTGGTTAAATTAGTTTTATATTATTATTTTATTTCTTTAGATTTTTTAAAAATGAATCTTTTTAATATTTTATATATGGGTCATATTTGAATTTATTTATAAAGGCGTGAAAATAACGTTTTTTTAACATTTACCATATGATTACCTTTTTCTATAATCCTATCCATTAATCATTATGAATATTTCTCTTAAATTTTTCATGATTTTTAAAATTAAACTAAATTCCCATTGTTCTATAAATTTTTCATTTTAAAGAGTTATCTTAGAAAAGGATATTTCCTTTTTTATGGGATAATTATAAGTAATTATGATTATGGGTTAAAATGAATTATTTTATGAGTTTTATTATGAAAGTGAAAGAATATATTTGTTTTATTAATGTTACAGTTCTTATAAATTTTATATTATGATGGATGGGTATAATATAACCCTCCAATTCATTATATAATGATATGTTATTCAGAGGATATATGTTAGAATTAATCAGGAAGGTTATTATATTTTAAGGGTTATTATAAGGGTTATTGTAAGGGTTATTATAAGGATAATTTCACAATATCTCTATATGATTTTTTCTATGATTTAAAGGGTTTCTATTGATTTTTTTTGGTTTCATGAGGTAAGTAAATGGTTTATGATTAAAGAAAATTTTATGATCTTTTAAAGGTAAAAGGTTTGTTTTTCAAGGAAAAATTTTCACGAGTTATCATGTTTTCTAAGAATCTTTCATGATTATGATTTTACTTTTATAATTTCTTATGATACGTTTTATGAAAAAATTTGGGCAATAAATTTGATTTCATGTGTATGTAAATTATTATTTAAGTTAAAATTTTATTATGTAAAAGGAAAAATTTTTATGTTGGATTTTATGATTTTCAAATGGATTAAAAAGTTTATTTTATTTTTACATCCCTTACCGAGCTTTTTTTTTCTGATCCAATATTTTAATTTTTTTTCATAGGAACAAAATATGTATAGAAACTATAACAAGGTTAAACTTTAAGTATGGATTACTTATCATGAAATAAGAAAGTGTGTTAAGAATAAAACAATAGTGTAAACATAAAAACCTATTTTTGTGGAAAAATGTATACCATGTAGAAGTATCCAATTTTTTATAATTTTTCCCCTAATTATCTAAAAAACTAAACCTAAAAGATCCTAAAAATGTGAGAAAGTGTAACCCTTGTTGTAAGTCACATAATTATGGGCTAGTTATGTATGTTTTTTTTATAGTGGGTATCATAGAAGAGTATAGATAAATTTATAGGTTAGGAATCTATAAAATGAGGAAAATTTAAGGGTTTTAGATATCATAATAGGATAATAAGTCTAAGAATGATCATAATTTAAAAGATATATATACCATTTTTTGAGGTGTTATGTGATTTTATTATAAGGCTATTAATGATATTTTGGGAGATGTTTATTGGGTTTTAGAAAAAATATATGATTAAAGTTTATATAACCCTTTGGGTTGGTAAGTGATTTGATGATGAGGTAAATATGGTTAATCGGGACAATAGGTTAGTTGGTTTTGGGAAAATATTTTTATATTTTGGGAGAACATATGATTATGGTATATATGTCTTTAGTATATGACATTATAAGTGACTTCACATTGTTTGGAGATAAGTGTTCAATTGATTTTGGAAGAATACATGACCAAATATTTCTAATTTTGTAATTTTCAAATTTGATGAGGCATATTTTAAAGATTTTTAGGGTTAGTTATTTGTGGAACTACTTAACTATGGGTGTTATTGTTAAGGTTTTATAGATTAATGTATTATTTATTCATATAAAGGTTTATTAAAATTGTGTATTTTCTTAACTTATGCTACCCATTTTGGTTTTTATAAATAGATAAAGATAGGAGGAATAACTTTCCATCATTTTATGGATATCATGATCCATTAATAATTGATTCTCATGATTTAGGAGTGAAAAATTAATCTTGGAATGTGAGATGAAATAGAGGTGTAAACCGATTGAAAAACACAACCAAGTGATGATATTATGATTATAGAATATAATGAAATCAAGTAAATATATTTTATCATACCCACTATCTCGATGGTAAAAGAAGTAATCAAGAAAAATGAAGATAAACCTATCGAGTCTTATCACTTAAATATCAAGGTAAACCTTAGAAATTCATTCAAAAGTATGAGTCTTATAAAAGCAAAAACATGGTTTTAAAAAACCTAGAAGATATTTCTTTCCACTTATGTATATTTATTTTATCTTCCACTACACATTTATTATATTCAACTTTACTTCCTTTTGAGGTGTCTTCATTGGGGATTTAATTAGAAAATATGGGGTTTGAATTCCTCTTTTTACCTTTTGAAATGGATTTTGAAAATTACTTACTTTATTTCAAAACTTCATAAACCCATTCTCTTTGGAATCAATATAAAATTGTGAGGATGCAATTTCTTAAAAGGGGGAATGTGAAAAACCATGTATTTTTTCAATAAGACATCAATTTTATGGTTTATTAATATTAATGATTATAAATACATTATTTAAACACTTATATATTTTTATATTATGTTTCAAAGGATATTATATAATCAATTAGATACCAATTATAAATTTAAAATTATTATGATTATTTTGTGATATGAAATGTGTTTTATATAAAGATTAAATATATTTTATTAAAAATATTTCTATTTAGATATTTTATTAATGGGTATTCATGTTAGTGATATAAATTCATTTTTTTATTTATTATGATAAATAAATTTATCAAGTTATGAATTAATGATATAGTTTCTCATTTGAAAACCAATGAGTTTTATTTTAAATAATATATTTTTAAATTTATTATATGGTTTTATTTAAATGTAATTTTTATAAATTTTATAATTTTAGTTTGATTAAATTAACCTAATTTTTTAATTAATCATGTAAAAATTATCTTAAGGTGAATTTTCTAGTTTTTTCATGAAATGGTTATTTTTTTGGGTGAATAGTGAAAAATATAGTTTTTATAAACATTGTCACCTTTTTGAAAACATAATGATATAAGTATGAATTAAAAATTTATGAAACATTTTTCTTAAAAAAATGTACTTAAGGATTAAAATAATTAATTTAAAAATATTATGTTGAATTTAGAAACCTATGTTTGATATTTTGGAACCTAAGTAATGTTTTATTCTAATAAAAAAACTATTTTTGATCCTTTTATTTAATTATGTATTTACACGAATACAATAAGTTTTGGATTAATTTTAAAGCCACATAACTCTAATTTATTTATTCATAAATCAATAAATGTCATGGGAATCAAAACTATACATGATTTTTGTGTAAATTCATTTTTATGCTTAAAAAACATTTTTCTAAAAACTATTTTTCATTGCGTTATGCATACTTATATTAAAATTAATTTTTAATAATTTTATAAATTTAATATTTTAAAATGGATCACATATTTTGAATTATAATATTCAAATTATTTAATAATTTATATTTCATTTTTAGTCATAAAAATTAAGTTTCCAAGGTAAACGTTAGTCACCATGATAAAGACTAAAATAAGTAAAACTAATTTATCAAATGGGAAAGTTAATAAATATCAAAAAAACATATATTTAAATTGATTTATGAGGTTATGAGATATGTAATATGGTGTTTTATTATTTATATATCATTTTTTTTCAACTTGATTTTGATAATGATCATTATTTTATTTTAAGTTAAGATTATTTACAAAAAAAGTCACACTGTCTCAATTAATATTTTAAATATGTTGTTATGATAATGAAAAGGATAAAAATACTTTATTAATGAATATATATAGATATAATTATATTTATAAAATTAAATTTATTTTATTAATTTAATTTTGATTTTAAATAATATTATAATTATCTAAAATTCTTACACAACGTCAACACAAAACTTATGTAAACAATAGAACAATCAAAGTAAATGATTTTAAAATATTAAAAATAATAATTTTTGGATGAAATTGATAATTTAATGAATTTTAGGTATGAAAATTATTGGTAATAATTATTTTTAATGATTATATTCTAATTTCATTATAATCTATATACCATTAAATACAAATTATGTGAATAGTCTTGAAAATGACTTTAAAGGGTATTTAATGTTAAAAAATATTTTCTTAACTGATTTTAAAATAAGAAAAATATTATATTGCATGAAGTAGATTATATATGGTCTATAATACCATACATGATCCATTTATGATCCATTTTTCATTTTTAGGATTACATTCTTGACCCTTAAATATTGAATATTTGTGAAAACACCATTGTTTTTTGACTATAAAATAAGACTCAATATAACCTTTCAAAAGACACATATGATTTTAGATATCCCATAAAATTATACTAAAATACCTCTCCACACTTCCCATACATCATTACCAATCCATTGGTGTGACCATAAATCTCTTTTCCAAAGGCCTTAAATTCAATCGAAAGGAGGATATCAAAAGAAGAGGCAATCATCTTAATCGAGTTCATTTAAGTTTGTTTCTTCTTAAACCTCATCAAAATATTATATAAACATATTAAAATAATAAATTTATTATAATAAGTTTACTTAAATTCTATTATGTTAATGAAACAACCATTATCTACCTCTTTTATATCCATTGAGAAATGAGAATGCCACACGTGAGTACTTGGAGACTACTGCCTCTACGAATAATGTATTTCATTTTTCATCACCCCTCACATGGATAGTTATGAATATGTATTTAATGAATAAATATTAAATTTATTAAATAATTATTATTCTCTAATTATACACCATTACCCACCTTCCCTCCCTCCCATTCATTAGAAAATGAAAACATTGACCTTGAGTACGTGGATACTACTGCCTCCATGGACAACACATTTCAGTTTTCATTACCGTATTAGATGGATGGTTCTAAAAATTTATTTATTGAATAAATATGAAATTAATAACAAGAATAATAATCTATAAAATTGACACCATAATTATAAAATAACATGTTCCGACTCATTCAACCGTTATAACATGTTCTTATTTTGATCAGTTTTACCACCTACATGAACATTGTTATAATGTTTATGGCATGAATGATTAAGTAATTATATGTAATATTAATATTTTTTAATAATGATAAATTTATTATTTTTTCAAGATTATTTAATGGTAATATATATATCTACATTTTTTAATAAAATCAATTCATTCTATGAAATCAAAACTTCTAAAAAATGGAATTTTAAGCTTTCTATGTGAATCGTCACCATAAGTTCCATAATATATTCATGGAACTATATAATCATATCAAATAATTCCTTAATAGACCAAATTACTTTATTATTTATTTATTTTTGAATAATACCCTTTTTTACTAGGTTGAGAGGGAACCCTTACATGACTAGTAGGCCCAGTGGCACAAGGCCTATTACATGACCCGAAGGCCCAAAGGCACAATGCCCAATAAAAAACCTGAATTCTCAAACAAAATACACTAGAACTACCCCTACCTAGAATTTTCATCATTTAAGTCACCTAGATACCCACCTCGCATTGCTAATCGGCTAGCACTACTCCGTGCAGAGATTCACGATGCTCGGTACTAATGGCAATTTCCATACCCTCTCATTCTTCCAATCTGGTTATCTATACTCTGGTGGTTGCTACTTGATCTGAATCCTATTTTGGGACTTCTACTATGTGGTCTTCCTGGGATGCTTCTTGGTCTTTTTGGCTTGAATTCCTTGTGTCCCGAAGGCCATTGGTGGCCCGAAGGCCTTTGGTGGCCCAAAGTCCCTAAGACCCGTAGTCCCAAACTGGTGGCCTGAAGGCCATATCAAATACATATATAAAATCATCATGAATTTTTTCAAGGTGATGAAACCATTACCAAGGTGAAAGGTATATAATATTATAATCAAAACATGACTAAAAATGTGACAATTGACACATAAATATTTATTTTTAACATTTTTTTTAATAAATCAATAATAAAAATTATAAGAAAATGGTATATTATAAAAAAACTATAAATGTGGTTATGATATAGGTTTATAATAAATATAAATTTATTATTTTGTGATATTAGAGCATGTATAATTAAGTGGAAGTCCAAGGTAATAGATATTTCTTTAAATCCTTATTTTAAATACTTTAAAGTATTCCTTCCAAAAGTTTATCTTTCATATCTATATTCTATAAAATTTTTCATGAATGTATTTATCTATAATTTGATGATTTTTAAATTCATTTTCTATTATCTTTTAATTTATGTAATTTTTTTTTAAAATTAATCATTTTAATGTTTTCCATATGGGTTATATTTGAATTTCTTTAAAAAAGCGCTACAAGAATTTTTTTAATGCTTACCACATGATCACCATTACCCACCACTAGGTCCATTATTTTTTATCAAGCTTCCTATTATTTTTTTTCATGTTTTTAAAATATAAATTAATTTCCAATTATTCTGTGAATTTTTTGATTTAAATAGTTATCAAAGAAAAGTATATTTACTTTTATTTTTATGAGATAATTATAAGTGCTTATAACTACGGTTTCAAATGAATGTTTTTATGAGTTTTATAATGAAAGTGAAATCCCCTATAGGTTTTACTCATGTTATGGTTTTTATAAATTTTATATGTTGATGGGTGGGTCTTTATAACCCTCTAATTCATTGGGTAATGATATGTTCTCCAGATGAGATATGCTAGAATTAACCGGGTAGGTTATTCCATTGTAAGGGTTCCGGTAAGGATGATGTCCCAAGACGCCTACATGATTTTTTATATGACTTATATGGTGATTTATGAATATATTTTTATTTAATGTGGTAAGAAAATGGGATTATGATTAAATATAAGTTTATGTTATTTTAAATTTGAAAGGTTTGTTTTTCAAGGAATAGTTTTTGTGAGTTATCATGTTTTCCAAGAAACTTTGATAATTATGATTTTTCTTCTATGCTTACTTATGAGGTGTTTTATGAAAGATGTTGGGTAATAAATTTTGTTTCATGATTAATTAAATTATTATTTTAGATAAAATTTTATTATGTAAAAAAGAAAAAATTTCTTATGGAATTTTATGATTTTCAAATGGACCAATGAGTTTCTTTTATTTTTATATCCCTTAAAAATATTATTTGTGCTAAACCCACATTTTAAAATTTTTTCATAAGAAACAAGGATTTATAGAAACTATAGAAAAGTATAAATTTTAGTAAGGGATATTTTTTTTAAAGAAGAAAGTGTTTCAAGAATGAAATAAGTTTATAAACATAGGAACTAGTATTGTGGAAAAATTGAACACAGTATGTAAGTGTCCAATTTTTTATGATTTTTTTACCCAATAATCTAAAACTATAAACCTAATATATCATATAAATGTAATTAAGTAAAACCATTTTTATTAATCATATAATTATGGGTTGGATATGCATGAGTTGTTATATGTAGGGTTTTATCTCCTATTGGATTATGGATTTCAACTGGTCATTGGTGATTTCAAGTGATTAAGGTTGGTGATTTCATGATGTGCCATTTATCTATGAACTAAGTGTTCTTGACTAACTTTTTAAATAATTTTTCAATTATTTTTATGTATAAAATATTATTTTGAGGACTAATTGTGTGAATTTGGTTGATTAAAAAATTATTTTCTTTTTTATTAAGGTGGAAATGAATTGAAGTTGAAATTTTTTATTATGAGATAAATTAAAAGTGAAATTTAAACTTAATGAAAATGGAATATAACATGGGAACCATAGGTACCTATGTGGGAATACTTGGACAAGTAATTATAGGTAAGGCCCAAACTCCCTATCCTTTAGACTATGCTACAACACTAACTAAACATATGGAAGTTGGATTTAGCTCCATGGTTGGGTGTCACCGCACTACTAGGGAGATAATTTTCATGTGCCTAGTAGTGCGGATCCTATTGGGATATATGTGATAAAACTGCAAATACCTCAACCCCAGTAGCTTGGAGTCGATGCCTTACCTAATTAAATTGGTACTAAGAAAAAGTTTTCGCATACCAAAGGACCTAATAGTCTAAACTAGATACGTATAGAAGTTTTAAATTACAACTTTAAAGGGAAAACAACATAAAAACTTCATTATAAACACCCATAAACTCCTAGATTATCCCTAAAATTCATTTATAATATACATATTTGTATCATGGGGAAAAATAAATCATAATAAAGAGGTTAGATCAGATGCTCAGTAAGGGTAAGAAAGATAGTAGAATGTATAAAAATAAACAATAAATAAATGTGAATAACTAAAAACACATGCCATTAAACCAAAAACTTGAACATAATATGGTAGGAATAAAACCTGGTCAAAATACTGCCATATAAATAATCACATGAGAATAAAAATTTACCATGGAAATTATACTAGTCGAATAATCACATAGATTATCAATTAATAATTTCATAATGATGGAATGCATAATGTCGGACATCATAAACATACCTTCAAGGCCTCGACCAAAACATTTAAAAATAAATGGTTAAGGCCTCGTCCAAATCCATATTTGTTTTGTCTCACAAGACCTACCGATGCATCAAGGGGATATAGTGGGACCTATCCATCAATTACTAAGACTAGTTCATTATTCATATGAATGGGGTGAAATATAAACAACATATACATAAATTTTCCCAATTATTAAACATAATCGCTAATCATTCTGAGTAATATAGTGAATGGTATCAAGATAGCACATCTACAGTCAAACTGATCACAAAACATTTAAGAAAATAGGGTAGATGTTATCATAAAATATCAATCCCAATTAATTATAAGATTAAAAATTGGGTGTTAAAATATATAAAAATACTCTAATAAAATCATCGAGGAATTCTTGGGAGAAATACCCTTTTTTACTTTGCAAAGAATATTTCTTTAGGAAAAAAATCATTTGTATTTATAATTAAATCATATTATAACCATGTATATCCCAAAAAAGAAAATTTAATTGTATTTGAGTAATATTAAAAGAATACTCATTTTGAAATTGGGAAATTGAAGTGAAAACATGTAAAAAAAGTGTTTAAGAAACTTTAGAAATGAGCCACTTTAGTGCAGTTTAAGAGAAAATATAAAGGATTCTTTAAAGCGGACAAAGGAAAAAATGCTTTCATAAAACCAAAATTGAGTAATATAGTTTTTTCATGATAAAAATATATTTTTAAGAAAAATATTTATGTCTTAAAATAGATTATGTAGTGTACTTGAAAATGGGTAAGAAATTGGGAAGTTCCCTTAGATCGGGCTTGCTTATCGGGAAGAATTGAGAAGAGAACCTCATAAAATCATGTATTTCCCATAAAAGAAGGATGAAATGATATATATATATATATATGAGTTTGGAAAATATAAAAATAATTTATAAGAATTATATAAAATTAATGAATAATTACATTAAGGTAAAGAGAGATAAAGCATAACCCGAATGAAAAATGGAGGTTCAGGAAGAAACCCTTACCTTATGTCTGAAAGCGTTTTGCACTTGTACTTAACATCCTAGATAATGAAATTAGATTCATTAGTAATTTAAATTAGATCATATTAAATGTTTTATTTATTTATTATAATTTTATTAAGTTCATTTATGGCCATTTTTATGAGTTATGAGATTCAAATTCGTTATTTGGGAGTGTTAGTTTCCTTGGTTTTCATGATTAGTTCACTTTTTTATATATATGAAAGATCATATGAAATGAGAATAGTTATGCAGAATTTAAATTATATGTTATTAATTAAATTAAAGAAAATTTAATTTTCTTATATATCATTTTGTTTCTATATATGAGGATGATTAATTAGATAAAGCGTTAATAATAACCGTTTGGATTATTTTGGCAATTTTTCGATCACCGCACACTAATTTTGTTTTATTAATTAATATTATGTATATATACTAATTCTAGAATACTAAATAGGTTTTAATATATATATTATAATCTATTTTAAACATAAAAATGGTTTCATGACCATCCTTGAAGGTGGAATTGAAAAATTAAAACTTGTCTTCCATGAAGGCGGTAAATCGGCACATCACAAATGATGTTTTCTTTTTTAGAATAAAAAGGGGAAGAGAAAAGAATTGATGGTGGATATCCAATTATCATAATAAAATTACAATATATATAAGATACTGTATTTATCATAAATTTTTGGATATAGTATTTAAGGAAAGGATAATAAAATAAAATAAATTGAAAGAAAATTAAAAGAATGAAAGAGGATTTTACCTCTTGAATTCCTCTCCTTTAGAACCTCCTTAAGGAACTTTGAAATGGTATTTTGGGTAAGACCAGTAAGAAAAAAATGTTAGGGAGAGGTTTGGAAGAGTTATTGGTCATAAATTAGACAATCTTCAAGGCTTTGGAGGTGTGAGGAGACAGGGTGGTATTTATATTGGAGGAGTGGGGTGTTTTTTGATTATTTTATTCATTAGTTTATTATTTTTGTTCAAGACTATCTATAGTTTGAAAATTATCACTAAAAATATTACAATAATGAATTATAGTTTGATATTATGGGCTTAAATCATACATATATCATCTATGACTCAATAATTCATGTATTTGTTAAATACCGTAAATTACCGTATTTCACTATTCACCAAAATTTCAACTATTTCAGAAAAATCCCAAAAAATTCACTCTAAGAATTTTTCAATGTGTAAAATTTAAAAGGGACTCCATTTTATGAAAATAATTTTCTAATTATGATAAATTTAATTTTTAAATAAAGTCATTATTTATTAAAAAAATACATATTTTAAAATTATAACTGATTTTATGACACTTT
Source organism: Viscum album (assembly GCA_963277665.1). Classification (NCBI taxonomy): domain Eukaryota; kingdom Viridiplantae; phylum Streptophyta; class Magnoliopsida; order Santalales; family Viscaceae; genus Viscum; species Viscum album. The sequence goes on along the minus strand of OY728160.1, from coordinate 898,233,355 downwards.
AAAAAATTAATTAAGGTCTCATAAAATTATATTTTAATAATAAGAAAAAAAATATTATTTTTTGAATCCATTTTATGAAAATAAATATTCTTTTAAATCATTATTTTAAATATAAAATTTCAAATAATCATTTATGTTTCCTAAAAATATCAACACCTAATTTGTCATTTTTAGAACATTTGTTTACTTATTCCATAAATATGACATATTTTCATTTATAAGATACCCAAATTTTATTTATACTTCCATAGGTAAAGTTACTATTTTATTGTTTATATTACTATTCCTAATAGTTATATTACTATTCCAACTGTCATATTTAATAGTATATTACAATTTTAAACTCGGTGTTGCATGAAAAATAAAATATAAAAGATGTTAAATTTTAAAAGACACATACCATTAGATGTTGGGGTTTTACATTATCCCCTCATATAAAAAATTTCATCCTCTAAATTTCTAGAGGTTCATCTAAAAAAATATTCTGGTAGTTATTCATCATAATTTTCTCTAGTTCCCACATCATCTTCCATTTTTATGATTTTTTCAAAGTACCTTTACCAACTGAGTCATTTGATTCCTTAACAATTTTTATTTAGTGTCCATAATCTAGATTTTCTCTTCATAGTAAGATAAATGAGGTTCTAATTATATTCCTTTAGAAGTGAGTACATGCATTGGGTTTGACATGTATTTTCTTAACAAAGAGATATAGAACACATTGTGTACTTTAGAAAGGCTAGTTGGCATCATCAAACAATAATACACAACTCCAATTATCTCTAGAATTTCAAAAGGTTTGATGTACCTAGGGCTTAGTTTCCCTTTATTTCCAAATCTTATAACACCCTTCCATAGAGATACCTTCAATTAGACATGATCTCCCACTTGAAACTCCAAATCCTTCCTCCAATTATCAGCGTAGATTTTTTTTTCTACTTTGAGATGATTTGATACGGGTTTGAATAGTATTTACCTTTGCTATTTTTTTGCTCCATAATATCTAGGCCTACAAGATTCATTTCACCAACTTCATCCCAACAAGTTGGTTTATGCCATCTCTTTCCATACAATACTTCATATGGTTCTATTTGAATACTTAAAATAAAAAATATTATTGTAGGAAAACTCTAAAAAAGTTAAATACTGATCCCACATGCCTTGAAAGTCAAGTGATCATGATATCAACATGTCTTATACATTTTGGACCATCCTTTGTGGCTTCCCATTAGTTTTAGGATGATAAGTAGTGCTCAAATGAAGCTCAGCATCCAATGATTTATGAATACCTTTCCAGAATTTTGATGTAAATCATGGATCATGATAAAAAAATTAAAGGTGGTGCACCATGAAGTCTTAAAACTTCATTAATATAGAGTTGTTCAAGGCGCTCCAATGGAAAATACTCCCTTATAGTAAGGAAGTGTATATATTTGGTGAGTCGATCAACAATTAACCATATTGTATCATTCTTTATTGGAGTCTTTAGTAATCCAATGACAAAATCCATAGTAATTTCATCCCATTTCCATGTAAGAATAGATAGAGTTTGCATAAATCCTCTAGGATGTTGTCTTTCAACCTTCACCTATTGATAGACTAAACATATTAATACATAATCTGTAATTTCCTGCTTCATGTTATCCCACCAGAAATGTTCCTTCAAATCTCTATACATCTTAGTGCTACTATAGTGTTTATAGAAATTTGAGCTATGGTAATCATACAATAACTTCATTTTTAGCTCAGGTATAGAGGTAACACATATCCTATTCCCAAATTTTATAATTACATCCTCATACACAAAGTCTACCAACTTCCCATCATTTACAAATTTAATTTTCCTTTGAAAATTCTTATCATCAGACTGAGAACTTTTAATACTTTCTAATAAATATGGTTGGTAAATAAATTGAAAAAGTAATGATGTTTCACCTTCCTTGATAATTCCCATATTCATATTTTCTGAATCCATGTACGCATGATCCTTGTCAATCCTCAATTTTTCATAACTCCATGATCCTTCCTACTCAATTCATTTTCAACCTTATTCACCTTCCCTGGGTGGTAGTGTATTGAACAATCATAATCCTCGAGTAGCTCAAGCCATCTCCCTTTCCTCATGTTGAGTTCTTTATATGAGAAGATATATTTGAAGCTCTTGTGATATGTATATGTCTCACATCTTTAACCATAGAGATAGTGTCTCCATATATTTCGAGAAAATATTATAGTTGATAAATCAATATCATGAGTTGGATAGTTTTGTTCATGTGTTTTTAACTACTTTGATCCATAGGAAATAACTCTACCGTTCTTCATAAGGACACAACCAAGTCCCCTATTCAAAGCATAACTATAAATAAAAAATACAACATTTCTTGATGGTAGAGTCAAGATAAGAGCATTCACTAATATACTATTCAATTATTAAAATCATTAGTCACATTCCTTTTTCTAAATAAACTTAATCCATTTATGAGTATACTTGGATAATATGTTAGATAATTGGGAAAAATTCTAAACGAAACGTCGATACTAACCTGGTAAACCAATGAAACTATGTACCTCAGTTATGTTCGTCAATGTAGGCCATTCCTAAACTAACTTTATCTTCATAGGATCAACTTTTATTCCATCGTTGGACACTATATGGCCAAGAAAAGAAATTCACACTTGATAAACTTCCCATATAGCTCTTTTATTCTAAGAGTCACTATGACAATTCACAAGTGGTTTTCATGGTCATCATTTCTTTTGTAATATATCAATATATCATCAATAAATATCACACAAAAATCATCAAGACATTCCTTGATCAGTCTATTCATTAGATATATAAAAAAAGAGGGTGCATTAGTCAGTACAAATGGAATTACTATAAAATCGTAATGTTCATACCTATCTTGAAATGTTGTCTTTGGAATATATTTCTTAGTCACAGTAAATTGATGATATCCAGATCAAAGATTAATCTTTTTATAATATCAATCTCCACAAATTTGATCAAATAAGTCATCAATGTGTTGCAAAGGATACCTGTTCTTTATCATGATAGCATTGATCTCCTTTTAGTCAATGCACAACCTCATATATCCATCTTTATTTTTAACAAAAATAATATGAGCTCCCCAAGGTGAAACACTAGGGCGTATAAATACCTTACCACTAAATTCATCAAGTTGTTTATTTAACTCTATTAACTCTACTATGTCCATTATATAGGTAGTCTTTGATATAGGGTTTTAATTAAGGATTAAATCAATATAAAACTCAACTTACCACTCTGGAGGATGTTCAGGTAAATCCTTTGGAAATATATCAATGTATTACCATACAATAGGTAAGCCCTAAATTTGAATATTTTTTTCCTCATCTATATATGATGTTTTCCATTCTTCCCCAAGAATTTAATTTAGAAGAGATATTGGAGGTGAATCTAAATATGAATCAGATGAAGAAGTCTCTCCTCTAAAGATAAGAATATCCATACCTTCATCATGAATCATATTTTCCTTCACTTTATAATAAATTTTTTCATTATATTCCAAAATCCAGTCCATATTGTTGATTATATCAAAATCAACCATAGGTATGATGATAAAATCGGTAATTAGAGAAATTTTATGTGTCATAATAGGAACTTCTTGACACATATTTGTTGCAATAAGGTTTTTACTAGGAGTATTTACTGGAAACTCCATTGTTAAGGTGAATTAAAAATATCTAATTTTTAATAAAATTGGGAAGATATAAAGTAATATGAGGATCTAGAATCAAATAAATCTTTATCTAAATTTTAGGATATGATTAAATTTCCCACCACTGCATCATTATGAACTTTAACCTCAACTATTGTGATCACATAAACTTATCCTTGATCCCATGGCCTTTTATAAGGAATGTTTCTATAAAATCATTTGAATAGTGTCCCATCTCCCGACAATTGTAGCATTGAACATTGGTAGCTTCTTTATTTACCTTGCAATCATGATCATGATGTAATTTCTCCCCACACTTGTAGAAAACTCCTTTTAATTTTAATAAGTCACCAACATTATTTATTCCACAAGTATCACATTTTGTAAAATTACCCTTTTTATTCTTCCCTTTATCCATTATTTTCTCTGCCACCCTCTTATTCTATTATTTTACCTTAAATTCATAATAATTATAGAATTATTTCTTTATCTTTAAATCACATGATACTATATATTTGTATGATGAGAAAGTTTGGGAGACCATTTCTCTTTGAAATAATGGTTTAAACCCATCAAAGAATCTATCAATATTTATATTTAAATTACAAAGGTAATCCATAGCATGTCTTAATAACCTTGTAAAGTTGGATTTATACTTGTCAATGTTTTTATCCTCTTTTTTACTTAGACACAAGAATTGTCTCTCTACATCCACTCATTATTCTTGATGGAAATATTTTTCCATAAAAATTTTCTTAAAATCGTTCCATTCCATATTAACAATTTATTCTTCCTCATTTGTGTTTTGAATCAATAAACACCATTGATCATCACCTCATAAGAGATGATATAGTTCCATGATAACGATATCCCTTTCATAAATTCCCAAAGAGAGAAATATCTTTTCTAAGGAACTTATCCATTGATCAGCTACAAATAGTTTTTTAGTCCCATTGAATAAAAAAGGATATTGTCACATAAAGAAGTATAACATTATTTCAATTTGTTGTGGACTAGGCTGCTCCACATGAGTAAGATTATTTCTCATAACTAGATTCAATTGTCCCAGTGTATTTATATGTTTCTCAGCTCCAATTATAGCTCCCACCCCAACATCATTATCTTTCATAGTAGGGAAATCCCAACACAGAATATGTGCATTGATACAATTTACATTCCTTATAATATTCTCCATTTATAAAAAATTTAATACACTAAATTGGGTTATGAATCATAATACATAATTTTTTTACTATAAAAACACTTAACATAAATCATAAATTTATGCATAGATAGTTTCATAATCATAAACATGGTTTCTTTGGGGACATATTTAATTTCAAATCCTTCATAATGGTTTGTAAAGAAAGTATGAATTATCTTAAGTATATCCCCTAAGAGTGTCAAAATAGGTGCGCAGTAAGGCCCATTGTCATGTACTAGGTTACAACGAGTCAGACCCAATGCAGCTTGTCAGAGTTGTTACCCCATGTACATCTATGTGATAACCATATCTAATTGTAGTATCTAGACAAGGATATATTTTCTAGTAATACCCACATAATATATACCTTAAAAAAATTAAAGTATATTATTCTATTCTTATCCTCAAAGTCTATCTTAGGGTTATGTTCCCTAATCTAGTTACAAATATTTCAACTAAACTTTCTTTGATAACAACTGCAAAGACCCCGAACCCAGTAACAAAAAGATGATTCCATACCCAATTAAATTGGTACTAAGAATAAGTGTTATCATCCTAAAGGACCAAATCTTTTTGTATCTTTGGATAACCAGATACATACATAAGTTTTAAATTACAACATGAAAGGTTGAAACATAACATAAACATTTGTATTAAAACTAGCATACGAAATGTCAATACTTTAACCATAAACCATGAATGGTATAAAAATAACACATACATAGTAAAACATATCACAAAACCTTAAATAAAATATGAAAGATTTGTATCATAATAAATCAACTTCAAACAAGTGTAAAATTTATCAAAGGACGTTGACATAGATGAAATCAAAACTATTTGAGAGAAATATATCTTTCTATTTTGAAATCATTTAAGAGTAAAATAATTATAAAAGAAAACATTTATTTTGAAAATATTCTTATAATATTTTAAGGGAAGCTTCTAGGATGTTATAACGGTAGAAAATAGCCACACCCGCCGTATAAGTTAAAAAAACATTCTTACCTTAATTTTGTCTAAAAGGCCATAAAGTATCTTGTTTGGAAAACGACAGAAAGATTTCTTTCAAAACATATAAGGTCAAGTAAGGGTATAAATGAATTTTAACCATATTATAGTAAATAGTAAAAATGTTTTGAAATAAATTTTTAAGAAAACATGGATGTGGATGATAAAGAGGTCCCAGTAGATACTTACGTAAAAACAACCTAAGATAATAAAGAGATTGTGAAATTAACCCTTACCTTGTACTTTTCCTTGGTCGAGGGTACGTTAACATCCTGTATAAAAATTAAATCATTTTTATTAAATTATAAAAGAACTAAATACATAAATATGATATCATATATGATCGTCTAATATTGCTTTGTTAATAATATTTTAGTAGTATCATTGTTTTGGGTGTTAACTGATTCATTTTCCTTTATATGTTTTGTTACGTAAGTCATGTTTGTTATGGATAGGATGTATTTGATTCATATAAAGAATGATATTATGTTATTAAATATTATTTTTAATAATCAAGTTAAAATTATTCTTGAATGGTTACAATGGGGAATTAATCTCATCGCGTTTGTGGAGACGGTAATCTGTATGTACGCACGAACGCTACTTCCATTTCATTTTTTTTATTTTAAAAAGAAAGAAAATAAAATAATACATAAGTATATTATTATTACAGTATAATAAAATATTTTATATATGTTACGCAAGTTCATTAACACCATCGTTTATACATTCTATGTATGGTATGAATGAGTCATATCACTTTGAGGGGGCGGTAGTCTGCACTTCCTCGAATGAAATTATCATATATATACAACATTAAAAGAATAAAGGTATGATAAAAAAGAGAATTAAAGAAGTTTATAGATAAAATAAATATCATAAATATAATATATAATTATATTTCCATCATAATGGCTACCATAAGAGGTGGTATTAGAATATTGAACAATCATCGTTTCGTGAGGCAGTAGTTCACCGTCCAAAGAAACATTATGTTCTATACCCATTAGATGGAGGTGTGTGTAATTTTAGTTCAAATAATTCTCATAAAAATAATCTAGTATATTGAGGATACTGGTGTTGTTATAAAATAAAGTAATAAAGAGAGTTTAGGGGGTTGGAAAAGTAAAATAAAATAAAAGAACTTAAGAGGAGATGTTACCTTTAAATTAGGTAACTCCCTTTGGTTTGAACAAAAAGGCTTCCTTGAAGTGCCTTCTGCCTAAGTTAAGGCTTCTAAGAGGAAGATAGGATGTAGGGAGATTAATTGGGCAAAATTTGGATGAGCCAATGGGCTTGATAGGTGTGATAAATGTGTTAGAGGTGAGGGATTTTTATAAGGAGGAGGAGGGGATCTTTAAAAAAGTTTGAAAATATTATTTTATTATATAATGATTTTCGGTTTATAAAGGTCCAAAACTCATTAAAGTAGAAGATAAGATGACTCATATTCGAAATAAAATAATCCAATAAGAATTGTATAGGTTTTTTATATTGTTTTAATTTTTATAATCGTAACTATTTAAATCATTCATTAATGAGGTAAACACTGCATCATTATTGTGTCATAAATAATTTTATTTATTTGATGTATAAAAATTATAAAACAAATACCATGATGTATTAAATCTTTTTATATTTAAAATGAATATTTATAGTCTAAGAGATAACTTATATAACTCCATGTAAAAATTCTTTTACTAAAAGATATATGTTTATGTCATTTTTGTCTTTACTTTTATTTAATTAATATAAAGTGTCATTATCACTCTCAAGTGTCTCTATGGGGTCCCAAAATCGACCCAAGGATACCCATGGTCCGACATGTATCATTAAATAGGGTTAGGACACATGTTAGGGTAATTTAATATTATTATAATATTATTTTTACCCTTATTTACCGGATTTACCCCTTTAACTATGGTAAATAAAATATTTACCGAAGTAATTATTTATAATGTCTAAAAATAAAAGTTACCTATTTACACAATTTGGAGATCCTGATTCCAAATATAGAATTCATTTTTCCAAATTAAAAACACATAAGTGGAAGAAATTAATTTAAAATTAATTCCCGTTGTTAAAATAAAAAACGTGTTTTTAATAAATAATAAATATTAAAAGATTGACACTTATTTATGTCCAGTTTAAATGTGAAATTACACCCAATGAACAAAATTATATTAAATGATAAAAATATATTCTAATGATACTTGAAAACCATTAAAATGTATAATTTAACACTATAAATTATTTCAATTAAAAATGTTTTTTAATTAAAATTTATTATTTTCACTATTCATCAAGAATTGAAAGTTTTCAGAAGAGTACCAAAAATTCACCTTAATCTAATTTTGATATTCCAGATCCAAAAATGAAGTCCATTTAAAAAAAAATTTATAAAATTTCAAAAATTGGGTATTACTATTCATAACGGATAGTTTGATTGGTCGTGGTGTGTTAGAATCTCGAAGTTGCGTACAATGCAAGCTATTGCATTATTCAAAGGGAAACGTACTGTGGAAGCTTGGGGCGTTACAAAACTGATCATAAACCATTTAATAAAATATGGTAAATGATATCATAAAATATCAATACTAATTAAGAATGAGATTAAACATAGGGTTTTGAAATAGATAAAAATACTATAATAAAACCATCAAGGAATTCTTGAGAGAAATATCCCTTTTTTACTTTGCAAAGAAGAGTTCGTTTGAAAAAAAAATCATTTTTATTTGTCATAAAATCAGATTGTAAACATGTATATCCTAGAAAAAAATGTAATTATATTTTAGGAATATTATATGAATACTCATACTTAAATTGGGAAACTAAAGTGAAAACATGTAAAAAAAGTGTTTAAGAAACTTTAGAAATGAGAAACTTCAGTGCGGTTTAAGGGAAAATATAAATGAGTCATTAAAGTGGAAAAAGATATAAATATTTTAATAAAAAAAAGAAATTATTAGGATGGTTTTTTATGATAAAAATTTATATTTTAGAAAAATATTGATGTATTAAAATAGATTATTTAGTGTACTTGAAAATGGGTAAGAAATTGGGAAGTTCAATTAAACTGGGCTTTCTTATCGGGAAGAATTGAGAAGGGAACCTCATAAAATCATGCATTTCCCATAAAATAAAATTAAATGATCTAGATACATGATATTTTAACATACAAAAATAATTTATAATAATTATATAAAAATAATAAAGAATTACATTTGGGTAAAGAGAGATAAAGTGTAACCTAAATGAAAAATGGATGTTTGGGAAGAAACCCTTACCTTATGTCCGAAAGCATTTTGCACTTGTACTTAAAATCATGGATAATGAAATTAGATTCATAATAATTTAACTCATAACCTATTAAACATGTATTTTATTTATTATTATATTATTAAGTTCATTTATGTCCTTTTTGATGAGTTATGAGATTCAAATTCATTGTTCGGGAGTGTTCGTTTCCTTGGTTTTCATGATTGGTTCACTTGTATATATGTACGAAAGATCATGTGAAATGGGAATAGTTATCCAGAATTAAAATTATATGTTATTAATTAAATTATAGAATATTTAATAGTCTTTTATATCATTTTCCTTCTAGATATGAGGACGATTCATTAGATAAAGTGTTAATAATAACTATTTGGATTATTTTGGTATTTTTTCGATCACACACGAGTTTTATTTTATTAATTACTATCATGTATATATAATGGTTACAGAAAAATAAATAATTTTTAATATACATATTATAATTTTTTTAACCATAAAATGATTTCCTGACCATCCTTGAAGGTGGAATTGAAAAAAATGAAAACTCGTCGTTCACGAAGGCTGTAAATCAGCACATCACAGACGATAATTTCATTTTTAGAATTAAAAGGGGAAGGAAAAGAATTTATGGTGGATATACCATTATAATAATAAAATGTAAATATATATAAGATAATAGAGTTATCTTGAATTTTTGGATATAGGATTTAAGGAAATGATAAGAAAAGAAAATTAATTGAAAGAAAATTAAAAGATGAAAGGGGATTTTACCTCTTGCATTCCTCTCCTTAAGAACCTCCTTAAGGAACATTAAGATGGTATTTTGTGTGATACCAAAAATATAATAACATAGGGGAGAGTTTTGGGAGAGGGATTGTGTAGAAATTGGACATGCTTCAAGGCTTTGGAGGTGTGAGGATAAGGGGTGGTATTTATAGTGGAGGAGAGGAGTGTTTTTTGATTATTTTATTCATTAGTTTACTATTTTGGTTCAAGACTATCAATATTTTAAAAATTATCACTAAATATATTAAAATAATTAATGATAGTTTGTGATTATGAGTTTATATCATCCATGCATCATCTATGACTCAATAATTCATTTATTTATTTAATATCACAAATTTCCGTAATTCATTATTCACCAAAATTTCAACTATTTTAGAAAAATCCCAAAAATTCACCCTAACTATTTTTTAATGTGTATAATTAAAAAAAATACATTTTATGAAAATAATTTTCTAAATATGATAAATTTATTTTTTAATTAACATCATAATTTATTCAAAAAATACATATTTTAAAATTATAACTAATTTTACGACACTTTGAAAAATTAATTAAGAACTCATAAAATTATCTTATAATCATAAGACATTAAATTATTATTTGATGAATCTATTTTACAAAAAAAATATTATTTTAAATCATTATTTTAATTTTAAAATTGTAAATAATCATTTATGTTTCACAAAAATATCAACACTTAATTTTTCATTTTTAAAACATTTATTTACTTATTCCCTAAATATACCATATTTTAATTTGTAAGACACCCAAATTTTATTTATAATTTCATAGGTAAATTTACTATTCTATTGGTCATATTAATATTCCTAATAGTCACATGTTTTATTACAACTATCATATTTAATAGTATATTACAGTTTTAAACTTGGTGTTGCATGAAGCATAAACTATTGAAGATTCTAAATTTTAAAATAGACACACCATAAGATCTTGGGGTGTTACAAAAACCCTACATACACCCAATGGGTACATGTAGAATTTTTTTTGTTAAACATTGGTAAAAACAAGGCATTTTTCAGAGGCAGTAGGTACTCATGTTAGTGGAGCTTGGATGATGGAAGCGACATGATGGGAGGTTGACCCCAATTTCAATTAGAGATGGGTAGCTTTATTTTTTTTGTAACGAATCTCAGTTTTAGCTTTATAACCCTCCTTTTTATGGATTCTTGGATCCTCATCCTATTTATTTTTTATATGGTTACCAACTTTCTTTTTTTCCATGTTTGGATATTTATTTTTATTATGGGTTGTTACAATTTATTTGAGATATAATTTACATTTTTTTGATTAATTTATTAGGAAAACCACTCCCAAGGTACATTCTTAATACCCATGAACTAGTTTCTAGCTTGTGGGTATTAATAATCCCCTTCAGGCTATGCACAGAGCGACTTATGTGCCTGAGTCATGGGTAGCTTGGGTGGTTTATGACATGTGTAATGGTAAAAAACATATAATATGACCTTATATTTACATGAAATAATATGAAAAATTTATTTGAATTATTTTTTTATGTTTAAAAGTAGATGAAACATCAATATGACATGTAATGTGCTTGGAATGACTAAATAATAAGTTTTTAAATATTTGATAGTCTTTAAAAACATGCATTAGAGGGTAAAAACTAGAAAAACAATATCTAACTTACATGAAATAATAATATGACAACCTTAGATTAATTTTTAAAATGTAGGAATTTATTCCCCATTAATTTGAGTTTTCTTTTGCTCGATATGACCAAAAACATATTTTTAGAGTTTTAGAACACCAAAATGTGTGTTTAATGGTCAAAACCATATCAAAAGACCAATTATTGACATAAAATAATAATAAAATGTAATTTGAATTATTTTTACATTTATTAATATACTACATGTCAATCCAATGTGCGGTGTGCTTGAAATGACTAAATAAGTAGTTTTTAAAGATGCGATAGTCTTTAAAAATGTGTGTTAGGGGGTCAAAGCCAAGAAAATGACATCTTATTACCCAAAAATAATAAAAAAACAAATATAGATTGGTTTTTTAAATGTTGGAACTAATTCAACATCAAATTTAGTTATCATTTGCTTGATATGACCGAAAATATGTTTTTAGTGTTTTAAAACACTAAAACATGCATGTAACTATCAAAACCATAAAAAATGACCTCAGATTTATGTTAATTCATTGTGAAACTATATTTAAATTGTTTATATCATGAATAATTAGATTAAAGATCAATTCAATGTTTGGTTTACTTGAAATTAATAAATATTTAGTTTTTAAATATTTGATAATCTTTAAAAATGTGATTCAGGAGACCAAAACCAATAAAAAACCTTATATTTCCCTGAAATCATAAAAAAAACCATGAATTAAAATTTGAAATATAGTGACTGAATCCACATAAATACTAGTATTCATTTTCTTATGATGATCTAAAATACATTTTTAGTATTTTAAAACACTAAAACATGCATGTAACAGTCAAAACCATAGTGGGAGATATAAAATTTTGAAATCATAGAAAAAATCAATTTGAGATATTTGTGGTGTGTATGAGTAGACCGCACATCAATTCAACATGTGGTGTGCTCAAAATGACTAAATTAGTATTTTTTTAAGATTTATAAGTCTTTAAAAACACATTCCATGGGGTTAAAATCAAGTAAATAACCTTTTATTATTATGGAATCATAAGAAAACAATCATAAATTATTTTTTAAATATAGGAACTGAATCTACATCAATATGATTTTTCATTTTACTAGGATTAATAGAAATGTATTTTTAGTTAATGGCAGGACCTGACCTGAAGGGGATTGATCCATAGCTACCCAAGCCCACCTCCAATAGGCCAGGTGCTAGAAACCGACACCAGGTAGGCATATCACACTCATGGGAGGAATTAGCCTAATGTACCTATACACATACAAATACACATATCTCTAAGCCCATAAAATGATGAAATGAAAAACAACTAATAAAAATGAATGCATACATCTATAATCCCACAATCATAGTACAACAAAAATCACCAGAATGCATAAAAAAAGGCCAAATAAAATCCCACCCAAAGCTAGGAAAATAAATCACAACCTAGTAAGAAGGAGGGGACTACTATCAAATGAAACATTGGTATACACCTCAGTCTATCTAGCCCAACTAATCTCCACCTGATCCATGTCCTCCAAGGACTCCATAAAAAATCACTTTATCTCCAGAAGACATAATATGTGTGGGAAGAGCCCATGCATGGGTGAGTATAACAATACCTAGTAAGACACCCTGAAATCACCAAGTATAAAGCATCAAGAGTAGTTATCTCACCAAACATAGATATGTCAATAAGACATGTGATATAATGATAACCAAAGATATCCTAGATATACTCATAAATCACTTTGAGTCAAAAAAGTTCTCAACCACTACCAGCCATAGATCCACTATGAGGTTTCAAGGTAATGCTTATCTAGGAGATATCACTCCACAATCCCTTTCATCCCTGATGGAACTCAACCAACATATATATATCATCTAGTATCGCTAAGATAATGTTATATACCGACCATCCTAGAGGCCATGCTCATCTGGGAGGAACCAATCCCCAATCCATACCACCACTAATGACACTCATCCTAGAGGTCATGCTTGATAGGTCTATATAATAAGAAGCACATAGAAAAATGAGATGGTTAATCCATGATACACACTCTATATGACTAATACCCCATCAGAAATTTCATATATTGAGGCACAACTAGGGGATCAACACCCATGACTCCCAGGGGGACACCTTACCCTATTGGAAACATCCTACTATATAGGGGATTTAAAATCATGTAGTGTTGGTCTCGATAATTAAAAAAACCCTATCTAAAGAAACATGAAGGAAATAAGGATCTCTCCGGTCCACTTATAACGATAAATGATCCAAGCCACTAAGGGTTTATCGAATCAGACTAATTCAAATCACTATAGGATAAGGGAACTTTTCCACACTACACTGATCATCAAAAATCTATAGAGGAGTCACCCTCTATGATGAAAATGGGATATTTCACTGAACTCTTATAGTAATAGACTAAGGGAACAAACTCAATCTAGATTGGTCCAAGTAAGCTCACACTATCTCATAATGAAGATGATATGAGAATTAATAGGACTCAAACCTATCCTAAAAGGAGTAAATGGTGTTTTTATCAAATCATAGAACTTCCCATCTCTCATGATCACATGATATTTAGTTTTTGACAATGCAATGTGTGTCCCAAGAGTACATGACATTTAGATGTCATACTGGCACTTGATGTGCTATTCTACCCATGATCGTGTACACCAGGTCGTGCCCTTGTACTTTTCTATGTTTGAGTACATGAAATTTCCCATGTACTCTATAATTCCCATGTACTTCCCAAGTACATAGTGTGTGGGACCACATGGCCACCTGGGTGTATAGTACCTATACACACCGAGTCATCTGATAAGTGTTAGATGACTTGTGACTAAGAACACATAATGTATAACACTACATGGCCTCTTGGACGTTTATCCTCTATGCATGCCAATATGGTCGGTTAAGAGTCACATGATATGTGACACATGTCACATGATATGTGACACATGTCACATGACATGTGATACTTATCTCTGCATGTAAACCCTAGTGTTTCACATAGGTTACTACATGCTGTGTGTTTATAGGACTATACATCATGTAGTTAGGTTTTTTATATAACCCATGATCTCCCCTGATGGTTTCTTATAGTATCAAAAAACACACACCCAAGGAAAACATTTGACCATGAAGGATATTTCTTTTACCAGTCCTCAACACCGATGACTCCTTGAGAAAGGAAAATCCACTCACACGGCCTAGATTACCTAGGTCAATATTGTGAAAAGAGTAATGAACATACCTCCTAAACAGTGACATGTATATAACACAAGCAACCAAAAATTCTATTGTTATAAGGTTAAGCAGTATACCACCTCACTAACTCGGCATAGTAGTAGGAAAAAGAAAGGGACCAGGACCTAAGATAGCCTAATGCCCTAGATAAAAATTTACAACTCTCATACTCCAATGAACTTCATAATTAGTTTGTAAAGAACTCATGAAGTTTCTAGGAATTCCTTATCTATCCCTATATGAACTACACCATCACAAACATCACTAACACCAAAACTTGGACCCAAGCACTGTCACCCACTAGCTCTGACTAGTATAATAGTGACCTAAAAAATCTCTCATATATGGCCTCAAAAAGTTTCTATACTGATTGAATAGTGGTAATAACTATGATACAAAAATTCCACTAATGGTAGATGATTGTCCTTGTTATGTCCCAAAAACAGCATGTGAACCCGAATCATGTTAACTAGAACCCAAACGATCCACTTTAGCTGGCCATATGACCGGGGTAAAACACTGTGCTCAACTGAAACCAAGTCCCCAAAGTTTTCCAATATCCCCTCCCTAATTATTTCATAAAGTATGCATCATAGTCTGCAATGATTGTTAATAGAATTCCATGAATCTGGATGAACTCTTTCATGTACAAGTTCCCCGAACTATCCACAAATATCTATTGGTCACCACCCTCATATAGGTGAGACAACAATATTTTATCTTGAAAACTTTCTATAACTCCCTTGGATGCTCCAAAAATTCTAAGATATCCCTATACATCCTCACCTCTACCAGATGTACAACTAAGGGAAAACAACCTCCTCAGCACCTACTTCTGTAGCGTGATTGGTGTCACTTTCCATACTCAAAAAAGGATTAAGAGATTCACACCTTTGTAAAATCCATTAGGAATATATGTAGTGGATATATGGTCATTAAAAATCTCATAATTTATATCCCTAAGTTGCACCTCCTAGGATCTCTGAAGAAGCAGAGGGGTAAAAACTATCTACTGGAGGTAAACCACACCATCCTTAGGTGTCTCATGTGCTCCAAATCAGACACTGATAACACATGGATTTCATCAAATAATAATACCACAAACTGATCTAAGAATGGATAAGGATCCATTCCATAATTCTCATGATTTTGTTTTGGTGTACAACTCTCTAAAGGGTATCACCAAGAGCTCAAAAAAAAAACCATAGTGGCTTTTGAAAGACACTTATAATATATCATGCTTCAAAACTAGAGCTGGTGATAACCTATCTTAAAGAAATCCTTATACTCCACCACCACTATAGAAAAAAAAATTATCATAGTATCCACTGCTTCAGATCTATTACTAGAAAACTGATAAGAATTCACTAGTAACCATCTGCACATGACCTAATACTTTTCTACCTAGGATCCCTCTTTATCAAAGGAGGAAAACTCCATCCCAACTAGACAAGAACACTTCCACACTCACTGGTGGAAAAAATTATCATATATGGTAGGAAACTAGTTTATACTACGGAAAAAATCACAGGGTCTCACTACCACTATGAAGAGAGTCCATGAGAGTCTCTCTCTATCTCCTCCCAAAGGTAGGTCACACTATCAATAGAAGTGTGTAATCACTGATACTCTCTATAGGAGATTCAAACAAATGGGTAAATAAAAAATGACACTCTAGTATCACTAGGTCTCAAACAGGGGATATGATCAGGGATAAGTGGCTCATGAAAATGTGTGAAAAATGCAACTGGGGAAGTGAAGACACACATCGTACCACAAACCACACTCAAAGCCTCTATAAGATCCTATAGGCTATAAATAATCCTTTCCCTTTCCTATATGTTCACTAAAACCAAGGATTTCTTCAATACCTTATCACATCAAAAGGACCTTAAAAACACAATTCAAAATAACTCATCCACTATACCTCGATACTATCTACTTTGGGAGGCACTGACTCACCCACATGGTTTTTGGATCACGTGTCAAGAATTCATCTCAGTGGGGTAATTTTACCTCTTCCTTTCATGTACAAATTCATTCCAAAAATCACCAAAATAAGTATCTACCAACTCTCAAAATTTCCTGAAAAAAGTCTCCAAAAATGAGAAAAAGCAGCACGTACCTATTTTTAAGAGTACGACAACAAGAGTAGAGGAAACATAGATCATACCTCAAAAAACTCCTTGAGACTCTGGGTAAAGAACCTACAAAACATACAATTGTCCTAGATTTTGAATACTATATTCTCTATCCTGGAGTGTTCTAACTGGGGGTGGTGGAGGTAGCATCAACCGAAAGCACTCGCCACCTCTTAGTGCTCCCCTAGCTCTTCCATCATGTCTTCTGCCTTAAAAAACTCCTTGATCTAGTCATTTCCTCTTACTAGAAGGTTCTTATACCATTTCTATGATTTCATAATGATGGTTAAGAAAATCCCATGTGACATGTACTCTCCCATTACAAGCATAAAAATTTCTTAGCCTCAGAGAACTGATATATCCCCAAGATCTCAAATGGAACCTCATGTTTCATGACTTGTGCCACACTCCTACTATTGGTAGGTCCTACTAACCCTACATTCCATGAGATACCTACCTAAGAAGCTCATAATATGTGATCTAACCCTAAACATCATCATCTATCACCAAAAGATCCATCCATAACTCAGTTTGGTATGCTGCATCCTTTTGAACCACTAGAGGTGGGTCTACAAACTGATCAATAGGAGAAATCACCACTTACTGAGTATCCTGAAGAAGGAAAGCCTCATGACTAACCTCCTTTAGGGAGGCCTCATCACTCATTATGTTGAACTATAAACCATACAATGGAAACCTCCATAGTTTTCATCATGAATACATCTTGAAATAAGATAAGCCGTACCATGGTAAATGAGAATATTTGGTGATCCAACTCAAGCAGGAAATGAAAATCAAAACCCATTCCTATATGATGCATGTACCAATTTTTTCTCTAAAACCGATGCCTACATGTAATGATTCAACAAGTAGGTTATTAGAGTATTGGTGAATGGATACATCGGATGCCACACCAACACTAGTGTCCTTGACCTGAAATTTGAACTCAAAACTGTTTTCATAAAACCCAAACCAATCTCATAGACTCTGGTACTAGGATAGAAATCCTTATGGACTCTATATCTCAACCCAGATAGTGTCACAACACTTCAAGATGGGTTTATTCTCTGATACCACTCTATCACATCCTGACTCAATGGGGATTGAGCCAGAACTACCCTAAAACCACCTCCAATAGTCTAGGGGTTGGCGACTAGTTCCTAATATGCATATCACACACACACAAGAGGCATTAGACTAATGTACCTATAAAAACACACACACAACTCCAAGCCTATATAATGATGAAATGTAAAACAACTAATAAAAATGAATGAATATATCTATAATCTAATAATCAGAGTATGGAATAAAGTATTGGAAATCATAAAAAGGGTCTAAATACACACCCACCCAAAAATGGAAAATAAAGTCTGACCTAATAAAAAGTAGGGAACTACTATCAAATGAAAAACCAGTATAAACCTCGGTCTATCTAGCCCAAATAATCTCTACCTACTCTTAATCCTCTAAGGACTCCATAAAAAGTCTTGTCGTCTACATAAGAAATGACATGTGCAGGCAGAGCCCATGAATGGGTGAGTATAATAATACCCAATCAGACACCCCAAAATCACAAACCAAAAATCATCAAGATTAGTAATCTCATAAAACACAATCATGTCAAACAGATATGAGAGATAATGATAACCAAAGATATCTCTAATATAACCATAAATTATTTCGAGTTGTAAAAGGTCTCAACCACTTCCAGCCGTAGATCTGCTGTGAGGTTTTAGGGTAATGCTTGTCCAGGAGATCTCACTCCATGAGACCTTCCATCCTTGATGGAACTCAATGGAGAGATATAATTCATTAGGCATCACTAAAACAATGGAACATCCCTTCCATCCCAAATTCCATGCTCTTATAGAAGGAACCGCTCCTCGTGCCATACTAACACTAACGACTCTTATACCATAGGACATACTCATCAGGTATAGCTAAGAATAAGTACACAGGAAACTAATAGGGTTCATTTGAGATACACACTACATTGGACTAATACCTCATTTGAAATATCAGATATCAATATAAAATTAGGAGTTCAACACCTAGGGATCATAGGGGTACAATAGAACATACCAGAAACATCTTCATAGATAGGGGATCAATTCCCATGTAGTGTTGGTCACACCAATTCCACAAACCCCATATAAGAAAAAACGAAGAAAATTATGGTCACTTCATGCCTATTGAAGGGATATATGTTCTAATCCACTGAGGGTCTGTTGGATAGGACTGAGATAACTCAATCCCAGATAGGGGAAATCACCCACACGACACTGATCATCCGGAAGCCACACAGGGGTCACCCTCTATGACTAGAATAGGATGATACAAACTCTCATAGGAATGAACCAAGGGAACACACTCAACTAATACTAGTCCAAGGAAGATTAAACACACTCACAACAAATATGATATGAGAATAAAGCGGAATCAAACTTTTCCTCAAAGGAGTACACAACTTGTCCCTAGGGGTGCAAGGTGTGTCTCTAAAATCCTAGCATTTCCCATGTATCAAGCCCAAAAGACATAAAATTTTCCATAATACACAATGTGTACTAAGAGTAAATGGTGTGAAGATGCCACCCTAGCACTCAACATGCAATTCTTCCCATCACTATGTATGTTGGGATATTCCCATGTACTTAGAAATGTCTTAATACATGGCTCTTCCTATGTTCTCCATCCTGCTTGTGTACTTCACCAAGTACATGGTGTGTAGGACCACATGGACACCTAGGCATGTACTCCCTATACACACTGATCCATCCATCATGTGTTACACAACATGTGAATAAGAACACATAGAGTGTAACACTATATGGCCTCCTAAGAATTTACCCCTTGTACATGCCAAGATATTTAGCTAAGGGTCACATGGTGTGATACATTTTACATGGAGTGTGATACTTATCTAGGTTTGGAAACCCTAGCACCACACAGAGGGGACTACACGATGCGTGTTCATAGGAATAAAAACAATTTAGTCAATTTTTTTCACATAACTCATAGGATTCCCATGCATCTTCACTCACGCCTCTCAATTCCTTTTTATTTGTCACTAAACTCATCAAAAACCATGGATCTCAATATATGCAAGCCTATATATCATCATCGTCAAGATTCAAGCAATTTCCACTGCTCAGTAATTGAATTCCCTCATGTCTCTCCATTACCACATGCCAAAAAATGAATCAGGGGTCTCAAATATAACTTTGATCACCCACCGTTATCATGAATAATGACCCCAACATTGATCCCAAAACAAGATATGAAGAAATGACATGTTTCACAAAATATCAAACACACAATGATCATTTTTTGGGCATTTGTTGAATTGATAGTCAAAAGAAATGCCAATGATGATCACATGTAGAACAGGGGAAGAAAACTACAAAACACGAGATGAGGAATGAAACTTTCCCAATTCTTATATTAGAATCAACCCATTTCTGTTAAAATAACAAATGAGTATCCAATAATGAACAACAAAATCATTATCTCTCAAATCCCAGATAAACAGACCCATACCTGCAAAAATGACCGATCCATGAATCAATCCATTAGTTGATTGATTTTAGTTCATAATATAATAAGAAAATGGGAATAAATCCACAAAAGAAATGAACTAGATCAATTTAGATCAATCATTAGTGAATAATGAATCAATTTCATCATTGGTGAGATCCTCAAATTTTGTTGGCACACTGATCTCCAAAGCTCAATCCATCAATGTTCATCCAAAAAATCTTCTACGCCATCTACTATCTAAAACTCCAAGGTTATGAGTCCAACCCTAAAATTTGGTTATAATCAGGTTTATATACGAGTTTATTAGGTCAGTGCATCATCAAATAAAAATAAATAAATTTATTATTTAGGCCCATGATGACTTTTAACTAAATTCCCAATGCCAAAAAAGATTATGTCACATCTAGGGTAAAACCTATATTCTAAACTCAACAATGATCTCAAATTTCTAATCCGAGACTCCATTTGGTAGTTTTTAAACCTTTTAAAGAAAACTACATGCATGTGATATTAATACATTTAATATCTTTAAAATACCAATTCTGGGCTCATCGGGCCTCAGAATATCACACCATTTTAGTGTCTAGCTCTGGAAATATGCCAAGAAATATTCTAAAGTATTAAATGGAAAAAATAAGACATTATATTTAAAATTTTAAAACATGAATATAACAATCAAAACCATAACAAATGACCTAATTTTGATGTGAAATCATAGTATAAATGTGTTTGAATTATTTTTGATGTTTATTAGTGCAATGCATGTTAATATAAAGCATGGTGTGATCAAAATGACTAAATAATAAATTTAATAAGATTCAATAGTCTTTAAAAACATTATTTAGGGGGTTAAAACTAATAAAACAACCTCTGATTTCCATAAAATCATAGGGAAAACAATCGTAGAATGATTTTTGAAATATAAGAACTGAAACCACATCAATCCGAGTTGTCATTTTCTCAAGATGAGAAAAATCACATTTTTAGTGTTTTAAAACTCTAAAACATTCATGTAACCACCATAACCATAGAAAATGAACTTGAATTGATGTGGAATAATAAGAAAACTATCTTTGAATTATTTATGAAATGTGAAAGTAGAAAACACATTAATTCGACATGTGGTGTTCTTAGATTAACTGAATAATAAAATTTTAAATATTTTATAGTTAAAATGATAGGGGTAAAAACCAAGAAAATGAAATTAAATTTACATGAAATCATAAAAAAAAACATAGATTGATTTTTGAAATTTAGGAATGAATACCACATTAATCAGAGTCTAGAAACATATTTTTAATATTTTAAAACACTAAAACATTCATGTAACAGTAAAAAACATTGAAAATAAACTTAGATATATGTAAAATCATAGTAAAAATATATTTGAATTATTTTTGATATGTATGAGAATATGATACATTAGTCTGATGCATGATGTGTTTGGAATGAATGAATAAGTAATTTTCAAAGATTTTATTGTCTTTTAAAATGTTCTTTAGGGGTTAAAACCAAGAAAATGATCTCTGATTAATGTGAAATCATAGGATAAATATCATTGATTCATTTTGTAAGATATAAGAACTAACTTCATGTAAATTCGGGTTGTGATTTTCTTAGGATGATTAATTTTTTTCTAGTGTTTTAAAACACTAAACATGGGTATAATGGTAAAAACCAAATAAAGTGGCCTCATATTGATGTGTAATAATAGTAAAAATACCTTTTAATTATTTTTTAAATGTATGAGAATATGTTGCATCAATATGACATTTGATGTGATCAGATTGACCAAATAAGTAGTTTTTAAACATTTGTAAATCTTTAAAAATGTGTTCCAGGGAGTTGAAAGAAAGAAAACAATCTCTGATTACCATTAAATCATAAGAAAATAACCTTCAATTTATTTTTGAAATATAGTAACCGACACTATGTCAATATGAGTTGTTGTTTTCTTGGGATGACCGACAACAAATTTTTATTGTTTTCAAAAACTAAAATGTGCATATACAAGTCAACACTATAGTGAAAAAATTGGATTGATGTAAAATCATATGAAAACCATATCTAAATTATTTTTGACATGTACAACTAGAAAAAATATCAATTCCCCATGTGTTGTGAAAGGATTGAATAAATAAGTAGTTTTAATTTTTTTTGATCTTTAAAAACATGCACTGAGGAGGTTAAAACCAATAAAACAACATCCTATTATTGTGAAATAATATAAAAAAACCATATATTTATTTTTACATTTCATAAAATGATATCACATCAATCCAAGTTTCCATTTGATCAAGATGATTAAAAATACATTTTTAGTGTTTTAAAACACTAAAACATGCATGTAATGATAAAAAACATATAAAATTACCATGGATTTACTTTAAATAATTTTAAAACTATATTTTAATTATTTTTGACATGTATGAGTATATTTAAAATCAATCCAATGTGTGGTGTGCTTAGAATGACTGAATAAGCAGTTTTTAAAGATTTAACAATTTTAGAAAACATGCATCTAGAGGTAAAAACCAAGAAAATGACCTAAGATTATCATGAAAACATAGTAAAAAACATTATACTAGTTTGTAAAATGTATTAACTAAAACTATATCTGTATGAGTTTTAGTTTTCTCATGATGATCGAAAAAATATTTTTAGTGTTTTAAAATAATAAAATATATTGGTAATGGTTAAAACCATAGAAAAAGTCCTTATATTAACACTAAATCATAGAGAAAATATATTTGAATTATTTTTGATGTGTATGAGATGTATAAATGTCAATATGACATCTGGTGTGCTCAAATTGACTGAATAATCAGTTTTTAAATATTTTATAGTTTTAAAAACATGTTTTAGGAGGTTAAAACCAAGAAAATGTCATCCTATTTCCATGAAATCATATAAAAAAATGTATATTATGCTTTGAACTAAATGAATTTATTCCATGTCAAATCAAGTTTTTATTTTCTCAAGATGACTAAAATCACTTTTTTGGTGTTTTAAAAAACTAAAACATGTGTATAGAGAACAAAACCACATAAAACAATATCATATTGATGTAAACTCATATAAATAATGCATTTGAATTATTTTTTTATGTGTACGAATAGATTATATGTCATTATGACATGCTATGTGCTTGAAATGACTGAATAATCCATTTTTAAATATTTAACCATCTTTAAAAACATGTATTGGGGGGTAAAAATTAAGCAAATAACTAATTTCCATGAAATAATAAGAAAAAAACCATAGATTTATTTCGTTAATTTATAAATTTATTCCATGTAAATTTGAGTTTTTATTTGCTTGATATGATGGAAAATTAATTTTTAGCATTTTAAAGCACCAAAACTTGCATGAAATGGTCAAAACCATAAGAAATGACCTCATATTGATGTGAAATAATCAGAAATTTTTCTTTGAATTATTTTTGATGTGTACGGGTAGATGGAACATCAATACAAAATGTGGTGTGCTAAAAATGAATGAATAAGTAGTTTTTGATTAAAAAATGATTATAAATAGGTAATATTTTGAAAAACTAATTACCCCAAACTATTTATTATACTAAATTTTAATTTAAAAAATCTAGTGGGTTCTAATTATTGTATTTTTGTTATTTTTTATTGGGTTAACTTTTATTTTTAATTTATTTTATTTTCATTTATATGAGACGATGGGTGTATATCTTGGAAAATGATTTTATGAGGTTTTTTGTGAGCTTATTAAATTATATATGGTGTAGATTTATACTGAATTTATAAATTATAATTACTTTTGGGTTTTTTAAATACTAATTCTAGAGTGTATTAGTTGTAATTTTTTAAAACTAATTACCTATATCAACCGCCATTTGGAGGTCACTATATGCCCCCATTTCATATCCTATAACAAATTACCAAAAGTGAAACCATTTAATGGTCACTAAAGTACCTTTTTATAGTAGTGAGTATATAAAACATCAATTATAAATGATATAAGAAATTATTTTAAGCCTCAAAACATTACATTATCTCATCAGGCCCCCATCTTGGATCAATGAAGATATTTGATAGGTGTCTTCCCAAATCTACCTCTAATCATTTAGAGTTTACAATAATCACTAAGAGTATAAGTTACACATATAAGAGGCATAAATCTTCATTAGAGACTAGAAAAATTCAAAAACCAACTACGTGTATTAAAAAATACGCATGTTAATAATTGTTTTTAATGCTCTATCTCGATGTAATTGAATAATGCATGAGTCAAACCATCACTATATCTCAAGTATTCTCCATGTATACCCAAAGTTACTGATTAGTAGAAATAGATTGATGAAATTATGGGAAAATAATTCTCTCAAGTGAAACACACAAGGATTATTCCCAAATATACTAAAAAATAAACACCACTTATCTATATAACAGACATATTCAAAAATATGTAGACATAAAATAGGGATCCAAAAGGGCATCTCATAATATAGAATATAAATGAAAATATTTCACATGAATTTCTTCATCACATAGAGTAGTAATAGATCAAATATATAAAAATTCATCAAAGGTAAATAAACAGGTTTTCTCCACAGTCAATGCAATATATTAGAAAATAAACTATAATGGGACAATCCCATCTTTCTAGTAAAATCTCATTGAATCATCAACCACCATTACATTACTAATCTTAAGTCAACTCCAGCTTTAAGATAATACTTATGTCTAAAATGAATCATAAATTCTACTCACATATATCAAAACTCATACCATATACATGGGTATGGTGTGAGTCTAATGATTTTTTTGGATTATACTACCCACATCAACTCATTTAGTGCTAGTGATCAAGTGGATTCATGTGGAAGTCTATGGTGAGTGAAATCTAACCCACTTAGAAACATAACTCATACATGCTCATGAAAAACCATATTTGTGTAATATTTTGGCTCAAAAAACACGGACCCTGAAGAGCCAACTGACACTACCCAAATCAGGTTAGATACCACTTTCATGTAATTGAAGACACATACATCCTTATAACCTAATAAAGTATACCACATAGTATCTCTAATATCAACAAACATTATCACCAAGATGTCTTACCATATAACCACAATGTGTCACTCATGAAAGTTTCACCTGGACCATCGATCATCTCACTGACCATAAAATATCCAAACATAAAATATCATGGGAAATAATGATCCTATGAATAATAACAAAAATAGGAAATTGAATAGGGTAAAACCATCAATTATAACCATGAATTGATAATAAAAACAAGAATGACAGTCAAATATAAGCCAAAAAATAGATATCAACTAAACCATAATCCCATAATAAACCAAATATTGTATTTTTAAAATATCTTCTATGTATGATGTTGAAATTTCAATTCATCTATAATAATGTGATCATAAACCTGAGTTGAATAATTTTTGATCCATGTGGTATGTGATTTTTAAAATCATTTTTCCTTTTTATGTGATTTGATCACACACACACAAATATAAATATATACATATATCTATATAAGTATGTATATATTCAGTTATAATATTTTTAAATATTTATATAACAATTGATTTTATACATATATATATAATAATTATTATTATAACATCAACATATATATTTATAATAATAATAATAATAATACCATATGCATTTGTTTATTATTTTTTTGAAAAGGTTGAGGGTTAAGCCCCATTTTATTAAATAGAAAAATAAAGGAAACCACTTCTGAAGATTTGGAGAAGAAGGAACCCATTACATGAAAGAGGCACAAATTCCTTAAAAATAGGACTCAAAATCCTAAGAAAAGAAGGACCTGAATATCAAAAGGTAGGAAGATGTCAATAAAAACAAACAAGATCCAAACATCACAGAACCACTGCCGTTCGATGAGTAAACCCATCATCATCACTAAAGGCCAGAGCAAACCAGACGAGGAAACACACCATCACTACGCACTTCATCCATCAAAAATGTGATCCCCACACTAAGGAGAGAACTTTGAGAATTTCCACTAGAATAACTAGAACAACACCATCCGAGAGTATTCCAATAGGCTAGCTGGTTGAAGTATGATATCTGATCTGCAAACTCCAGATCAGCTGAGAAGTTCATCATGAAGCCAAATATCCTCAGAGTAGCTGAGAAGCACATCCTGGAGGCCAATCACACAGGAGCATAAAAGAAGTGCATCATAAAGAAACATCATATCAGATCATCCAATAAGTGCATAATAGAGCCAAGTCACACCAGAGCAGCTGGGAAGCTAATCACAGTTCCAAAAATTGAAGAGAAAGGCAAACAAACTGAGAAAAGATGCACAATAAGGCCATCAGAAGTGCTAGGAATGAGAAGATGAAGAGGAAAGCAGGAGGGACATGACCTGAAGGTCCAAACATGTCCCTGAAGAATCAAAGGGAAGTAAATTTCAAAGAAAACATTGGAAAAAGTCTCATCACCCACTCTGTCAGACAATGAAACCTAGTAATCAGTTGAAGAAAATGTGTCGCCCCCCAGGTCAAGAAGTTGTGTCATGCTGGGAAATACAACATGACAGAGTACCCTTTCAACCCACACTAAAAAATGGGGGAGGTTCAGATGATAGGCGCCATCACACCTATCACTCTTTCAAGCTACCCACCCGACAAAGAAACAAAGAACCCACCGCTCTATCAACCAGGTGAGACAAAAATATAGAATGAAAACTATGTGCAATATATCAATGGAAGAGTGCCCATCCATCCAAAAAGAGGATAGATGGATGATGATGGGTGTCATCACACCCATACCTCCATTAAGGTCTCCCACCCAGAAAAACCTGCAAAAATAAATACTGAACCAAATGAAATAAGATAGAATCCAATGCTTGCAAATTGACCAGAAACCCAATAATCTATTAGTCCTAAGAACTAGTGCAGAATCCAATTGAAAAATAAATAAAATCAAATAGAACCACTGACATCGCCATCCAGAAGACCATCAATCATAAACCCAAAAACATTCCTCCATTATAGCTCCATGCCTTCGCCAATAAGCACCCCACAACAAACCTTACATGATCCCCATCCAACACCTGAAAACCAAAGCTAGTATCTGACATAGCCTGATCATAAAACACCACTACCTAGGAGAAAAACTAGATAGATGCCATCGGAATTCGAATCACCTCCACACGAGAGATCCAAGGAGCACAAAAACCTGAACAAGCATCAATCATAGCCATAAATCCTAGATCTAAAATCAGATCTAGGAAAGAGGAAACTAAGAAGGCCATGAATGGAAAGAAACTGGTGGCGACGATGAGAACCACCAAGAAGAGATAAAGATGATAGATATATTCAATGAATAAAGGTGGAAAAAATGCCTCCATATCTGGTAGCATAGTTTTGAAGAAACAAAATTCCCACTAAAATGTCCACCGATGAGAAGGAATGGTGGATTGGCGATGCTAGAGAGATCGAGGAACCCTAGGAGTGGGAGACACCGCACCAGGAGATTGGGGATCCATCCAGTAGAAATCGATGTGTTTATTCATAATACTTTTAAATATTTACATAGTGATATATATATATAATTATTATTATAATAATAACACAACATGCACATATAGTTACTATTATTATAACAAACACACACACACACATATATATTCATTTAAAATATTTTTAAATTTTTATATATAAATTTAATTTGTATGTATAACAATAACAAAAATGACAAAAAAAAAACAAAAACAAAAACAACAACAACAACAACAACAACAATAACTTATATGCAGGTATACACATGTGTGTGCACAAATTAATTTATAATATTTTTAAAATATTTATATTGATATTCATATTATATTTATAATAATAATAATTATTATTATTATAACATACACACACATGTATATATATGTATATATATGGATATGTATATATATATGCATGCATACATGTATATACATATGTATGTATGCATTCATGCATTTATATTTATGTATGTATAAATATAGACACACAAACATATATCATAGAATTTATATTATTTCATTTCAATAAATTTTTTCTTGGGAAATTTTAATGCACGGGGATTATCCATGAGTGTGCATTTACACTACAAATCAACAATTTAATTTTATACTATTAAATTTCCATTGAAACTTTATAGTTTAATTTTCACTATTAAACTTAAAGTGGAAAATTATAGTTCAAATTAAAACTATCAATCTGAATGAAAATTTTACAGTGGAGATTAAAAATTATATTATCTCATTTTGATATAATTTTTCAATGGAAGTTCGAATGCACATGTATTCTTCATATGAACTCATTTTCACTAAAAATTCACAGTTCAATTTTATATTATTAAAATTATACTTTTAAATCTGAACTTAAATTTTCTAATGAAGATTAACATTTATATTATTTCACTTTAATGATTTTTTAGTGTAAATCTGAATACACATGGATTCTCATTGTGTAACAATCTCTACTTCAATGTCACAATTTAATCTTATGTTGTTAAATTTCCATTGTAAATTTATAGTTAAAATTTACACTATAAATTCAAAATAAAATTTTCCAATGAAGAACAACATTTATATTATTTCAATTAAATGGAATTTTTTAAATGAAATTTGAATACACATGGATTATACTTGTGCATTGTTGGAACCACTGCTTATGATATTGTATTTTTAGTAAAATAGAAGACATATTAGTTATGGGTTTACTTAATTACTTGAAAGAGTTTTTGTAATTATCTTGAATAATTTTGTATGAATATAGTTTATATAGTTATCGATGAAATCCATTAAGTCTTGAAAGCCTCCATGTGAACATAAGGTTATTTATTTGAAGGTATAAATAATTTAGTCTACGAGTATCCTGTATACATACATTTTTTGTATATAAAGGAGTTGAAAATCTAAAAAAGGCACATCCTGTATAAGGAACTTCAAAGCATTCATAATATATTTAAATAATATATAATATATTTGATGATACATAATATATTTCTCTGGAGTTATTAGAAAATAAAAAAATAAAGGGATCATACAAAATACATATGATATTTCAGTGATATGAATTATAATTCTCTGAGGTGTATGATGAAATTTGGAAAGGAATTTCACATTTAAGTATTTCAATGGATTTGAAATATGTTATTTAGAATATTGAAATTGTGGAAAAGGACCAAAGCACAGAGCTATATATAATATTTTTGTTATCATATAATTTTTTATGGTGATATTTATTATATTTTACATATTTCATAAGATATTTGATTATAAGTAAGTTTTTATTGGATCTTAGGAATAAATCAATAAAGTAAAAAACCTTATGTGGGGGATGAGTGTTTTGTCCAGATTATACATAATATTCTTGAATCCCACATAAGTGATGCATAAGAAATTATATTTATTTCATATGATTCAATAGTTATAAAAATGTGAAGGTATTGAAAAAGTTATAGAATAAGGATTTATAGATATTTCAGTAATCCATAAGGATTGAAATTCATGATATCAATCATAACATACAATTAATAATTCAATTGGAGGTAGTTATAGTACCTTGCATATTTCATGGGAGAATTAAGACCATGGGTTTTGGTAGAAAATCATGAGGATCAGAAATAATTAAAAACTAGAGTTTTTTTTGTTTCTAAATTCATGGAGTTACCATATAAAAAATATGGAAAATATATTAGGTTTATGAAATAGAAGATATAGAGGATTGGTGACTTGGTTGTTTAGATGATTAAGGAAAAAGAAGAAGAACTGAAGTGCTTACATGATGAAGATATAGAATCAAAGGAGGAGGAGAAGAAAAGAGAATACACCCTTATTGTTTCAATTCTCTTATTCCGAGTCTTGAAAAAATATTATAAGAAAATTGTGTGTTTCATTCAATTTATAGTCCCTTAGTTCAAAGTAGTGCATGTGGAGTTAAGAATAGAAAGTGTTCTTGGGATTGATAGTTCATTCTTCTGGAACTCTTGTAACATCTACAGTGGATAGTGTTACCTTTTGGTACATCGAAACACTATTGATGTATGATCCTTGTATTTTCCCTTAGTGGTGATCTAAGTAAAACATTATGTACTCAAGTTTATTTTTATATATTTAGATAGCATGTTTGTGTGTGAAGGATAACAGGTTTATCTAGCTCTTGATAACCAGAGATCAAGATCCTGGTAATAAAGAAAAATTACACACCCTAATTCACCCCCTACCAAGGTGTGTTGAGTTGTGGTTACAATAAGTGGTATTATATATAATGTTACAAGAGATGAATATATTATAAAATACCAAATGTTATGGTGAATATAGTGAATGATAAGGTAGTCACTTTTTTGATGGTAGAAATTACCAAATATGGAAGAACATGATGATATCTTACTTTCTATATTTATTATATTATGAATTCTCTACTATTGTACATAGTATACAAGTAAGTGACGCCTCTGGGTTATCCATGACAAAATTAGACAAAAAAATTCTTGATGTTGATTCCAAAACCTAGAATGACTTGTCTAGTGCACTATAAAATCATATTTATATGATGACGATGAGTTGAAATAATTCTAAAGCTATGTGGGATAAGTTGGATAACATTTATTACAGGTATAGTAAGGTGAAAGAGGAAAATTTTCAAGTTTTTCATAATAAGTTTGATGATCTAAATATTTATCCTGATAAAGTGTATATAATTTTTTTAATCAAACTAATGAAGTTGTTGGATCCATTTAGGGGGATGGGTGAATAAGTAAAGGATATTGAAGTTGTGAAGAAGATATTGAGGAGGATTCTACCCATCTACAACCCAAAAGTATCTACAATTGAAGAAAGAAACTTGGCTGAGCTATCACTATATGAATTACAGAGAACTTTGGTGTCCTATGAAATGTGATTCAAGCTAGAAGGAACATAAAATAATAAAAACAAAGAAATTAAAATCAAATACAACTATAATATTACCATCACTAAATATGGATATGAATAGGATGATATAGATGATTAATTTCTATCACTATTGTAAATAAGATTAAAAAAAAGGAAAGAATAGATTTGAAGTCAAGCTACACTTGGCTTGTTTTTAATGTGTCAAGGTTGGACACATTGTAGCAAGGTGTCCATGAAGATTCTATATTATTGAATATGATTTAGAAATTATATAAAATATATGATGTAAGTTCCCCCTAAAATATATTTCAAACTATAAATATCTTCCATGAAGAATTTTTAGAGAAATAGACTTATGAGAAAGGAATAGGAAGCTGATGAAGATTACATAGAGGAAGAAGAAATTAAATTTTAATATGATGTAGAAGATTCCATGATAGATACTATTGAAAAAGAGAAATATAAGAGAGATAATGGCAATCAAACTAATGGTATTATAGATCTCAAGGTAGAACTTGTGAGTTTTCTTAAAGAGTTTGATATTCAAAGAAATAAAAAAAAATGGAACATTGTTAAAAGGATACTCAAAATATATAGATCAACTTGAGGATTAGATATACCAATTATAGAAGTATTTGGAAGATCAATCAACTATTAATGAAATCTCATAATAAGTAGTAGAGTTAAAAATGAAAATTGAAGAGAAAGCTAATATGATTGATGAAATTAATTCTTGTTTGGAGGAAATAGAAAATTGAATTGAATCTCTTGAAGAATAAGTGATTAATTTGAGAAGTAAACTTGAATCTAAAATAAAATTAAGTGATATAAAGAAGAAGTAGCAGTTTTGAAAATTCTCAGATATTGAATTATTGGAAAGAATGAAATAAGGCTTAAATTCTTTTGAGAAAATTGTGGATGAACAAATAACTTGTTATATGGGTAAAAGTGTAGTTAGATGTAATAATGAGGCATAAAAAATAAGAGAAATAGTAGCCCAAAAAGGTAAAAAGAAGGTTTTAGACAACCCTCAGTCTTTGAGGGTTATTCAAAAACTAGGGAGATACTAAAAAAATGGGTAAATTTGGAAGAGTTAAAGTAAAAAATATATTTCCATTAATGGAGTAAATATTTTGTGGCTAAACTTTCCACACCATGTCATATTATCGATAAGTGAATCGTTACTGTAAGGGACCAGATTTTTAAATCCATCCCTTTTATT
This sequence comes from Viscum album, assembly GCA_963277665.1. Taxonomy (NCBI): domain Eukaryota; kingdom Viridiplantae; phylum Streptophyta; class Magnoliopsida; order Santalales; family Viscaceae; genus Viscum; species Viscum album. Next base: position 898,200,651 of record OY728160.1, on the reverse strand, counting down.
TTTCCTAGGGATTGGATGTGTTGAGAGGGTATTTAGATCCTTTATATTTATTATTTATAATCTTGTTTAATTAAAATTTAATTATTTTTTTAACTTTATCTTACCCTTATATAGCCCCATCCCCACATGAAGGTAAAAGAGTTTACCCTTATATAGATAGGTTTTGATGAGCTATGTAAAGGTTATTTCATTATTGTTTAAGGGTAAAACTTATAATTTGAGCCCTCATGTTAGGGTAGTCTATCCCACAAAAGTTTCTGCTCCATATTTCCTTGGATACATCGAGGTATTCCAGGTGTTTTCTTCACTATGTATAGGTAACTCATATCTCATGTTAGAGTAGTTTCTTCCTTATATAAAGGTATATCACCTATGAGAGGGTGGGTTCTTCCTTATTTTATGGTATTTTATTCCTTATGTAGTGGTTTCCCAAGTTTTATAAATGTATTTGGACTTACCTTTATGTAGAGTGTCTATACTATGTGTAGGTGGCTGATTTTTGGTAGAAAATATATAATTCCTTCCATATTCATTCTATAACACGATTTTAACAAAATACAATTAAATTATAATTAAAATGTATATATTTAAAATCAGATATGATAGAGATGAATAAATATCTGACTTACCAAAAAATTTTAAGATTAAAATGGGTGTGTGAGGTAAATAAAATGGAAACTAAATTAATATTAGTTTAAAATTGAAAGTTTGGTCGAGTCTTTGGGAAGTGCCAGGTAAATTGTCTATCTATTATTCTAAAATCAAAATCTTTCCCTCATCTAAGTTTCTTTTTTACCCTCATTTTTGGGTGATTAAAGCCTTTCCTATCAAATTTAGAGGGCCTTATATAATTCCCTTGATCCCTTACTACATTTTCCAGACCTATTTGACCCATCTTTCTCTCTCTCTACTTTTTGCATAGAAAATCGTGAATATTTCATGAGGTAGGGGATTATTTATCTATCTTTTTTTTGTGTAAGTTTTATTTAATCACATTTTAAATTCCACTAGATATATAGATTAAATCATCCATAAGAAGATAATAATATGGGAATTTTCAAGAGGAATAAGAAGATAATATCGTATGTAGTTGATTAATATTATTATTTAAAAATCTAAAAATTGCATGTAGTGTTGTTATTTCATTATCTAGAAACTAAAGGAAGGAGAATAAAGTATTATCACATGAAAATTATTATTATTTTAGTAATATAGAAATTAAATAATTAATATGGGATAATTATACTATGCTGCTATTGTTTTATTTTCTTGATATTTTCTAAATAGTGTGTATTATAATTATTCTACATGTTTTCTTACTTCCTCGTATTATCATATGGATTTGAAGATGGGTAAATAATGTAAATTCAAAATTATTTAATTATTTAATGAGATAAGTTTGTAAATTAATTCCCATTCTTCATGGAAACTGATTAAATATGGAAATTATTCATGAAGTGTATTTTTGGTTAATTAATATCTTTTTTAGATATTTTTTACAGGCTTATTGTTACTAAAAAACTATTCATAATGAACTAGTTAATTAAATATGGAAAAAATGGTGGTTTTGGAATATAATTGTTTAGAGTTGAGTGAGGCCGTTCTTGTTTGATAATGGCTCCAATGCCTTGGATACATGTTCTGAGCTTTCTCATGAGTATGTCATGCTGAAAATAGTTTTCCTACTTTGTATGATTTCTATAGGATAGTATACAATTGATGTGTTTTATGGATTTTGGTGACAGTGGGATGGAATGTGAAATACACAATGGTATCTTGGATGATATTAGGGTGATTTTAATGAGTTGATAGTTGAGATAACTCATTGGTTATATGCATGTTTTATTTTAAATGGATAAAATGATGGATATTATTTGATGTTGTTTCCAATTTCTTGACACAGTTTGTATCTATGCATGAAAAGTTAATTTTTGGTTTTGTTAGATTAGGAAGATTCCTAGATTACATATAAATATAGAATGATAGATGGATTAATAAATAAAAAAACATGTTTGAGTGTTGTTGATAAAAATAATGATAAATGATTCATATATTAATAGGAACTATAGAATGGTTATAATTAATGTCTTAAGGTAATGAGGTTGAATCTATAAATTGAATAATAATTATAGAATCATGTTGGCTTGTAAACTAAATGGAATAATCAAAATAGGATTTATGATGGTTTAATGAAATATTCGTAATTGCTAAATTATTAATGAAATTGATTAGTGATGATTCCATATGTTTGTTATCATGTATGAAATTTTAATTTCCTAGGAATTATTAGTGGTATATAGATGTTTTGAGAGATAATATTTGCAGTTGAGTCTAGGGATAGGTATTTACCCTTAGTGTGGTTGTGTGAAATATATTCTTTAATTTCCCGATTTCATACACTTAACCACTGAGGTTGGTAGGTAAAACAAAACCCAAATGTTTTTGGGGGGTGTTTAGACCGACATCCATGTGGTGAGGGAATAGGTGTAACATCCTCATATTTTAAAATGAAATACTATGTTCAATATTATACAAGATACTTCACATCGAGCTTAAACAAATGACTAAATATTATTATTTAAATGTAATAGTCATCACATAACATTTGTAATAGTGGGAATGAACGAGATGAACTAAATTATGAAAAATATAATCTAAAAATGTTTATAAAATTAATTCTTTTGTTAAAAATTAATTATAAATGAAAATAAAAACCAATTTAATATAAAGGCTACGTTTTATAAAAAACTATTTTTAAACCCACAATGAAATTTTATATTAATAAATTAAATTAATCACTATTATTGAAATATATTAATGAAATTTATATGTTATATATTAAATAAAACGTTTTTAAATTCATAAAATATTTTTTATAGGCTTATGATAATAATAAATTCAATTTTAAGTATAAAAAACTACATTTTTAAAAGGAAATTTTGCCTCCTTTTAATGGTGCACCTATTTTAAAAATAAATTTTGAAAATTTAATAAATTTTATTTGAAAAAATAAAATTAATTTTTTTAAATAAGTATATGAAAATTATATTATGGTTATTTTTTTTATTTTTCTAATAAGTTCTATTTTTTTGATGAATAATGAAAACAACTGCATTTTATTTGAAAACTGACTTTTCATCTAAAAAATTTATATAGTTAAATTTTATTTTAATTTGTTTTTAAAGTATAATTAGGTCAATTATACATCAATAAAACCATTTTATTTCATTTTAATCAATTTATCATTGAAATTGGATATAAAAACATTTAAAACCTTTTCCCATTGCATCTGTGTAATTAATTTTAAATCTAATTTTTCTAATTATGTGAATTTAATTTGGTAAAATGGATTCTATATTATAAATAATAATGAAAAAATTAGTTAGTAAGTTAATTTTAATTTTTAGGAATAAAAAATTTACCAATGTAAAATAAAAAAACGAGTTAACGTTAAAAGGTAAAGGCTTAAAATACCTTAAAACTAACACATTTAAATGGGTTTTGAGGTATTAATTGATCCTAAATATCCTTAAAAATATTATTTATCATAAAAATTCATGTAAATTAATTTCACCTCAATTTCGTTGTATTTAAATATAAAATAATCATTATTTAATCACTTATAACCACCCCTCCTTAAGTATAAATGCCACCCTCACCACCCCATTTCTCCTAAAAAGCCACTAATATCTTAAAATATCTGAAGAAACCTCTAATACTCACTCTCCTTATGTCCAAGTACTTCTGGTATCACCAAAATACTAAATCCATGGTTCTCAAGGGGTCATTCAAGGAGGTGATATCCAAGAGGTAACTTTCTCAAAGAACTTCTCTTATTCCCTTTTCTTCTTCCATTTTCTCCTCACCTCCTTCATCCATAAAGTCATGATAACTACCGAATAATTTATATAATATAGTTTTATGTTACTAATGTAATATCTCATATTCATTTCATTTCTCATCTCCTCTTATTTAAAGAAATGAAACCATTGTCCAAATTATGGCGGTTTACCATCTTCGTGAATATTGATTTTGTTCATTTTCTATTACCACATTAATGGTTGGTCATAAAAGTAAAATTATGGTTAAATAAGACTTTAATATATATATTATAACCCATTTCATGTTATGGAACAAATATATACACATAATATTAAATAAAATGAAACTAGTTTATGATGTTTGGAAAAATTGCCAAAAATAAACTAAACATTTATCATTAAAATTATATCAAATGAATCATCCTCATAAAAGAAATTAAAATGATATATGGGATAATTAATACTTATAGAATTTCATTAATAATATTTCATTCAACTTCTGGATTTGTAATTCAATTTTACAAGAACATTCATAATTATACATAAATGAACTGATCATGAAACCATGAAACGAACACACTCAAAACCATGAAAATAATGAAATATTATTAATGAATGGGTCATAATATATTTTAAAATCATCACATAAGGCATTTTAAATATTAATATAGTTTTTAATGAGTTAATAACATTATTTAAACCATTTTACAAAAGGTTAAATAATGAAAAACTAAATAGAAGCGCGAGGGAAATGTTTCTCATCTCAATTTTTATTTATGGAAGATATATGAATTATTCACCACTAATTTATTTTTTTGTGGGATATATACTTAAATTTTACATATAATAGCATTAATCTCATTATCTTCATGTTATTCAATTTTTAATTTTATAATTATTACTTTTATGGTGTATACAATTTGAGTGATTACAAAGTATAAGGGAATTCTTAACCCAATTCCATAATTTGGGTTCAAATTATACTTCTTAATTATGTCTATCTATGATTATGTATGATATGAATTTTGAATATATTATGTTTTATTTCAAAATTTTTATTTTGATTTATAGTGAATATACATAATTGATTCATTTTATTAAGACTCACTTCAATGATATGATATTTACAAGGGACTTTCTTTTGAAAAATATTATTTTAAAGTTACTTTTTACTAAAGTAAAAAAGAATATTTTTTTAATTATACAGAATGATAAAATTTTCCTATAGTCATGATTATTTAATTATTTGATTCTTATTTTATAAATTTTCATGTTTATTTTCAAGTAAAATGGTTTCTTTATGATGTGTATAGTTTTTTTATTTTAAAATTCGTTTTTAAAAAAGGAAAGTGTATTTTGATATCCAAAAGTGATTTTATTTTGAGTTCAAAGGAGTTTTTTTAAATTCTTTATGATAAAAAAAATTTAATCATAAACATGTTTTATTCATTATATGGTACTTGAGTATTAAACATGGGGTGGCCTAGATAGCGTTGATAAATCCCATTGCATCTTAACATGGGGTGGCCCAGATAGCATTAAGAAAGACTATTACAACTTAACATGGGGTGCACTAAATAGTTCCAGGTAATCCCATTATATCTTAACATGGGGTGGCCGAGATAACAATGGGTAAGATCATAATATCTTAATTGGGTAATAATAATATTAAAAGTCAGCAGTATCGTTATTCCAATTGAAAGGGTTTTGAAAGGATTTTATGTATATGATGATCTAAGTCACCTAATGGAGTTTTAATTACTCAATATGGGTTTTTATGATTTTATTTGAGATAAACATATGTGTTTTTATCAAGTGGAAATGTTTTATTTCATATTCTAAAACAACTTTGAAGATAAAGGTAAACATTATATGAGTTTTCATATTTTCACTGGACTAAAAATTTCCTTTATCTTATATCCCTTACTAAGATTTTGTTCACATCCCATATTTTTAAATGTTTTTTAGAAATATGTGTAAGGAAAATGATGAGTTCATGTTGATATTCATGAAGAGTTATCATGGAAAGAAATCATGTTTTATTTTAAAGACATTCATTTTATGAAAAAATGGATACTGTATATAATTGTCCACTTATAATGTATGGGTTTAATTTATAATAGTTTTTCCTAATTATCTAAAACTCTAAATTGAAAAGATCCTTGAATTTTAATTATACATAAAAAACACTAGAATAATTAATTTTCAAGTCTAGGTCCCTACAGTCAGTATCAAAGGATGGTTTAGGTAACTTTAGAGTTTAGGATAATGTTAATAACTTACTTTAAAATATTTTACCTTAGAGTTAAGTTAAAATGATATATAATTTAAATATTAACATGTTTTATCATGTAAAATATTTATGCTTATAATGGTTTTCTATAGAGGAAATAGGGAAATTATAGTTGGAAGGAACTGATAGGAAAATATCCTTCAAAATCCTCATTCTGAGATGGTTGAAATTGGAACAAAACAGTTTATTTTAGTGATGACTTAGTTTACACAAGCTATAAATGTTGGTGGTATTCAAGCTGGAGAGTAACCAAATCTACCATGAAGTAAAATTTATATAGTGAAGCATTTCATGAGGAAACAACCCCCATTATTCAGTGGATCATTTGACCCAGTGGTAGCCAAAGGATGAATCAATTCCCTGGAGAAGATATTTGAAGTCCTAGGATGTTTGGAACATCAAAATATAACTCTTTCAATTTATCATTTTGAAGGTTAAGCTGAACTATGTTGGTATTTGGTTAATAATACTAGAGAGAAAGATGATATTTATTCCATGGAATAGGAAAAATTTAAGAATATATTACTTGAGAAATATTTCCCAAAGGTTGTTTGACATAGGATAGAGTCAAAATTATTAGAATTGAGACAAAACAATGATGATCCAATGGCCACATATGAATACAAATTCACAATATTGGAAAGGTCTATTCCAAATTTTATTCAGAACATTGATAGTAAAATTAATATATTTTACTTAGGATTGAAACCAAGTCTATGAAGAGATTTTTGCCTCATGTGAATTTAAAATTTATGAGAAATTGGTTCATTGTGTTGAAAAATTTGAGATGGTGTTTTCTAAAACTTATGTCCCAAAAGATGAAAAGAATAAGAAATGTTAAAGGTTGTAGTAAATGGAGAAGCAACCAACTAAGATATCCATAGGTAATATTCCAATATGTTCCAAGTGTGAAAAATGAAATTTTAAGGAATGTTTGAAAGGATCTAGGAAGTGTTTTTAGTGTGGTCAGTTTGGTCACATGATTTGTGACTATAAAGAAAATATTCCTAAATATCCAAAGAATGGGGTAACCAATAGCTATACAATGGTGAGTTTTTTTAGTTAAAATGAGTTATTTCATTATACTAATGCACGCCTGAAGTTAATTTCATAGGATGGAAATAAATATGATGAGAAACAAAAATGTGTATGAAATTCAGTTACTACTAATATAGTTGATGTTGGGTCACCTAAAGAAGTGATGAAAGCCAAGGAAGCATGATACTTTTTAAAGGATGATCGTATGTTTAAAGTATTAGGAACCCATCTTTTGATGTTTTAAGTAATGGATAAACTTTGGGAGATATTTATTAAGTTTTGATAAATGTTTAAGGTACATGTAACCCTTAAGTTTATGATATAAAAAAGGTTATTTGTGGAACAATTCCTTTATTTTTGTGCACATAATTTTAAAATTTATGGATAACCTTGGAGGTATATATGATATTTTCTTTTGAGGTAATTATGGGTTCTTACTTTTTAGAATAAAAAAATGGAATGTATGTGATAACCTTTGTGGTTAAAATATATTAAGGTTATTTTTAGGATGTTTATGAAATTTCTAAAATTTTATAAGTATTAAATTATTATTGTTTTAGAAAGAGGATAACCTATAGGATGTGTGAAAACCCGCCGCATTCGGTAAGGCTGTGGGAATTGAACCCAAAACCAAAGGGAGACAAGGGTGAATCACGTACCACTGGCCTACATGATGTCCTGTTTAGTATAAAATTATTTTCCTTTACTTAAAATGTCTTATAGATAATGTTTAATTTAATTTTATGAAAACATGTTTTATAGATAACCATGAGATTGAAAAATGATTTGGGATTAAGTGATTAATGTTATTTCAAAAGATGTTTAATATTTGGAGACATTTATATGATTAAGGTAAATAGAATATTATGGATTTTTTTTGAGAAATAAAGGTTGAATTGTCTTTTAGATTCATATTTTATTTTGTTGTGGATTTATTGCAATTCAATTTATTTATGGAAATGATTATCATATCTTGAAGATTATATGATAATGGAAATTATATTTTGGTATGAGTCTTTAAGAGTGATTGATATTATTTGAATATAAATGTTAAATTTATCTTAGAATAATATACGATTAAATCCTTCTAATTTGTGGGTTTTAATTTTAGACTAAAATATTTTGAGGAATTTTAAGGATAGTTATTTGTTGAATGACCTATGTTGAAATTTGGGTATTATTGTTCAATTTTAGAGATTAAAGTTGATTTTTATCATATAAAGGTTTATTATTTTTTTATTATTGAATAATATTTGTACTAACCATTTTGGTTATGGTTAATTTCTATAGACAATATGAATATATAGTTATAATTTTGTGGATTTTTTTGATCAGTAGAAGTTGATTATGATGATTCAGGTATGAAAAATTCATCTTGAATACTCATAGTTTTGAGAAAAGATGAGATTGTGGTGAAATTTATCAAAGGATGAAATTATACTCCATAAATTAAGTATGTTTCCTTATGTTATTAGTCTAGGTAGTAAAATAATTCCTCAATTTTAGGAAAATTATTTTGAAATAAAAACATTATCTGTTTACTTTTCTTACTAAGAAATCAATGGCCTTTTAACCCATCACAGTTTTATGGGTTTTTATGGTTAAAATTATCACGAACATGTTCTCTATCACTCTACATCAGAACTTGATAGTTAGTTTTATATTCAATGTCTATATTTTCCTATAAGTAACCCTAGTATGTGTTATCTAAGGTGAACTTTGTACTTTTATTTCTCCCTTTTCAAATGGAAGTTTTATTAACCCTTGTTCTGATGTGGGATTTCAAAAAATGTATTTTGAAAACTCAAACCATAAGTTTTCTGATCCTGAGTTCATATTGAGAGGATTAAATTTATTAAGGGTTGGGGGATATAACGTCCTGATATTTTAAAATGAAACACTGTGTTCAATATCATACAAGATACTCCACACCGAGATTAAACAAATGACTAAATATTATTATTTAAATGTAATAGTTATCACATAGCTGTTGGAATAGTGGGAATGAATGATATTAACTAAATTATAAAAATATAGTTTACACATGTTTATAAAATTATTTCTTTGTTTTATAATTAATTATAAATGAAAATAAAAACCAATTGAATATAAAATATGTGTTTTTATAAAAAAAAAATTTTATACACACAATGTAATTTTATCTTTATAAATTAAATTAATCAATATTAATGAAATATATTTATAAAATTTATATGTTATATATTCAATATTTTTTTTTAAATTCATCTAATATTTTTTATAGGCTTATGATAAGAATAAATCCAATTTTAAGCGTAAAAGTTATATTTTTCTAAAAAGTAATTTTGCTGTCTTTTAATGGAGAACCCGATTTTAAACTAAATTTTGGAACTTTAATAAATTTTATTTGAAAAAATAAACTTAATTTTTGAATGTGTGATATAAATATTATCTTAGGGTGAATTTTTTTATTTTTTTGATGAATAGTGAAAAATACTACATTTTATTTGAAAACTGATTTTCATCTAAAAAAATTATATAGTTAAATTATATTTTAAATTGTTTTAAATGTATAATTAGTTCAATTATACATCAATAAAACCAAATTATGTCATTTTAATCAATTTCACATTGAAATTATATATAAAAATATTTCAAACTTTTGAACCTTTTCACTTTAAAAACTCGTTTTCTTATTGCGTCTGTGGGATTAATTTTAAATTTAATTTTTCTAATTTTATGAATTTAATTTGATAAAATGGATTATATATTTGGAATAATATGGTACAAATTATTTAGTTAGGTCATTTTATTTTTTAGGCATAAATAATTTATCGTGGTAAAAAGAAATATTTACCGTGGTATAGGTAAAATAATGAAATGGGTTAAAGTTAAAAGGTAAAGTCTTAAAATACCTAAAAAAATAAAATTTAAGGGGTGTATGAGGTATTTATTGAAACTAAATAGACTTTAAAACATTAATTATTGGAAAAATTCATATAAATTAATGCCGCCTCAATGTTGTTGGATTTAAATATAAAATAATCATTATTTAATCACTTAAAACCACTCCACCTCAAGTACAAATACCACCCTCACCACCCAATTTATCCTAAAAATAAATTAATATCCTAAAATATATTCTAAAACATATCTTCCTAACTATCCCCACATAAAATTTATTTTGGTCTCATCAAAATATCAAATCCAAGGTCCTCAAGGGGTCCTTCAAGGAGGCAATATCCAAGAGGTAACTTTCTCAAATCACCTCTCTTATTTTCTTTTCTTATTCTATTTTCTCCTCAAATAATTCATATATAAAGTAATTATCACTCCAAAATAATTTTTATACTAGATATTTATATTGATAATTTAATATCTCATATCCATTTCATTTCTTATATCCTCTTATTTAAATAAATGAAACCATTGTCCAAATTATGGTGGTTTACCATCTTTGTGAATAATGATTTTGTTTGTTTTCCATTACTGAATTAATGGATGGTCATAAAATTTTAATTATGGTCAAATTAGATTTTAATATATATATTATAACCTATTTTATGATACTTAACTAATATATACTCATAATATTAAATAAAATGAAACTAGTTCATGATGTTTGGAAAAACCACCAAAATAAACTAAACATGTATCATTAACATTATATCAAATAAATAATCCTAATTAAAGAAATAATAATGATATATGGGTACATTAATACTTATATAAGTTCATAAATACTATTTTATTCAACTTCTAGAGTTGTAATCCCATTTTACAATAATATCCATAATTATACCCAAATGAACCAATCATGAAACCATGAAATGAATGCACATAAAACCATGAATATAATGAAATATGATTAATTAACAGGTCATAAGATGTTATAAAATCATCATAAAAGGTATTATATATATCAATATATTTATTTAATGAGTTAATAACATTGTTTAAACCATTATAAAGGAGGTTAAAGTATTAAAAACTGAGAGGACCAGTTTGGGATATACCTAACACTGAGAGGGGGGGTGAATCAGTGTTGAGGACTTTTTAAACCAATTCCAACTTTATCCCTATACCTCTTGATCTTTTAGGATCTTAATTCTCTTATTCTCTTTTCCCTGTCGCATGAAATAATAGAAAGCATTAAAAGTATCCACACAATATTTTTACAAAGTTCACCACTCAATAAGAGTAGCCATGTCCTTACTATGCATGGGAATGACCATTACATGGATTATCCACTATAATGTAATATGCTGTTACAATGGAGTGGCTAGGAAAACAATAATCTAGCCAGTGTAAGTCCCCACACTTTGGAGGGGGGTGGGAAACAGTTCTCTTCCCTGGACTGGTGATAGTCTAGTCCAACTTGCAGCCTCTAGCTGGTTATTTATACTTATTATAGAGATAGTGTTCTTCTTTCTTGATAAGGTAGGTTCTTCTCTTGGTCTTCTTTAGTGCTCTTCACTTTATTACTTTCAAAGCAGCAGACAATCATTTCTTCATTCTTTCTTTATCTTCTTCCCTAGTGGAACACCAATTGCACTAGACTTCTTCTTTCTTCTTCTTAGTACAATAACCAACTGCACTAAATCTTCTTCTCTCTTCTTCTTAGTGAAATAACCAGCTGCACTAAATCTTCTTCTCTCTTCTTGGACAGAATCACATATACTAATGTGATTATTCAGAAATTGAGGATCATCTCACATAGCATCATATTAATTAAACTACCCTAAAGAATTGTAGGCTTCAATTGGGCATAATCTGTTATTCTTCTTCTTCTTATATTCTCTCTATGCAACAAAACTGTAAGATGCACACTCTTCTTCTTCTTCTTCTTCTTCTGATTCTTCAATGAAAAACCAGCTGCACTAAAACCTACTCTTCTTTACACGTTTTCTTTCAGTGAAAAACCATCTGCACCGAGCTCTTTTTGTTCTTCTTCTTCTTTCTAGAATCACAAGTTCACTTTGTGATTGTAAAAACAATGAAGTCTAGATCAACTTATCATCATCTCAGTTGATCATAAGATGGTAAGAACTTCCAGAACAACTCACAACTTGCGCACCAATCCTTAATTGTGCGCCACCCAACTTGCACGCTTCCCTGCTTGCGCGCCATCAAATACTTGCGTGCCACAATTGTTCACAACTGACAACTTGCATGCCACTTATACTTGCACTCCATGCTGCTTACACGCCACTCTGCTTGTGCGCCTTCCTGCTTGCGCGCCACCTGTTTGTGCACCACTCAGCTTGCGTGCCACCTGCTTGTGCACCACTCAGCTTACACACCTACCTGCTTGCGCACCACTAACTACTTTCACACCACTATTGGGAATAACTCACAACTTGCGTGCCACTTCAGCTTGCACGCCACTCTCTACTACTTGCACGATCAGAGCTCAAATTTTTTCTTAAGTGTTGAGACTTAAAAAATGAGGAGGCTAGTTTTCTATTTATAGGAATTTTGGTGACTTGTGTGCCACGTACACTTGCGCGCCGCTCCAGAACTTGCGCACCGCTCCAACGCTTGCGCGTCATTCCATCACTAGTGCGAAAATTTCTTTCCTTTGTCATATTTTGATACGACGGTGTTGAAATATTACTTGCATGCAACATACACTTTCATGCCACATATACTTCTATTCCACACTTGCACGCCAATATTTAACTTGCACGCCAATTTATTTCCTTTTTCATATTTTGATGGGATGATCTTGAAATATGACTTGCGCACAATATACATTTGCGTTCCACACTTGCACACCATTTTTGACTTGAGCACCACTTTATTTCTTTTTCTAAAAACACTTCTTTACTCTCCCTATCCTTCATAAGGATTTCATCACAAGTTCTCCAAACTTATGATATTTGTGAAATACAAATCAGTAAATCATCATCATAGTTTTGTCCATTATTTTTGGAATATGAATTCCAAAGTACTTATTTCATCCTCAATTAAAATCCTTAATTCCTTTTAGAGTGTTAATTCCAAGGAACTCCAATCATCTCTCTTAATCCAAAAGTGGAGGCTTGATGCTTCTTCAAATACCTTCAATGTTGCAGACAATGTATCACCTTTGATACATGTATTTGGAACTTTAAGAATAGTGCAACAATCATTTGATTTAAAGGCAATGTGTAATTAATGACCTTATTAGAATTACAAGTCCTTCCACACTCTCTCTTCTTCTTTAGCCATCATTCTCTACTTCATTCAAATCATACGATTCTTTTCTTCAAGTAATCTCTTGCATGGTTCTCATGCAATCGTGAAGCATTGCATGGTATTATTTAAATCCTCATTCTTATTCAATCATTCTTAGATGGATGATACTTCACAATTATTCATTGTTGTAAACAATGTGTCACCTTTGACACATGTTCTTTAAACTTTGTATCAGTTTAACAATCTTCTTAATTGATCTTCTTAGAGAATTTCTCAAGTATGATATCCAATGCCATGATTCCATAACAATTCTACAGGAAAACTCACTTTGGCCAATCTCCACTAACTTTTTAGTCCTTATTCATCTCCTTCTTCATTTTGACGAGTATTGAAAATTGTTTACAACAAATATAATATTCATACACAAAGTGGTCCCAACAATCTCCCCCTTTGTATTTTGTTGTCAATACCACAAAGTCTCCTCAAATGAATGTGTCAATGTCAAAATAAGAATCTTCTCTCTCCCCTTTCATTTCAAACTTTCATTTCACTTTATCTCCCCCTTATTGACAATAAATAAAAGGTTCATGGTAGAGAGGGTATCAATAATTACTTAAGAAGTGTGCCATCAATCATTTCACTCTAAGTATACTTGAGCAAAGCTCAATGTAGAAAACAAGATAATTTGATTTAGACAACAAAGCTGTCCATTATCCACTGATCGTGATACCTCATGAGATGAGATCTCCTACACTTTCCTTTAAGGGTTTTTAACTTTCATTCCAAAACAAAGATATTGAATGTGATAGGAAATAATCAATCCTGAAATTCCTGCACTCACTTCAATAAAGGGATCAAAAACATTCAAGTGCAATTAGTAGGATAAGTGGCCTTGGGGAACTTTCATTCTTCTTATGTCATTGATTGACCTAGTTACTCCAACTTTATAAAAATATATTTATTTCAAGTAACCAAGGATGAGAGAATAAGAAATGACATAACTTTTCCAACGACATGATATTTTGACAATCTTCAGAGTAATTGAATTTTATACCAACTGATGTTGATACTGATTGAGATAATGACTTTGACAGCTTCTTCATGTGTCTCCCCCTCAAGGGAACACTTCTCCTCATTGAATCCCATGTTTTCCCCCTGAGATATTACTTCACCTTCAATTTCTTTTATGATAATAAAAAATAAAATATGAAAAGATTTAATGGAATAAGGTGGATCCTCTTTTTTCCATCAATGTGAACCACAAGGTTAAGATGATCTTCTCAACCTAGATGCTCCGTTATTCACACTTTCACAATTGATATTCAATGCTGACTGTGATTGTGTGGACCTCACTATTTATTCCATCTCTTTGTGTGTGAATATTCTTTCTTCAAGGTCTTTCAAAGCACTAGAATCTCCTAGTGAAACTTTCATCTTTTTGAGGAATTCTTGTTGGGCTGGATTAAAATCAAAGCATCTTTTAATAGTATGACCATCCTTGTTGCACCTCACACACATAACTTCATTTTCTTCATATAGAATCTTCTTTTTGATTTTAGCACAAGTATTAGCCTGTGCATCTTCCATCTTTCTCATTATTTCCAAATCTTCTGGCCAAACCACCAGAATATCATTAGGGACTGAGGCATCATGATTGGATCTTCTACATGTCTTTTTCTGAGTGTCTTCCTTCTTAGTAGTTATTTTGGATGCACTACCCTTCACCTTCTTGTATTTAGAATCCAAGGAATTATCATCTTTCCTTCTTGAAATCTTCATGGGTGAATTTGTTTTCATATTATTTATTTGATTTATTCCCAAGGATGCTTCTTCATTCTTACTCATCTTATGTGGTTTTCTTTTCCTATATGAATATGAACCATTCATATGAACACTCCTATTGCATACATCACAGATGTTATCTAACATTCCAAATCTGTTTGCAATATACAGATGCTTTTGGATCTATGGATGTTGCTTCTTCTTCTCTATATTTCTCCCCCTTGAGATGAGCTTTCTCTGTGCTTTTACATTTAAGGGGTTATACCAACAATATATTGCACAATGCCCAAATCTATTACAACACCAGCATTGACCAACAAACCTTGACTTCTTCCCATCTTCTTTATAAGGTTACTAAATCTTCTTCTTGGTATGTTGTTATTTATGTGGAGAGATATCTTCCACACTCTTTCCTATATCCACTATATCCATGGTGGTAGGTTTCTTCTCACTTTTCTTCATCCATACTTTTTTAGATTTTTTCTTCCAACTCGTACTTTTTTGTAGAAAAAAAACATTAGTACAAGTTGGTATGGATGGTACATTTACTTTCTCAGCTACTTTTGATAGATCAATGAGTGAAGACATGATCTTCTTATCACATGTTGGAGGTCTTTTGAAAGTAGAATCCTCTATTGAGAATTGAATACTGAAAACAACTATTTCCTTCTTTTGTGGAGACTCAATATGTTCCTTCTCAAGATTGGTAAACTCATCTTCCAATTCTAGACGTATCATATTAAGGATGACTTCCTAGTCTTCAATCATAGTCATCTTATCTTCACAAGCCTTCTTTAATCTTTCAACTTCATCTTCATGCATCTTTACTTTGTTTTGTAACAAAGAGTCAAGTTATTTGATCTTCTTGGAGTTTTCTTCTAAATATATCTTTTTGACATCATTTATCTTTTTCATCTCATCTTCAAGTGCATGGATATTCTCTTATAGAGACTTGTTGACTCCCTCTTTCTCCTCAACATCTTTGAACCACTTTGAATAAATTACTTCAAATCCCCTCTTTGTTGCTTCAAAGGCTCCAACCTGTCTGGAGAGCTTTAAACATTCAAAAATTTTTGCTTGTAAGACTTTCTCCAAAGCATCAGTTTCTTCTTCCAATTGAGTGATATTTTCCTGCATGCATTGAAATAATTCACAAACAAGAGATGAAATCTCTTCAGGAATACCATGCAGAATCATTCTTAATCTATCAACTGATATTTATTGTGATGTTATAGATTGATCATCACCACTTGTGCCAACATTTTCATCATGAGAATAATTAAAAAATGTACTAACACATACCTCCTTATCATTTGCGGTAGTAAGGTTATCCATCTTCTTAGTGGAAGCTTGATCCACCTTCTCATAAATTTCCAAGTCTGGTGTGTCTTCAATGTCTGCCAGATATGGAGAACCAGATACATCCTCTTCTTTAGATTGGAGGGACTTCTTCTTCAACTTTATCTTCTACTTATTTTTCCTATTCATCATGGTCTTGATAGATATAGCCTTCTGTCCAGAGATAACTGAATCTTCACTGAAAGTGAACTTCATTGATAATTTAGGAAAGAAACTCAAATCTTCAAAAGAGAATAACTTCATTGTAGATAATCCAATAGAGGTTAACCTTCCTCTGATACCAATTGAGAGGACCAGTTTGGGATATAACTAACACTGAGGGGGGGGGGGGGTGAATCAGTGTTGAGGACTTTTTAAACTAATTCCAACTTTTATCCCTGTACCTTTTGATCTTTTAGGATCTTGATTATCTTATTCTATTTTCCCTATCGCATGCAATAATAGAAAGAAGTAAAAATATGTACACGATATTTTTACAAGGTTCACCACTCAATAAGATTATCTACATCCTTTCCATGCATGGGAATGACCATTACATGGATTCTCCACTATAATATAATATGCTGTTACAATGGAGTGGCTAGGAAAACAATCCTCTATCCAGTGTAATTCCTTACACTTTGGAGGGGGGGGATCCTCTTCCCTGGATTGGTGATAGTCTGGTCCAACTTGCAGCCTCTAATTGGTTCTTTATACTGCTTATAGAGATAGTATTCTTCCTTATTGATAAGGTAGGTTCTGCTCTTGGTCTTCTTTAGTGCTCTTCACTTGATTACTTACAAAGCAGTAGGCAAGAATTTCTTCATTCTTTGTTTCTCTTCTTCTCTAGTGAAACACTAACTGCACTAGACTTCTTATTTATTCTTTTTAGTGAAATAAACAACTGTACTAATCTTATTCTCTCTTCTTCTTAGTGAAATAACCAGATGCACTAAATATTCTTCTCTCTTCTTGGCTAGAATCACATATACCAATTTGATTATTCAGAAACTAAGGATAAAATCACATAACATCATTTGAATTAAATTTCCCTAAAGAATTGTAGGCTTCAATTGGGCATACTCTGTTCTTCTTCTTCTTCTCCTCTTCTCTCTATGCAGAAAAACTGCAAGCTGCACACTGTTCTTCTTCTTCTGGTTCTTCAATTCAAAACTAGCTGCACTGACACCTATTCTTCTTCACACGTTTTCTTTCAGTGAAAAACCATCTGCACCGAGAACTTCTTCTTCTTCTTCTTTATAGAATCACATGTTATCTTTTTGATTGTAAAAACAATGAAGTCTATATCAACTTAGCATCATCTCAGTTGATCAGAAGTTGGTAAAAACTTCTAGAACAACTCAAAGCTTGCACGCCAATCCTTACTTGTGCGCCACCCTGCTTGCGTGCCACCCTACTTGTGCGCCATCAAATACTTGCACGCCACAATTGTTCACAACTCACAACTTGCGCGCCACTTCTACTTGCACGCCATGCTGCTTGCGCACCACTCTGCTTGCGTGCCTTCCTGCTTGCACGCCACCTATTTGCATGCCACTTAGCTTGCGCTCCACCTGCTTGCACGCCATTCATCTTGCGCGCCTACCTGCTTGTGCACCACTAACTACTTGCACACCACTATTGGGAACAACTCACAACTTGCATGCAACTTTAGATTGTGTTCCACTCTCTACTACTTGCGCAATCAGAGCTCAAATTTTTTCTGTGTTGATCCTTAAAAAATGAGGAGGCTAATCGTTTATTTATAGGAATTTTGGTGACTTGCACGCTGCTACAACACTTGCGCGCCGCTCCAGCACTTGTGTGCCACTCCAGCACTTGCTCATAATTCCATCACTAGTGCGACACTTTCTTTCCATTTTCATATTTTGATATGATGATGTTGAAATATTACTTGCACGCAACATACGCTTGCACGCCACATATACTTGCGTGCCAAACTTGCGCACCAATCTTTAACTTGTGCACCACTTTATTTCCTTTTTCATATTTTTATGGGATGATCTTGAAATATGACTTGCACGCAACATACAATTGTACACCACACTTGAGTTCCATTTTTTACTTGCACGCTACTTTTTCTCTTTTTCCAAAAAAACTTCTTTACTCTCCCTATCCTTCATAAGGATTGCATCACAAGTTCTCCAAACTTATGATATTTTTGAAATACAAATCAGCAAAGCATCGCCATAGTTTTGTCCATTATTTTTGGAATATGAATTCCAAAGTACTTATTTAATCCTCACTTAAAATCCTCAATTCCTTTTGGAGTGTTAATTCCATAGAACTCCAATCATCTCTCTTCATCCAAAAGTGGAGTCTTGAAGCTTCTTCAAATACCTTCAATGTTGCAGACAATGTATCACCTTTGATACATGTATTTTGAACTTTAAGAATAGTGAAACAATCATCTGATTTCAAGGAAATGTGTAATTCATGACCTTCTTAGAATTCCAAGTCATTCCATACTCTCCCTTCTTCTTCAACCATCATTATCTACTTCATTAAAATCATATGATTCTTTTATTCAAGTAAGCTCTTGCATGGTTCTCATGCAATCGTGAAGCATTGCATGGTATTCTTTAAATACTCATTATTCTTCAATCATCCTTAGATGGATGATACTTAACCATTATTCATTGTTGTAAAAAATGTGTCACCTTTGACAAAAGTTCTTTAAACTTAGTATCCATTCAACAATCGTCTTAATTGATCTTCTTAGAGAATTGCTCAAGTATAAAATCCAATGCTATGATTCCATAACAATTCTCTAGGAAACCTCACTTTGGCAAATCTCCACTAACTTTTTAGTCCTTATTCATCTCATTATTCATTTTGATGAGTATTGAAAACTGTTTACAACAAATACAATCTTCATACACAAAGTGGTCCCAACAAAAACTAAAGTGAACCATGAGGTAAGGGTTTCTCATCTCACTTTTTATTTCTGTAAGATATATTCCTTATTCACCAATGATTTATTTTGTGTGGTGTATATATTTCCATTTTACATATCATATCATTAATATCATTATATTCATGGTATTAAATGTTTCATTTTATAATTATTACTTTTATGGTGCATATGATTTGAATGATTACAAAGTATAAGGGAATTCTTAACCTAATTCCATTCATTGAGTTAAAATTCTACTTCTTAATTATGTCTATCTAAGATTATATATGATGTGAATTTTGAATATATTATATTTTATTTAAACTTGTTTTATGTGTATTTATAGTGAATACACATAATTGATTCATTTGATTAACACTCACTTTAATGATATGATATTTTTAAGAGACTTTCTTTTGAAAAATATTCTTTCAAAGTTTATTTTTACAAAAAATAAAAAATAATGTTTTTTTTAATTATATGACATGAGAGGATTTTACTACCATCATGAAACTTTAATTCCTTGATACTTCTTTTATAAATTTTCATGTTTATTTTCTAGGAAAATGGTTTCTTTATGAAGTGCACAATGTTTCAATTTTAAAATTCATTTTTAAAAAATAAAGGGTAATTTGATATCCAAAAGTGATTTTCTTTAGAGTTTAAAGGAGTTTTTTTGAATTGATATATGATAAAAAATATAATAATATTTTTTTATTCATTATATGGCACATGAGTATTAAAAATGGGGTGGCCCAGATAGCGCTGGGAAATCCCATTACATCTTAACATGGGGTGGCCCAGATAGCACCGGGAAATCCCATTACAACTTAACTTGGGGTAGCCCAGATAGAATTGGGTACGCCCGTTACAACTTAAGATGGGGTGGCCTAGATAGAACTATGTAATATCGTAATATATTAATTGGGTAATCATAATATTTTAAGTTGACCATATAGTTATTTTAATTGAAAAGGTTTTAAATGGGTTTCATGTATATAATGAACTAAGTCACCTAAAGGAGTTTTAGTTGCTTAATATGAGTTTTTTTTATTTTATTTGAGAAAAAAATGTGTGTGATTATAAATTGGAAATTTTTTATTTCACATGATCAATGAAATTTGAAGATAAAGGTAAAATTTATATGTTTCTTCATGTTTTCACTGGACTAACAATTTCTTTTATCTTATATCCCTTACTAAGATTTTGCGCTCATCCCATGTTTTTAAATGTTTTTTTCACATGATGTGTAAGGGAAAGGATGAAGTTGTGTTGGGATTCATGAAGAGTTATCATGGAAATAAATCATTTTTTATTTTAAATACTTTCATTTTATAAAAAATGGATACTGAGTATAAGTGTCCACTTGTAATGTATGGGTTTCATTTTTAAGAGTTTGTCTTAATTCTCTAAAACTCTAAACTAAAAAAATCCTCAAATATTAATTCAACTTCAAAAAACACTTGAATATGTAATGTTTAAGGACGTGTACTTATAATAGGTAGATGAATACTCTCTCTATATAACACTCTCCCTTTAGTTATATTATATTATGTAGTCATATTATGGATATGATGACTTAAGGTATAGGGTATGGTCTCAGTTGGGATGTGACAGATCTCAGTATTATTTACATTTATGTGTAAGAAGTAAAATCTTGAGTTTATAACACATACTTGTATCCAATCATGGTGGTTATGTTTTATAATGGGTTTACATGCTAATATATGATAGATTGAGGTATAATTCGTGATCCATGGGCTGTAGTGTCTTCCATACTTCTACTTGGTTTTAAATGATATGATAGTTATGAGGAAATGATGAGATAAAAAATATGTAGGATGTGATTATAATATGATTTATTGTAATTGGAAAGGATGATTCATGGGAGGGATGAGAACATGACGTTATTCATTGGGGCATGAGAGTGAAAAACTAGAGAGGAATTGAAATCGGGGTACATTTATTTATATATATGTTTTTTATGGATATGGTTATTTGTATATATTACTTGGTAAGTGAGACATGATGAGTTTGTGAAATAGATTTACTTATTTAGGTGGTGAGTTAGATTAATTTATTTATTCATGGGGCTTTAGTATACTTATTTCATATTTCACACAAGAGGTTTCGGGGAGGATCCTATTGAGTATACTTGTATGATCATCATATATATATATATAAACTATTTTTTGGGTCTACAGAAGCTGGTTGGGGATCGAACTGGCTGTTACTAACTCATAGGAGTTGTTCAAGAGTTTCTGGAGTTCATAGTTACTACCTAGGATTTTTGGTATTATTTTTAGTTATTTAGTTTATGAATGGAATTATATTCATGTATTGGTATCTTTTATTTATGAATGGTGTTGGTTGGTGGATCTCATCTTATCTCTTATTCCTTAAACTTACATAAAGTGGGTAACACCTCCTATTTGTAACTATATATATACTCA
Source organism: Viscum album (assembly GCA_963277665.1). NCBI lineage: Eukaryota > Viridiplantae > Streptophyta > Magnoliopsida > Santalales > Viscaceae > Viscum > Viscum album. The sequence goes on along the minus strand of OY728160.1, from coordinate 898,178,850 downwards.
GTTCTAGTTTCCAAACTATGGCCTATTGGAGGCATGTTTTGGGGGTCATCTCACCCTCTTCATTTCTATATTGGGATGGGTACCAGTGGGGGGGGGGGTAATGAAAGAGTGGTATTAAAGATGATGGTTGAGAGATAATATCAATGTTGGAGATGATCATTGGGGAGGATGCATGAGTTGGTAGTGAAAAAGATATCATCTAGAGTTATCATGTGATGTAAACTAGGGAGACTAGAAAGGAAATGGGTATTTAAGGACCCCTGTGATATGATGCAAATCCTTTAAAGTTTAATAAACATGCTAAGTGAGGTGATACTTCTAGTCGGGTAAAGACCTAGTTAAGGATCATGTATCATGATTGTCTATGCCTATGTTTGTATTGAGTAAGCAATGGAAATTTTGTTAAATTGAATTAATAGATTAAACTTAAATATTTCATATTATAGGTTTATGGATTCCATAAAATTTATTATTTTATAGGAATGACTCCATGCCAATGTCCTCTCTAGGTTTGTGCTGAATATTTTATAACCCAAACTGACCCATCCATGCATCGAATGCCAGAGCTGGCTCACAACATACCCAAGGGGCATCATCGATCCCCCAAGTTGATGATACACATCATTGATATCAATGAAATCATAGGGGATAATTTTTCCCACAAAATAATATAAATAATTAGTGAAAAAAGGGAATGAACACTCCATACATCAGTGGTCCATGAAGCAGTAGGAAAGAAGTAATACAATATAAAAAAATTTAAACAATAAAAAAATAAAAAAATCCCATATATCACCCCCAAATTACCACTATAGTAAAAACCATTTATATCCATCACCCAATATATACATATATAATATTCCACCAAATAAATAAAAAAGTGGGAAAATCTTATTTGGCTGATATGATAAGGTAAACTAAAAATAAATTCTGGCATACTCAGTGTGACCCAAGGACAACTTCCATCCAATAACTCAGGAACCTAGCTCCAAGAGTGGTAATGAGATGATCCATAACCCACAACTAAAATTTAATATTGCTGCGAGCATAAAAATTACTAATAAGACACCACATGCTTCGCTACATGCTTAACTTTTAATAAAGGATCCATTTTCAAGCTAGTTTGAAAATACATTTAGAAAATGGATCTTTAAACAGGAGAGCACATGAAATCTATATATAAAGTCTAAGAAATTTTTTAAAACTACCATTTATTTTATATTAAATGAAAACAACCAATTTGAGAAGGCTACCTTGGCCTATTACCTTTTTATCAATAAACCATTTAGAAATACCATTTCAAAATAATTTTATATGAAAAGAAATATTTAACGTAAAACAATAATAAAATAAAATACATGTCGATAAGTATAAAATAATCACAATAATTATGGGATCCTAGGAAATTTAGGTATATAATAGTCCACAAGTATACAACTACTATAATATAAGATCATCACTGGATATCAACAACCAACCCTAACACTCGGTGCTACCCTCGCTGGACTAATTGAGGGAAAAAATCCCATAAGCAGAATGTAATCTATCTCAGGGACACTAGTTAGAGCATGAAACTAAATTAGTGCAACATGTATACCTAGATTTAACTTTTAACTAACCATTTATTCTCATGATATATTAATGTACTTGATCATTTAAAATATAAATAAATATACTTGTGATCATAATAATATAAGGAATCCAATTATTCTTTCTCACATATGAACCTTCCTTATGTAATTACCACCATTTCATCAAAATTTACTAAAAAATTAAACTTACCTTAAATGGGGTATTCATTACATAAAATTAAAACATCCATCGCTTCCATAAAATTAATGGGGAACATTTCTTGGGTTTCCATTTTAAATGAAAATATTTAAAAATTCCAACCAAGACATATATTTTGAAAACAAAATTTATTCTTCAAAACACCACTAAGAGGAACCCTTGGGTGTATCATTTGAGAATTAGGTTTTGGATATAATATTTAAGTTCTAAACCCTTTATTTATCCTTAAACACATATACATTTCGATATATAGGTACTTCAAATCCAAATGCACATATTTGTACATCCTTGTGTGAATATGTATATTAACATATCTCTATACATGTTTATGTATGTGTGTGTAAAAGTCAAAGAGAGAATAAAATATTTATAACATGGGCTACAATGAATAAAATTTATATTTATAATATATATCAAATCACTTATTAGTGTAAAATTATTATTTAAAGAACCAAACATAACACCTGAGTCAATTAAAAACTAAAAATACATTTATTAAATTTGAAAAACCTCTTTAATATCCATTAAAAAATTTCTCCAACATTTAGTGTGTAAGGTAGTTTATAAATATATTTGAGACCCTTGTTTTAATTTGAAAAGTTCATTAAATTTCAGGGAAACCAAGTGAAACTTGGTTTCATCTTTAAAAATATTCATACAAAAATATATTACAAACATTATGAATTTTAAATATAAATAAAAAGACAAATAATCAATAGTTATAACATTAAAAGTTAACTTATAGAGTGAAATTACCTTATATTAAACTTACAATGTATAAAACCTATAATACAAGATGAACGAATCCTAGAAAATAGACCAAACACCCCAATCATAATAAAAACACAAAAAATTGGTAAACCTTAAACTCTAGAGTTCAGCCAAAATATGATATAAATAGAGGGATAGAAGGAGAAGGAAATAGAAATAAGAGGGAGAGAGAGTGGGATAAAGAAGAGGAAATCCCTTACCTAGACCAATCATACTCAAAATTTCTATGAAAAAGGTTGAATATTTATTGAATAGGAGAATAGAGGAGCTCTTAGGCTCCCTTGGGCCATGCTTTATGGGTATGAGGGAGGGGAGTCCAAATTTGGGGTTAAAATTATACTAGGGTAATTTTTTGAATTCCAAAATGTTAATGTTGGTTAAATCACATGGTTGTCACAAGGTTAGTTTTAACCATGTTTCAACTGTGAGAATCATACTAGGTACACTAGACACTCACATAGTAGTTCTACATAGTTAGACAACCCATGTGACAACTATGAAAAATAGGTCTATAATTTTTAGACCCCAAACTCACAACCATCATGTTATTTGTCTAATCATGCGGCCAAACCATACGACATGCATAATCCCTTAAAAATTTAAAAATTCTCTAGAATAAAATACCCAAGCCTCAAAATAAAAGGATAATAAACAAAGAAATAAAATAATCAATATAATAAAGGCTGAGGTGTGATAATTAATTCCACCATAAAACTTTCTTCCTCTATAAATTTCTATTCGTACAAATTGATCAAAGAAAAATATGAGGTTTGAAACTTTTAGAAATAACTAGATTTTCTAAAAACTGTGAAAAACCCTGATGACCAACATGACATGACCAACAATTACAATAAATGTGAGATGTACCACTGTCCAAATTCATCTCCCAAGGAACTCCAAAAAAATCACACCCTAGTATTACCGTAATTATTGGGCAATCCCCAAGTTCCCAACCTCAATAAGTAAGAGAATGATTATAGTTTCAGATTAATCTACTAAGGGAATCAAAGGTTAAAAGAACTCATGAGCGTTCATGTAATGGGCCAGTTCAGTGAACCAAATATGAAAAAAATATTTTAACAATGTGTGATAAAAAATTGTGGTCTACACCATATTTAGAATCCCTTTAGTATAAAAATTATCCATTTCTTACCAAAACAAATAATTTTTTTAGATATACGGATATTCGACATAATAATAAAAGAAATCTCCTAACCAATAATACCATGATTCTAGGTTCCCCATAAGAAATAACTACTAAAAATGGACTAAAAAATCCTTCTCAACCAAGGTATAAAAATTTCATACTAGGCTCAGGGTATGAGGAGGGACAAGTAGAAGAATAAAAACATTCTAAAAGGATCTCCATAAGAACATAATAACTTTCAATTGGAGAGTCTCAAATAGGATTATTGCTCTACATGGTATTCTTCATCCCATAGAACCATGATTTCTTCTACAAACAAGCACAATTTATAAAGTATCCTAAATACCATGAAAAATGTAAAAGGAATAATATGAAGGTATATAGAGGGAATAATAAAAAGATACATCATAATTAGGATTTCTCAGATAGAAAAAAGAGGTAGAAGGTTTATCACTAGAAAGGGAAAACACTCATGCACCCAAGATTAAATAATATGGATGGTTGAACTACCACTCCATCTAGATTATGTTTAGGATCAACAATAGGAAAATCCACACTCACATCCTAAGTGGAATGTTTTAGAAGGAAAAACCAAAGTACTAAATCTATATGACCTATCAAAACTTTACTAGGATGAAAAGTTCAAATAAAAAAAGAGAAAGACTCATAAAATTTCCTAAATAAAAATATATATAATCAAATGAAAATTAAAACTCAAATCAATAACCAAAATAATAAACCACAAGCACAAAATTTTAAATAATTACTTAAAATTTAAAAAGAACACACCCCCATTTAAAAATTATACAAATATTTATCAAAAAATTAACGCATTTTCAAAATATAATTTCATAAAACATTATCCAGTTCCCCTTTTAATTTTCAAAATGAACACCCTTTTTAAAAATTAAATGGGTTTTTGAAAATTACTCTTTTAAATCACTCTAGGTTTACAATTTTAAATTCAAAACCCCTTTGAAAACCACATTAAAACCATTTTTAATCTTTAAACATTCATAATTGGAAGAAATTTTATTTTTATAAACATCATGTTCATTTTAAATACCTCTTTTAATGCCACATTATAAAATTTTAAACCAACTTCCATAATTTTAAAAACAAAAATTCTATTTTAGATTCCTATAAAAAATATATCAAAACATCAATAAACATTGAAATTCCAAATCAATTTATCAAAAAAAAATCACACATAACTATGAGGAATTTAATTTTTTTTAAAGAAAAACCAATATTAAAATTTTAAGGGGCTAGTGGTCATATGAAACTTGACTACATGAGTTGATAGGCTGGAACAAAGAGAGTGAAATTCATGAGTAGATTTTGAGAACCATTCACATGGGATATATAAGGTTTGATAGTCTATACGATCTAATCATGATATCTAGTTTAACTTCCTTTTCACTACAAACATATAAAATCCTCTAAAAAATTCAAACAACATCAATACCTTCTCAAATATCATTAATCTAAATAGACGTAAATCCAAAAATAATAAAGAGTAATAAAAAACGAATACTCAACCCTACATCCCCTGGAAACTTAAGGCTTCAATCAGAGAAGAGTTGTCCACACCCTTTCCGCACTTACCTATCATGTTCTAACAACCCTATATCCCTTCTAAAATTACTTCCCAAATAAAAAAGGGAAACTTTAATACTATTATTTCACGACTTGAACCAAGATTCGCATCCATTGGATGCTTGAGATAGCCTACTACATACCTTTGGGGTGTCCCTAATCCCCCCAGGTCAATGAAAAGCATCATTGGAATCAATTAAATAATCGGGGATGATTTTTTCAACAAAATAATTTAAAAAAAGTAATGGAAAAAATGGGCATAACCACTCCACATGTTGGAGGTCCATTCACCAGTAAGAAAGAAGAAAAATAATATAAATTAGATTAAAAATTTTAAACAATACAAACCCCCCATATCACTCTTCAATGAACTCCATAAAAACATCCCCTAAGATACCATTAATATACTAATAATTAAAGAAATAAAGTAGGAAAGACCAATTTGGCCAATGAAATAAGGTAAAATAAGTATAAAAATCGACATACCCAAAGAGACAGATGGACAAAATCCATACAAAAACTTAGGAACCCCACTCTAAGAGCGGTCATGAGATGATCCACAACCTGAAATTTAAATGAAATATATCCATGATCATAAAAATGCCCAGTAGGTCACCAAACACCTCACCACATGCTTAAATTTTAATAAAGGTTTCATTTTAATGCTAGTTTGAAAATACATTTAGAAAATAGGTTTTTAAATATGTGAGAACATGAAAGGTATATATCAAGTCTAAATCATTTTTTAAAACTTATATTTCTTTTCTATTGAATAAAACCAATCACTTTCAAAGGTTTCATCAACCAATTCCCCCTTTATCAAAAAAACATTTTTAAATTTAATTTCATAACCATTTTATAATAAAAGTCGGATTTAAAGAAAAACAACGATACAATAAAACACACAAAAGAAAGTTTAAAATAATCAGATTAATCATAGGAACTCAGGACTTCAAGGGAAAAAATAAAACATATATATACAACTACTATAATATTAGACTGAGACTATATATCAAAAACCTTCCCTAACACATGATGTCACCCTTACTGACCTAACCAAGGGTTATAATCCCATATATAGAACATACTCTATCTCAGGGTCTTTAGTCATTGTGTGATACTAAACTAGTGAAGCATGTGTACCTAGTGTTCCTTTCTAACTATCCATGGATTTCCATGAAATATAAATGGCACATAACATTTAAAATATAAATAAATATACATGTGAACATAATAATAGAAGGAAAATAATTGTTCTTTCTCACCTCTAAATTCTCCTTATGGAATTATCCCCATTTCATCAAAATTTACTAAATAATTAAACTTATCTTAAATGAGGTATTCATTATATAAAATTAAAACATCTATATATTCTATAACATGAAAGGGGAATGTTTCATGGGTTTTAATTTTCAATGAAAACATTTAATGATTCCAATCAGGGATTATATTTTTAAACTAAAAGTTTTTATTCAAAACACCATTGAGAGGACCCCTTGAGAGTATCATTTGAGAACCATGTTCATGATATAATATTTAAGTTCCCAAACCTTCCTTTATCCTTACACACATATGAATTTATATATATAGTTACTTATCTTCATAATTAAAATATTGACACATTATTCTATGAATATATACATTAAAATATCTATGTACATGTTTATATATATCTGTGTAAATGTTAAAGAGGGAATAAAATAATTATAACATGGGTTAAAATGAATAAAATTTAGTGTTACAATATATATTAAAGCACTAATTATTTTTAAATTCCTATTTAAAGAACCAAATGTAATAATTGAGTCAATTTAAAACCAAAAACACATTTATAAATTTTGAAACACCTCTTTAAGGGACATTGATGCATTTTCTCAAACGTTTAGTGTGTAAGAAAGTTTCAAAATATAATTGTGTCCCCTATTTTAATTTAAAAAGTGATTTTAATTCCAAGTAAACCAAGTGAAACTTAATATCCTATTTAAAATGATTCATAAACACATATATTACAAACATTAATCATTTTGAACATAAATAAAAATGTAAGAAATTAATGGTTCTAATATTAAATTTTAAGACAAAGAGAGAACCTAATTCATATATAAGGTTTAATATCAAAAACCTTGAATATGGTATGAAAATAACCCAGAAAAGAGATCACTTACCATTGGTTCAATAAAAACACTAAAAATCAGTTAAGCCTATATCTGAGGTTTTTCTCAAAATGCGGTGCAACAAGGGGGAAATAAGGATAAAAAACATAGGCATGAGAGAGGGAGAAAGAAGAAAAAAATCCCTTAATTAGAATAATCTTACTCAAAATTACCATGAATGAGGATAAATACGATTGAATAAGATAATATAGGAGTGAATGGGATCCCTTGGGTTGCGTGTCATTAGTATGATGGAGGAGAGGTAAAATTTGGGGTTAAAATTAGATTGAAAACATTTTTGGAATTATAAAATTTTAATGCCATGTAAACTGAATAGTTTATAAATGTTTAGTTCTAACCATGTACCTCATACTGTTAACACTAGACACTCACATGATTTGAGTTGATAATAATGTGGGTAAAAGGTTATAGATCAACAAACAATATCATATTCTAGAATGAGGATTCAATGAAAAGACGATCAATTTTGAGAATTATATTCAAACTTGGGGAAATATGTCATATCATTTTAAAGATATTATCAAGGATGGACCGAATACAAAGGTATCCACACTTCAATAGAGATTATATAGGGTGAATGATTCCAATAATATTAAATTCATATTAAATGATTTTGTGATTTATTATGGTGTTTTATGAATTTTTTTCCTAAACATCTAAGGATTACCACTTTTTCAAAAAAGTTATTTTTGAAATAAAAAAATTAATTGTTAATCATAGAGGTTGGGGTGTGATAGAAAATGTTCAAAAATATTTTCAAGTAGATTTCTACAAAGTGGAGGTTAAAGATGATGGTTATTAGAGGGGGATAATTTGATATTCATAGCACTAGGGTATGTAGAAGTATGAGAGATCCATTTTATATATGTAGAATGAGGCTTGGTTGGAGGTAGTGGAGATTTCCTTCAGTTTAATTCATGTTCGTAGAGAATAATGGGTTTCATTGGATATAAAAATGCTGCACGAGGCTTTTATAAAGTGGTGGATCTTATTACTTAGAGATTATAAGGAGTCATAAGTTTTATGGGAGAAGTTATAAGATCAGTTTTAGGACATGTTTCTTTCTTTGACCGTAAAGGTAACTTGTCAGCAAGATACTCTTACCCTTTACCAGTGGAGTTCTAGTGTATGAGAGTTTAATATATTTTTCAAGAACCTATTGTGTTATAATTTATACATTTTTCTAGATGTGGAGGCTTAAGAGAGTAATTTAAATGAGTATTTTCATCCATAAATCAAGTTCCAAGTTACCTAGTTTATGTTGAAGTCATATCTTGAGGTGCTAGAAAATGCAGAGGTTATTGAGAGGACATTAACCAAGACCAAATTGGATCACAAAAGGAGTAATAAAGATTCTACATGAAGCAAAGATATGGATATAAGTTCTTAGTTTCCTAGTCAAAAAAGGGTTTCGATAATGGGGAATATTTTCTTTCCCTATTTATCTCAGTTCATCAGGTTTGGAAGTTCTCAGACCCCTACTAATGGGTTGAGAATGATTTGTTATGCTTGTAGATATTGTGGATATGAAATAATCAAATTTCAACGTGTTTTTTTAATTATGACATATATTATCTTTTTTTATCATTTATAGGAATTATTTATAAAAAATGGTCTCAAAGTTTATGTTTAATTAGTTGGAGGCTCAGTGGGATATATAGTGGATAAAATAAGGCCACTAGCTAACTGGTAGAATTATCTAGCTAGATGATGGGGGCCAAAAAATAGTCAATGGACAAAGAATAATTCCTGGAATTTTTATAGGCACACCAAGGAGCTGGTGGGAAGCCACTAGCTGGATGGGGGCTGAGAAAGAATGCATGAAATTCTACCTAGGCACACCAATTGGCCGATGGTTCTACTAGACAACTAGAAAGGCCCACCAAATTTCTAGTTGCATCCATATTTAGATGTCATTAATGGTGTTTTCATCATTTTAAACCATTTCATTTATTTAACCAATCCTCTCCCAAATCTGACCCTAATATAGCAAGAACCTCTTGGAGATATCTCCCATGGTTCTACATGAATCTCCTTCCACTCCTTTTGAAATCTTGAAGTCAAGATCAATCTAGGGTGTCAATTGAGGTTATATATATTTGTTCTAAGACAAATTCTCTTTCTTTCTTTATAATTGATCTTAGTTATAAGACATTTTGGATAGATCTATGTATCTCAATCTAGATCTAATTTATATTTCATGCTTGATTAAAAGATTGGTGTAGGATTATGAGGTCAAATTTCCTCCCTTTGATCGATCTTAGATCTAGCACTAATGGTTAATTCCTTTTAGCAAGTTAATGAGGATTTCATCTCTTGAAATGATCTATTTATAGAATTCCAATCTTGTAGGTTCTATGTTAATAGATTGGATCTTGTTCTAGTAAAGTTAGTATGTGGGCATGATTCAGGTGTCATTTTTGGCGGATCCTTGGGATTGGATTCATCACACTAAAGGTATAAAGTTTTAACCATCATGGGCCTTTATATGGATTTTTTTGGAATGTTAGACTATGTGTATGTGTATAGTACCCCCATTTTCTAGTATATAACCCTTCATTGAATCTTTTTATGGTTATAAAGCATAAGGGTGATGGATGGGAGAGTAGGGAGAACTTTGGAAGGGTTTTTGGGGATAAGTGGAAGTCGCACGAGCGGTGCACAGTTTGACTAACCATGCGACCAAACCATGTGAAGTGGTCCTCTTGAGGTAGTAGATATAGCATGGTTGAAGCATGGTTTGGGAAACTGTTCATGGGGAGGCCATGCAAGTAGTGGCTACTTCACGGTTAGTGCATGGTTTGACTAACTGTGCAGCTAAACCATGCGCGAGGTTAGAATGAGATCCTTAAAAATAGGATCTCACTTGTTTTTTCCATAACTCCCTCGTTTTTGACCCAAACCAGCCCTAACTCGGAATTTTTATTCTCCAAAGGCCAAAGATGGTTCTCCCGTCATTCTGAAGCTGATCTGAAGGTTTCCCTTGGTGAATCAAGCTAGATTCTTGAAGTATGTGATCGTTCTTCTTCGTTCTTGATCAATTTCTTATATATACATAGATATACTTCTCCTCTTCTATTGTTTTCTTATATATATGACCGTTATAGGCTGATCTAGGTGTGTGGATGCCAAATATGATAATATTTGGTCTTTATCTTTATAGTAGAATATATCTAAGGTGGGTTCTTGGAGAATTGACCCATTTTTCTTGTGCATTCTTCATTCATTTGGATTTTCATTAAAACCTTCGAGGTAGGAGGCTTCTTTTTCAACTCCACTTAGTAGAACTGATTGGAATGCTTTCAAATTGAATGTTTAGTGTTTAATTGATTGTGATTTGTTTTTTTAACACTTATTAGAAACCTTCTTGAGTTACGATTCTGAAATCCAAAAAATTGGGGATTTTGAATGAGTTCTTTTGTTCTTGGTTTTAAGATGTGGATTTTAAAAGGGGGATTTTCCTAGATTGTTGGAATATGAATGGGATTATATTTTTTCAATAAAATGGAAAGTTTTTTTAAAATTAAATGTCACTTTGAAATTGGTTGTGCTTTGGTTTTCAATAAAAGTTTTGTTTTATTGAAGTGAGTTATTTTGGTAATGGAAATATTTGGCATAAATGGTGTTGGTGTGAGTTCATGCTTAATAGGACCTTAATAAGGGATGCGTAGGAGGTACAAGGTATGTGACTCTGGATCGGGGGTGTGTGTCATTGGGACACAAGGTAATTGGACAAGAGACTGCTCATGAGTATGGAATTGTCAAACAAAGCATGCATGTGTGGGTGTGTGGTGAACTATGTATTGTGTATGAAAAATGATAATAAGAATTTTTGTTAAGATTTGATTAATTATTTTTCTGGAAAAATAACTTTCTAGAAATTGGTTTTATTAAGTTTTGTTTTCACTTGGTTGTAAATAGTTTTTGGAACTTGTTTATATTTGGTTATAAACTGTTTTGGTGAATTTTTTTATATAAATATGGATAACTTTTCTATCCTAGTTTCATGAGTAGGGAAGTTGTTGGAAAAAACCTAATGAGTTTTATACTCTCCCCTGCTTTGGCACTTTGGTGTTTTTGCAGATTCTATCTTCTGAGACTAGGGAAAAGGTAACATTTTCCACATTTTTAGCACTACCTCGTGATACTTGGGATGGTCAGTGATTGTGGAGATTGAATATTGGGGAGAATATATTTTTATGGTCTCTTGAGAGTATTTGGTTGTTTATCCACTATGTACTTTGATACTTGTTGGTCTTCTGTTGTGGCACACTTTGATGCAGTTTTGAGATACATGAAGTTGTTTAGTTGTATTTCTTTTGTTCATGCATCATTTAGTGAATGGTTTGGTGATGGTTTGTTGGTTTATTCCTTAAAGGGTAAATCACCCCAACTTGTATTTGAAACCCTTCAACATTTATTTCTAGCCTTTGGAATCTTAGATATGTTGCTTAAGGTCAAGTAATTACTCGTTATTCTCTCAATCCAATAAGAATGGGAGGGTCATTACAAATGGTATCAGTCTAGTCCTTACTTTGAGGTAAAAATGTTATTAGCTTATTCGGTCCTTGCCTAACAAGTGGTCATTAGTGTTCTTGGTCAGGGAGTTGAAATTCCTTCTTTTCTATTCATTAGGTTAAAATATTAGACAGGATTAGGATTGTCAGAACTTGAAATGTATAGCTTAAAAGGACATAGCTAACCCTTTTATGCTCAACTTTAAGTTACCAGGGAGTTGGGTAAATAAGTGTTTGGATAAAATTCCAGGATTTAGGAATATCATTGTCATGGGTTTAGCCAATGAGATGAGCATGACATTAATTTTAGAAGAACTAATTCCCACTATAAGTTAATACATCATTTCTAGTAATGATTCATGTTGAGAAAATGTGTTGATTTTTGAAAAAGTATGAAATTATTTTTCAAATGAAAGATTTTGAAAAAGGGAATGGTTATGGTATTTTGAAAATGGTTTAATTTTCAAAAAGCATGTTGAATGTTTTCAAAAATCATTGAAAATGGAAAGAGGTTGGTTGGGAAAAAATTTTTGTGATAGTTTATGTGATAGAATTTGAAATTCTAAGCCATAAATTTCTAGAGAGTGATATTGACATAGCATATTTTTTGTTTAGAAAATTTCACCTGATAGGCATCGTCGAAACCAACTGAGAGAAGCTACGGAGAATGTGGTTGCACATGAACTATGGGTGAAACAAGAGCTGGTTCAAATAATTGTCAAATATTTTCAAGTTATGGATACGAGGAACTAAAGGAATGAGCCAAGGTATGTGGATCATACCATCCGGTTCATGAAGAAGAATCTACTTAACTTCTGAGGTGATGTTGAACCCGAGAAGGAAGAGGTGTAGCTGAGTAAGATAAATCATATCTTCAAGTTCATCGGCACACCGGTGGAACTAATGTTCAATCTGGATACATATATTCTTGAGGATCTTGTACACCAGTGGTGGTATTTAGTGGTGTAGGCTAAATTAGATGAAGGCCTTACATGGGAGGATTTTGAGGAATTGTTCAAAAAAAAAAAAATTCTATCCTCATACATTCAAAATCTAGAAAATGATGAATTTCTTTATCCTGAAGCAGGATAATATCTCTGTTATAGAACATGAGGCTAAATTCATGAATTTATTTCACTTTTCACCAAAAGTTGAGGCCAATGTGTCCTTGAAGGTGCACATCTTCGAATCAGGGCTACGACAGGAGATTCGATTGAAGATTGTGGTGCTCTATATTACTGATTATACAGAGATGGTGAATAGAGCGAAAATTGATGAACATGATATATCAGGATATATGGGAGGAGGTATGATGATATCTATAAGAAATGGTGGGAACTTAACCGCTAGGAGAAAGTGGAAATGGGACACCTATTTACAAGTAGTAAGTGGAAATCAGAATCAAACGACTGGATCAGTGAACCTTCCATCACAAACCAAGAGAAAGGAAGGTTGTTTTCAATGTTATTCACTTGACCACATAAAGTGAGAGCGTATGGAACAACCTAGATCATGGAATAACTGTAAAAATATGGTACATCTTTAGAGATATTTTCACATTGATCCTAGGTCAGGTGCTCGAGACAATTCTTAGGGTTCGCAAGCATTATATGCTTTGACAGGGCGAGGACAAAAAAATTAGTCTCATTAATAGAGAAGATCTAGATAAGGTGATTCTAGAAATAACATGACTCCTCAGCTAGGGAAATATCAGCAAGGAAACAAGGAGAATAGTTAAGAAATGAAGCAATTGTATGGAGATGAGAAGATGTTTGTCAGTGATCAAGTCAGACCATCTACAGTGAGAGGTATGATTATTTTGAATTATACCCTTGTTCAAGTTCTCTTCGATACTGGTGCATCACATTATTTCATTGCTTCCCATGCTGTTGATTCACTATGTTTATAGTTGGAAATGATTCCTTTTATTTTAAAACTCTAAACTCGAATCGGTGAAAGAGAATTTCAAGCCTTTGTGTGTTAAGAATGTGCTATAATTATTGATGGAGTTGATATGAAATGGGACATCTCAATGTTGGACATGGATGTATATGATGTAATCATGGGTATGGAATTGGTTGATAATGTTTAAGTATCACATCGAATGTTATAGGAGAACAATTAGTTTCATGACTGAGGATGACATCAAACATCTCTTCAGAGGAGAGAGGATGGAAAAGAAAGGTGAAAAGAGCTTGTTGGCACTGAAGGTGGGAACTATCTCTTACCAATTAGAGGTGTTGACTTTGGAATAAATGAAATAGATCAAAGAAATTAGTTTTATAGTAGTTTTGGATCAATTTCAAGATGTATTTCCTGATAAATTCTTAGGGTTACCACTTATAAGGGAAGTGAAGTTTACAAATGATCTCCTTCCGGGGACCAGTCCTATTTCCCTTACGTCTTATAGGATAAAACCAATAGAGTTAATGGAATTGAATGTATAGTTGGAGGATTTGGAAAGAAATGGTTTCATTCAACCAAGTATGTCTCCATAGGTAGCACCAATTTTATCCGTGGAGAAAGAAAATTTAACTCTTTAGTTGTGTATTGATTATCGTAAGATTAACCAAGTTACGATAAAGAAAAAATATCCACTTCCACACATTGATGATCTATTCGATCAATTAAGGGGATATCAATGGTTCTCCAAGATTGACTTGTGATTAGGATATAATCAATTGTGATTTTGAAAAGAAGATATTCTGAAGACATCTTTCAGAAGTAGATATGGCCAATATGAATATGTAGTCATGCATTTCAGTCTAATGAATACACTAGCAATCTTCATGGATTTGATGAATCAGATATTTTAGCAATATCTAAATTCTTTTATTTTGTGGTGTTTGTGTATGACATATTGGTGTATTCAAATACAAGGGATGACCATGAGGAATGCTTGGAAATAGTGTTACAATTTTTGAGAGATCACCGTCTGTATGCCAAATTATCAAAGTGTGATTTTTGGATACAGGAAGTACATTTTCTTGGCCATGTCATTTCTAAATAATATGTTTCTATTGATCCTGAAAAGATAGAAGATATTATCTCATGGAAACCACCGAAGAATATCTTCAAGATACAAATTTTTCTTGGTATATCTGGTTACTATCAACGCTTTGTGTGTGATTTATCACAACTAACTTTGCTAATGATAACTCTAAAAAAGAATAGTGCTCTATTCCAATGGACAGAGGAATGCTATAAGTCTTTCCAAGAATTGAAAATTCATCTTAAATCAGCACCTATATTGATTTTTTAAGAATCAATATAGGGCTATGTGGTGTATTTCAATGATTTGAGATTAGGGTTGGGCTGTATTCTCCTGAAAGGATACCATGTGGTGGCTTATGGTTCAAGGTAATTGAGGGTGCATGAGAAAAATTACACAACACACAATTTGGAGTTAGCTGTAGTCATCCATACTTTGAAAACATGGAGAAACTATCTATTTGGTGAGAAATTCACTGTGTTCACAGACCAAAAAATCTTGAAACACATTTTCTCACAATGATATTTGAATATAAGACAAAAGAGATGGATAAAATACCTCCAAATGTTTGACTTTAACTTAATGTATACACCAGGGAAAGGAAATTCTGTGGAAGATGCATTGAACATAAATTCATATGCTAAGTTAGTGAAAGAAGCTTAAGAAGAATGGCTGTTGATGTCGATCCTAGCCGACATGCATGTGTAATGTAAAAACCAAGGTGATGTTGTAGTTTTTTTAGCTATGCTTATTCCTGATTTTGTAAATATGGTCACAGAGGAACAAACATCTGATACAGAATGTTGGGGTATGAGTTCAAAACTCAATAGTGGGGATACCATTGAGGGTTGGAAACTTGACGGGTGTTCAATTTTTTGCTTTATAGATCAGATGGTTGTACCTAGGGCTTTTTAGGAATAACTCCTTCATTCTTACCACCATTTGATATAGGATGTACATCTAGGTACACAGAAGATGTATAGGGTGCTAAAGGTGTAGTTTTGGTGGAGCAGCATGGAAAGGAAGGTGGTCAAGTTTTTCTCACGGTGCTCAACATGTCAGAAGGTAAAATAAGAGAATCAGATACCAGTGGGTATATTGCAGTCTTTACCCATCCCAGTGTATAAATGTGAGCAGATAATGATGAATTTTGTTACAGGTTTTCCTATAATGGTTCAGAAACATGATGACATATGGGTGATAGTAGACCATCTTACCAAGTCGGCCCATTTCACCCCTATTCGTGAAACTCATACGGTGGAGGATATATTAAAAATATATATCTGAGAGGTGGTAAAGAGGCACGGAGTACCAGTGTCAATAGTCTCATATAGAGATCCAAGGTTCACATCTCATTTCTGGAAATCCTTACAGCAAACCCTTGGGAATCAACTGACTATGATCACGACATATCATCCTCAGATAGACAGCTAGTCTAAGCAGATGATAAAAATGTTGGAAGACATGTTTTAGGCTTGTATAATGGATTTTTGTGGTTCATTAGAAGAGAATATACCCTTGGTGGAGTTCTCATACAATAACAACTACCAATGCTTGATACATATGGATCTGTTTGAAGCATTGTATGGGAATCCTTGTCGTTATCCACTATTTTGGGTGGAAATAGGTGAGACTTTACTAGTTGGACCGAGCCTTGTCCAAGAAATAAATAAGAAGATCCAATTGATTATAAATAGGATGGAGATGGCTCAGAGTCATCAGAAATCATATGTATATTATCGTTGTAGACCGTTGTCATTCATTGTGGGTGATCATGTCTTCTTGAGAATATCTCCAAGGTTTAGAAATAATCATTTTGGGAAGCAGGGAAAGTTATCTCCCAGATACATTGGCCCTTTTGAGATACTATAATGGTTTGGAGAGGTGAAATATCAGTTGGAATTACCACCATGGTCCAATTCAGTTCATAATGTGTTCCATGTATCTCAGTTGAAAAAGTATCAGCCTGATCCTGACCATGTGATTAGACGGGATCACATCGATCTAGAGACAAATGCTTCATTGGTACATATCCCGATGAGTATTGTGGATAAGAAAGAGAAAGTCTTATGTGAAAAAATCATCGGTATAGTGTGGGTTTTATGGAAGCATGGTCAGATTCAGGAAGAGACTTGGGAATGTGAGAAGGAAATGAAAGAGCAGTGGTCAGAAATCTTTTAGGGAAGAGAATGTTTTCTACTTTCTAGGGATGGAAAGACCAATGGTGGGGAGAATGTAGTACCCCCAATTTCTGGTATGTAACCCTTAATTGATGCTTTTTATGGTTATAAAGTGTAAGGGTGATGGATGAGAGAGTTGGGAGAACTTTGGAAGTGTTTTTGGGGATAAGTGGAAGCTACATGGGTGGTACACAATTTGACTAATCGTGTGGCCAAACCATGTGCTGTAGTCCTCTTGAGGTTGTAGCTCCAACATGGTTAGAGCACAGTTTGGGAAACCGTGCAAGGGAAATCCATGTGGGTAGTGGATACCACACAGTTTTCCTAACCGTGCGGCTAAACTGTGCACGAGGTCAGAATGAGATCCTTAAAACTAGGATCTCACACATTTTTTCCATAAATCCATCATTTTTGACCCAAATCGGCCCTAATCATTATTTTTCTCCTCCTAAGTTCAAAGAGGGTTCTTCCATCAGTCTGAAGGTGATCTAAAGGCTTCCCATGGTGAATCGAAACCAGATTCTTGAGGTATGTGATCGTTCTTCTTTGTTCATGATTGGTTTCTTAGATATAATTAGATCTAATTCTCCTATTCTCTTGGTTTGTTAGATCTACGTTCTTTATGGGCATATCTAGGTGTTTGGATTCCAAATATTATGAGATTTTTTATTGATCTTTCTAGGAGAAGATATCTAAGGCGGGGTCTTGGAGAATCGACCCAGGTTTCTTGTGCGTTCTTCATTTGTTGGGGGGTTTGTCAAAACCTTCAATGTAGGAGGCTTATTTATAGACTCCAATTAGTAAAAATGATTAAAATGATTTCAAATTGAATTTGTGGTGTTTAATTGATTGTTATTTGGTTGTTGAACACTTGTTGGAAACCTTCTTGAGTGACGATTGTGAAATCTGGAAAATTGGGGATTTTGAATGAGTGCTTTGGTTCTTGGTTTTAAGATATGGATTTTAAAAAGGGTATTTTCTAGATTGTTTGAACATGAATGAGATTATATTTTTTCAATAAAAGGGAAAGTTTTATTGAAATTAAATGTTTCTTTTAAATTTGTTGTGCATTGGTTTTCAATAAAAGTTCAGTTTTATTGAAGTGGGTTATTTTAGTAATGGAAATATTTGGCATAAATGGTGTTGGAGTGAGTTCATGATTAAAGGTACTTAATAAAGGATGAGTAGGGGGGTATAAGGGACATGACCCTAGATCAGGGCCGTGTGTCATTAGGACACAAGGTAATTGGATGAGAGACCGCTCATGAGTATGAAATTTTCAAACGAAGAATGGATGTGTGGGTGTGTGGTGAACTATGGAATGTGTATGAAAAATGAGAATAGTAATTGGTGTTAAACTTTGATTAGTTATTTTTCTGAAAAAATAACTTTTTGGAAATTGGTTTCATTTAGTTTTGTGTTCACTTGGTTGTAAATGGTTTTTGGAACTTGTTTATATTTGGTTATAAACTGTTTTGGTAAATTGTTTTATATGAACTATTTTATATAAATGTGTCTAACTTTTCTATCCTGGTGGAATGAGTAGGGAAGTAATTGGGGGAAAATCTACTGAGTTTTATACTCACCCCTTATTTGGAACTTTGGTGCTTTTGCTGATGCTATCTTCCAGGATAGGGGAAAATGTAACGTTTCCCATGTTTTTAGCACTGCCTCGTGATACTTGGGCTGGTCGGTGATTGTGAAGTTTTTATCTAGGAGAGGATAGAGTCTTAAGGTCTCTTGAGAGTCTTTGGTTGTTTATGCATTGTATACTTTGATACTTTTTTGTCTTCTATTGTGGCACACATTGATGTGGTTTTGAGATACATGAAGTTTTTTACTTGTCTTTCTTTTTTTCATGCATCATTTAGTGAATGATTTGGTGATGGTTTGTTGGTTTATTGTTTTATTCCTTAAAGGTTAAATCATCCCTCACTTGTATTTTAAACCCTTCAGAATTTATTTCTATCCTTTGTCATCTTGAAGATGTCTCTTAAGGCCAAGTAATGACTCGTTGTGCTCTCAAGACAATGAGAATGAGCGGGTTATTACAATGTGCCTAATATAGAAACCAATTATTGAGTTTGATCGTATGTGTGTGTGTGTGGCTATTGATACTCATGAATATTATAATATGTTGTGACTTTATGTGTTATGCCATGTTATTGTGTATGCATGGCCTTTTTATGTTTTTCTTTTGGTAGATGATGACTAGTGTTCTATAATGGATTTATTAGCCCTTAGAGGGGGAGAATGTGTGACATGTGATACTGACAATGATAGTCCAAGACATAGGGTAGGTCAATGATGATCTTGTGGAATAAACTAAGATAAATCTTTTATATGATGACCATATGTCATGAACTGATGTAGAGGTAGGGGTGTAAATTATTTTCAACCTAACCCATGATAAAGACAGGGCTTAATGACCTTGTGTCCTGACCCGAGACTCGTTTGAATTTTGGATACTGATAGATTTATGGGGTGGACTTGTGGTCGACCCATGATCTTGACTATTATTTTGAGCCTTCTTCTAGAATAGAGTCTAAGTAGGTATAACCAATGATCATGGAAGCTTGGTTAGAACACGATCACTCGGTATATTATTGATTGTTTTCCTGTGTGTGAATTTACTTTTCCATCATGCTATAAACTTATATATACTTGTGAACATATGTTAAAGGATGAATTTGTGGTGTCCTAATAGGTTAAAATCACACATTTCATGGTTATCTTGGTGTATGTGTAGAATTCATGATCAGATATCTGAGGAAGGGAAAGGGTCCCATGGTAGGTTAATGAGGAACTTGGAGTTTGGGGATGAACGTGGCATCAGGACAGACTCTGTATAGTTTCCGTGACAATTTTACTTATTTATATATAGTAGTATTGTTATATTATTTAACTTTCATGATAGGGGTCTATTTTATTATCCTTATATGACTTGGTATTCCATATGTTATAGAATTTATCTAATTACCTTCTACTGTGATGTTTATTTGGTTTATATTGATGTTGATACTTTTCAGTGATGCCTATGATCACAAAGGTTATAATATCTCTATGTCACTTTATACCCTCACTTCTAGTCAAATTCCTCTTGTGTATAGGGAGGTGCACATATGGTTATGTGAAACTTTAACTTAGTTATGTGGAATCGGGGCAGGGTGTTACAGTTTCCATCAGAAGAGAAAGTGTTCGACCTTCCTTGTAGAAAACGTGAAGCCAGTGGATATATTTATAATCCATAGTTGCACCAATATTATCTAAGGTAGTAACAAGAGTTGGGTTCTACAACTTTTGATCAATAGAAAGGATATGAGGCTATAAGAGGAAAACCTATCAATTCCCCTCACCTTTAGGGACAATGTGCAAGGCACAATCATGGAGGTGGTCACCATTAGGGCCAGAGAGGCCATGGAGAAGGTCATAGTTTGATGCATACCTTAGTTTTTCCAGTTCTAGTCAAGCCATAAATCATATGAGGTATTATCTACCCATTTTATATGGGTTTATTCCTTTTTTGATTCAGTATTTATACACTCCTTCCTTGCATCATCCATAGTCAATGCCTTGGGAATAGAGGTGGATAGGCTTTCAGTTCCCTTGGAATTGACTACACTAGTTGGAGGTAGAGATAGCCTATATGATGTTTGTAGAGATTGTGATATGGTGTTATAAAAACATACATCTAACATAGACTTAATATTTTTATGGATACAACTATATGAAATCATCTTTTATATATATTAGCTATATTCGGTGTAGACAATTTTGGATTACTTCAAGAGTCACATCATATTCTATGATGATGATAGTGTGACAAATATGTTTATTGGTGAGAGAGACCCTTATATTCATTATAATCATGTCAATTCCTTATCTTACCTGATGGATAGCCTGATGTGGAAATCTATAGAGTATAAACTGATGGATTTTCCTAAGGATATTAAAGAGTACCCTTATATATTCCTATAAGATGTTGTGACACTACCCCCTCAATAATAGATTGAGTTTGGGATAGAGTTCTAGTTAGGTGTCATTCCTATATCAATTTCTCTGTATAAAATTTATTTTTTTTAGTTTTAAGAGCTTCATATTCAGGTTGATGATCTTCTATAATGAGGTTTCATTCATCCAAGTGTGTCACCTTAGAAAACTTTAGTTCTATTTATGAAGAAGGATGATGATAAATTGCAATTATGTATTTATCATCATCACTTCAATCAAATGACAGTGAAGAACCACTACAATATTCCATGGATTGATGATTTATTTGATTAGTTGAATAGAGATATATAGTTCTAAAAGATCAAATTTAGATTGAGATATCATCAGATGAAAGTGAAGGATGAGGATATTTCGAAGACTAATTTCAAATATCATTATGGGATTTACAAGTTTGTTGTGATGTTGTTCGATGTTATGAATTCTCTAACAGTGTTCATGGTATTGATGAATGTGGTGTTCTGTGAGTTTTTAGATTGTTTTCTGGTAGTTTTTATTGATGTTATCCTTGTGTATTAGGTATTTTATGAGGATCACATAGACTATCTATGAGCTATTTTGGGAATTATTTATCATTGAAACATATTTAGTAATCTATAAAAGTGTGATTTCTAGGCCTGTGAGGTCTATTTCTTAGGTAATGTTATATCTCTAGAGAGAGAAACCATCAATCCCTCAAAGATTAAGGTAGTGGTTTCTTGGGTCACCCCAAGAAATTTTTAGATGTGTAGAGTTTTATTTTCTAGTTATTGTAGTTTTGTTTATTCCTAAATTCTCACGGATTATGAATCCTATAGTAGATTTGATTAGAAAGGACTAGGAATTCAGGTTGTAACACCCCAAGTTTTTAAAATGGAAAACTATGTTCGATAGTGTGTGCAACACGCAACACTGAACCCGAATGAAAAATGATTATTTAAATAAGACTATTATAATTTTTCCATTAAATTAGAAGGTATGGATATGATTAACTACTTTATGAAATGTATATAAGGGAACCACCCAATATAAATGTATTCATAAAAACATAGGAATAGGTTCTCAATTTTAATAAAAACATTTATTTCAGAAATGATTTTATTGATTTTTTGAAAAAATATTATAGTTAATTTTGGGAACATTTAGAAATGTTATTTTATAAAATGAACATCATTTTTGAAATCAACATATCTGTTGGAACTAAGGGTTTTCTAGCTAGAAATGGATTGTATTTTTTGTTTTTTGTCAATCCACACAAGGTTGATCAAGGAGTTTTCAATCCAAGTGATCTTATGGAGTAGGTAGATTTAGTGTTAAAGGTGGTTTTGTTTCTTAGTTTTTTCCAAATTTTTGGGGTCTAAAATAATAAGGGAAAAGTTTTGAAAAAGATGGATTTCTAGGACCACCTCATGAAAATATGGAAAAGGCATGAAATTCATGAAAGTTTGGTGTTATAAAGGTTTGTAGTTTTATGAAATAATGTTTTTGAAAAATATGGATTTCTAATGGAATATCTATCTTAAAATATCTTCTCTTATACTTTTATATTAAAAATGAAAACATCGCACATGATGCATCGATTCAACGCCTTCATGAACGATGAGTTTTTGTCTTCCTTTACCATCTTCAATTATGGTCCTAAAACCACTATTATGGATAAATCAGATTATAATTTGTAAATTATAACTTTTTTATGTTCATAAACAAATATATATGCATAATATTAAATAATAAAACTAAACTAGTTCATGATGGTTAAAAAACCACCAAAATAAACTAAACATTTATCATTAACATTTTATCTAATGAATCATACTCAGAACATATAACAAAATGATATATGAGACCATTTAAAATACTATAAGTATATTAATATCATTATATTCTACTTTTTGAGTTTTTATTCTATTTTACAAGAACTACCATAATTATACACAAGGGAACCGACCATAAAACCATGAAACAAACACTCTCAGAACAATGAATTTAAACATTATAACTCATCATAATGGCCATAAATAAACTTAATAAAATTATAATAAATCACATATATGTTTAACAGGTTATTAATTAAGTAATTAATAAATATAATTTGATTATCTAGGACATTAATTACAAGTGAAGAACACTTTTAGACATAAGGTAAGGGTTTTCTCATCTCACTTTTCTTTCTATAAGACATATGGCTTATTCACCACTTATTTCTTATGTGTGGTGTAAGTATACTGAACTTTGATATATCATATCCTTAATCTCTTTATCTTTATGGTATTCAATGTTTCATTTTATGATCATTAATTTTATGAGGCATATGGTTCGACTGATTACAAAGTGGTAAGGGGTTCCTCATCACACTTTTATTTCTATGAGATATGCCTTATTCACCACTTATTTCTTGTGTGTGGTGCATTATTACTAAACATTGATTTATAATATCATGAATATATTTATATTAATAGTATTAAATGTTCAATTTGATGATAATTAATTTTATGGGGCATACGGTTCGACTGATTACAAAGTGTTAATGGTTTTTTCATCTCACTTTAATTTCTGTGGGACATATGCCACATTCATCACTTATTTTCTTTGTGTACTACCATTTTTATTTATGACAATAAATTATTGAATATTTAAACAAATATATATATTTCTTGTATCATGTATATGATTATAGTCTAATCCGTACACTATTTTTACATACAATGTTTACTTTGAATGTTATTTTAACTAGGGAAATATTGATAAATCTATATCCTCTACGCAATACACATATTTTGATAAATAATATTGTTCATGAATTAAATATATGTATGAATAATGCTTTGAAATTTTAGTGATGGGTGGGGACCAACATTATATTTCCCCTTTATGCATTGACAGGTATCATGAGACAAATAAGTTGAAAAAAAACCTTAATGTTTGTTTCCAAGTAGAATCAGATAGGTTTCTACCCATAGACTAAACCATATTGTGAAAGGTATTGAAATTAGTGGTTAATGTGATTGATACATTAAGTCCAATAATTAATCATTTTATGCATTCAATATTCAATTATTACTATCCATGAGATTTTCACTATGACAAAATCTATGGATAAATGTTTATTATCAGTTTATTAATTAAATGACATGTTTTTTTCAGTTATTTACCATGAAATATTGATTATGACTTATTGACTATGCTTCAATTCTTATTGATTCGTGTTTATGATGCATGTAACACTTACTGAGCATTTGATCTCACCCTTCTATTTATTTTTTCTTCCCCAGGTTATGAAGATAAAATATTTGAATAAGTTTCAAGGAAGCAATTTATTTTCCTTTATTTTTTTAAAAGCCACTTTTTTGGAAAAGTGGGAACCATACATAAATATCCATTGGTCATGCATATACCCCATCTAAAGGACACAGCACATTCCAAATTCAGAAGATAACATTCAAAATTCAAAACCCAAAAATCAAAAAACCACCAAAATCTACTTCAAACCATTTGCTACCCACCAAGATCCATATAATGAGGATACCTCAAACCTCACCACACCACCATTCATCATTTCACAGGCATGAAATCCCATATCCTTCATCACCATCACATCTACACATCACCAAGTCATCGTCCTCATCATCTATTACCACCGAACACTTCTTTGACTTCCACCGCCTTCACCAAACATAATTGCCACCATCACATTGAACCATCAGAACTACCTTGAACACCGATCCAAAACCATCATCACCATCACCATTCAAACACCATAATAAAATGTGGAAACCCTTCACAGAATTATGTCGACATCCCTAATCACCAGACCAGAAACCAGTAACGAAAATCCACTACGATAACCGACTGAAGAAAATTCCTCTTGAATCACCGATAACCACTCTAATTGCACCTCCCAAATATTACGAGATATCCACCTCACCAGACTGAACTGGGGGGATAGATTGTACATAAAGACAAAGTAGAGTAGGAGAGGCATGGAGCCTTTATAGGGAGTCAATATTTCCTTCGACATTTCCCAACCAAACAGAAACACCACCATAACCAGAACGTAGGCCAGGCCACCTGGAACCCCCCTCCCCCACCGCAATGCACAACACCACCCAAAACCTCTTAGAAATTGTCACACCCAACCAACCTAGAAGGGAGCAGTGGATATGGAGGCTAGAGGGGAGTATGAGTGGGAAGGACTTCCAAATAAAGCCATGACCAATCAAGAACTCTCAGAATCACCAAAAAACCCCACCAGAAAAATAGAGATCACAACTCTATAGAAACACCCCAACAAAAATAGAATCACAACCCAAAAACACTATGGAGACATGGAGAAAACATGAATAAAACCCTAAAACAAACGCAGGGCTAAAACCCAAAGAAGAATAAGACATGGAAAGATAAAGGGATCTGTGGGTGAAACCCTAAACAAAATGGAAACAACAGCGGGGGAATGAAACCCTAGGGAAATGATATGAAGAATAAAGAAGTCAGAAGTAGGATGATCTCAGAAATAAAATCAGGGGATGAAACCCTAGGAAGAAGAAAAGAGATCACTCCTAAGAGATCATTGAAATAGAGAATAGGCTAGAAGAATACTCCAACTCTAGGGGAAGGAAGGCGAAGAAGATGAAGAGAAGTATGCTTGGGAGAGCACGCTAGGAGAGAACAAGGCCATTCCCTAATTTTTTCCTTTTTTATGTTCTATGTTTAATTACCAATGTAATAATGGAACCATGTATTCATCTATTTATTGAATACTAATAAACTGATCAATCCTTGGTGACCTGATCTCTTGTATCTATGTCATTGTAATAAAATAACTGCTGACTCTAGGCTACTGGGGTTGGGGTTGTTACAGTTGGTATCAGAGTAGGTTTAGTTGAAACCTTGGGAACTAGATGTTAAATAAACATGTAAATTATAAAAATTCCTTATAGTATTTTTTTTCTCAATACTCATGAGGATTATGAGATAAATCAATGTGTGTTTCATTATTTAGTGATGGAACCTAATATAAGAAAGGGAATAAATACCCACAGACAATGTAGGGATTTCCCCACTAATAAAGTCAACAGAGTTGGTATTGGAGCTGAAGAGATCATAATCATATTAGGATAGCTTACTCAGGTTATTGAGAATAACCATAATATAGCTATTTTGGATCATTCATACAAAAGAAGCCCCCATCTTTTCTTTGGACTACTAATCTAGTGGTATTTGAGCAATGGATTAAGTACCTTTAGAAGATATTTCAAAAAATGGGTTGTGATGAAATTGAAAAGTTAGTATTAGAGGTATATTTAATCAAGGGAGATGCTGATAAATGGTGGTTGTTGATCCAGAATAATAATAATGAAAATGAAATAGAAGACATGAAATATAGAACTTTTAAAGAAAAACTATTTCAAAAATACTTCCCTTGTGAGAAATAAATAGAAATTAAGATAAAATTCCTATGATTAAAGAAAATGGAAGAATAAAGTGTTAAGAAGTATGATTCTAACTTTACAAGACTATCCAGGTATACTATAGATTACATCATGATTCTAAAAACAAGACTGTTCATTTCTTTGAAGGTCTTATGCTAAGTCTTTAAAGGGCACTAGATTCTCAAACATTTTCATCATATGATGAAAATAGTATTAAGTTCCATCAAATCAGAGAAGGAATTTTATAGATCCTATATATTCAAGGGAAATTAATATAAAAATAGGTCTTTGGATAACCATGAAAAAGGTAAATCATCAAAGAAAAAGAGGGGAATGAATAAATTCCAATTATGTGAAAATTATGGAATGAATTATCATGAGAAATTATTAAAAGGCATGTGAGTTTGTTATAAGTGTAATGAAAAGGGTAATCAAGATAATTAGTGCAAGGGGGAAAAATAAATGATGTTCAATGCTTCAACTATAAAGAAATGGGGCATTATTCAAATTAATTTCACAAGCTTCAGGGGAATCTTCCACAAAAGTGGCTAAGGGGAGATGACCAAGATTATGCAATCATCACAATTGAAGAAGATTTTCCCAATGATGTGGTGGAAGGTATATTAATCCTATCTTTAAATTTATACAATTCTTTATTGGACTCCAAATCATCAAACTCTTTTATATCTACCCATTTTCCAAGAAAATTATACATTTCCCTTTTGATTTAATAAGGGATCTGTTAGTTAAAACTCTTAAGGGAAGTATCATTGCAATAAATATGTGTTAGGAAGTGCCCATTATGACCCATAAAATTGCTTTATTTAATGAACTTATCATCATACCTATGGTTTAATTTGATATGATCCTCATTATAGAATGTATATTAAAATATAATGTGAAAATTTATTATAATAAGGAAATTATGATTTATGAGGAAGATATAGAATTTCTTATCTTTAGAGCTCTAATTATAACATATATCCAAACCCAATATCTTTATTGAATGAAATTCTTGGGGAGTAAGAGAAAAAAACATCTAGGTATGAGGAAATTAATCATCAAATTGATCAATCTACCAATTGTATAAGAATACACTAATGTATTTCATGAGGAACTACCTAGACACCCCCTAGAATGTGAAGTTGAGTTTTCCATTGATTTAATATATGATGTAAGACCAATATCAAATAATCCTTATAGAATGAACATTATTGAATTAGTGTATATGAAGAAAAAACTGGAGGAGTAGATTAATAAGGTATTGTTTCACCCTATTGTTTCTCCACGGGGATCCCTTGTTCTATTAATTAAGAAGAAATATGGATCTATGAGGTTGTGAATTGACTATAGATAAATCAATGCTATTACAATAAAGAATAAGTATCCACTACCTCACATTGATGATTTATTCAATAAACTTCATGGAGATCAATATTTTTCAAAGATTGACCTTTGTTTTGGGTATAATAAATTGTTAGTAAATAAGAAATATATTCCAAATCCATATTTTTGGATGAGGTATGGACATTACAAGTTTATAGTAATGCCATTTGGATTGAATAATACACCCTCAGATTTTATGGATCTAAGGAATAGAGTATTCAAGGAATATCTAGATTATTTTTTGTAGTATTCATTAATGACATTTTAGTTTATTCTAAAAGATATGAATACCATGATAATCACTTGAGTATCATTATTGAGACTCTCATAAGGAAAGAGTTATATGGTAAATTTAGAATGTGTGAATTATGACTTCATGAAATTTCTTTTCTTTCCTATATTATCTCTAAGGATGATATATCAATTGATCCTATAAAGAAAAATGCAATCCAAGAATGGACTACACCAATTAACATAAAATAGGTACGTAGTTTAATTGGTTTAGTAGGCTATAATCGGTGTTTCATTCAAAACTTTTCCCAATTGGCTAACCATTAAGCATGCTCAAACATAAAGGGTTTAAGTTTGTATAGAAAAAATAATGTGCAAAATGTTTTTAAGAATTACCATCATAAAATGATGGGTTTGTGATATACTGTGATTCATTGAAGAAAGGGATGGGTTGTATCCTTATGCAAAATGATAAAGTAATTGCATATGTATCGAGGTAGTGGAAGATTCATGAACAAAATTATCAAATTCATCATATTGAGTTAGTAGCCATAATATTTTCTCTAAAGATATGGAGAAACTATCTCTATAGTGAAAGATGTGAGATATATACTAATAGAAAGAGTTTTAAATACATATTTACATAAAAAT
Source organism: Viscum album (assembly GCA_963277665.1). Lineage (NCBI taxonomy): Eukaryota > Viridiplantae > Streptophyta > Magnoliopsida > Santalales > Viscaceae > Viscum > Viscum album. The sequence continues at coordinate 898,149,995 of OY728160.1, read as the reverse complement.
AAATCAACACAAGGCAAAGTAGATGGCTCAAGTTGCACAAATATTATGATTTCTCACTACACTACCACCCATGAAAAGAAAATGTGGTAGTAGATTCCTTAATAAGGAAATATTATGGAATTATACCCCAAATGTGGATTGGGAAAGATCCTATGTTATTGGATTTAATAAATATATATAGGAATTTTTATAGAAGGGGAAACATTACTCCTTTTTCAAATTATTGTGAAACCATATTTCTTAGAAAAGATAAAAATATCTCAATCTGATGATGATACTTTTGAAAAGAAAATTAAACCTGTTAAGGATGGAAGATTGGAAGACTTTATGTATGAGGATGGAATTTTTAAATTTAGAAAGAGGTTATGTGTTTCATCAATACCTGAGCTAAAAAGGTAACTATTGGATGATGCTCATAGCTCAAATTTATCTTTACAACCTGGTATTACCAAGATGTATATAGATCTAAAGGAACATTTTTTGTGGGATAATATGAAGCACCAAATTGCTGACTATGTGTCAAGATGTCTATTTTGAAAACTAGTGAATGCTGAGATATAGAATCCTAAAGGAGTCATGAAACCTCTACCTAATACTTTGTGGAAGTCAGATGATATTATGAAGGAATTTTTCACTAGACTACCAAGGACACCTATAAATAATGATATGATATGGTTTATTGTTGACCACTTTACAAAATCGACACATTTTCTTACTATGATATAAGATTTACCTCTTAAGTTTCTATAAATACTCTATATTAATGAAGTTTCAATAATTCATGTTTCACCTCTATTGATTATGTCTAATCAAGATCCCCATTTTACATCAAAATTCTTGAACACTCCTCAGAAGGATTTAGATACTGGGCTTCATTTGAGTATGAACTATCACCATCAAACTGATGGATAGTCTAACATGACTATTCAAACATTGGAAGGCATGTTGATATCATGATTACTTGAATTTCAAGGTATGTGGGATCAGTATTTACCATTGGAAGAGTTTTCCTATAATAATAGTTTCCATTCAAGTATTCAAATGGCACCATATAAAGAATTATAGAGAAATAGATGTCATACTCCAACTTATTGGGATAAAGTTGGTGAGAGGAAACTTCTAGGACCAAATCCTATTGAAGAGACAATGACAAAGGTGAATACTATTCAAGATTATATTAAAGTTACTCAAAGTAGGAAACATATTTATGTTGAAAACCAGATAAAGTATTTGGAATTTAAAGTGGGATATCATGTCTTTATGAAAGTATCTCTATGGAAGAGTGTCATAAGGTTTATTAAGAAAGGGAAACTGAGTCCCAGGTACATCAAAATATTTGAAATTCTGAAATAATTTGAGCTGTATCTTACCGATTAGAAATTCCATCAAGTCTCTACAAAGCTCATAATGTGTTGCACATATTATTGTTAAATAAGTACATACCAGACCCAAAAAATTTACTCACCGATGAAGAAATATAATTAGAACATGATTTTTATTAATATGAATATCCTATCAAGATTATTAACACTAGGGAGTAAGTATTGAGAAATTGGATGAATTGACTGGTAAAATTTATTTGGAGAAACCATAAAATGGAAGAAGCAGTGTGGGAACCTGAGGGTGTTATGAAGAAGAACCACCATCAAGTGTTTAAAAAATAAATATTCATGAAAAATTTCAAGGAAAAAAGTTTTGTAGGATGCAATAATATAACACCACAATATTTTATAGTATGTATATTCTTAAATAAATTCAATTTATTCAATAGCTTATGTTGCATGCAACACCAAGATTAAATGAATCGTGATATACTATTAAATATTAACATGACCATTGAAATAGTAATGTGACCATTAGGAATAGTAATGTGGCTATTAGAATAATAACCTCACATATTAAAGTATAAATAAAAATTAGGTACCTCACAAATTAAAATATGATATATTTATATCATGGAATAAGTAAATACATTAAAAAAAAGATAAATTAAGTGTTGATATTTTTTGTGAAATGAAAATGTTTATTTACAATTTAAAAAATTAATATAATGATCTAATTTTTTTTTTCATAAAATAGATCCATGAATTAATATTTTGTTCTATTATAATTATAATATAGTTTTATGAGTCCATAATTAATTTTTCAAAGTGTTGTAAAATCAATTACAATTTTAAAATCAGTATTTTTTCAAATAAATAATGATTTTAATTAGAAATTAAATTAATCATATTTAGAATTTTTTTTTATAAAATGGAGTCAATTTTTAAAATACAAAAATTTAAAAATGGTTAGGGTGATTTTTTGGGATTTTTCTGAAATAGTTGACTCTTTGGTAAATAGTGAAATATGATAATTTACGGTATTTAACATTATAAGTCAAATACATGAATTTTTGAGTCATTTATGATGTAATAAACCATTATTTATAACTAAAATGAATTATTTACTATACTTACTCATAATAATCAACACTATTGATAGTCTTGATCCAAAATAATAAATTAATGAATAAAATAAAAAAACACTCCTATCCTCCCTTATAAATACTACCCCTCACCACCCCTTATCCTCACACCTGATAAGGCTTTAATCTTGTCTAAATTATTCCCAATTACCTTCCCAATCCTCTTCCCACATCAAATACCTTCTGTTCTTACCAAAAGACCAAATTAAAGTTTCTTAAGGAGGTTTCCAAGGAGACGATATTGAAAAGGAAAAATCCTCCTTCTTTCTCTTTTAATTTCTTTTCTTTTCTTATACTCTCCTCACCCACCTTATCCAAAGTTTCATGTTAACTCCATTATAATATATATATTATAATTTTATTATCATAATGGAATATCAATCATTAAATATCTTCTTTTCTCCTTTTATTTTAAAAATGAAAACATTGGTCGTGATGTGTCGATTCACTGCCTTCGCGAACAATGAGTTTTAATTTTACTTTAACACCTACAAGGATGGTCATAAAAAAACTATTATGGATAAAAAATATTATAATATTTAAATTATTACTTTTTTTATGTTTTGGATCTAATATATATATTCAATATTAAATAATAAAACAAAACTAGTTCATGATAATTGAAAAACATCCCAAATAAACTAAATGTTTATCATTAATATTTTATCTAATGAATCATCATCATACCATATAACCAAATGATATATGATAACATTTAAAATCATTTAATTATATTAATATTATTCCATTCCACTTTTTTATTTTTTCTTCCATTTGAAAAGAACTCCCATAATTATACACAAGGGAACCGATGATAAAACCATGAAATGAATGCTCCTAGAACAAAAAAATTAAACATTATAACTCATAGAAATGGCCATAAATTAACTTAATAAATTTATAATAAATAAAATATACGTTTAATAGGTTCTTAATTAAATAATTAATGAATATAATTTTATTATCCAGGATATTAAGTATAAGTTCATAATGCTTTCAGACATAAGGTGAGGGTTTTCTCTTCTCACTTTTATTTCTATGAGATATATGCCTTATCCAATAATTATTTATTATGTGTGGTGTATATATACTACCATGTGATTTATAATATCATGAATCTATTTATATTCATGGTATTCAATGTTTCATTTGATCATCATTAATTTTATGGGGCATACGGTTCAACCGATTACAAAGTGGAAATGGGTTTCTCATCTCACTTTTATTTCTCTGAGATATGCCTTATTCACCACTTATTTCTTGTGTGTGGTGTATTTATACTGTTATTTTATTTATCATATCACAAATCTATTTATCTTTATGGTATTAAATGTTTTATTATATAATCATTAATTTTATGGGGCATATGGTTTGACTGATTACAAAGTGGTACAATTTTTTTATATCACTTTAATTTATGTGGGACATATGACATATTCGTCACTTATTTCTTTTTTATACTACCACTTTTATATATGATCATAAATTATTGAATATTTCATTAAATATTCATATTTATTGTATCAAGAATATGATTATTTTCTAATCCACATACAATTTTTACATATGATGTTTACTTTGAATGTTGTTTTAACAGGTGAAATAATGATAAATCCATATCCTCTAGTCAATATGGATATTTGGATAGGGCATATTGTTTAGAAATTAAATCTATGTATGAATAATTCTTTGGACGTGTAGTGATGGGTGGGGACTAACATTAAATATCCCCTTGATGCATCAAAAGGTCTCATGAGACAAATTAGTTATTGAAAAACCCTTCACATTTTTTTCCAAGAAGAATCAAATGGGTTTAAACCCACACACATAAAATGTCTTGTGAAAGGTCTTGATGGTAGTGGTTCATGTACCAGATACATGAAGTCCAATAATTGATCGTTTTCTACATTTGGTATTCAGTTATTACTATCCCTAAGGTTTTCACTATGAAAAAAAATCTATGTATGCATTTTAATTATGAATTTATTGATTAAATGGCATGTGATTTTCAATTATTTACCTTGCCATATTGATTATAAATTTTTGATTATTCTTCAATTATTATTGATTCATGTTTCTATTATATGTAATCCTAACTGAGCATTTGATCCCACCCTTTTATTTGTTTTCCTTCCCCATGTTATGAAGATGTAATCTTTGAATAAGTATCAAGGAAGAAATTTATTTTCCTTTTTTATATTCTATGTTTAATTAACAATGTAATAAGTGAACCATGTATATATCTAGTTCTTTAATACTAATAAATTGATCAATAATTGGTGATGTTATCTTTTGTATCTATGTCATTGTTATAAAAAAACCACTAACTCTGGGTTATTGGGGTCTGGGTTGTTGTAGACTGGACTATACACAGTAACTAACACTTTTCCTTTTGGTGTTGTTAAGATTGGAGGAGAATTTTAAAGAAACTATTCCAGGTGAACGAACAACAACTAAATAAGTACCATGAGGAATTTTGGAAAGAACTTATGGAGGAGTATAGACTTCTCCATACAGCTGAAAAATAAGTGGTTCCAGGTTGTATATTTCCTTTATTTAGATATAGATGTTTATTTTATCTTGAACCATATATTTTAAACAAATTAATATTGAAATTGATTTGGGATAATATTAGAAACAATTTTAGGGGGAGATATATTTTAGAATCTATAAATAAACAAATTTTTTTTCCTTAATACATAGTTCTAAACATTACTCTTCTTGTATAGTCTTATGTTTTTATTTTTCATCCATTTCTTAAGCCTTGTTTTTTCTATGCCTGATTTCAAAATTCCATGATAGATTTGAGTAATTCATTGGTTATGATAATGTAATACTTTATGTAATTTATGAGTGATATTATCACTATTTTATGTAGTTAGGGTCTTAGAACTAGGATATGGAGTGTGATTGAAAATATTTATATAGAATCAATTTTATAACCTTAAGTCACTAGAATTTTTAACTTAATTTGAAGTAACTTGAACTTTGTGAGGAAACATAGCCTAGGAAGCTGAATTAAATGAAAATAATATAATTCCATTGAACATGGAATACAAATGGATAATTGGTAACCCACAATGGATCTTTAAGACAAGAGAACTGGGTGTATTTCTATAATTAAATAATCCATCTCAATAAATTATATACATAATGATTTATGTACAATTATAGATTGGAAAAATAAAATTCAAAATGGAATTGTCAAAAATGATTCTATTTAGGTGAGTGAAATATTTAACCCATATAAATAAGGTCACTTGATTCATAAAACATTCATTTAAGTTATATAAATAAAGTGGAAAATCAAATTCTACTTTGAGGAAACCTTGGAAAGAGGAAAAAATAGAGGTATTTTTTGCTAAAACTTTGATTCTACATAAATATAATTTGATCCAATCCTGAATTGAAATTTTGTTTAAATTAAAGTGAGGTAGTGTCTTTATTCACATATGATGCATGATAAATTTTCATAGTGGATAGAACCCTATTTACTTCTTTTATGGTTGGAAAATTAAGATTTAGGTAGGATGAACTTCTATTTGGACACATTGAATTTAATAAATATATTTCCCAAGAGTGCAATAGTCAAAGTGTGGGGGATTGATGTGAGATGTAATTTTCAATATTTTCTAAATTTTATTCATTGAAAATAACACAAATTGTAGTTCAATTCCTAGGTTGATTTCATTTTCTATTGAATTTATTAAATTATAAGTTAATTAAATATTGGATTTATATATGGTGTTTCTTTTTGAATTATTATGGTGGACTTTAATTATAGATAAATACTACACTAATAAAAAATATGAACTTTTTTAGGTTGTAAAATTAGAAAGGCCAAGAGTGTCCATGAAATCCATGATCACTATGATTAATACGAGAACTGACCATATATTCCTTTGCATGAACCTACTATCACACTGTAGGCATGGTGACCATGACTTCAACTTAACACAAGAACTAATCATGATCACCTACCCAAATTACCACACTACAGTCTCATAAAAATTATACCTACCATGAGTTCCATAAACTATCTGTGATCTAAAAAATTTCACAAAGTAAAAATAGCTGGCTACATGAATGAAATTCATTTACAATGTTAATATTCTCATGGTAGGTATACCTACCGCGATCCTTTCCTTTTTATCCACCATATCACAGTCACCACACTGACTGTCAGATTCATGGTAGGAATCATTACCATAAGATTTACCCACCTACCCTACCATGTATCTACCTTCTAAGCTTCCATTATAGACCCTAAGCATCCACTTCACCTAAAGATAAAGATCCATATTGATTGATTCTTGAATGATATATAGGGACTGAGTTCTTCTACAAAAGTTTTCGCCACCATAAGAAGAAATATGATTCAACCCGCCATTCTAGCACCACCTTTTCTACCACCCCTAGATTTGAGACGACCACAAAGTGAAGACACTTTTTAGGGGAGTTACAATAGTACACCACTCTAATATGGGATCTGTTTTGAATAAGGGTGATATCCAATAAAGTGTTCCATGAGAAAATGAACCCTTCCTGCACAACCTCAAAGGGAGTTCTGGCATTCCACTTCATCACAAAGGAGATAGTTTCTTGTCAACACTAGAGCCATGTGACAAAGGACCGATCTCCCATCTATAGGAAATAAAGGAGCAGTGTCAAACTATGTTTTTAATAATATATCTCCCCATTAAATAGATCCATTGGTGGGTGAAATTTTAGAGTGTTAGGTAATTAAGAAAATCAATTGCACTAAGAAGATGAAGCATCACTGACAAAGAAATGGTTGGAATTAACCGAGAAATGATGGAAGAATATGAGTTGAAGATACTAGCAGAGTGATGTCTCATGGATAAAAATAATTTTTCCTAGGAACTACATAAAATAATGAGGCCCACAATTAAAAATTCAAGACCATTTTACTTTAACCAGTACTGTGAAGTACAAGATCACCCCACCCTCAAAAAATATACTAGGATGGATTGTTGAATAGCACCCATGCCTTATAGAATTCATCAACACCTTTTCTTCTGGACATGTATAAACCACTAAGCTTAAAGTAATCCTGTTCCCTTACCAAATTAGACATTCCAAAATTTAATAAATAAAAAATTCCCCTCACATGGAGAGAACCTTAGAAGCTGAGTATTCACCTATTAAAGGAAATCACTACTCGGAGAAAAAAAACTTACCTTGGAATGTTTCCTAAATCACCACTGACCACACTTGTATTTTCATTTATTATTTTAAAACGTTAATTATGGAACACTAAAATATTTGTGGTTCAATGAAGGAGAATTTCTCCACCTCCCCTATTTATGAATTCTAATCTTTCAATGATATTACTGACCCCTCTGTTGAATTTTGATTTGAATTCCCTTTATTGATTTTGTGAGTTTTATGAGAAACTTATGTGTTTTTTTAAAGTGATCCTTTAATGTTTACTTCAATTAAACCTTTGAAATTGTTATAGATGGAAATATATAGGTTATATTGATATTTTCATATTCATATATGCTCAAGGTGCACATATATATGTGTGTATTCATATAAATAGAAGTTATATTGAACATCTTATTGTGAAACCTTGATCTTATCAAAATGGTTTTATGGTTTTTTGATTTCAAAATGATTTCCAAATAAGGTTTTTAGTTTTGTTTCCTAAAGACTCAATTTAAAGGCCTATTTGTTACCTTGGAAATAAGATTTAGTATTTTCCTTTATCTAAAGGCTTGGTTGGCACTTTGAAATCATGGTTGATTTTTTCCTTGGATTTGGAATGAGTTTTTGAAGGAATGATGTTTCCCCTGGAAATGATATTTTGTATTTTCAAAGGTGAAGACTTGATTTATAATTTTCAAATGTTTTATTGGGAAGTGTATACTCCCATGTGAGTCGCCCAGTGTAGAGAGGTTCTTCACATGGATGATGTTAGTGTCGAAGGGTGGGCTCAACATGCATGTTGGCATATGTTGGTTATGGTTGAGATGTTATATGTGATTTGACAACCTCACATTTCCATTACTAATGTCATGGGATTCGATGCATCATCTATAGATTCAAGAGATGGTTACTATTTAATCCCTATTATATAGAATAGATCCCCCATGGTAAGAAAATGGCCATGGTGGGATGTGCCACCAGTCAGGCTAGTGTAGTGTAGCCAGTTGGTGACTGACTATGCATTACATCGATATGATGATAGATGGTTCTGAAATAAGTACATCTTGGATCACCTCTTGATATGTTTAGGATATTACCATGATAATATGAAATATATTTACATTATTATTTTTTGGCTATTTGGTTTCATGTTCTATTTTTATTTATATGTTTATGCAGTTCCTTCTTCTTATAGGATTACTTAATTTTGAGAAGACTTGTCTTTTATGTGTGGGGTTGATCTCTTTTACTAACATATTCACCTGGGTTATGTTCCTTACTTAGGTTGGATTTTAATATTGTATTTTTAAATTGAAATTATTTAAAATAATTTTTTTAAATGGGATTTCAAGGAATTTGAGAATGTATGTGTTTCTTTAAAAAATCACTAAAACATACTTTTTTACCTATATTTTCATATTAGTATTTTTGGAATATTTTGGGAAATAAAATTCAGGTATTTTGTGGTGCTTAATTAATATTATATTGTATGATGACACCCTAATTATTCCACTTGTAATTAGTAGAACCAAGGTTTTTTGTAGGTTTAGGTTTTATTATGTTTCTCTCATAGAGAATTCTAGTTTTTGTGGATAGATAGTGACCAAGAGGTCACAATGATATCGTGTCTATTTCCAGTTTGGTGTCAGTTTTCATTATTTGTATCTAGCATCTTGATCTCATTTTGGTTCCTTTATAGTTGTTTTATTTATATTTAGGTATTTTTGTATTATGATTATGTCACACACTCTATTTATTTTATGTTTGTGATTATTGGTAAAAATCATTCCTAATGATTTTTCTAGTGATTTTCTAATTCTTTTCCTCAGACCATAGGGATTGGGGATACCCTTTGGACCTTTTCACAGGACAGTTGGGGTATTTTATTTGGTCATGACTTGGGTTGGTTCATGAAAAAATGGTATCAAATAAGCTCTTTTAGGTATTTGGTGTGTCAAGTAGACTTGAGATATGACTGTATGGACTCGAAAGGCAGGTGTGGGAAAAGCATAATAAAAAATTACTTATTATAATATTTGATTTTCTAGGTGTTGTTATGTTTTTTCATCTTTTATTTTGATTTTGGCTATTTATTTTTAGTGTTATATTTGGTTTTATGGGTTTTCATGTTTTGGGGGATGAAAATTAGAGGGATCTGACATCATGTGGTGAGATTTCATAGTATAGAGAACCATGTGGAGAACATGGTAATAGTTTAATATTCTCCTAGTGTATTATTCATACTTATATCATGGTTTTTAAACCACGTGGACATGTCATGCATGACCACTAGTCCCCTACTTAAGAGGCTTTGGTGCAAGTGATGTTATTTGTTTGATTTTGAGTGATGTGAGTGGGTTTTAAATGAAAATGGTTCTGGGATTCTAAAAATGATAAAAATTTATTTATTTTCTAATGAGGTTTTGGCCATTTATAAAAGATAATAATTTTGGTTTCAAAATTTAAAATTGGTAAAGTGGGAATGTTTACATTAAAAATGGTTTTGATACTTGAAATGGTTTGAGGTGAAGTGGTTTTGAAATTGAAATTGAAATGGTGGATTTTAAAAAGGACCTATGGTTTTATTTTGTGTTGTGATTTTGGTTTATGAGTTTGGTGTTTTTATTTGAGTTTATGATCTATTTTAAATGGACTAGAATTTTCTTTTTTATTGATTTGGTTTTGTGTTTTCATGTTATTTATATTATGCCACCCAGAAAGGTCCCTAGGGTTTCTAAGGAGTCTCTTCCAGTTTTTGACTCTATCTAGACATTGAGTGGAGTGGTAGAACCAATATTTCATCAAAATTATCCTTTTTTTATGTATTGATAGAGGTATTATATAGGATATTGAGTAAATAGAGGTTATTGAGTAGATATTCAGGTCCTTAGAAACCCCAGAATCCTTGAGGGTGTGAGTCATCTTAGGTCTATTCGAGGGACCAGGTTTGGATTAGTGGGAGCTAATAATTCCATCCTCATTACATTATAGAATTACTTAAGATTTATTAATGACCAATTTTATTCAATGGTTTATCTTTGATTAAGAGAAAATGAAGAAAGTGTCAAAGCTTATGGGTATTAGTAAGATCTACAGACAGTGAAGGGGCACATTGACCACCTCAAGGAGTTGGTTCCCTTTTATTTAGAAGTGGAATTGAGTAATTTATTGAAATATAATCTATTTTTGAAGGAAATTCATTTAGGTATTAGTGATTAATTTATCTTATTCCAAAAATTCTTATTTAAATTTTTTGAGGATGATGCATTTTTGGATGAGTTTATTTCTAGAGGGTAGCTTGTAGTGGATGATAACCCAATATCCCTTGGTACTAGTAAGGGTTCTCTATCTGTAATGAATTATAAACTATAGATACCTATCACTAAGGTATATCCTCCTTTATTTTTAACTACTCATGATAATGATCTCTCACTTACGTGATTTTAGTGTGGTCGGTTTGGGAATTCTAACCCGTTTTACCAAAAATATCCAAGGAATTTTCATTATTTCGGTTAGCTGGGAAACCTTTAGAAATTATATAGGGTGAGACATCCAAAGAATAAAAATAATTCTAGATCAACTCCATGATCTTAGTGACCTTTCTTGTATGGTACTTTGACACAAATGTTTTTTACATCTTTCCCTGTTTTTTCCTTATTCTTTCATTTCCCATTTTGTATTTTTATTTTGTTTTATTCTTGTCATTGATATAAATGTTATTCTGGGTGAATAAATTTTATATACTCATTTTTACATGCAGGTTTCTTATTTAATTATGAATTATATTTCAAACTAGTGTTATTTTTGAGTTTCTTTTCTTAAACCCCCCATTTTTTCGTGTTAAGGGGCGATCACATTTGAGTGCCTAAACCAATTCAACTATTCTTCTAGGTGGTTTCTAAATGGTGGAAAGATGCACTATGAATCTATTTGTTGTTATACCTTGAGTATTAATGTGTGAATTTTGATATTAAAGGGGTCACATCATTGTTGGTGGTTTCTTTTGGTTTGGGTTCAATTTGGAGGGTTCACTCTCAAAGTTCTTTCTTTGGGGTTGGGAGTTTCAATTTTGTCTCCCATATTGAAATTGGTAAATTTCTAGGGGAAAAAGTTTTATGGTGGGTATAATTTTTACACTACAACTATTATTTTCCTTATTATTTTATTCATTTATTTGTGTTTAATCTTGTTGTTTATTTTCTGGTTGAATTCCTGGTAGAATTTTATGTTTTGAAGTTTTTTAGGATGTATTTTATCCATATACACAATTAGTGTGTAATGTTTGGTGGAAATCATGTGACTAACTAATAAAAAGGGATTTTTTAGTTTATTTTATTGTTTTATGGTTTATGTTACACGGTAAGTTCATGGTTTAGTTCAAACCACATGAGTATCAGGAGAAACCATGCAACCTTTTTATGATTTCTGAGGACTAGAGCACGACTTTCACATGGTTAGAGAAAACCATAAAGCAAGCATGTGAGGGTGTTTGAATTTTTGATAGTTACTATTTTCATGGTCATAACATGGTTTACAAACCATAAATCCAAACCGTTTAAGTCACTCATGAAATTACAGAGGAGGACACATTTTTGGAATTGATTTTGGTAAACTGTGTTACCTAACCATGTGACTTTCCTAGAATCCCTAAAAGTTTATTTTCCTATTATAAACTCATAAAAATAAAAGACAGTTTGAACTATTCCCTTCCCTATTTAGTTTTTTCACATGAAGGGGGTTCCCAAACCCTTACCCTTGCCCCTCATCCAATTATTTTATCTTCTCAATCGATCTTTATTAAGTTTCCATTGATCTTGGATTCTTTTCTTCTATTCTCTTCTTCCTTTACTATTTATTGTTTCCTCCTTGGATTGGTGCTCTCTTTCCTGAACCCTAGAGTGAGGTTTAAATAATTTTAGTTTTTATTTTGATATTAGGGTGTGTTGTTTGTATCTTGGTCCTAGTGATTCCCTTTTCTGAAGGTTTTTTCATGTTTGTATATCATTGAGGTAGGTGACTATGTCCATTTTATTTCCGAAACATGCCATGTGATACTTGAGTTTTCCAAAATCAATTTTAATTATTATCCTCATTATTGTGACTCCCAAAAATTAATTATTATGATATTTCAATTTTTTGGTAAAAAAGTGTTTTTAAAGGATTTATATAGTTATGCCTAATTATGTTCAAAGTGCATGTATGATAAAGTGTTTGCTAAAAATACCAAAATGGTTTATCAAGTGAATTTTTGGTGTTTAAATCATTTTTCTCCCTTTTTGTAATTTTATAAAACTTGGTTGAAAGTTTATTGTGATTTGGATGGGTTATGGATTCCCTTTATGGATTTTGTGTCTTTTATGAGAAACTTAATTTTTTTTAAAGTGATCCTTTTATGTTTCCTTCAATTAAACCTATGAAATTCTTATGGATTTCCATATATATGACAAAGTGATATGTGTATATCAATATGTGTATGGGGGGGGGATATAGATGTGTGCATTCTTATAAATGGAAGTTACATGGAATGTATTCTTGTAAAACCTTGATCTTCTCAAATGGTTTTATGGTTTCAAAAGGATTTCCAAATAGGATTTTGAGTTGAGATTCCTAAATACTCAATTTAATGGCCTATTTGGTACCTTGGAAGGGTTATTTAATATCTAACTTTATCTAAAGCCGTAGTTATCAATTAAAAAGAATGGCTGATGTTTTATATGGATTTGGAATGAGTTTTAAAGTAAGGATTTTCTCCTAGAAAAGAAATTTTGGATTTTCAAAAGTATAGGCCTGATTGGTACTTTTCAAATGTTTTCTTTGGAAGTGTATGCCCTCATGTAAGTCCTCTAGAAAAATGAAGGTCTTTTCATGGGTGTTATCAATGTTGGAGGGTGGTCTTCACATGAATTTTGGCATATGATGATTATATTTGAGATGTTATGTGTGAATTTACCACTCACCTTTTCATTAATAATGTCATGTGATCCTTGGTTTCCTATAGATTATCAAGATATAGTTACTATTTAGTCTTGATTAGAAAGACTAGACCCCCATGGTAGATGAATAACCATAGTGTGTTGTGCTATTTGACCTAATTTTGCATTTATTTTCAATGATATGTCAATATGTGTTTGGTCAGTTGATGGTGAGAAGCGGTGATGCTTGGAGAATTTTTATGGATTAATTTAATAGAATTGGATGTCACACCTGAGAAATTATAGATGTGAAATGTGATGATTGTTAATTTGTTCTTAAATATAAATTTTTTTGAGACTATATTCAAAGCTTATAATATTTATGGGAGTTTAATACAAAAGATGTAAAACCATTACAAGACACATGGTTCGACACATAGAATATTTATGGGATTTTAATAAAGAAGATGAACAACATTTACAAGCCACATGGTCTCACTCAATCCCACTCATGTGGGAGGAGGATCTCAACCACATGGGAGAGTTGGTCCATATAGCTTGTATGGTGTCATGTGAGTGGGACCATGTATAAAGCCTAAAGGAGTGAACATCCAGGTGAAGGAATATAAGTTCGACCAGGATGCCAATGGGATAGTATAGGTGAGGCATGGCCTGTGATGTGGTGTGTGGGTGTGTATGTGGGTTCTGATCCCCTGTTACTTGATTACATACTATAATTGATAGATAATGATTTATTAATCATGACTCAAACATGCAGATAAGCGATGTAGGAAAAGTAATTCATAGGCACTGTAGCTCCATATTAAAAATTTATGGACATTACATCTTCCACTTGATCGAATTGATATCGGTCATCCGATTAGATGTTACTTGTCGTCTTCAACCTTGGGCCTTTGATAGAACTAAAAGAACTCAAGAAAACCATAAATAAATTCCATTCATGATTCCAACCATCTTATATGATGATACCAAAGGGATTAGGAATTTGGGATCGAACCATCATCATGCATGAAATCTATATCTTCCATGCATGTTAAGAGTTTTTCAAATACGCTACTACCGAATACAAAAATAGTTGTATGAGGTCGTTCATCCATTCATATAATGGATGAATTAAATCCTTAAATCATGAGGAGAAGCATATAATATTCATCACTACACATAACATGAACTCATATAAGAAATTATTCCATGTTTTAGGGTGTAATAATAATTGAGTATACCGAAATCTATGGGTTTAAAATTTTTAGATACATTAAGATTTTTGTCTTGTTAATGGTAATCCTTGAGACAGAATATTTAGTAGACCTAAGGTAGTGCAAGGCACATTGATACTTTCTTATAAAAGTAGGAGTACCAAGATGGGGAGTGTTGCCGACCATTTTAAGAGATATCTCATTTTCCATATAAAACTGATCATTTTCACAACCTTCTAGTTTTCAAATAATGTTTCTATGAATCTTATGATAATGTGAAGAGGATACAATGACCTTTTGACTTGAAAACCTCACAATGAAGGTATTTTTAAATGAAATTTATTTTTTATGAATCCTTCCTGGCTTATGTGAATCCACTGATATATCATTATATCCTTGTATAGAGAAGGTTGAGATATAATGTACTCAACTTACATGAAGGAGATAAGAATTCACACACCTAAAGTTATCATTTGTGTGAAGGTTTTAAAATGAATAAAATTTCATGATATACCAAGAATAAATACTTTTTCATGAATATAGAGAGTGAATATAGATAGTGTGATGCGTGCGAAGGAAGCTTGAGAAGAAAGTGAAGAATATTTCGTTCTTTCATTTAGTACGTGAATACAAAGATAACACATGCATATTATCATCAAACACATCCACAAAAAATGAGTAACCCTTAAATAGTGAGATAAAACATAAAATAATAAAGGTATAATCATGTGTGTTCTAGGGTTTATGAAGTCCATGCAATGTATTATACATGCATGAAGTGAACTTGAATGAATTGAGTTGATAATTCAAGAAGATGAGTATTGATATTGTGAAAGTGTTATTATTATTTAAAATATTGAAGAATATTGTGTGAGGTATGGACTTTATAATTTATAAGGAATAAATAACTACCCAAACATAGTTGATCCAAGGAAACTGATCAAGTATAGGTAATCAGAATCATTGAAAAAGATTGATATACTTGAAAAGTGGCTGTTAAAGATACCTGAATAGGTACATGAGTAAGTAAGATCCTAAAATATCATTTAGGAATATTAAGAGATCATTCTGTAGTGGACCAATCCTTGAAGAAAGGTTAAGTCTTCTGATTAGTTCTAAGATTAGTTTAAGTCTTCTAGTTGGTGCCAGGAGCAAAAGTAGTCTCTCAGTTAGAGCCAAAGTAAGAATTATTTCAGTTGGAGTCAGAAGAAAACAAGTCTCTTAGGTAGATCCAGAGTATAATTCTTTAACTCGGAGTTTCAGGAAAGTGAATTCTCTCAGTTGGTGTTGGTATCAATGTAATCACTTGTTTGATAGTTAAGAATCTGTAACCATGGGGAATAACCAGTTTCAACAAGGAGAAGGAATTTTAAAAACCTTGTAAATACTTTATGATACTATTTATATATCATTAAACCTACACATGAGGTGATATTGAGAGATAATATTTAATGAATCTAGAACCTTCACAAGTTTGTGAGGTTGAATTGAAAATAAATAGATTTCATAAAAAGAAACCACTGATTCACCCCTACCCTCTTAGTAGTCAATACATCTTGGGGATTTTCACATGGTATCAAAGATAAAGTTCCCTATAAACATCCAAGAAGTATTCTGATAGATGTAGAATCTTAATTTTGTCAATAGATGAGGTGTTCCCACATTCAATGGTAATAATTATAACAATTTTAGGAATAAGATATTACACTATCTCCTACCACTTGTCCTAGAAGTGAGATATGCCACAACATTGGGTTTTACACCCATTGATGATGATGATTCCATGACACAAGATGATAATATAATTATGGAGTTAGATAGAATGGCTCAAAATTCCATCTTGATGGATCTACCAAAGAAGTTATACACAAAGTTCATGGGTCTCCAAACCACCAAGGAGATCTGGGACAAAATAAAAAGTAGTTATAAAGGACATTTCAAAGTCAAAGAAGACAAACTATATGTTTTGAGGATTCATTTTTAGGAAAAAAATATTATTGAAGACTACTTTTTCAGAGTGAATGAGATAGTAAGAAATATTCCAGTATTTGGTGAGAATCTGGAAGACTCTATCTTTATCAAGAAATTTATAAGGAATTTTCCATATCATTTTGATTTAAATATATTTTCCCTAGAAGAAATATATGATTTTTCTTTTAGTTAATTACAACAATTTCTCATATATTATGAGATGAGGAAAATTCTAGATTTCAAGAAGAATGAAACAATTTAAAATTCCTTTGAAGTAATTAGAATAGGAAAAGTTATAGAATGTGAGGTTGAAGAATAAAAATATCCAGTTATTAATGAGGATGATGATGAATTCAATCAAATTTTTTCCCTTATATCAAAGGGATTATAAAAGGGAAATTTGAGGGTAAAGAGTAAGAAAAAAAATAAAATTCTTTAATTATGGTAGCTCTATTCACTATTATAAGAAGTGTCTAAAGAATGAGGTTGAAGAATAATAATAATAATTATATTATGGTAGATATCAAAAACACAAATGGGTTTATGAGAAAAATAATAACTATAATAATAAGAAGATAAATCTTATAAAAAATCACAAGAAAGATTCACATCAATTTGTTCTTTATATAATAAAGTTGGTTTATTTTCTCATGAAAGGTTAAGAACAGATTTTTGAAGTAGTAGTGATGATGGATAAGAAATAACAAAACCTAATTGGAATTTGAAAGAAAAATTATAATCCTGAATGGGAAATATTCAATATCTCAAGAAAGAAAAAAAATAAAATTGAGAAAGAAAACAAGAAATTTACTACTGAAAAGAATAAGGAGGAAATAATTATCATTGATGAAGAAAAAGTGGATCTTATCAAGAATTATATTTTGTTAATGAGATCAATATGAACAAATTAAAAATTACTAAACAAGATAAATTGATATGTGATTTGAAGATAAGATAACTTCTAGAGAAGAAAATTTTCTTTGGAAACAAGTTATATGTGTCATATTTTAACATGATTTTAATTAGACCAGATAATATTTCCATAAATCAATTAAGATTAAGAGAGAATATTCTAAAGTAAGGGAGAAGGAAGGTAAAATTACACCTAATCATTCTGATAGATTTTTTATTTTTAATTATGTAGATGTGAAAAATAAAACTGAGAATATTTGGGCTAAGAAGAACGAGAGATAATATTCCACATCAAAGGAAGGGAAGAATATGCCAAGAAGGAAACAACCCCCAAGAAAAGTGCTACTAAATTTAAAAGAGGAAAAAAATAACATAGATATGGATTCATCTAGAACTAATCTAAGAGAATAAAGTTTCAATTATTTTGTTGGTGTTGTGGTAATCATGGTCACAAGGATTATTCTAGCTGGTTTAACATGTATTTAATATGAATGAGGAAAGAATCAAGGGGTAATTTTAATGAGAATCTGTGGAAAAAATCATATAGAAAATAACCCCGTGACCATATATATACCTCAACCATCTACACAACAAAATTTATATTTTGGAATTAGTCCATGGAAGATTAATTCTATAAGGTCACAAGGCCAAGGTTTGCATGAAAAGATTAGAAGGATAAGTTCCCTATACTATGAAAGGAAAGAAATTTAAAAATAAAACCAATAGAAAGACATGTAAATATTATAAAAAGCTTTAAAATGTTAATAAAAATTGTCTAGTTGTTTATCCACATTAGTTGAAACTGGATAAACAACTAAAGGATGTAGAGAAACATGAAAAATATAAATAAATAAGGTGGTCTCAGAAAATGAGGTGAAATTTGGTAAGAAGTTATCCAATGGTGGAAACGTGAAGATATAAAATACTGAGGTTGAAAATTCTATTAAATACAAAGAGGAATAAGGGAAGAAAGAATATAGTCAAATAAATGATACTCAAAACAAAAATAATCCCAATCTATGATTGGAAGAAAATAATGGCCTATATTGAGAGGTATATCTTAGTATAAATGATTCCTATGAAAAACCAAGAGGTCTCTCCTTATTCCCAATTATTTTACATGTTTTAAGATAAAATGTTGGGAATTAAAGGATAAGTTTTAGGTTGTCACTTTTGGAAAACATGAAGATATTTTACTTCATTGAGTTTACTAACTACCACGAAATTAAAGAAGAATAACGAATCCCTTAAGAGGGAGAGTCCTTAAGAAGGATCTATAATTTTACTAAATTCCACTAAATATAGAAATTATAGATAGATTTAAAACCATAAGTTTGAGGTATTCCAATCACACTTTACTCCTTTATTCTTAATTGTATTAATAATATTAATTAAGGGGAAGCGATTGGTTTATGAAAAGATGAGATAAGGTGGGAGTTATTTCTTTACACCTAAAATTTATGATATTCTTATTGATGTATGTGTAGGATTTTTCATTCATTGAAAAATCTGATTACTGGAATCCCCTTAAATGATATTTGATAATTTCTTAGAATGATTTCACATAAATAGTAGTTTATAGAAAACATAGACAATCTTGGTTGTATCTATATTATATTTTACACCAGGTTATCCCATGTAGACATAGATTTGATTAAATAATGGATCCTTTCTAAAAAAAATCATGTAATATCATCCATATCTTTGAAGTGATCAAGAAATTTTCATATAAGGTCGAAGAACATATTTTTTAGAATAAAAATGAGATGAGAAGACCCCCACTTATCTTTTGAATTTTATTTCCAATAAGAGGGAGAAATTTTGAGCACACATATTGAATTTTAAATATGTGAAGATATACTGAAAACAAAATAAGAAGGGGGGAGATTATGGGGCTCAGTGTTGAATTTTATTCAATTATATATCAATATATGTTTGGTGGGTTGATTGTGAGAGGTGGTGATACTTGTATATATTTTTTGGATTCATTTCACCGAATTAGATTTCATTCTTGAGAAAATTTCCATGTAAAATGTGACATTTTTTATTCTATTCTTAAAAGTAAAAATGGATTGAGATTATATTCTACAATTAGAATATTTATGGGAGTTTAATAAAAAAGATATCCAACTATTATAAACCACATGGTTCTACACTTAGAATATTTACTGGAGTATAATAAAGAACATGGATAACCATTACAAGCCACATTATCCAACTCGATCCCACAAATATAGGATGTTGACCTTAAACACATGGTAGAGTCGGTCCACACAGCCCACATAACGGTATGTGAGTGGTCCTGTGTAAAAGGCCTGAAGGAACACATGTTTGGGTGAGGGCATATAGGTTGGGATTAGATGCTGGTGGGCTGACACATGTGAGGTGAAACCTATGAGGTGATGTGTGGGTGTGTATGCAGGTACTAATCCCCTACTTTCTTGGAACATCCTATCATTGGAACAAGATGATTTATTAATCATATCCCAAACATTTAGAGAAGTGATGTGGGATAAGGAATACATGATCTCTATATCTCCACATTAAAATTTTACAGACATTATATCCATCGCTTGACTAAACTGATCTTGTCCATACGATTAGATGTTCATTTTCATCATCAAACTTTGGACTTAGATGGACCTGTGAAAACTCAAAACAATCTCCAATCATTATCATTTCGATTTTAGCTATCATCTATGATGTTGTAGAAGGGATAAGACATTTGGGATCAAACTGAAATCATGAATGTAATCTAAGTTTTGCATACATGAGAAGAGTTTGAGGAATGCTCTACTGTTGAATACACATGTAGTTTCAGGAGGCCATTTGGACATTTAGATATAGGATTAATTCTACCCTTAAATCATGTGGATAAGCAAGTGATCTTAATTTATTTACATAACATGAACTCACATAAGAAATAATTTCATGTTTTGTGGTGTAAGAATAATTTTGGATGCCGAAAACTATGAATTCAAAAGTTTTAGATATACCAATTTTTTCAGCTCATTAATGATATTCCTCAACGTGGAATATTTAGTGGATCTAAGGTGGTGTGAGTCCTAGTAATACTTTCCCATAAAATTAAGAGTACTAATATAAGGAGTGAAATCAATCATTTTGAGAGAGATATCATTTTCTATAGATAACATAGCATGCACACAACCTTTTGGTTTGTGAAAAAGGGTTCCTTGAAGCTTCTACTTGTGCAAATAGGATCCCATAACCTCTTGAATTAATAACCTCACACTCAAGGGGTTCATGAAGAAAAGGATTACCAATGATTAATAAATATGTAGTATATCAGAACTGGTCAATAAGTATTAGATATCATTACTAAGACCTTGACCACTTTAGCATTTGAGAGACACTAGATGAACCTTGATGTTAAAACATATATTTCAACCTAAGGATAATTTAAAATTCCCTCTATACATTATATATAATGATTCATTTTGTTTCCATGTATTTATTATCAGTGTTCATATTTTATTGAGTTTGAGAAAAAATGGGGAGTTACTATCCATGGTGAATTATTTAAGAATGAATGAAGGATTGATCATAATTTAATGGACAAAATTATAGTTTTTAACTTATATTTTTTATTTCTTATAATGATAATCAACTCTAATAGGCTTATAAACTTAGTAAATGGATCCTTGATAATATTTTTATGTAGTAGTAGTTTTTTAATTCACAACTATGAACATGTCTAGAAATTAAAATGAGCATCTTAATTTTATTATCAAAGGTGGATCAATAATATTTGTAGTGGGAGAGTAAAAATGCATGTGGAGTTGAAGCTTACATGGAGGATATTTGGATAGAATTTCCAATAGTGGATTGGAAATAAAATATATAGCGGTAATATTTGAATCACATCTTATTATTTTGGATTAATTTTCAACTAGAATAAAAAGTATTCATGGGTGTAATTGAATTAATTGAAGGAGTTTTGGAATTATCTTGAGTAATTATTGATGAATCTAGTTTATGAAAATATCATTGAAATTCACTACATCTTGGAAGCTTCCATGTGTGATTATGGTTTTTCATTTGGAGATAAATTTTTTTTAAGTCCTGGAGTAACCTTTATACATAAGTAATTTTTATATTTAAGAGATGGAAATCTGGTAGAGGCACAACTTATATAAGGTATTTTAGAGAATGCATAATATATTTAAATCACATGTAATTTCTTTGATGTTATGTAATATCTTTGATGATATGTAATATATTTCTATGTAGTTAACAAAAAATTAGTAAATTAAGGGATCTTACACAACACATAATAAACTTCCATGATGTGTAATATAATTATTTAAGGTGTATGATGAAATTTGGAAAAAGCATTGTATGCGTTAGTATTTTGATGGATGCATAATATATTTTCCAGAGAGTTGAAATTTAAGTAAAGGACCAAATAACAAGGTGATATATAACATTTTTTTCATATATGTTTTTATGAAGAAACGTAATATATTTTATATGTTTCATAAGATATTTTATGATAAATAAGTTTTTTTGTAGATAAAAAGAATAAACAAAGTAAAAAAACTAACACGAGGGATGAAAAAGTTTTTTATGAGTTTACTTAATATTCTTAAATGTCACAAAAATTATGTTTAAGAAATTATATTTCTTACTTATGATCCAATAGTTAGTAAAATGTGAAGATCTTAAATAACCTGTAAAAGGAGGATTCCGAGAAATTTTAGTAAGCCATGTGGATTACAATTTTTGTTATCAATCATAATATAAAATAAATAATTCATTCATAGATGGTTATGGAACCTTGTAGATTTTGTGGGAGGATGAAGACTTTGTTTTTTTTGAAGGAGATCATGAGGATCATGAAGAATTATAACTGGATAATTTTTCAGTGTTATATTCATGGAGTTCCCATTTAAAAAATATAAAAAATATCCCAGGATTATGAAATAAAAGGGAGATAGAATCACTTTCCTGACTGTCAATTTGATTAAGGAAAAAGGAGAGGGATTGCAGTGTCACTTTAGTGGAGATATGGAATCAAATAAGGAGACAAAGAAAAATGAATACATTCATTCTATTTCAGTGTTATTATTCTAAATCTTGAAAACTATTTTAGGTAATATGAGTGTTGTTTTCGCTTTGTAATCCATTATATCAATGTAGTGTGTGGGAATTCAATAAGAAGAAGTGATCCTGGGATTAAAAGTGCATTCTTCCCAAACTCATGTAACATCTGTAGTGGATAATGTTACCTCCTATCACATTGAAAAACTATCAATGTATAATCCTTATATTATCCCGTAGTGGTGAACTATGTAAACCACTATATTCTTGAATTTTTTTTTATTTATTTGGACATTGTGTGTATGTGTGTGTGTGAAGGCTGACTGGTTCATCAGAATCTTGCTAACTGGAGATAAAGGTCTCATAAGTGAATAAAAAGTATGCACCCTAATTCAACCCCTTCTTAAGGTATATTGGGATGTGGTAAAAACATGCATGTTATAATTATGCACTAAAGATAAAACTATGGCATAGTGGTTTATCCATATCATAGTTTGTGCTATTGTAAACAACAATACATTGAATTTCACTATGTTATAGCTTAGAGTGCAGAAATTCATGCTTTATGAGATAACAACAAGATTTACTATATCCATTCATCTA
The DNA here is from genome assembly GCA_963277665.1 of Viscum album. Lineage (NCBI taxonomy): Eukaryota > Viridiplantae > Streptophyta > Magnoliopsida > Santalales > Viscaceae > Viscum > Viscum album. The sequence continues at coordinate 898,126,680 of OY728160.1, read as the reverse complement.
ATATATTATATTTTTTGATTATAATGTGATGATAATTTAAGGAGTTTAAATCTCCATCTATATTATTTAAACATTAAACAATCATTATTATAATTAAACCATGAGTTACAATGAGTTTTAACATTTGTAACATTTATGAAATGTTTCATCAATAATAGATGAATGTTTAAGTTCCATGTAGAATACTTTGAAGGCCTATATAAATAGTTTCAATATTTTTAGAAGTTTTTGCATTGGTATGTTGGATAACAGTACTATGAAACTCCTTGTAACACCCTAAGATTTCATAGTATGTTATCTCTTCAAAGTAATTCAATAACTTGTGCTACACGCAACACTGAGTTAGAGCGCACCATGACTTACCAAACTAGATGTTGAAAAAGTGGGTTTAAATATTATTAACTGAATTTTGAATTTTATATACTCCATATAATTTTAGAATCCATATTATGTGTTTCTTATACATAATATAAGAACAAATTCATTTTTCAGAAAAAAGAAGTATTTTTCAAAAAATGCAATTTTACTACCTTTTAATGGAGAACCCTTTTTAAAAACAATATTTGACACTTTTATATATTCAATTTAATGAAATTAAACTTTTATTTATAAGTGGGACATAAAAATTTAGTTTGGATAAATTTTTGGTACTTTTTTGATAACTTTCATATTTTGATGAATAGTGAAAAATACTAAATTTTAATTGAAAACAAATTTTTTAATCGAAATAATTTATAGTCTTAAATTATGAATTTGAATGGTTTGGAAGTGTAATTATATTATATTTTTATCATTTAATATAATTTAGGTAATTATAAGTAATTTAACACTTAAATTTGACATAACCACATGTCAATCTTTTGATAGTTTTTACTTTTAAAAAACCTGCCCTTTGGTTTTAACAGCGGGAATTAATTTTAAATTAATTAAGGAAACTTATATGTTTTTAATTTGGTAAAATATAATTTATTTTTGATTTTGGAATATCAAAATTATCTTAGGGTGAATTTTTGGTATTTTTCTGAAAACATTCAATTTTTGATGAATAGTGAAAAACACTACGTTATTGTATAAAACCAACTTTTTATTTAAATAATTATTTATTTTATTTAAATTTATTTTAAGTCAAAATTGATATATTATACCTATATATGTTCAATGTAATTCATTGGAGTCATTTTATAATAAAATTAGATGTATAAAATTTTATTGAATTTTTTAACGTCTTTTACCCACCTTCTATGAACATTTTCAAATTTGCATAAAACACAATTTTACCATTTATGTTAATTAAATTTCAAAAATATGAGAGACATGGTTGAAATCAGTAAGTAAAATGTGGTTCAATAAGATGAAAACAATTTTTGATGAATAGTAACTTTTGACTTTTATTTACCACAGTTAAAAGTAAATAGGGTAATTAAAGGTAAAAATGATCTTATAATTACCCTAAAACAAGTCATAATTCTATTAGATAAGTTTATTTAGAACAAAACCAACCTGAGGAATAAAATATGATCCTTTTTGTCCAGTTGGACTAGATTAGAACATTTATTATTATTTTATTTAAAGAAGAGTTAAAAGTGTTAAATTTAAATTTTCATAACTAAAACATTTTTTATATAGGGATATACATATAATAAATTAAACTATAAATATTCATTATAAATCTAAAAATATTTACTACATAATGGTATTTTATTTATTATTTTTAGACATTAAATAATTAAATTTATCTATGACACAATGATGATGCAATAATTACCTTATTAACGAAAGATTAAAATAATTGATATTATAAACATCCAAATAAATGTAAATTGAGAATTTTGATTCATTACACTAATTTTATAGGTTAATATGACATGTTAGGGTTTATTAAATGAGTTTTTTTCAAAGTAATCGTGCTGTTACAACTTTCACAAAAACAAAATACCAAATAGCATCAAAATTGACATAAATGAGTTTTTAAAACAAATACTATATTATTAAATTATATAATTGTCCTAAAAATCTAAGGTTCGGCAAAAGGACTCTTATACTTATATATATATATAATTAATTAACCACTTGGGGTTATCTTGGCATTTTATAGTAAGTTTATTAACCATGTAATATAAAAATACAAGATGACATTGTAAAAGTTAAACTATTTAACTAAGAGTTAAATCTAAAATATAAGGTTAATATGGTGACCTAAACCTATCTAAAACCTATTGGTTGAGAGGTTTTAGACCCATCTCTACATTATCATTGAAATAATTCATTTTTTAGCCATTATAAAATGAATATGATTGTATACTAAAATAATATTTCAAGATTTTCCTAAAGTGACCCTCACCTCTCTTATAAAATGGTACTTTCCCTTCTCTCAAAATCACACCTCCAAAGCCATTTGGCTCAGCCAAAACCTACCGAAATATCATTATAACTTCCCTCACTTAAACCCAGAGGCCTACCTTTATAATAAATCCAACCTAAGAATCCCTTTTGTTCAAATCAAAAGGAAACACCCAAATAAGAGGTAATTATTTTATCACCTCTTTCAAAGTTCTTTTCTTCTTCCACTTTCTCTTTCTTTCTTAATTCCAAACCAAAATAATAACTACAGTAACTTCTAAATACTGTTATTTTATTATAAATATGGTACAACCATACTCATTTTTCTATCCATCCTATGAATGATAATGTCACCATGCGTGCGTATGTACGGCTTACTGTCTCCACGCCGTGGTGTAATTTGTTATTCAACACTATGATATTTGGATGGATATAATGATGAGTAATATGTATATAAATAATGAAAATAAAATGATAATTTCTCTGAATAATTAATATACCATCCAATTCCACACATTTTAATCATTAAGGAAATTATATCGTCGCTCGTGTGTACGTATGACTTACCATCTCCACGATGCGATAAGATTCATTTCCAGGTTCACCATTCAACGATGATTATACAAATATATATTATTAATAAGTATGTAATATATGAAATAATAATGCTACTAGATATATATATATATATATATGTGTGTGTGTGTGTGTGTGTTTGTGTGTGTATGTACTTACATATATCTTATTCACTTACTTCCGTTCAATACGATATGAAAACAGAAACAACGTTTATGCATACGTACATCCTCCCGTCTCCATAAATGGTGTTTTCCATTTACAATATATCTATCTATTATACATATTTATATTATAAATATATATAATATATAAATCATTTTTTATATTCTGGAAGTATTTAAATCTTGATTTAAATGATACGAAAAAGAATAACAAGTTAAAACACTTATGATAAAGAAAGCAATTATTACCTAAAATGTTAATTTAACATAGAAAATCATTATTAAATGGGTATTATAAAGTCATAAATGAATCATTTATGATATAATAAATATGAATATGATTCTGGTATAATTTAATAATGTACTATGGTCATTATATAGGAGGTTAAATGTACCCTTGACCAAAGGAAATCACAAGATAAGGGTTAATTCCTCAATCTCATTTTTATTCGAGATTATTTATGTGTAAGTATTTAATGGGACATTATTATTATCAATGTACATGTTTCATAAATTTTTTTTCAAAATTAATATTTTATTGTTTTGTGGAAGGGACTCTTTATCAAGATTAACATTTTAAATGTTTTAATGATTTATTTTTCTAAATATTTTTAATTAATGTCCATGTTTTAACAATAATTTTAAGGATTTATTTATATGGATATGATTGTTTTAAAATGTTAATTCCTTTCAAAAGTTTAAAATCGGCATGATACACTTTGATTCAAAAATATATTTTAAATTACTTCCTTTATAAATGAGTGACAAATGATTTCACAAAAAGGGATATTTATCTCAAAAAGTTTTAATGATCATTTTCAACTATGTAAAAAATATTTACTGGATATTATTCTTGATTAAGGTTTATTTATTATAATAAAATATTCCATATTGTATCAAATGAGTTATTATATGTTTGACTGTGGATGTGCTATTTTTATACCCTTCATGGTTTATGGTTGAAGTATTGACATTTCATATACGAGTTTTAATAAGAATTTTTATGTTATGTTTCAACATTTTTATATGAGGAATGTAGTGGACTTAGTAACTGATGGGTGGGGCCTTCTATAGCCCCTCGATGCATCAGTAAGTCTCATGAGACAAACTAGTGTCTTGGCACAAGGCCTTGATAAAAATTTTATTTGTAGTCTTGGCACGAGGCCTTGAATATGTGGTAATGATGTCTGACGTTAGGCATTCCCTCATTATGAAATTAATTATTAAATGTGATTATTCGACTAGTAGAATATCCATGTGCATGTTTATATGGTAATTTTTGATTTATTTTATCCATATTATGTTACAGTTTATGTTTAAAAGACTTTTGTTTTTGTTACACATCTTTCCTTAAAAGTTTATATCTTCTGCTAAATTATTTACCCTTACTGAGCATCTGAGCTCTCCCCTTTCTTATGTTTTGTTTTCCCAGGATTCCAAGAAGTGTATTATGTTTGATATAAAGGGTTAATATAAGGGAATAATATAGTTATCAAAAAGTTATTTATGTTATTTTTTATGTTTGAATGTGTAATGTAACATTCATGTATGTAATATATTTTCCAAGACTACTAAACTGATCAATCCTTCAGGAATTGATTCCTTGTTATCATGTCAATGTATTAAAATAATGCACTGGATTTGGGCTTCTGGGGCCGAGGAATTACAGTTGGTATCAGATGAAGTTTAGAAACAACCTTGGAAATAGATTTAGATAAACTTTTATTTTGAAACATTACCCTAAGATAAACTTTGAGGATTAATATTGAAGAAATTCCTAGAATTTTGGTAATGTAGACATTTTTTGAATTTTACAAGCAATAAATCTATTTCTGGATATGATCAGGTAGAGGTGGATCTAGAATAGATGTACCTAGGATTAAAAAATCCAACAAGGAGTTTCAGACTTGACCTGGGGTATCCTAGTACATGACAACGGGCCTTGATATACTCTTGGTTACGACACTCCTGGGGGATATACTTAGGATAATTCACATTTTCTTTACAAACCATTATGAAGGATTTAAGAGTAAATACTTCCTCAATGAAAATATTTTTATGATTATAGATTATATACATAAACTTTTCAATTTACATTAGTTATTTTAAAAGTTTTTAATTATGCATTTAGATTCATAAACTAACCAAGTGTATGCCATTATTTAGAAATGGTTCCCAATAGAAGGAATGAGAACTCCATCAATACACATGATCCAAAGAGTAAGAAGGATCGTATCTTTCATGGTCTTAAGCCAAAATTTAGAAGGGAAATATTCTCCCATGTATTATCATCATATAAGGAAATATTATCATGTTTTAATAAGATAAGTAAAGAATTCTCTTAGTCCTATGGATTTTAAGGGATGCCAGAGAAGAAAAGGATTGTAGAGAGAAAGAAGGATAAATGGAAGAAGGGAAAGAAGGATTTTCACATATGTGATAACTATGGAAATAATAACCTTGGTAAATTATTGAAGGGAATGAGAGTTTTTTATAAGTGTGAAGAAAAAAGACACCAAGTATGTGATTTCAAGGGTAATAAAAAGGTTTCAAATGTATAATGCTTCATCTGAAAGGAGTTGGGACACTATGCGAATCAATGTCTAAATCAGCAGAGTATGCCCCAAATGATGCTATTAGATAATAATCAAGTTATGATACTATCACATATAAAGAGGAATGACTAGTGTTCTTATGTTGTTATTAAATAATTATTTCATTTGAGTGTTGTATAAACGATGTACTGGTTAAATGAATTATGTAAATAAATAAAGATTGTACTATAGTACTATTTCATTAAGGATTTGTGATTATATGGTTCTAGGAAAAGTGAATCAATATAAAGTTAAACTTTTTTGGAAAATACATGGTTGAAGGAAGGATAAACCATAATATGGTTCTGATACCGAGGTAGTGATTTTGGAATAAGATATGATTAATTTGGATAAATTATATTCGATATTCTTGAATACTTTGAAACTAATTAATTTTTTGTTTATTCCATTATTGTTGGAGTTTACAAAAATTTTGGATATAAGGAGTATATACAGTATACTATTAGTAATAAGGGATCATGAATGTATTAAATAAGGTTTTATGGTAATTCAGGGTGTTACCGTGTTTTAAAAGAATAAATGATGAAGGTATTTACTTGTTATTAAGTAAAAAAAACATTCATTGTGTTTAACTTCCTTATAAATTTTGGATTGTGAGTTTGGACAGAAGTATTTTGGATAAGTATAAAGGTTAGAATGGATTAAGTTTGACATTTGATACTATTGTTAAGGTTAATGAATTTTTTAATATTATCTTTTGGATTGTTATAAAAAGGACAACCTGGAGGTCGGGCGACAACCCATCACGTCCGGCAAGGCGGTGATACTTGAACCTACAATCGAAGGGTGACAAGGGCACACCACCTACCACTGGCCTATGTGATGTCCTGGTTTATATAATGTAGTTTTTTTAATATTCTGACAAATGAATTATAAATTCATTATTTTTGGAACCCTATACGATTAGGATAAATAGAATATTTTTGAATTCTATTATCTTTTGGAGTGAAAGATGAGTTTGTGGTAGGAATTAGTTGAAGGATGAAACTATACTTTTCAAGTATATATTTTTTCCTCTTATTCTATGAATAAATTAATCCTTAAACTTTAGGGAAGGGATCTTAAAACCAAAAATGTGTTATCCTAATACCTTATGTTTTGTTGAACTGATGATATTTTAAATCATCATAGATTGATGGCTTTGAGGCCCTCAATTTTACACTTGTTTGTGATTGATGACCTCAATCACTCTCTAAATATTTACATTTTCCTTTCAATTTTGTATCTTTAATTTTTAAAAATGTTCTTCTAATCAAGATCATAATTTGGTGGTGACTTTTTTATTTCCCTTTCCCTCTTATTAAGACTAAATTTTACTAACCCAATTTTTGATGTGGGTTTTCCACAAAGGTATTTTTCTATTTTTAACCCATTATTTTTGAAGAAAAATATCAAATTGATAGGATTTAATTTATTAAAGTAGGATAAAATTTAACACCCTAAGATTTCATAGTACGTTATCTCTTCAAAGTAATTCAATAATTTGCGCAACATGCAACACCGAGTTCGAGCGCACCATGACTTACCAAACTAGCTGTTCAAAAAGCGGTTATGAATAGTATTAACCGATTTTTTAATTTTATATACTCCATATAATTTTAGACTCCATATAATGTGTTTCATAGACATAATATAAGAACAAATTCATTTTTTTCAGATAAAAGAAGTATTTTTCAAAAAATGCAATTTTACCACCTTTTAATGGAGAACCTTTTTTAAAACAAATAGTTGAAACTTTTATATATTCAATTTAATGAAATTAAATTCTTATTTATAAGTGGGACATAAAAATTTAGTTTGGATAAATTTTTGGTACTTTTTAAATAACTTTCATATTTTGATGAATAGTAAAAAATACTAAATTTTAATTGAAAACAACTTTTTTAATCAAAATAATTTATATTGTTAAATTATTAATTTTAATGATTTGAAAGAATAATTAAATTATATTTTTATCATTTAATACAATTTCGGTCATTCTAAGTAATTTCACATTTAAATTTGACAAAAACACATGTCAATCTTTTCATAGTTTTTACTTTTTAAAAACCCATTTTTTTGTTTTCACAACAAGAATTAATTTTAAATTAATAAATTCATCATATATGTTTTTACTTTAGTAAAATAGAATTAATTTTCTAATTTGGAATATCAAAATTATCTTAGGGTGAATTTTTGATATTTTTCTGAAAACTTTCAATTTTTGATGAATAGTGAAAAACACTGCGTTATTGTATAAAACCAACTTTTTATTTAAATTTATTTTAATTAAAAATAGATATATAATACCTATATAAGTTCAATTTAATTAATTGGAGTCATTTTATAATAATATTATATGTATAAAATTTTATTGGACTTTTTTACATCTTTTACCCACCTTCTAGGCAAATTTGAAAATTTGAATAAAACGTAATTTTTGCACTTCTGTAAATTGAATTTCAAAAATCCGAGAGATACAATGGATATTAGTAAGTAAAATATGGTTCAATAAGATGGAAATATTTTTTGTTGAATCGTAACTTTTGACTTTTATTTAACACGGTTAAAAGTAAATAGGGTAATTAAATGTAAAAATGATATTATAATTACCCTAACACATGCCCTAATTCTATTGGATAAGTTAATTTCTACCAAAACAAACCTTAGGAATAAAATATGATCCTTTTGGTCCAATTGTATTATATTAGGACATTTATTATTATTTTATTTAAAGAAGAGTTAAAAGTATTAAATTCAACTTTTCATAACTAAAACATTTTTAATATAGGGTTATACATAATATAAATTCGACTATAAATATTCATTAGAAAGCTAAAATTATTTCTTACATAATTTTATTATATTTATTATTTTTATACATTTAATAATTAAATTTATTTATGACACAATGATGATGCCGTAATTACCTTATCAATGAAAGATTAAAATAATTGATATTATAAATATCCAAATAAATGTAAATTGAGAATTTTGATGCATTAAAATAATTTTATAGGTTAATATGACATGTTAGTGTTTCTTAAATGAATTGTTTTTGAAGTAATCTTTCTGTTATGACTTTCACAAAAATGAAAAACCAAATAGTGTCAAAATTGACATAAATGAGTTTTTAAAACAAATACTATATTATGAAATTATATAATAATCGTAAAAATATAAGGTTCGGACAAAGGACTATTATAATTATATATATGTCATTAATAAACCACTAAGGGTTCTCTTGGAATTTTATAGTAAGTTTATTAGCCATGTAATATAAAAATACAAGAAGACACTGTAAAAGTTAAACTATTCAACTAAGAGTTAAATCTAAAAGATAAGGTTAATATGGTTACTTAAACCAGTATAAAACCTATTGGTTTATAGTTTTTTCGACCCATTCCCATCTTATACTTGAAATAAGTCATTTTGGAGCTATTATAAACTGAATATGATTGTATAATAAAATAGTATTTCAAGATTTTCCTAAAGTGACCCTCACCTCTCTTATAAAAGGGTACTTCCCCTTATCTCAAAGTCACACCTCCAAAGTCATTTGGCTCAGCAAAATCTTACCCAAATCTCCTCCCAACTTTCCTCAATTCAACCTAGAGGACTTCCCTTGAGCATAAAGCCAACCTAAATAACCCTTTTGTTCAAATCAAAAAGAAACACCCAAATAAGGGGCAATTATTTTATCACCTCTTTCAAAGTTCTTTTCTTCTTCCACTTTCTATTTCTTTGTTATTTACATACCAAAATAATAACTCCAATACCTTCTACATACTGTGATGTTATTATAAATATGGTACAACCATAATCATTATTCTATCCATTCTAAAAATTATAATGTCACCATGCGTGCGTACGTACGGATTACCGTCTCCACACTGTGGTGTAATTTGTTATTCAACACTATGACATTTTGATGGATATAATTATGAGTAATATGTATATAAATAATGAAAATAACATTATAATTTATCTTTACAATTAATATACCATCCAATTCCACACCTTTTAATCATTAAGGAAATGATATCGTCGCTCGTGTGTATGTACGACTTACCGTCTCCACGACACGATGAGATTCATTTCCAGGTTCACCATTAAATGATGATTATAAAAATATATATTATTAATAAGTTTTTAATATAAGAGATAATAATGATACTGTATATATATTTATATATATATATTTACTTACATATATCTTATTCACTTACTTCCGTTCAATACGATATGAAAACGAAAACAACGTTTATGCGTACGTACGACCTACCATCTCCATAAATGGTGTTTTCCATTTCCTATATATCTATCTATCATACATATTTATATTATAAATATATATTACATATAAATCATGTTTTATATTGTATAATTATTTAAATCATGATTTAAATGATACAAACAATAATTACAAGTTAAAACACATACGATAAAGAAAGTGATTATTACCTGAAATTTTAATTTAACATGGAAATAATTATTAAGTAGGTAGTATAAAGCCATAAATTAATCATGTATTATATAATAAATATGAATATGGTTTTGGTATAATTTAATAAAATACTATGTTCATTATACATGAGGTTAAACGTACCCTCGACCAAAGGAAAGTACAAGGTAAGGGTTAATTCCTCATTCTCATTTTTATGTGAGATTGTTTATGTGTAAGTATTTCCTAAGATATTTTTATCATAAATGTCCATGTTTCATAAAAATGTTTTCAAATTAATATTTTAATGTTTTTTGGAAGGTAATATTTATGAAAATTATCATTTTAAATGTTTTAATGTTTTATTTTTCTAAGTCTTTTTAATTAATTTCCACGTTTTAAAAATGATTTTAAGGATTTATTTATATGAACATGATTGATTTAAAATGTTAATTCCTTTAAAAATTTTCAAAGCAGTATGGTACACTTTGATTCAAAAATCTCTTTTAAATTACTTCCTTTATAAATGTGTGACTTTTAAATGATTTAAAAAAAGGGATATTTCTCTCAAAAAGTTTTACTGATCATTTTCAACTATGTCAACATTCTTTATTGGATATTATTCTTGATTAAGGTTAATTTATTATAATACAATCATCCATATTATATCTAATGAGTCATGATTTTTTTTATTGTGGATGTGCTATTTTTATACCCTTCGTGGTTTATGGTTGAAGTATTGACATTTCGTATGCTAGTTTTAATAAGAATTTTTATGTTATGTTTCAACATTTTCATATGAGGAATGCAGTGGACTTAGTAAGTAATAGGTGGGGCCCACTATATCCCCTCAATGAATTGGTAGGTCTCATGATATAAAATAGTGTCTTGTCACAAGGCCTTGACAAAAAAAATTTATTTGTAGTCTTGGAATGAGGCTTTGACTATGTGGTAATGATGTCTGGCATTAGAGATTCCCTCATTATGAAATTAATTGTGACATGTGATTATTCGAATAGTAGGATATCCATGTGCATGTTTATATGGTAATGTTTGATTTATTTTCTCCATATTATGTTCAAGTTTATGTTTAAAAGGCTGTTGTTTTTATTACACATCTTTCCTTAAAATTTTATAGCTTCTGATAAATTATTTACACTTACTGATCATCTGATATCACCCCTTTATTATGTTTTGTTTTCCCTGGATTCCAAGAACTGCATTATGTTTGATATGAAGGGTTAATCAAGGGGAATAATGGCATTATAAATGGATTATTTATGTTGTGTTTTATGTTTGAATGTGCAATGAAACGTTTATGTATGTAATATATTTTCTAAGACTACCAAACTGATCGGTCCTTCAGGACTTGATTCCTTATAATCATGCCAATGTATTAAAATAATTCATCGGCTCTGGACTTATATGGTCAGGGCATTACACTCCTTAAATTCATATCTCCCCTACTCTCTATATCTCTAAACAAAGTTCTAAAAAACCTTGAGGAATAGAGGATCCTTCCTAAGAATTGTGAGATTTTCACAACCCATGGATACCCTAGGGGTAAGGATTCCATTGGATGCTTTAGAGTGATACCAATTATTCACATGTTGAGAAGATTTTATAGATAATATCTTCAAATAAATGGAACATGTTCTCAATTTATTTTATTTAGGTCAAACAAATAGAAATATATTATGGAATAAATAGCTTATGGTTATTGTTTTGTGTTGTTTTTGGATAATATTTACCCCCTCCAAAACCCTTCAGTGATATTAGAGTGACTTAAATATAATTTTGATTGAGTTTTTGAATAGACGGAGAAAAAAGAAAATATAATTTTCCAGAATGATGAAATTTTTTATTTAAAATGTTCATGATTCATAATGTTTTTCAAACCATGTCACGGTTTAGGAAAAATTGGAATACAAAAGTTTCATGTTAAATATAACATTATATTGTGATTATATTATGTTGTGTTTTAATAAAAAAATATTCATGATTAATTCTAAAATGATATTTTCTCAAGTGAACCATGATAGATCCCTGAAAAACCATGTCATGGTTTCTAAATTGAGACTTTTAAAGGTTTTAATAAAAATAAATTTCCCTAAGAAAAATGATCATGGTTTTCCCATGGTAAGAGTTGTCACAAAAAAAACATGTAATTTTTTTTTGTAAATTCAACCATGATTTTTATGTTTTAAATAAAAAAGTTTTTATTAAAATTATCAATTTTTTTGTGTGAGTTCATACCAAAAAACATTTTGGTAGATGTGATATAAGTTTTAAGTGTATTTTAAATGGTGAATCTATAAAGTGTATAAATTTTAAAATAAGGTGAAATCTATTTTTTTATATTGATTTATGAAATATTCATAAATGAGAACATAAAATGTTAAAGGGCTTGTTTTGTAAATTTATTTAAACTATGTTAGAAGAAGTTTTTTTTATTTAATCAAAGGCTGAAATAAAATTAAATATTTTTTCTATTTTATGTAAAGTGTTTACATAAAATGTGAAATGTTTATATGATTATAAAAGTTTTCATAAAATATTTAATATTTATAAAATATGGAGGAGTTTATATTAAATTTCTTGTAAATTAACAATATAAAATAGTTCATATAAAAAAATGTGAAATTTTTATGTTTATTTATCATTGAAATGTCCACAAATCATTTTTAAATTATAGTGTTTATAATTGTTTATTTATGTAAGTTTCATGAATATTTATCTCATTTCTAAATATTTTAATTGTTTATTTATTTAGTTTGTTCCTTTTTATTTATGATTTTAAGTGTTATATTAAAAATGGATGCATGTTTTGGTTTAAAGTGTAAATTTTTTCTAATAAATGTCATACCATGTATATAAGGAGGTATATACTAGGAATTACATAAGATTTAGTTGTGTTCAATGACGGTTTTAAATTTTTTTTTGTGGGCTATGAGATTTAAATTAATGGTTGGTTATGATTTATGAATATTAGTCATTATATTTTTATTGGAATTGAGGTCTCTCTTGAGTATTGATCCAAGGATATTGGGACTTGGGGATAAACTTATCACTATCCTGGGCACTTAAGATCTATAAAAAGTGGGGGTTTTCTATTTGTTATACCATGGTTACTCTTGTAGATATTTTTGTTTCATATGATTATAATCCTTTACATGAAAGAGTTTTATATAACTTATTCATTGGATAAATTTGGATATGTGTGAATATAATTAGACTTCATTTTTTTTATAAAATAATACAAATCATGTCATGAAACACCCCCACAGGAACCCCTCCTAGGTTATTAGTGAATACCGGCATGACCCCGAAGCCTATCTCTAATAGGACATGGGTTAGATACTAGAAATGAGGTTATATAACACACACATATAAGAGTTATTACATTCATAATTCCTAGTAATTTAAAAAAACACTAATAAACTCCATAATATAATAAAATAAACTATCACAACATGCATTCAATTCCATACATAATTGAAAATACAATAGAGTAATACCCAATATAGTTTCCTATGGAAATAAATCCTTGATATATAACAAACTTTATAAACCTTCATGAGTTAGTAAAGTCTAACATGTTTACAAATCTTATCCTATAGACCTTATATATATATATGTGTGTGTATGTGTGTGTATTGTAAGGTCCCCATTATCTAGATCTATCCCTTTGTATACTCCCAAGGATTGAAGGTGTTAAGTGGGAGTTTAGAGATGTTCTAGAGGTGAGAGTTGGGTTTTTTGTCCATACAGAGGGTTACCATGCCATGGAGGTAGGTGTAATGGTGACTATGGTGAGTCCATTTTGGCACTATGGTTGTAGGGATAACCGTTTTTGATTTCTGTACATATATCATGGGTGTTTTGGTATTGTGGGGAATCATGGAGTCTAAAACACCTATGGTGGTCACAATGTTAAAGTTTTAACCATGTATTTGGATATTTTGGTTAGTTGTGTTGGAGAATTAGGTGATTTGAGTCAGTTGTGTGGTGCTTGGGGAACTATTGGGAGTGAAATGACTAGGGTATCCATTTTTAAGTCATTTTACCTAGAGCTTTCCCCTATGGGAAATAGGTAATGGATCCTCACTCGTTGTGGATGGCATGGTGTCATGAGGGGAATCATGCCTTCCCTTATTCAGTGAGTGAAGGTCCATGCCCAGAGCTATTTTAATTTTAAGGGAATTTTTTTTGGAATATTTACATGTGGAAAATGGTGATGACTGAAGTTACCAAGTCAATGGGCATGGTAGCATGGACTTGAGTATACTCAAATTGGTAAATGTGAAAGTGGAAATGGAAACCGAGGCCTCACCACACCATGATATTAGATGTGGTGATCTAAAATGGAGAGTGGTTCTAATTTACACCATGATGAGATCCCATAGTGGTTTCCTAGGTGTATTAAATGATGTTTTCTATTTATTGGTGCTTGGAATGGTGACAGTCAAAGGTGATTAATGTGGTTTTCAAAATTATCAAGGATCATGGGTTCAAGCTATTTAAAATGGTGGGAAAAACGAGTCTTATTTGATTGAGGGGTTCCATTTCCATGGTTTAAGACACCACACCATGGTTGGGGCCAACAAACCCTTCTCTATAAATAGGGAGTTTTGAACCCCTTGGTTTGACTTTTTATCTCTCCCTTTGAACCATAATCAACCATTTTATTTATCATTAAACCCCAGTAACTTCTCCTAATGGTTCAAAACTATTGGTTCAGAGGGATTAAGATCTATTAGATCAAGGTACCATATTCTCCTCTTCTTATCTTTTTCCTTGATCTTATTCATTATAGAGGTTCTATGTGATGATTTCCTATAGTTTTGTGTTTATATTTGAGTATGTCTTGATGGTGGGTTTCTATGGTTAGGTTTTGATGTGGTTTCCTTCAAATTTTGTGGTGGTTGATCCTTGATTCTTTTATTTTGAAGTGGGGGTTACTTAAAGATTCATATTTAGGTAGGGTATCTATTATTTATACTTATTTTAGGTAAAAGTGTGGGATTTATATTCTTTATCTTCTTTGGAAAATAGTGGAATTGAACTTAATGAAGATAATAACCTGTAAATCAAAGGAAGAATGAATTGTAAGGGTAATGATTTCATGTGGTTTATGCTATGATTGGATGTCACTAGATATTATCTAGAGAGTTTGAAATTTATTAATATGATTCTTATTATTCCATGGAATGGTTTATGTGCTTGAAATTGGTTAAAAAATTTAAATATGATAAGGTATAGTGAATAATGAAAGAGGCATATGGATTTAATTACCATTGTTCCTTAATAACTATTGAACATATAATTATTGACCGAGTCATGTTTATAGTTGATTCTAAGCTATTGTTAGATAATATACTTATGTTTCTTAATATTGAAACCTATACATAATGAATTGATTAATTCATGATGATAATAAAAAAGTTTTCTTGCTGAATTTAGATGTTTAGGGTTAAGGTGGACCCAACCTTACTGTTAAATCCATGCTTTCTAATATTATTTTGTTGATGTTATAGAATTGTTTTCCCCCTAAGTTTATTTTTATAAAAATATATTTTATTGATATTTGTATTCTATATGATGGTATAGTTCTTTATTTGATTTTATTTGAACCTAGTATGGTTTTTTATTAGGTGAGGGATGAGCTAGGTTTTCTTGATTGTGATAGTGGTTTGATGAGGATGATACTGTGATATATGGAATAGGTTGAGGTAAAAGCTTCCCTTTTTCTAGATGGTTGTATTTGGTCTATTTATGGGATGATTAGTATGGGTTAATATATGGTATTGACCATTTTTTTTGTTCTTGATACTTGATGATTATTTTTCTTGATAATTGGATGTTGTTATTCCTAGATTCTCATGATAGTTGGTCCAAGGAACCGCAAGTGAATCCTCTTATGGTCTTTTAAGAAGAGTCCTAGAGTACCTAGATATAGAATGACATGGAATGATTATTGAATTTTTGTGGAATGGTAAAAGAAATATAAATGAATTAATGGGTTTGGGTGTTGTTGATCATGATAATGATATATGTTAAATGAGAACCATGGGATGGTTGGATCAATGATCTATGAGCATGGGGTGGAAATATGGAAATTATAATGTAAATTATAGATAATGTTATATTATAATGAAATTAAATTATTAAATCAGAATTCATAATGGGGTTAATGAATGTTTGGTAATTTATAATTACTAAATGAAAATGGTTAATGATGTTGAATCTTGGTGCTTGTGTGCTTACATGAAATCTAGTTTCCAAAGCCTTAGTGGTAGCAGTTGAGTGTTATATTGGGCAATAGATCCTGTTGAGACTAAGAATGGTTATTTACCCTAAGTTTGGTAATGTGATATACTATTCAGTAATTTTTTATTTCATGTACTCTACTACCAATGTTGGGTGGGCAATCGATGCCCAAATGTATTGGGTTCAAGGTGTATTACCTAACATCCAAGTTCATGAGGTAATAATTAAATGACTTATCCCTCTTCCCCAATTCCCCTTTATATTTAGTATGATGTGTAGGTGTGTCTAGGAATTAATGAATTAACTTATAGGATATGTGTATATATATCCTATGATGGATATCAGTTTATTAGACATGTTTGTACGGGTTTTAGTGGCTTGAAGTTATAATACATACTTATATCTTACTACAATGAATATGATCTCCCATAGGTGTATGTAAATGGACTATACTTTCTTAAGTTATAGTGCATGATACATAGGATGTAATGGATTTTAGACTCTCTATGTAGTAACATATGGGATGATGATGATAATATTATGACGGGATACATGTATAATGAGATGCTGATATGGATATGATATGTATTCATGAGGTGTAGGATGAATTATGGAAGGGATTGTATAACAGGTCATTTGGTGCTGGGTCTTGATAGAGACAAGCCAATGGGGAGCTGGATGCATGGTATATTTATTATATATGTATATGCTTTTGATATCGACCGACTTACTTTTAGGTGTTACTCGGTGAGTGTACCTTGGTGTCGATGGGATATAGTCTCACCTATTTAGGTAACAAGATTATTTATACTATTTATTCACTAGGATTTAGTATGATCCTCTTACATTTTCACAACAGGTGTTAGGGAGGATCCTACTAAGTATACTTGTATTCTCAACCCACATATATAAACTATTTTTCAGGTTTGTAGGAGCTAGTTAGTGATCATGTTGGGAGTTAATGGATCATGGATTTGTTTAGGAGTTGTTAGAGTTTTAAGGTCACTACCCAGGCCTTATTTTTCATTTATAGTTGTTTCCACAAGTATGAAATTACATTCATATATTGGGATTGTTTATTTATTTATTACTTAGAGTTATTTAGAGGATCTCATATTATTAATTATCCTTAAATTTATATATTGAGGGTTATTCCTCCCAATTAACTGGATTCCATACCCTCGGTGATGGTCACCAACCTGTGACCTATTAGATATAGGATTCAAGGATCATCCCCATCCTCATTGATAGCCTAGGAAGGGTTTTAATGGAGGTGGAGATATGAAAGAGTGGAATCATAGCAGATGTTTGAGAGATATGATGGATTTTGGATAAAGGAACTGGTGGGGATTTCATGGGTTGGTAGGGTGATAATATTATTTGGACCTAACATGATATGTAACTAAGGGATACCGGCTAGGATATAAGATTTTATGGCCCCAAAAATCCAATGTAAGGACCTTAAAGTTTACTAAAAATGCTAAGCAATGTGATTCTACTTATAGGTTAGAGACCTAGATATAGATCATGTATCATGATTGTCTGTTCCTATTTATAAATTGGATAAACAATGGGAATTTGGATAAATTTTAATTAATTAATTAAACTTAAATATTACATATTATGGGTTTAGTGAGTCTATAATAGTTTAATATTTTATAGGCATGGATCTAAGTTGACGCCCCCTTGGGTTTACACCGATGATGTTCCGTAGGATGCACTATTAGATCACCACTAAGATGAAACTGGCGATGAAAATTTTGGGATGAATAAAATTCAAGAGTTTTAGCTCCAAGTTCTATAGAAGTATGAGGGGTATATTTTAGATCAAGATATTGAGGCTTGGTTAGAGGTGGTTGAAATTTCCTTTAGTTCAATCCATTCTTAGAGTGAGCACTGGGTTTTATTGATTGTTACTATGTTTCACGGGGTAGCTCGATAGTGGTGGTTCTTATTCTTTGGGGATCATAATGTGTTGATAGATTCATGGGAGAAGTTTCATGATCAGTTTCAAGCCAAGATTCTTTCCTAAACTTTGAAGTTGTCTTGTCTACATGATATTCTTACCCTCTACCAAGGGAGTTATAGAGTGTGGTATTTTAGTATCCAGTATAAGAACCTCTTTCATTATGGTTCAAAACTTATTATATATGAGGAGGTTAGGGTAAATAATTTCAAGGAGTATTTTTATCCCTAGATCCAATACCATTCCACCCCATTAATGCTATCAATATATCTCAAGGTGCCGATGAAGGAATAGGTTATAGAGATGGTTATCACTAGGACCAGTTCATAATGGGAAGGGAGTAACTAGGACTCTCTATAGAGTAGATATATGGCCATAAGTTCTCATTTCTCCAACCAATATAAGATTTAGACATTAGGGAGTTAGTTTTAAAGTTTTTTCTTCCCATTAAACCAGATTTAGTAGTTCTTGGACCCATTATAGAGGATTAAAAATAGTTTTATTTTAAAAAAAAGTTCATATCCATCAGAATATTGAGTGATCGAACTCCTTAAGTAGTTAGCATGATGCCGATGACCCTCTTCATACTCAATAATTTCAACAATACTCTTCAAGGCATCACTAACAAAAGGGTGCTCCAACTTTTAATCAACAGAGTTTGGATGAGGTGGATAGATAAAAACCACATGATGTCCCTTATTTTTTGAGATAATGAGTAAAGAACAACCATTAAGTTGGTCATCCTTGGATCCATAGTTTACATAGATTAGGATATGGTTAGATGCATGCTTTAGAGTTTTCAGTGCTAGGAAATCCAAACATAATATGAGGTATTATCTGATTATATTCTACTTGGGTCAGTTCATTGTTTTATTTGGAAGATAGAAACTTCTTAATTTCACCCACCATAGTCTAGCCTTTGGGAGCTAAGGTTTACATGATTCTAGTGCCCTAGGGGCTGACTATTCCACTTGGAGGTCAAGCTAGCTTATGTTATGTGTGTATAAATTTTGAGTTAATGCTTGGGTAGCATAACTACTAGGAATTTTTCTCATGTATGTGGATATAACCACACAACATAATCCTTTAAATGGACTAACTATATTTAGTTTATGATAATGTTGATTTCTATAGGAGGCATGTTATATTCTGTAATTATAATGAAGAGTATTCCATGTTTTTTGGAGAGTGAGACCCTTAGATGGGTCAGAAGTGTATAGAGTCATTTTCATCCATTATGTAAGGGATAATATTGAGTTCAGTAGTGGATCATTTGGTTGTGTTTTTCATGATTTCCAAGGAGTAACTTGATTTCTTTCAAGAAGAGGTTGTAAAACTACCCCCTTGATGTGAGATCTATTTTGATACAGATACAAAACCAGGTGTTTATTCTATATTGATATCCACATATAGGATGGTATATTTCATGGTTTAGGATTTATAGATTCAGATTGAAAATATTCTATATTGAGGTTTTATTCGGCCCAGTGTTCCACTTTAGAGTGCTTGATTTCTATTTTCAAAGAAGACAAATGGTAGTCTCCATTTTTATATCAATTACCACTTCTTGGATCACGTGATAATGAAAAACCGCTATCCTCTCCTATATATTGATGCTTTATTCAATTAGTTAAAGGGGTATAGCTAGTTTTTGAAGAGTAATTTTAGGTTATGGAATCATCATATAATATTGAAGGATGGATATATTTATAATATTTTTGTTAGATGTTGTTATGTGCATTATAAGTTTTTTATAATACTATTAAGTTTTATGAACTTTCCCTACCATGTTCAGGAGACTTATGAATTCTATGTTTTATGTGTTTTTGTACTAGTTTTTAGTGGTTTTTATCAATGTAATATTTGTGTATTAAGTGTCTAAGGATAAGAATTCATGTAATGTCCCGTTTTTTGAACCAGACGAAAATGTGGAGGAAATTAAATTTTTTTTCTATTAACTAGGCAGGTTAGTTTTAAAACCGAGTGCCAAAACTTTTTATTTTCGATAGTTGACACTACAATGCATCTTTTAAAGAAATTAAATTAAATTAATTAGATTAAAATTAAAATGGAAATAAATTAAATGAAGGTTAAAAGCCTTCTTTAGCACTTGGAAATATTCTATGAAATACTTTCAGAGTTAGATGATGAGTCAGCATGGGATTCTGAAGCCCATAGACCCACGACATTGAGAGAATAAAAATATTAAATATATTTATTCATACGTGTGTTTTTTTTCCAAAAAATGAAATTACTCTCAAACAGTGCATCATATGAGAAATCTGAGACCACTGTTTGGTTCAGAACACTGGGTTTACCCTAGGAAGGATATAATTTTGATGCGCGTCAGGTGTTTAGAAACCTCTCATGTGATAATACCATCTTTATTTTTAATTAATTTATTCACTAATAGAATTTTGGGTTTTGGAGGCCCTTGGAATGGGCAACCGCTAATGGCGGTCATAGGGCTTAGAAAAATTACACACCTTCTACGCCCCCTGTCTTCCCTCACGCTCTCCCTTGAGAAACCATACGACACACCCATCCCCTACCTCACCGCACAGTCTCCGCTGGACCACCTCTGCCTTTGGATCACATCCACCGCTAGTCCTCTCCCTCACCACATCCGTTTCTGCCTCTGGTTCACCTACGCCACCGTTCCTCTCCCTCACTGCACCACCTCCGAATCACCGTCTCTGGATGACCTCTGCTGCTCATCCTCTCCCTCTCTGCACCCACCTCTGCCTCCGACTCATATCTAACCCCGTCCTCTCCCTCGCAGTAGGCTCTATCTCCCTCTCCCTCCCAGACTCCCCTACTCACCTCCGCCTCTACCTGCCTTGCCCCAGCTCCCTCTAATCATGTCTGGACTGTTTCCACAAATTGGCCCTTCCATCATAAATTTCTTCCGAATTTTTCATGCTATTAAGTAATCCTTAATTTTAGTTATAGGTTTTTCATTGTGATCACTTCCATCACAAATTGAAACTTCCATCACAAATTTATACCCAATATCAAATTGATTTCTACCAAAGTATGAAGAAATATATTTGATGGATATTCCTTCAAACAAACCTTGATCATTGAAGGTTTTTATTCTTAAAATGGATGGATTTTATATATATTAAATAAGTTAATATGTGTTTGATAGTTGAAGCTTCATCTTAAAGAACACAAGTACATAGGTTCAAGATAATGTGACAAATATAATTATGGGGATTAATTTACTAATTTTTAGGAAAAATGAATGTGTATATGTTTTATATAACACTATATACAACATTTTTGAAAATGTTTTCAGAAATTTACTATGTATGAAGATGGTTTCAAGAGGCCCTGAGTCAATGTGAAAGTTGAATGGAATTTATAGACATTAGAATTATTTTTAAAAAAGGAATATCAACATATGTGTAATGATTGGACTGTATATGTGTCATTTATCTCATTATAGGTTTCATCAATATGAGTTTGGTGTCATTCAGTGTCATAATATGTATTCATTTTATCCTTTTTATGTATGAAATTGGTGAGTATATATGTCAGTTGGATCAATATACATGTAAACACAATTCCCCTAGGTTTCATTCTAAAATCATTAAAATCCATAGAGGGGAAACGTATATATCAAGGAGTTTCATGATGGTCATTTATAGTTTTTTTTCAAGTCTATTCCAAATTTTTTCCACTCATTTAAAGGTAATCTTAGAGCTGTATCAATGTAAATTAGAATTTATATAGGATATGAAAATGTCTCAGGCCTTTCATGTAAGGGTTGTTAGAAAATATCTGATCCAAGTAAAGGTAGTTCAATAACTGTGTAAATTTTATCTAAGAAATATGATGGCTACATAAGGGTAATTAAATGTTAAGATTTTAAAATACTAAATATCTGGATTAAATGGAGATCAAATCAAGATATGTAGTTAAATCAATCATCATGTATCAAATATCATGGTCAATCAAATGAATCATAATCCATGTTTTTGAGATACATAAAATCAAAAAATGTATGTCGCATTCAGATTGAATAAGATAAATTTAGAATAATCCTATTAACTCTAAGAGAAGATCCAAAATGAAGAGGTGTAGGCATTTACACATGTTTTTTTGAAATGAAAATTCCACCACACTATAGTAAATTACCTGTGGATTTTTTAGTGGTCATGGTGAGACTATGATTTATATGTGATGTGTTTAAGACCATAAAAGGATGTTTCCATGTCAATGGCCCATTTATTTGAATTTACATGAATATATGGATGGGGATAATATTAGTTAAGAGGTTTAAATAAAAGGAAATCAAGGAGAATAAAATTAGTAAATAATTTTGAATCTTAAGATACTTTAAGATGAAAAATAATGAAAAAATTCATATGATATTGAATGAGAATTAAAAGTTATATTTATTCTTGACCAATTTAAATTCCAAGAATAGTGATATGCTATTATAATTTTAAAGTTTATAGAATATACATAGAAATAATATTTATTTGATATTCATGATATTTTATGAGGATAAAATTTTTATCAATGAAATAATAAATAGTGATTTAATGATTCGAGAGAACTCATGAGGACTGTGTGGGATAATTCTAAGTATCTTGATACACATATATATTTAGGAGAGATAAACATAGTCTAAAACTGATAGATCCTTTTGAGAATAATAAATACTACTCAACTATTCTGAAGAAGAAGATATTCCCAAATATCCATGTTCTAGATATATTTTTTAGAATGTAAAACTTGTTCAGAACAACTATTAATGATTTTAAACAATAATAAAATAGTTCAACACATCTTTCATTATCATGGAGTACAATAAATATTATGTGGGTGAATAATCACCACTAAATATGAATAAGGACATACTATCAATGGAAAAAAATAGATGAGATAATGTTGGGGGAGTCTAACTAGTTAATTAATTTTAATTTGAATAGCTTTTTCCAATCATTATATAAGATATTTTTCAACTCAAGTGTATAACCATTTATTGGAGGATTGTAGTTAGGCTATCTAACAACTGTTGTTGTAACCACTTATATTATAAGTGGTTAATCAATGTTCAGTAATTTTACCAAGAGTGTAAAGATTAGGTATTTTCAGTTAAACCTTGTGAAGAATGTGTATTCTATTTCTAGTTTTACAAATACAAAAAATTTGAGGCTATGATATAATTTTGGGAGATTTAGAAATATTATCATATTAAGTTGGTTGAATTAAAAATATAAAGTATTTTTAAATTTATACTATTAATTATATCCCCTATGGGAATCCAAACCTGAGGCATGACAAGTTTCATTAGTAAAAATTTAACCACTATGATCCAAATAGGTTTGTGTGAAATAAAAAATCCCAATTATATAATTAGTTGGTTTGTTCCAACTTTTGAAGGAGTGAGTTATCACAACTAGTTGAATAAGATTCTACCCTTCCTCCTATAACATAGTATTGAAGTGAGATATTCTACAACATTATGTTTTCCACCAATTTCTTAAGGTGTTTTTGTGACATAATTTTACAATATAAATATAGATATAGATGGAAAGGATCAATATTCCATTTTAATTACTCTCTCAGAAAAGTTATATAATAAGATCTTGGGTCTTTAAACACTCAAAATTCACTTTTTTTATTATGAAATGATGGAAATGAAAGATTCCTTGGATTATGGTGGATGAAAATGATGAAGTCCTATAGAATAAAACCCTACAATGAGGTAGAAATAATATTGTTAGGTCCATATAAAATAATAAAAAATAAGACCATCACATGGGAACCCTTTGCTAGAAAAATAGTCTATTTCATAGTTACCTTAAAATTTAGTGTGTCCAACAATGATACCTAATGTGATGGGTTTCCTTCACATTCTCACCAAATAACTCAAATTCTAGAGACAAAAATCCTTGCCTTGGATAAACCCAAATAGAACACTAGAATCCAATTCCACTATATTGATTTTGATGTTTTAAAGCCTGAATATAGAAAGGACAATTTCGATTTCTATGAAATATTCCCCCAAATAAGTACTTAGTATATAGTAAGAACTAAATCCCAAAATCAAGAAACCTCTACAATCCTGCAAACAACCAATTCCCCACATTTACTTAAAATTCCATGATCCATCCATGTTCATATTTAGAAATGTAAGATGCGGGGTACTTGTAAACCATATCCCTACAATCCTTTCACTTATTCCACCCATAGAAGAGAAAATCCTTCTAAGAATTCTCCTAATCATGGATGATGACCCCAAACCACTAATAAGAGGCCCAAGATCCACCACCCAAGGCTTTAAGGCAACATAGAATAAATGATATGAGAAGTCTCTACCTTACCTAGTCTGATTCCTCACCTCCCAAAGAAACCACCAAACAACAATGATTAACTGACTTTAGGTCATACTATCCACCCCTGTATCTCCGGACCTTGAATCCATCCTATTGAGAAAATATTTATAGCTTATTTTTCCTCTATTAATCCCAGCTCCAAACATAGGGAATTTCACATGCCGCAAGTTGAGTCATTTTTAAATAAGAGAGTACATATTTTCTTTGGTCCCAATGATATATAGAACCTATATCATGAGGTGATGGTGATGCCATTTCTCTAAACATTATCATCTATGGGTAGCACCTGATTCCTCAACTGCCAAATTAGATAATCACCCAGCAAATATCTCACATGTTATTCTCTATAAAACTCTAATATTTTTTCTACAAAAAACCCAAAATATTTTTAGTATACCTCCTTTTAAGTATTTGGATTTTTATCTTTAAAAATTATCATTTTATTTTTTTTAAATTATTTCTTATAAAATAAATAAATTTCTATATATCCGTTCAAAAAAAAAATTGTTTTTTTTTCAATAATGAATTCATTTTCATTGGTTGGTTTGAAAGATGTATTTTCGTGAAGATTTTAAATATGAACCCTCAGTTCATAAATGTATATATCATGTTTAAATATATAAAATTTTAATTTTCATTGGTTAGTTTGAAATATTTATTCATAAATTTCTATCTCATGCTTAAATATATAAATTGTTCAATCATTTATATTTATTTTTATATTTATTATCTAGAGATATAAATTGTTTATTTTATCAATGGTCCACATTAAATTGGTCAATATTTATTTTAAATATATTTTGTGATATGAAAAATTCCTATAATATGAAGTATTGTGTAAATGTTACTACTTGTTATAAAGATATTAATATGGATAATAGTTGGATTAGTCTTCTGAATTGAACATCTAGAGAATATTTCAAGGGCATTATGCAGTTTATTAAGTTCACTGGAGGATTTCAAAGTGACTATATTAGTTTTATATATAGAAAATGTGCAAAAAGATATCAATTCACATGAGATACCGTGAGGGAGCACCTATTCTTGAATGTATTTCTGAAAAATTATAAGATTTGGACTCATTATGGGGAAGAATATAATCATTGTTAAAATATATATGCAGTTCATAGGGATGTTGATGTGAGGATGAATGATCCATTATGTGAAATGCTTATTGAAATGGTACGTGGTTTGTCTCTTAAAGGAATTGACATCCAGAATGTTAAGACCAATGAGATAAATCTGCGCTCAAGTGCAGATCGTGATTCAAGGAGGTTTTATGAAATACTTGATGATGCAAAAACTGAATTATATTATGGATGTACTTCTTATAATAAATTTTCATTTATCATGGATTTGTTGCATTTTAAGACTTTGAATCAATGTTCAGACACATCATTTGACATGCTATTGGTGTTATTGAAAAAGGTACTTCCTGTCAATGCTAAGATTCCTGAGTCATATTAGCATGCTCATAAGTTGACAAAGAACTTAGGTTTTATATATGAGACCATAGATCCATATGAAAACAACTGTATGTTGTTTATAAAGGAAACTTTCCATTTGGATATTTGTATGGTTTGTGGCTCTTCTAAGTGGAAGGATAACAGAGGAAATCAGACCCATAAATGTCAAACTGTGAAACAGGGAAAACCGACTTCCATAAAAAAATGTGTTACTTTCCCCTGAAGATGAGGTTGAAAATATTTTTTATATCATCTAAAGTTTCTAATTTAATGAGATAGAATGTGGAAGGAAATCAGGAAAGTGATATGCTAACCCACCTGGAAAACTCTCGTGCATGGAAGGATTTCGATAAGAGACACCCCAACTTTTTTAAAGATGGTTGTAATGTAATATTGGGTTTGGAAGCTAATGGTTTCAATCCATTCAAGTCTATAGTTGGTGTAACTCATAGAACATGGACCATGGGGTTGGTTTTGTATAATCTTCCTCTATATATTTGTATGAAACAACAGTTTATATTATTTTCCACTCTTATTTATGGACCTAGAAGTCCGGGGGTTAAGAATGATGTTTGCCTTCAGCCATTGATTGATGAGTTGAATGAATTTTTGGGTGATGGTGTGATGACTTATAACTATGAAATGAATGAAATGTTCAAACTACAGGATTCTTTATTGTGGAAAATCAATGACTTCCAAACTTATGAAAATTTATTAGGTTGGAGTACAAAAGGGGAATATTATTTCCCTTGTTGTAATAAAATTAAAAATTCTTTATAGCTTAAACATTACAAAAAATGGGCATACATGGGTTAAAATGTTTTCTACCCCCTCAGCACAGGTTCAAAAAGGACAGATTGACATTTGATGGTTCTATAGATTTCAAACCAACACCAAAGATCATGACAGGAGTAGAAATATTATCGTAGATTGAGGAATAAAACATCCATACAGTATACAAATTTCAGGATTTGGTGGCTCATTCGTTACCTAATATTTTTGGTGCGGGTATATAGTGCAGTCAAAATTGGAAAAAGAAAAGTATTTTTTACAATATCCCATATTGGAAAACTAACATGCTAAGGAATAATTTCGATGTCATGTACATTGAAAAAAAGGTTTGTGATAATATATTGTGGACCATTTTAGGTGTCAGTGGAAAATCAAAGGACCATGTTAATGCATGTCGTGATTTGGAAGAAATGGGTTTAAGGAAACAGTTTCATTTATAGTTTGCTCAGGGAAACAAGGAATATATGCTTGCTGCATAGTATACAATGACTAAATTGGAGAACGATACATTTCTTTCCATTTTGAAGATGCTCAAGGTGACCAATGGTTA
The DNA here is from genome assembly GCA_963277665.1 of Viscum album. Classification (NCBI taxonomy): domain Eukaryota; kingdom Viridiplantae; phylum Streptophyta; class Magnoliopsida; order Santalales; family Viscaceae; genus Viscum; species Viscum album. Next base: position 898,099,165 of record OY728160.1, on the reverse strand, counting down.
CTATTCTAATATTTCAAAGTGTGTTAATATGACAAGAAGGACATTGCAAGGGTTGAAATGTCATGAAAATCACATACTACTTCATCAGTTGATTCTAACCACAATTTTTGATTGTTTATCCCCCAATGTTATTCAACCGTTGATTAAGATGAGCAATTTTTTTAGATAGAATTTATAAGAAATCAACTAATGAGTGATTTAAAAATTTTACTGGACATAATTATACTTACTTTTTGTCACTTTGAGAGACTATTTCCCCCCATAATTTTTGATTTTATGGTTCACTTGATAGTGCACCTAATTGATGAAGTAATGGATTCTGGTCCACTGCAATTTATGTGGATTCATCCTATTAAGAAGTATATGAATACATTGAAACGATTTTTATGCAACATAGCTCATATAGAATCATCAATATCCAATGGTTATTTCATGGATGAGTGTACTAATTTTTTTGTGCAGAATATCTTTTGGATGTTGAAACAAAATTAGATAATACCTATCGAATTCATGATGGTCTAGTTGGAAAAGGAACCATATTTGATATGGACAACATCGAGTGGATATAATCTCATCGATATATCTTGTTCAATACTCTATTAGTTCCACCATTAATGTAGTAAGTGTTGTATCACCTTTATTGTTTAAATTTTACATGTTTTGTTTGCATATATAAATTTGATCATTTAAACATTGCATTATCATTTTTAGAAAATACATTAACGATCTAAAAGAAGAGATGTCTCCTACGACTGAGTATCAAATTCAATAATCTCATTATGTGTAATTTCATGATTGGTTTGAGAATTTTGTACTTATAAATTTATTTTCATTATGAGTTAAGTATAATACTAATTTCTTTCTGCAGAAATCATTATTGAATTCTATTAATTATGTAGGTTCATAACCTGAGGGAGTTAGGTGACCCCACGTTAATTGAATAATTTAACCAACTATCCGAGGGTCCATGTATAATGGCTCTTTGTTATAAATATATAGATGCTAATGGCCTTCAATTTCACATTAAATATGTTGATGAAAAATGAGAAACACAAAATAGTGGCATCAGTTGTCAAACTGTCAATTCTGGTTATTACTATGGTCAATTTACAGACATCATTGATGTTGTATATGCACATGAGTAAAAATACATATTGTTAAAGTGTAATTGGGTTGATCCAGTGCGTGGAAGTAAAGTCAATCAATATCATTTTACGTTGGTGAATTTTCACAATATGTTATATAGAAATGAATGAGTTGGTAATGAACCTTTCATTTTAACATCACAATCAGAACAAGTTTTCTTCATTACCATTCCATCGAATCCCAGTTGGCAAGTTGCTGTAAAAATGTCCCGGTGAGGAGTGTTTTTATTTCAATGAGATGAAACCAAGACTGTTACCTTTTTTACACAATAGCTTGATCAACATACCATAGTTCTATGTGAAGAATATATTTATTGGGTTAGACCAATATTTGAAGGAGAAACAATAGATTTTTATGTTCACTAAAAGGTATAATTGTTTTCACACTCTTTAGTTTAAATCATTTTTTTAAATTGTTTAACCTTTTATAAACTGTTTAACATTTTTTTTAATTTTTTAACTTTTATTTATTCAATCAATATTACAAAATAAATCAATATGGTCTGATAATTTTTAATAGAAATTTTTATAAATAATTTATTAAATAAAAAAACAAAAAAATAGATTATATCACTCTAATCTTCTTTATACTATTTCATCAGGCACGAGATTACCTAGATTTGAATATGAAATGTGTTCTTTGATATTATTAGGATAGATTAATTTGGCTATATTTTATTTGTGTTGTTTATACTGGTTTATACAAATGGGTACTATAATAGTAAATGAATCCTTTCTTTACTAATGTTTTCTATGATTACAGGCAAGTTAGAGGAACATGCACCAGATCCATATCATTCAGCAGATCCATCTGCATCTTAGAGTTTAGGTATGCATGAATGTAATTGTGTTTATTTTTTAATTAATTTCTTAACATACATATATTCTCATCTTTATAATTATGTATAATTTTTTTCAATAGTATCAGACTCGACCGCTTCTTCCTCTTGTAGGAGAGGCGCTGGTCGTGGCATTTCATCTTAGAATTCTGATAAAACCTTAGATGTATTATTTGAAGAGATATTTCATCTTGTTGGAGTGACTTCCCCTTAATTTATTCATCATATAGGTAATATCATACACGACCCACACTAATTTTCATTGACCACATGTGATTGGGCTTCTTTCCCTGATGATACATTAGATCGACCATGGAGGGAAGTTCAGGTAAGAGGACCATTTTAGTTTCTTCCCTATGTTTAAGAAATACTAACATGTGTGATTTTTTTTATTAAATAAAATAATATAATAGTGTTCCCTGATGTGTTTTGACCAGTGTGTATGTCCGAATTTAATAATATGTGGAAAGATTATAAATACAAAGTCAAGAGGGAGCACTGGGTACCAAATGTGGGTGCCCCTGACATTATGGAAAAAGTCCAGAGAGGTGTTCTCCTGTCTTAGTGGAATGATTTAGTTTCATATTGGTCTACTAATTATATTTTTTAGTCTATTTATTTTTGTATATATATATTAAAGAATATGTGACATTTAATTTGTTTGAAATTTGAATTAATTAAATGTAGGAGGTGTCAACATGTCATTCTGAGAATCGAGTGTTGCATGGACCACCTCACAGGCTCATGACTCATCACATGTCTCAGATCCAACATGATGCATTTATTATTCATTTTTTAATTTATTATTTAATATGGTTTTGTGTTATATTTCTATATTTTATTGGTATACAGTTATGGGAGAAAGGTGCACCGACTGATAAAATGTCGGTGTGGATGAGGACTCGTGATCGAAAAGATTCAGAGACTGCAACTCTTATAGTAAGTTCTTGTACTCATTACCAATACTTACATGCATTTGTATATAAACATATATATATATATATATATATATGTATATATCTATTACATAGGCTCAATTTTAAGGAGAGTTAGCATAGCTTTTAGAGGACCAATGACAACTTGCTATGCGAAGGGATGAGATATTACATCACATTATTAGTCATGATGAGCATGGATATAGTTTGAAATAGGGAACATGGATTCTTCATTATTTAGTTTCACACTCTGAGGTTATGGGTCCTGTTGTTGCTGGGATGAAACAACAACTGACATATTTTGAGGCACAATTGCATGCTTCTGAGTAGTTAAATGCAGAACTGATCATTGAGATTAGAACACTATGGGAATATGTGTGTCTGTGTGATAGTACAGGGGATCATACGATGCAAGTTTATACTAAACTTATTTATTTATTTAATAGTATTTCTAATATTAAAGTCTTTATAATTTTTATTCATTGTAGGCCCCTACCACACCATATGGAGGTAGTAGCCATGGGCTCGCATGAGGCATCATATTCAAGAGGTGTGTTTCTTTTATTTTTATAGTTTCTCGTTCAAATTTACTATCTTATTTTGTTTTCACAACAAACTATAAAGAAAATTAGACTGATGAGAAAAATTCGGATAATAATCAGTTATTCGTCACTTTCTTCTCATGTCTCGAGGGTTATTACCTAATTAATTTAGTTTTATGAGATTTATTTAAACTTATAATGGTTATATTATTTGAGTGATTAGAGATGTATAAATTGATCGTGAGACTCATAAGTGATCATGGCTCATATTTGTTTCAAAATTCACATAAAATATTCAAATGTGATATAGTCAAGAAATTTTGTGGTGGGGGGGGGGGGGGGGTCAGGAGGGACTGTGGGGGGGGGGGGACTAAACAAGAATGGAAAAATGAACAATATTTCTAAAAAAAATTTCAAGAAATTTTTTCAGGATTATGGGGATAAAGTATAAGACCGTGAAATAAAACATAAGAGGAACCTTTGATTCTAGATAAAGTGATCTCTGGTATCTGATGAGTACTATGTGAGTTATGGAAATTTCAATAGGAATAGTCAAAAAATAGATTTTTTAATTTTCTACATTTTAGGATGATATTGTATATAAGTCATGTGTCGGTGATAATGAGGAAAAAATTGTTCCTGGTTTATCTTTGAAGCTTTTTACTAGAGTAGTAATAAGGCCAATGATGGAAACACTAGATTTACAAGGAGCGTAGAGTGAAATTTCTCCTCTTACTTACAGTGACCAGGAAAAAGAATTCATTCTTCTTGATACTAGTATTGCAAATTTTACTATGGAGGAAGAATATATACCATGTTTTTCTAATTTTATTGAAGTATATAATTGAAGAGAAGAACCTAATGTTCCAAAGGAGGTTAAATCATTTTATGGATTAGTAGCTCATGTGTGGGTTACTGAGAGAATAACCATATATAATCCTACCGAATGGGAATCAATAACTTTCTTGGAACTCAAATGGGTGGAGTGGGAAGGAGATATTGGTGTGCAGTGCTACTACACTAGAAAATATATGACAAGAACTAGTGAAGCTGTTCTAGAGACTCAACTTGTTCCTTATTTTCAATCAAAACCAATTTCTAGGAAATTTACACTAATTTCACAAGATTTTCACGGAAATGAGGGAAATAACTTCACCTATCCTAGCATTAGTTATGAATAATTTAGAGAGGAGAAGAATTTCCTAGTGAAGGTATCTTAGTTTCCAAAATTTTGTGGTGAGGTGAAAGGGGTGAGTGATCCCGTGACATAGGTGGTAAAGTTGATGTTGTGTATATATCGAGGTCTGGTGAGGTTTTAAATCATCCCAAGTATACTCGAGTGATTGAAGTCCTTATTTCATAATCTAGGTTATAATTAGATGAATATCCTTTGTCTTCTAGGATACTGGGGAATGGTAACAGCAAGGGTGATACTATTTTTGGGAAGCTAAAGATGAGTGGATTACCTTTAGGTTTAGAGTTTATTACTCATAATCAATGTAATGAATTTATATATATGGAAATATCCTCTAGGAATATTTTAAGATCATAGATAACATCATTTTCTTTGGAATTATATTGGAAACTCTATCCACATATATTTGTTTCCCATTTTTCCCATGTATTCTGAAGAAATCTATTGTCTTTAAAGGGGTAGAAGAGGTTTTAATTCTAGTTCTAAATCTATTGAGTATTTTTTGAAATCAACCTTTGAGAAAAGATAGGTTTTTATGGGTGGGGTGGGGAGAAATGTTAGGTTTTTCGGTTTTCTATGTATGTTAGGCATGTGTGGAAATTGTTAAAAGGTAGGGGAAGTGTGTTAATTTACTTTGTATTAGTTTTTGTTTTATTTGGGGTTATATGGTAGTTGGTTGTGGAAATTAATTAAGGGAGTCCAGTAGGTTGGAAATGAATTTTTTTTTTGAATTTATCCTATACAGGTACCTGCTACATGTGATGGTCTTTGAGAGGTCTCAGTAGGCCCCTACGGAAGTGGTTTCTATAAGATAGATAATTATTCCTCATATCCCTCCTCTCCCATCCATTTCTTATTCTTCTTATAATTCCATTATACAGTAATTTTTCTTCATATCCCATTGTAAAGGAAAATTGATGTTATGGGATTAGGTGGGGTGGGGGGGGGGCTATCCAGGGGGTGGGTTGGGAGGATTTGGGTGGGGGGGGGGGGCTGTCCTGGGGGAGGGGTTGGGGGGATTCAGGTGGGGAGGGGGGAGGGCTGTGTAGGGGGGGAACTGTCCATGGGGAGGGGAAACTGTAGGGGGAGTGGAGGGCATTCCCAGTAAGGGAATATGGGGGGGGGTGTCTAGGGGGAGTTTGTGTGTGTGTGTGTGGGGGGGGGGCATGGTGGAGGTGGGGGATATAGGGGGGGGGGGTTAAAGTGGGGAGGAGGGGGGGCTGTCCTGGGGGGAGGGGTTGGGGGGATTTAGGTGGGGAGGGAGGAGGGCTGTGTAGGGGGGAAACTGTAGGAGGGATGGGGCACTGTCTAGGGGGGAGGGGAAACTAATGGGGGAGTGGGGGGTGGGGTATTCCCATAATGGTAATATGGGGTGGGGGGATTTACGGGGGGGGGGGGGGGTGTAGGGTGGATGTGGGGCTGTAGGGGGTGGGTAGGGGGATTCAGGTGGGGGGGGGGGTGGGGAGATTCAGGTGGGGAAGGGTGAGGGATCTGTAGGGGGGGAACTGTAGGGGGGAGGGGGAAATATCTATGGTGGAAGGGGACACTGTCCAGGGGATTCATGTGGGAATGTGGGAGGGCTGTGCAAGGGTGAAACTGCAGGGGGAGGGGGGCGCTATCCAGGGGGAGGGGAAACTACAGGGGGAGTGGGGGGTATTCCCAGCCAGGGAATATCGGGTGGGGGGGGGGGATATCTAGGAGTGTGTGTGTGTGGGGGGGGGGGGGTGCGCGCGCGTAGGGTGGAGGTGGGGGCTGCGGTGGGGGGGGGGGGGGTTAAGGTGGGTAGGGGGGGTATCCTTGGGGGGGGCTATCCCGAGGGTAGGGGTTGGGTGGATTTAGGTGGGGAGGGGGGGGGGTGTAGGTGGGAAACTGTAGGGGGGAGGAGGGAACTATCTAGGGGGAGGGGTAACTATAGGGGGAATGATGGGAATTACGAGCAAGGGAATATGAGTGGAATATGTGAATTACTTAGAAATGGATGTAAAAGGATCATCTAATAGTTGGGGATGGAAGGTTATTCTGGAAATGAACATAATTTGTTCCATTGGTTGCCTTCCGGGTCATATATCTAACCATGTACATGCTTTAATATTAGTTAGTGTCTACTGTTAAGTTGACTTAAACTGTAGTAAAATTCCTTCCAATAGATACTGATATTGGTCTATCTAAATTAAATTCTTATTCTTGTAACCTTTCATTCATGAATTATTAACTCCTTACCCTACTTCCAAAGGCCTTAGAGAAACCACCAATGGTTGAATCCAATCAAAACATAAAAACAACTTCTGATTGATGTGCATATATAGGAGAAAATTCCTCAAAGCATTTGTGGTCTATTCAAATTAATCGCGCGTCAATTCAATGCACGAATTAATCTATACAATTAAAAGTTCATTTTCATATCTATTATCATTGTTGTAATAATGAGAAAATCATGTGTGTAGGGGTGAAAACCAACCAAACGGGCACTGATTGACATGAAATCTTAGGACAACAATATTTAAGACATTTATATTCTGTAGGAATAATTGGTATGTGGATCAGTCACCTAAATTTATCGGTATGATAAAAAGTGGAATTTTCCCCTCATATTAGGAGTTAAATGATAAATTGCATCAAATATATCAATACCAACCTAATTTACTTGTATTGTCATGAAATCATGGGAGAAAAATCATCAGGGACATTTTGGATATATAGGAATCAACACCATATCAATAAGATGATTGTGTCGCTCGGTATGATTAAAAACAATAAGTAACGTTGCTTAGTGTTATTAAAATGATACATCTCCCGTGAAGGGGTCAAAATGTGAAAATGACTTCTAATTAACATGAAAAGGTAGGAGAACATTCCTCAAAGAAATTTTGGTCTATTGAAATCAACTACACGTCAATCCGATGCGCGGATTGATTGGTACAATTGAAAGTTCATTTTCATATCTATTATCATTGTTATAATAATGAGAAAATCATGTGTGTAGGGGTAAAAATCAACCAAAAGAGCATTGATTGACATGAAATCTTAGGAAAATGATATTTAAGAAATTTCTATTCTGTAGGAATAAACGATGCATGGACTAGATACCTAAATTGCTTGGTATGATCAAAAGTGTAATTTTCACCTCAGATTAGGAGTTAACTGATAAATCACATAAAAGATGTCAATACCAACCTAATGCACTTGGGTTGTCATGAAATAATGGGAGAAAAATCATCCTGACATTTTGGATATGTAGGAATCAATTCTGCATCAATCAGATGCGCGTGTTGTTCAGTATGATTAAAAATAATAAGTAGCATTGCTTAGTGTTATTTAAATGAAACATCTCCCGTGACGGGGTCAAAATGAGAAAATGACTTCTAATTGAAATTAAGAGGTAGGAGAACAATTCTCAAAGCATTTGTGGTCTATTGAAATCAACCGTGCATCAATTCAATGTGCGGATTGATTGGTACAATTCAAAGTTTATTTTCACAACTATTCTCATTGTTGTAATAATGAGCAAATCATGTGTGTAGGGGTCAAAACCAAACAAACGAGCACTGATTGACATTTAATCTTAGGAAAAAAATATTTAAGTTATTTATAATTTGCAAGAAGCATCTGTACATGGATCAGATACTTGAATTGCTTGGATTGATTGGTATACGGTAACTTGATTTACTTTTAAAAGTTATTGTTTAACTATAAGTGTTGTAAAAAGATATTTGACGTTAGCTTTTGAATCATTTTTGTAAGTAATAAAAAATAAAATATTTTGATTATTCTCTCTCTCTATATATATATTCTAATAGAATAAATATGACCAATTTGTATTTTCTTTTCTTAGTTGTTTCTTTTGTATTTTATTGTAGGTTTATTGAGATAGAAGATTGAAATGGATTGGAGTTGTTTGGATCACTAGATATGTGAGGAAGTGTGTTTCTTATTTATTGTTTTCCAGGATAAATGATGTTTCTGGTGTTTCTGTTGTTTTCAACTGATTTTTTTGATGTTTTCACTATTTCAGCTATTTGGAAAGCGACACTAGAAATTTAAAAAAAATTACAGGTTAG